>CM040121.1:477851534-478451534 GCA_022559845.1 Amorphophallus konjac
GCTTTTTCGTGCTTTCGAACGGCGGGTTCTGCGGGCCCGCGGGGCCCACAGATGGCCTGTCCTCCGGATCTGCGGGGGTGGGACCCACTGTGATGGGGACCCCTAGTGGCGCGCCTCCACGGACGGCGGTCGACCGGGAACACCGACCGGGGGTCGACGGCCCCGATTCCCAATTGTTGAACTAGCTGCCCACGGATTTTGATTTCTATTTTCCGGCGCGCGCTCCGGCGGAAACGGTTGCTGCGAGTAATCCCAACGTCGGATCGGGACGCATGAGCTATCGTTGGAAATCTCTCTTCGAATGCTTCGATCTAGACCCAGAGAGATCTGCTGGATCTAGTCGGATCAGAACTTTATTGAATTTACAATTCCCTATTGTACAGTAACCGAGATCTCAGATCTGCAGGGCACTTGTCTGAGAACCACCGTTGACCGCTTAGTAAACCTCCGATTCAGCTCTTGAGCTCTTCTTCAAAGTTGTAGGGTATCAAACCACGGAACTGGGACTATTTTTGGAATTTGAGTTGGAGGTGGTGGTGATTTACTATGATTTTTGGAGTGACTGTGGTCGGATCTGGGAACAGGGGGACAGAACTATAGCTGGGACTGAGAACGATTTTTAGAAAATATGAGATGGACGAACCAAAAATTGAGAAAAATTGTGGATGAAGGGGTGGATGGGTGGAACCTCCAGTAAAATTGGGCGAACTAGAAGAAATCAAAAAGTGGACCTAAGACATAAAACTCAGGGAGGGGATGAATCTGGACAAAACTCTGGCAGAACTGAAATGGAAGAGTGGACGAAAATCAAAAATTATGAAACGAGATCTGAATGGCAAACCAAAATTTTTGGGGTGTCCTGGAACCTCTGGAACATCCACTAAAATCCCCAGATCTATCTGAGCTCGTGGATGAGAAGAAATTCGTGGAAGCTCCTGTGGTACTGCGCGGGCAGAACTCCGTTGATGGCGATGGCGGTGCGGTGGCGGCTCGTGGCGGCGGCGACCGGAACTGATAGGGTGGAGTCTCACCACCAGAAGGAAGCCTTCACAGCTTCAAGGGGGAGAGGGAGAGGAGAAGGGGGTGCACCAAGGCTGGAGCTTCAAGGTTTTTTTTCAATTCAAATGGCATTAATTCTCCAAAATGAAAAATACAAGCTTAAATAGGTTACATCTCTCATCCATCCACAACCGTAGGATCTAGGAGTGGGAGATGAAGGGCTGGGATGGCATGAGACACACACACACAAAATAAATAAAAAAATAAAGGGAGGGGGGCGGCCCTTGGACCAAGGAGAGTGGCTTGACTTGGTAGGTGGGGTGGGTGGCCAAAATGTGGACTTTCCAAGCCACTTGTCGCCCACTTGGCCCACCCATCTAGAAGCCTCCATTTGACATGTTGACTGACCCCACATGGGGCCCATGGGTGAGGTGGCTCAATGGGATGGGGCCTGGGGGGCCCGTGGGGCCCACGGGGTCCAAATTGCACATAAGCCCCTCTTACAATCAAAATAGCAAACCGCATACAATGAAATAAACACAAATTACACACACATAAAGTCTAACTAAATATGATAAATGCCGGGACTCAGGGGGGCGTCTCCAGGCTATCTCCGAGCCAAATAGATGCTGAGGTGGCTCGAGTCGTGCTCCGTGTGCGGTACCGGTGGCTCGGCATATCGCGCCGCTCAACTGCTCGGGTGTCCGCACCAATTCTCCCCGGGTGGGAGAAACTCGACCCTGTCGAGTAGGGGTCTGCATCGCTCCTGTATCAGCTCCAAAAGGTCCGATCGATCTGCTGCAACTCGCCATGTGTGATCCATGTGTCCTAGTAGCGGGCCGTCCTCTCCATCGCACTAGGTAGCGCGGGTAAGATCTACTCCTGGTAACTGTCACTTGCTCGTCCAGTATACGATCTATATGCTCACAGCTGCCGTGAAAAAGGGGCTGGAGGTGGAAGTGGACACTCAGGTGTGGGATCACTCTCAAGGGAGGAGATGGCCCAAAAGGCTCACTAGGGATCACCGCTGGGTCCCTATATGCAACAAGATCTGATACATTGAAGGTGGTAGCTTATACCATATTCCTCGGGCAAGTCCACAACGTACGCATTGGATCCAACGCGTTTCAACACTCTGAATGGACCGGCTCCGCGAGCTTGCAACTTCTTAACGGTTCCAGGGGAAACCGTTCAGGTCTTACCCTGATCATGACGTATTCACCCTCTTTGGAACTCTCGGTGGTGTCGATGGGCATCGGCTAGCTCTTTGTAACGTGCATTGCTGGCCTCAACTGTGACTGACGGACATCGTCATGCCAGACTCCTAACATGATTAGCAAAAGAAAAGAAACACAGGATGCACACACACGACCTAACATGCTTAGCAAAAGAAAAGAAACACACGGATGCACACACGACCCTAAACAACCCTACAGTTAGTAAAACCCAATCATATGCAAGGTGGTCCAAGACATCCGAATGTGTGCCATGCATACATTTGACATAACCGGAGGTTAATGTCATGGTGGACTCCTAGACATCCTACGATGCACCAACCATGGACATGGGGTTTTGGATGTGGGAAATCTGGGAGGCTTGGGTGGTTGAGGTGGGCCGGGGGAACCAAAGTCTTCATTACCCCCAAATGACGGTTCGGACCTATTGCCAATGTGAAGGTTGCCGGGCCCGAGTAGGAGGGGTGTGATAGTGGGCTACCTTAAAGAGGGGGAATGGAGGTTGTGGGCCAAGGGGCCCATGAAGAAAGGGATCGAAGGGATCAAAGAATGTGTGACCCCTCGATATGGATTCCCTCATCTCAAGATCCCATGTATGGAAGTCTAGAAGGTGTTGTTGATCTCCTTCATCCTTGAAGGGAGATGAGACGGTGGGGGTATGATGGTGGACTCTCTCAAAAAGGTGGAGTAAATGTGGTGGGTCACGGGGGTCCACAAGAGAATGGGTCGAAGGGATCAAAGAAGGTATGACCCCTCAGACTAGGCTTCTACAAATCACTGTCCCACATTTGGAAATCTTGGAGGTGTAAATGATCACCTTCATTCATTGTGAGAGATGGGACGACAGTCATAGGTAGAAATGTAAGATTCCTCCCTTGGGCAAAGGGGAATGAAGTCGGACTCGGTCAGCATAGGGAGGAGTAGAAGAACCTCCGTGGTAACATGACCCACGGTGTACACGGAGGTGATGGACCCTAAGGATGGGTGTGTGAAGCTACGGACCTGTAGGTCGGTCGAAGCGTGGGGCCAACAAGTGCGTAAATGTCCACTGCCGGTCTAACCCTTTAAGAAGGTCATCCAATGTATCCACATAGTGACTAGACTGAAAAGTGGTATGAAATGAATTGATTGGCATCAGAGGCAGGATAGGGTCCATAGATGGGAGGGGAGATGGGGCCAGGCCATTCTTAAGCCAGCTAAGGAGTGGCTCGGCTATAAGTAGCTTTCCCGTTAGAAACACGGGTAGCTGTGGCTGAGGTGGCTCCGAATAAAGATCGGAGAGTGAGGCTTCTCCAACCCTTTTGTCCCCTAGGGCTAGAGGTGTCCGAGTGGGACACTTCCCGGCAAAGTCCCCCTGGCAGCGATAACACTGCTGTCGTGATCCACTACGCTCCTTGATACGCGTGTCCTTACCCTTATCCTCCTGATGGATAGGGGGTGTAGACAATGGGGCTCTCGTGGGTGGGGGAAGAGGATCCACTATGATGGAGAGAGGACCTTGGATTGCACCTTAGATGGCAACGGTTGGGGCTACCGATTGTTACCCCCTTAGGCTCGTGTAGGAGTACATCACTAGGAGTACGTGTCCTATCACCCCATCCAACCGGTCCAAGATCATTTGCATAAGTTCGGCAACGGAGTGGGTTGGAATAGGGATATCATGGTGGACTCGCCCGTAGTCAACCGTCCTAGGATTGGGTCTTGGCTCATCTGCGTGTGAGACTCTTTGCTTCCGACTAGAACCCACTTGGTTGGAAGTGATTGGGTGGGGCCGGTTGGAGGTGACTGGTTGGGGCACGTAGACCTTCCTAAGCTCTCTCTTCATGTCCCACCATGACTCGATGGGCCATTGCCCCCTAACCGCTCTCATTCTTTCGATGTAATCCACTTTTCGAAGCCTCATGAAGGAGCCGCTCTTTGGCGAAAGAGAATTGCATTGCCTCGGACATAGTATAACAATCAAAGTAGGTGTCCATGGTGGCCTCCCACTTGAGGTAGATGCCCGGGTCATTGGAGCCAAAAAAATCTGAGGCTTCAGGCCTACAGAAGCGGAGGGGATGGTTGCCAAGCCCATGGGTGGGCCAACGGCCATATTGCCCGGGTGATTGGGAATCCATGAGAAATTGGGGGGAACTACATGTTGGACATGCCGACACTTGGACAAGACCGACTGACTCTTATTGGACTACACACGAACTAGGAGACACAAACTGATGCAAACACCGACTAATGCACCTAGACCTAAACTAATATCCGGTACGTGGCGGAGTTAATCGATCCGAAGATCACTCCCGCAAGTGTGCGACCTCCCGATAGGCGTAGCCTAACGTTCGGACAACACCTTTTAAGATACCGAATTATCAGGATGAAATGCAATTTGAAAACACTTTTTTTTTGTTGTTTTGAAATGATGATCCTAGACTTGACTTATACTATGCAAGACATATGCAATGACTACCCTAGACTCGACTTGCTCTGATACCAAACTGATGCGGGACGGACATGGGAGACGACACTATTAGGTGTCACCCTCGGACTCTAGATGAAGACGCGACCAGCAGCACACACCAAGGAGACACTAAGCCCGACACTACGAGCTCCTAGTGGCGAAACGTCGCTAACAGAAGTGGAAGCTCACTCATCGTCCCAAGCGAGGGAAAGCGCAGACCGTGCGTGGTTAAGGAACCGGCGGAGGTCAAGGGTAGTCCGACTCAACTTCCGGACTCGGATCGAGTCACGGGACGGGTCACACTCACTCTCACAGCGGTGACATGGACACACGGGCTAGTACCTACACTCTCGGCAGTGGCAAAAGACCATATACTAGCTAAGCAAATGAACGCCAAGAAGTTAAGACCTTTACCTCCACGCACCCGGCGTGGCGAAGACAACCCCGGCCGAATCACGGACTCCCGGTTAAACAATATCACAGCAATACAAAGATTTGACCCACTCCACGCAGGGAGGTAAAAGGTCACATGGGGAGCCCGGGAATCACGCAACTCGGGTTGACTGGCAGCATCTTGATGTCGCCCGGCGGTGCCGAACTCCGCGTTTTCGTGCTTTCCGAACGGCGGGTTCTGCGGGCCCGCGGGGCCCACGGATGGCGCTGTCCTCCGGATCTGCGGGGGTGGGACCCACTATGATGGGGACCCCTGGTGGCGCGCCTCCACGGACGGCGGTCGGTTGGGAACACCGACTGGGGGTCGATCGGCCCCGATTCCCAATTGTTGAACTAGCTGCCCACGGATTTTGATTTCTGTTTTCTGGCGCGCGCTTCGGCGGAAACGGTCGCTGCGAGCAATCCCGACGTCGGATCGGGACGCATGAGCTATCGTTGGAAAGCTCTCTTCGAATGCTTCGATCTAAACCTAGAGAGATCTTCTGGATCTGGTCGGATCAGAACTTTATTGCATTTACAATTCCCTGTTGTACAGTAACCGAGATCTCAGATCTGTAGGGCACTTGTCTGAGAACCACAGTTGACCGCTTAGTAAAACTCCGATTAAGCTCTTGAGCTCTTCTTCAAAGTTGTAGGGTATCAAACCACGGAACTGGGACTATTTTTGGAATTTGATTTGGAGGTGGTGGTGATTTACTAAGATGTTTGGAGTGACTGGTGGTCGGATCTGGGAACAGGGGGACAGAACTGTAGCTGGGACTGAGAAAGATTTTTAGAAAATATGAGATGGACGAACCAAAAATGGAGAAAAATTGTGGATGAAGGGGTGGATGGGTGGAACCTCCAGTAAAATTGGGAGAACTAGAAGAAATCAAAAAGTGAATCTAAGACATAAAACTCAGGGCGGGGATGAATCTGGACAGAACTTTGGCAGAACCAAAATGGAAGAGTGGATGAAAATCAAAAATTATGAAACGAGATCTGAATGGCAAACCAAAATTTGTGGGGTGTCCTGGACACCTCTGGAACATCCACTAAAATCCCCAGATCTATCTGAGCTCGTGGCTGAGACAAGAAATTCGTGGAATCTCCTGTGGTATTGTGCGGGTAGAACTCCGTTGATGGCGATGGCGGTGCGGTGGCGGCTCGTGGCGGCGGCGGCGGCGACCGGAACTGATAGGGTGGAGTCTCACCACCAGAAGGAAGCCTTCAAAGCTTCAAGGGGGAGAGGGAGAGGAGAAGGGGGCGCACCAAGGCTGGAGCTTCAAGCTTTTTTTTCAATTCAAATGGCATTAATTCTCCAAAATGAAAAATACAAGCTTAAATAGGTTACATCTCTCATCCATCCACAACCGTAGGATCTTGGAGTGGAAGATGAAGGGCTGGGATGGCATGAGACACACACACACAAAATAAATAAAAAAATAAAGGGAGGGGGGCGGCCCTTGGACCAAGGAGAGTGGCTTGACTTGGTAGGTGGGGTGGGTGGCCAAAATGTGGACTTTCCAAGCCACTTGTCCCCCACTTGTCCCACCCATCTAGAAGCCTCCATTTGACATGTTGACTGACCCCACATGGGGCCCATGGGTGAGGTGGCTCAATGGGATGGGGCCTGGGGGGCCCGTGGGGCCCACGGGGTCCAAATTGCACATAAGCCCCTCTTACAATAAAAATAGCAAACCGCATACAATGAAATAAACACAAATTACACACACATAAAGTCTGACTAAATATGATAAATGCCGGGACTCAGGGGGGCGTCTCCAGGCTGTCTCCGAGCCAAATAGATGCTGAGGTGGCTCGAGTCGTGCTCCGTGTGCGGTACCAGTGGCTCGGCGTATCGCGCCGCTCAACTGCTCGGGTGTCCGCACCATGGTGGCAGGATCGTGACACATGGAGAAAAGTGATCTGAGATTCCGCCACGTGGACTAATATCTTTGAGCGGGAATAATGGAAGGCACACGCCCGTCCCCTGATGCTCTATAAAAAGTGAATGGGGAGAACAGAAGAGGATAATGAGAAGAGAAAAAAAATGATAACAGAAAAGAGAGAAGAAGGAGAAGGAGAGCTAGCAGAAGAGAAAGAAAAATTTCTGAGAGGGAGAAGTGCTCGTGAATAGGAAGATCTGCTTCTACGGAAGCTACATTGTCTTTGTTTAACAGAATACTCTCGTTTGTCGATCGCTGTGTTTTCATGTTTTGTTTGATCATTTTCATTCCATATTGTTACCCTCCACTGTTCGGAGGAAGGGAGAGGTTCTCCAGTTCTCTCCATTGTCCTGGAGGAAGAGAGGTTCAATCCTTTGGTTGTGTGAGTTACACGAGAGTAACTGCACAGGATTCCCTTTGTTGCGTGCAAAGGAAGGGAGATCGTTCTCTGGTGTTCCTCTTCTGATTGATCAGAAGATTGAGGAGGCTGTTCCTTGGTACAAGCTGTTTGGCAGCGGTTGTTGCAGACTGAGTCTGCTGTGTGCGACTCTAGTGCAAGGAAGCCTTACTCGACTGAGTAAGGGGTGGATGTAGATTGCATATAGCAATCGAACCACCTAAAAACTCGTTGTCTCTTCTGTGGTTTGGTTGTTTTCATGTGCTGCACTCCAACTTCTTGAGACTTAACCTCTTTGTGGTTGCCTTCTCGATACAAGTCCTCCTCATACCATCTTCGTTAATCTTCGATGTCTGTTTACGAGGTCGTTATCTCTATAGTTTAAAGAGGCAAGAATTTGTGGCTGTGTTTATCGAATTGGGGAGTGATCTATTCATCCCCCCCTTCTATCTAACTCTCCGCTGCGCGTATCAAACATCTTTCTAAAAAAGATAACAAAAAAGGAAAAGAGCTCTCTCTCTCTCTCTCTCTCTCTCTCTCTCTCTCTCTCTCTCTCTCTCTCTCTCAGGGCGGCATCGACATCGGGAAGGCCCCTGTTGAGTCTCCGGGCGTCGAAGTACACGAGAAGCTGTTATGTCTCACCGTGCGCTCGCGCCATCCTCATCCTGGAGAAGCTCGCCCAAAGCCCGTCACTGGCCTCCCAATAAGCCTTATCGTCCCCTTTGTCCTGCTTTGTTTTTAGTCTATTAGTTATTGTATGCATCATTCATCATCCCTATTGTGCTTCTCTCCCCGAGAGAACCTTGTTTGTCCATTCATCATATCATTTATCTACCCTTTATGTCCAAGAGGGGTTTCAAACAACACCAACTAGGTGCGTGTTTGAGCATGATTGCATCATTTTTACTTCCAGAGGCTGATACTATACTATTTCCACTCTAATCCATTTGTCATTTGTTTCGTCTTATTTTATTTTGCAAGGGTAACCATCAAAGGAAAGCCCTCTCCTTTGGCCGGCCGAAAGAAGAGGAAGAAGGAATCCACGCAATCCCCTAGTTCGGAGACGAGACACGATCATTCCCTTCCATTTCGAGGTACACAACCTCTGGCGATCACACACACACCCCTACGTTCATTTTTTAGTTCGTTGTTCTTATCACACGCGCGGAGGATCATTCTCCCGGCGGTTCCTCTCCCCATTTAATTTCTGTTCAAACCCCGTGAATGGAACAAGTTCCTCGCGGAGGTTTCATTCTGTGATCTTCATTCTGTCATTTCATTCCTGTTATTTTTATTTTTGTTGAAACTCCATGAATGGAACAAGTTTCTCGCGGAGGTTTCATTCTGTAATCTTCATTCTGTCATTTCATTCCTGTTATTTTTTTTATTTTTGTTCAAACCCCGTGAATGGAACAAGTTCCTCGCGGAGGTTTCATCCTGTAATTTTCATTCTGTCATTGTTCAAATCCCGTGAATGGAACAAGTTCCTCGCGGGATTTTATTATGTAATTTTCATTCTGTCATTGTTCAAATCCTGTAAATGGAACAAGTTCCTCGCGGGGTTTCATTCTATAATTTTCATTATGTCATTGTTCAAATCCCGTGAATGGAACAAGTTCCTCGCGGGGTTTCATTCTATAATTTTTATTCCGTCATTGTTCAAATCCCGTGAATGGCTCGCGGAGGTTTTATTCTTTAATTTTCATTCTGTCATTGTTCAAATCCCGTGAATGGAACAAGTTCCTCGCGGAGGTTTTATTCTGTAATTTTCATTCTATCATTTCATTCCTATTATTTTTATTTTTGTTCAAATCCCGTGCAGAACAAGTTCTCGCGGTGGTTTCAGTTTGTCGTACATTTTCATTACGTGTGTTTTCCGTCTCACTTCTTTTCCCGTCTTTAAACCCGGTAGAGACAATCCTCTCCGGGTGCCTCGTCCTCATCTCACCGCGCAACGCGCTCACGATCGCTCTCATACCCCGCGTGACATCCGTCCACATCTCTTGGCGGTCACGGTGGGACGTCTTTTGCTTTCCTTTTGGTTACCCGTGTGATTTCGGCACCCACGTGTGCCCCTCCTTATTGCGCCCTTGCGCGCTACAGTTGTGCTCCAAGCAGCACTTTTACTTTCATCCCTCGTGCACCACGTGCACTCCTCCATAGTCCCCTGTAATTTCCTGAGAGGTTTACGGTGTTTCGGAAAGGAGAATCGATTCTGAGCATTTTCTCATTTCTGTTGATTGTCGTGTTCTATTGTCTGAAATATGTTCAGTCTTATTTGTTCCTGCATCGTTCTCGTTCTTTCTCTCTGTGTGTTTTTATATACAACACTACATTGCATTGGCATCTTCCCCCATTTTTTTTACTTTTCTAAGGATTACCCTCTCTTGGTGAAGGAATGACTCTCCGTTCGGGAATTCCTCTCGACGGACTAGGATCTCCTCCATCGGGACCTCCGTAAGTCCCCGACAGTGAAGGATTCCCTCTTCGTTCACTGGGCTGGTTGTACCACTAAAGTTCCCCGAAGATAGTTGACCTACACGTGGTGAGAGTGTGAAATCCTAGTTGGCACGAAGTCAAAGAAAAATTGGAACTAGGATCCTACCTTGTTGAGTGAATTTGTGAATTCTATAAAAATCTTCTGACTCTTACAAGGAGACTCTAAATTGAACGTAATCATCCACATGTTTGATAATCTCTGCAAAATTTATTTGTGTGCTCATTGTTTGATTTCATCATGATGTTGCATTTTGGTAAAGTGTCTAGCTTGCCTAGTTACGCTTTTTCCGACCATGAGGATGGTCACCTTGATTCATCACATACCCCTCATGTCCATCACTCTCATCGCGACTTCTATGAGGAGTCTCACTATGTTTCTATGTCTTATGATCATGTCCACACCCTGGACAATGATCAAATCCCTGAGTCCTCATATGAAGTACAGGCCACTTCCAGGGGAGCTTCCTCCTCCACTAGTGCCCCCTATGCCTTAGATGTCCCAGCTTCTCACATCGACTCCCTTAGCCCTCAACAAATTGAAGCCATCCAGGCTGTCATTAAGAGGGGATCTATTTCTCCTTCTTCCCAAGGTCATCCATGCGCCATAGGAGGTCCTCAGGCTTTTCCTTTTAAGGATCACGTGGGCAAACCACTTCCCTCATTTCAGCATCCCTCACGGCCCTAAAATCTGGTTGTCCCTCGTACCCCGGTTCGATCGGGTCATTCCATGGGCAAACCTCACTCCGTTTCTCCTTCACGGCCTCCATGTCAAGCCGCCCCTCCAAGGTCTCAAGACCGACTCTATACTTCACAAGTCACACCTCTCCAACAAGCTCTCATTGACAAAATTAATCAAATGGAGGAACAATTAAAGAGGGTCATGAGTCCGCGACCGCCTCCTCCTCCTCCTCAAGTCAATCCCCTTCATGCTTTCATGGATAACATTACGAAAATGGAGAAAGATTGGAAGGAGAGAAGAGATGAGTATGGCGCCGAGAATATGAGTGAGCAAGAGGTTGTTACAAGTTTTAATGGTCAAGTAGACGCCGTTCGCCCATCACCCATTCATCACATTCATTCACACGGCCCTCCGCCTCCACATTCACATCCACAAAATCTTCTACATCGTCATGTTCCACCGCTCATCAACACGCCTCGACCACCGCATCCATTTGAATTTGATGATTTTGAAGAATCGGAGACGACATATTATGAAGATTTTCAAGATCTCCGAGATAAACCCACTCCGAGTTTTCTTCGTTTCCCTCTTTCGCCGCTTCCACAAGAACCCCCTGCGATGGCATATTATGAAAATTTTCAAGATCTCCGAGATAAACCCACTCCGAGTTTTCTTCGTTTCACTCTACCACCGCATTCACAAGAACCCCCTGCTCAGGACGAAGCCATTATCCCAACCCATGTCTATGAGACATCATGGTGTTACGATGGCGGGTCAATACTCCAGCAATCTGCGTCAACGCATCATGAATCAACCGCCATACCTACCCCTGTCTATGAAATCACATGGTGTTACGATGATGGGTCCATACTCCAACAACCTACGTCATTGCACCATGAACCACCTCCTACCCTGGACGCCTCACGTACCACCAAAACCCGATGCTTCCTACGTACCAAGCCTCCTACCGTTACCCCTCCAACTACACAAATAACCCCCACACCATCAGTCTCTGTTGAGCCTCCCATTAGCCCTTGTCCCCAACCAAGTAACCCTCCATCACCGCCTAAAACTTCCTCTATCCTTATAGCCCTGAACCCAACCACTCCTATTCCTCCACTTGACCCCTTACCTAAACCCGTGATTAATTATGAGCAGGGCCCATCTATTTTTGCACTCGGGCCAACCTCGTCTACTTCCAAGCAAGGGGAGAAGCCTGACATGTTTCAACCTCCACTTACCCTTCCTACAACACCTCCCATCAAATTTCCATTATCCATTGAGCATACTGCCTCCATCCCACCTTCTTCCATCACCTCTCGGAGTGGGCATCTTTCTACATATACATGTGCCAAAGAGGATGTGCAAGAATCAGGCGGGAAGAATTTGGTCACGGCTATGCCATTCAAAATAAAGGATTTCATTTGCCGAATGCCGATTCGGGTTCTTGTGCCGGGCATCTTTGAGGAGGCCGGGTGTCCCCTAGTATTCACTAGGGAAAGAAACCAAGCATTGATGCCGTGCTGGCCTAAATCTAAGATCATGAAAGTCACATTGCTCATTGGCCATGATACTTTCAAGGCTCGCATTACCCCTTGTTCGGTCATAGTCCAAACGGCTAATCAAGAGAAGGGGTTCTCCTTAAGCATAATGATGACACATTCCGCTGCAAAGGAGATGATGAACTCTATACTCAAGGGTGGGTCAGGGCAGTCCTTATTGGACGCTTTTGACATCATGTCTACTCCCCACCAACTTCTAGGCAAGGGGCGAATGCTTATGCTCCCAAGCACATTCACGCGTGATATTCCAATGACCTTGGGCATTGCGCCAAATATGAAGCCCCTTATGCCGAAGGTTGAACCTCTAATGATAGATATCATCCATCTATCAAGGGGGCTATTTCCAAATGAGTCATTCCATGTTAAGATCCCTGCTTCACAACTAGAACTCTCAAATTTTTGCTATGATTATTTGCCAAGGGAGTTACCGTTTATTTGTGAATGTCCAAGGGATCTCATTAAAAGTCCATCAAATGAGAGCCCGTGGGCGCTGACCACACCGATTGAGCCGGTTGGTCAGAAAAGGACGAGATTGTCTTTTGGGGCACATAATTGGAGAGAGTATTCAAGGCCAAGAGGCCAAGAAGCTATATTGAAGGTTGAGAGGCCGCGCTGTAAGAGAGTATCAGCCAAGAAGAGGGGAAAGCATAAAGGGGAGTTTAAGGACAAGAATTCCCTTGTTGAGAGGGCCCACATTAGTTCATCAACTTCCTATCCCAATCCATCACTGCTCGTGCTATTATTCAGCTTCTTTTTATGGGAAGTCCATTGGCTAAGGAGACTGTAGTGCCCCAGAATTTATATAAATAAATTTTGATTTATAAATGGAATTTTCTGGAATTTATTAGGAATTTATAAGGGCTAAATAGATTAATAAATGGATTATTGAACTAATAAATGGGTTATAAGGCCAATGGTGTTAAATAATTAGCCTAGCCTATTCAATTAAGACTCAAAAGGTTTAAGGACCAAGTTCATTAAGTTTAGCCCATATTTTAAAAGGTTATTTAGCCTATTCACGAATTTTAAAGATAAATACTATTTTTATAGATAATTATATAGATAAAACGAATAAAATAGTTTTATTAAATTGAAACTCTACACACGTTGGACGTAACGGTCTATCGGGCGACCGCTACAGTGGTGTAACGCACCTAGACACGATCGTTACACCTTGCTGATTCCGTAAGTTGAAGAACTTGCAAAAAGATTGGAATTTTGTGATCCTATCTACTAGAGACCTAATTAGAAGGATGTGTAAGGTTGCTAAAGACTCTTAGAGATCACGTTTTGGCCAACTAAGGACTCTAGAATCGATCTAATCATCAAACCCTAGCCAAATCCCTATAAATAGAACCCAGTTCTGAACTGAGCGACCCTTACTTTTGGCTCGTGAAAAATCAAGGTAAGGAGATAGAATTTCAGGTATGTTCTTTGGAACTTTTTATTTCCAATACTAAGGTCTAACAACTCTCAAAATTTTATATTATGAGATCAAGTAACCAAAGAGATAAAGGCTTCTAAAGTCACTGATTCTGTCATAGCAACCCATGATTTAGAACAAAGGACCACTGAAGATCAAGGAATTAGGATGCCCAAACGAGATAATTAGAGTTTGATGTTTTAGAACTTTTTGTTCCCCTTATATTAATCTTCTTACCCTCCAAATTTCACCTCTTTAGGTCAAGGGATTGGAGAGTTAGGGCAACGTGAAGTTGCTGAAAAACTACAGGAAGAAGAGAACTAGGACGTGTCTTGAAGACCCAAATTGGAAGTATAAAACCCAGAGAAAAGGTAGGTCATCTCATGAATAGCAAAAAGACTTCGTTAGGGATAAAAGCCCTCTAATTTGACTTGATTTCATGCATTATAGATTGTGAATATCATGTTTTAGTAAGTTCATGCATACATACATACCTTTAGCCTAACCAAAGATAAAAGATAGCATCTGGTTCATTCACTGCAACCTATGCATATACCTAGCCTTTACTTCGTTTATCATGACTAGACTAGTTAGTGATTATGATTCTTCTTGCATGGACATAGTTCCTCATCTTTACTGTCAGCAGAAGCTCTGACGGATGAGGGTAGGACCGTCACAAGACTGTAACGGCCTTACGATAAGCCGTCACACTCTCTATTGTATTTAAATTGATCTGTTGTCTCTGACGCACCATAGCAGGAGCATTACCATACTGTAATGGCCCCTTGACAAACCATCACACGGACTGTAACGCGCCTATGCTAGACCGTTAGAACACTATTTTCTGTCAACTCGAGACGGAATGGAAATTAGTCAAGTCTACTTATAAATAAGCCTAGCTATCTAAGTTTTGACCTGATATCATGACTTTGAGTTTATTTATTGATTCATGATAGGAATTGCATGATTACAAGTATTTTAAGTCATTTTGAGTTATGTTAATTTCATTAGGCTAAACTTTATAGTTTGTATTTAATTTATGATTTCAAATGATGTATTGACGGAGTTTCACATCGTTTCGCAGTCTTTTCTATCTATAGAGTCATTTTCTTAAAGTACATGGCATATATTCCGGTATATGTCCATTAGTTCACACTTTGCACTATAGGAACATTATCTTGAACATGAGGACCTCTCTATTGGATATTCCTTCCAATGGACTAGGAAATCTTATTTCAAGGCCTCCGTAATTCTCCGCGAGCCTGGGATTCCCACTAGGACGCCGAGTTGGTTGTACCATAAAAGCCCAATCATTAGAAAACACTATCGATAGTTTCTATTTTTGGAGACGTAACGGATCAATGTTGGACCGTCAGGCTCGTATAATGGCCCAATAAAAGACCGTCACATTTAAACAGAGTCCAATTTATTGGTTCTGGATTCAGCCCATTGTAACGGATCAAGACTAGACCGTCACGTGAACGTAACGGCCCAGTGATTGACCGTCACCTTGCTAAGACCAGTTAACCCGAGGTTCGACCAAAGGGTTGATATTCTAAGGTTCCTAGATGGATTTATAATGGTCTAGGACTTGACATATTGTTTAAAGATACTTAATATAATGAATAGAAGATAAAGAATGTATCGTTATGCTGCCGATTTATTTCCATGGCATAACATAGTTCTAATATGATTATTGAAATTCCTTGTTCCAAATAGAAGCATTTCATTCATTGAAGTATTGTTATCATGAACTTATTGAAATTGTACATTTTTGGCCGTATTTTATTGCTTGAAACGTGGAAATAGCTTGATTTATACTTGAAGATGCGATCGAGCACTGATTGTATTCAAGGGCTCTATGCTAGTCCCCTTGGCTGATTGCCGAAAACATACTATTATAAACCATGGGGTATGATACTACTGGCGTCGCATTACGCTGGGAGTACTTTATTTATAAATAAGTGAAAATCCACAGTACGACATGACTTTCTGGCTTGATTGCTTGATATTCCACAAAAAATCACCAAATACTTGCTCATAAGCAAAAGATGTTTGGATGATGATTACGTGACATTGCTAGTACATTCTCATTACATTCTTGTTCATGAAAGGCCATATCATGTTCTTGTGATATTCTTGCTAATTCATACTTGTTCATTCTATCCTACATGACCATCTTGTTGCTTTGGATTCTTGTGATTATCGCATTCGCATGCTTTTACCTAAATTCTTTAGAGCTAAAATGCTAATTACTTAAATATTACTAATCATGTTGATGCGAAGATACCTACTGGGCAAGTGTGCTCATTACCTATTTCCAATCTTTACAGGAGATGGAAGTGAGTCGGGATCGGATTCGGAATATTCAAGTAACGGGTCCGAGAGTGAATGAAGAAAGAGTGAAGACTTAGGAAAGTCTACATTGTTTAGATTGAGTCTATGTAATTTTCCTATTTCTTGAGTCTAGTGGAATGGAAAAAGGATGAAAAGGTTATTGTACTTGAATACTTGATTATTAATGAAATAAAGTTGGAGTTTGAGCAATTATTGTGCGATTGTATTCTTGTGTGATTGCCTTGCGCTCTAATCGTTCTTGCTTGCAAGAGGCTTACCATTTCGACTATTCACGTTCCTCGAGCGAGTCTTCTGCTGTAATAAAGGCTCGGGACGTGACAGTTAAGTTGGTATCAGAGCCTAAGTCTCAAGACTTAGGGAGAAGAATCATGTCATAGGATAAGTCCACGGTTTAAGGACCCCTACCTATGAATTAAGGAAGAAATTCTCATACCCATGTGAGCACTGGGTAGAGCCCGGGATAAGATAGTTAATTAGCTTTAAGATTAATTTTCTTCCAATTTCATGAGAAATAACAAGTTGTTATATTTCTCTCAGGAACCTTATTATTACCATGGCCCATTGCGTAGATTGGAATGGCATGCAACAAACAGTAGCCGGCCTTACTCAGGCATTACAAACCATGGCGCAAGCTGGCGTAGGGGCAAGAGCTGGTGACTTACATCGTAATTTCCGGAGTTTAAACCCTCCGCGTTTCTATGGTTCTTCTAATCCAGACGAAGCAGAGAACTGGATTGACGAGATGAGCCGTATATTTGATGTCATCCAATGCACCGATCAGGAGAAGGTGCGTCTTGCGACTTTCCAACTCAACAAGGATGCCCGTACATGGTGGAAGTCGGTTCCGACAACTCCAGTCGATGCACCTCATACATGGGATGGTTTTCTCACCTTGTTCCGTGCTATGTACTTTTCTGAGCATGTGAAAGAAAGAAAGGCAATGGAATTCGCCTCTCTTCGACAAGGAATGATGACAGTGGCAGAATATGAATTACAATTCTCAAGGCTAGCACCTTATGCACTGCATCTAATCAGTACCGATATATTGAAGGCAAATCAGTTTATGGATGGGTTACGGTCCGGTTTTATTCAGTAGCTCGGGACCCAGAATATTCGTACTTATGCGGAGATGGTTCAGCGGGCATACTTATGTGAAAGGACCTTAGAAAAGGTCGAGAAATTGAAGGGGAAAGGAGAAGAGTCCAGCTGACGATCTGATCGACGTTATAAGAAAGAAAAGTTTAGCATCATGGAATCTTACAAAAGCTGTGATAGTAAGAAGCGATCCAGGAGCGGGAACGGTGGAAGTTCCCAGAAGCACAAGAAAGTCAAAGAAGAGAAGGAACAAGTTGCCACAGCTTGCACTTTTTGTGAGAAGTTCGGCAATTCGACTGAAGAGTGTTGGAAGTGTCTTGGCGCTTGTTTACACTGTGGAAGCAAGGAGCATCGCATGCCGGATTGCCCCCTTATGAAGGACCAGACATCTGGTGGTGGACACAGGAGGCAGGCTCGCCTCAATGCCGTTCTAGAGGAAGAGGAAGCGCCCAGGGATGGTGGGCTTATGGAAGGTACTCTTCAAATTTGCTCTCGTCCTGCATTTGTGCTATTTGATACTGGTGCCTCTCATTCTTTTATCTCCACTACTTTTGCAAAGACATTATCAATTGCATCAGTTCCCTTACCTTCAAATCTTGCTATTACCACACCCTTAGGTTCTGGAACAAAGCTTACCGACTATTATCTTGATAGCGAAGTACTAGTAGAAGGTCATAATCTCCCCACAAACTTAGTATGCCTTAACATGAAAGGTTATGTTGCCATTTTAGGGGTAAATTGGCTTGTAGATCATGATGCTTATATCAACTGCTGAAATAGGATTGTATCCTTTCGAAAACCCGGTCTTCCAAGATTTTCTTTCCTTGGTATCAAATATAAGAAACACCCCACTATCATATCTTCTCTTCACGCTTGCAAACTTATCTCACAAGGATGTGAAGCTTTTCTTGAATATGTCATTGTTACCGAATCTAAGAAAATTATCCTAGCGGACATTCCCATTGTAAATGAGTTCGCAGACGTGTTTCCATCCGAATTACCCAGTTTACCGCCCGAAAGGGAAGTGAACTTCACTATTGAACTCATTCCAGGAGCAGCACCTGTTTCTATAGCCCCATACAGGATGTCCCCCACAAAACTCAAGGAATTAAAGAGGTAGTTGCAGGAACTACTAGACAAGGGTTTTATTAGACCTAGCGCATCCCCTTGGGGTGCGCCAGTTCTTTTTGTCAAGAAGAAGGATGGCTCTCTCAGGCTATGCATCGACTATTGGCGACTGAATCAACTCACAATCAAAAATAAGTATCTGTTGCCGCGTATTGATGAGCTCTTCGATCAACTTTCAGGAGCAGAGTATTTCTCCAAGATTGACCTCAGATCAGGTTATCATCAGCTTAGAATTAAAGAAGAAGACATCTATAAATCAACTTTTCAGAGTCGTTATGGCCACTATGAATTCGTGATAATGCCGTTCGGGTTAACTAATGCCCCAGCAGTATTTATGCAACTTATGAACAGTGTTTTTCAACCATATCTAGACCAATTCATCGTCGTCTTCATCGATGACATCTTGATATATTCCAAGATAAAAGAGGAACATGAAGAACATCTGAGGATAGCTTTGCAAACACTTAGGGAACATAAACTTTATGCCAAGCTTAACTAATGTGAATTTTGGCTCAAAGAAGTTTCATTTCTAGGCCATATTATTTCCAAAGAAGGTATTGTTGTGGATCCTTCGAAAGTGGAAGCTGTCAGAACTTGGAGCTGGCCAACGACTGTATCAGAAGTAAGAAGCTTTCTGGGACTAGCTGGTTACTATAGGAGGTTCATTAAGGACTTCTCAAAAATTGCAATTCCTTTAACTAGACTCACAAGAAAAGAAAGTCTTTTGTCTGGTGAGAGGAATGTGAAAAGAGTTTTCAAACGCTTAAGAATCATCTTACTACAGCGCCTATTTTAGCACTACCGATAGAAGGTGGTGGATTCGAAGTATATACGGATGCATCTGGCATTGGTCTTGGGTGCGTCCTCATGCAAGATGGAAAGGTAATATGTTATTCTTCAAGATAATTGAAACGTCACGAGGAACATTATCCCGTGCATGATTTAGAACTAGCAGCTGTTATTTTCGCCTTAAAATTTTGGCGTCATTATCTCTATGAGAGAAGTTCACGGTCTACTCGGACCACAAAAGCTTGAAATATTTATTTTCTCAAAAGGAGTTAAATATGAGACCGAGGAGATTGTTAGAATATCTTAAAGACTTTGATTTTTCTATTCAATATCATCCTGGCAAGGCGAATGCTGTAGCAGATGCACTCAGCAGAAAACCAATGGGAATGCTATCAAGTCTTATGATTAGTATGACTAACCTTATTCCTCAATTTGCTCAGTTGAACTTAGATATTGACATGAAGGAAGAAGATTGTTTCATAGCTAATATCCGAGCTCAACCTACATTGATAAAGGATCTGGCCAAGCTGCAAAATGATGATCCCGCACTACAGTCTTCTTCTTCCTCCTCCTTGCTGTTGAACGTGTTGACGCTGTTGTAGTTGCAGTGAAGAAGCAAGGCTGCTTCTTTATCTTCCTCTGTTATTTCTTTCTTCTTCTCGTCAGTTAAACACATCGAGGTAGGCAATCTCCCAAGTCAAATCCGATTAATCATCCTGCATGTTTTTATACGTTTGATGCCATGACTTCCTGCATGCTCTAAGTAGAAAATCATTAAGTGAATAGAAGTAAATCATGATTAAATATTTTATAATCATGTAATCATATAATTAAAATTTAGAAAAATATTTTTTTAAAATCCCCAAAATTTACTGTAAATTTTTATGTGATTATATGGTGTGTTAACCTGTTAATGATTAACTTTAATAAATATATGAATTTCTAACGAATTGCAATGATTACTGTAGTACCATAGTTATATATTTTTACGTTGATGGCCTGTTTGGGGGCGCCATAGTGTCCTTTGGCCATGAAATTTTATGGGTGTGTTATTGGGGAGGTGACTGAGGTAGTGAGAGTGGTTGCACCATTTTTCGTGCCTCCTATCTCAAGATCCCCCATCTCTCAACGAAAAATTATTTTGAACACCCGGTTAGGTAGAGTTTTTCGAGCCCGTCATTTCGATATATAGAACGCGTGATTCCGACGTGTGTACCTCAAGAACCGGAGATGTGAAGAAGTTAGAATTTATATTTTTGAAATGACGACTCAATGTCGTTGATTCATTTTGACGACATTGTGCAACGTCGTCATATCTTTAATATATATATATATATATATATATATATATATATATATATATATATGTATGTATGTATGTATATATTTGTAACTATATCTTTGAAAATTCATATCTATTAAGATATGTAACAGAAAATTATAAAAATTATATATTTGGAATCCTTGAATTCTTCTCTTAATTATCATATATTCTATTTCTCTAAATTATTTTATATAAATAAATGTGTCTTTGAATGTATGTTTTAAAATTATTCAATTAAATAGATATTGGCGTGAATTCTTGTTAAATAAATTAAGTTAAAAATCATAGAATTAACGTCCCTCCAAGTGGATGCTAATTAATAAATGACACTACTCACATACATCAATTAATATAAATTTATTTAATTATAGTTAATTATAGAATTGGATGGACATAAATTCTATAATTAACGCATTCATGTTCTCGCCGTTTTCTTCCGATTTTGACCTATACCTCGGGTCTTTTGGCACTCTCATCTCACGTCCGTAGATGGAGTCCCTGTTTCATGATTGGTTCACGTTATATACCTCAACTCTCGGTGACATACGAGCCCTCCGTTGGACATTCTGTTCCTTCGGACTGGCAAGTTAGCCATTGGGACCTCCGTAAGTCTCATCGCAGCCTTAGATTCTCTCAAGGCAGCCAAGCTAGTTGTACCTAATCACCTAGATTTCTAGAATGTCATGGTTTTCATATAGTTTATTGATATATCATCCTTACTATTCTGTCCTTGAACTCTATGTTTCATGAAATCTTTCTTAATGTTCTTACATGCTTGATCCTTGAAATTCTTGGCCATTAATATGGAATTAGTCTAGATAAAATGTCAGGGGCTATGGGTCCCACTAAAATGATATTTTAAATACTACGGGTCCTGATCTGACCCTATTGGGCGAGGCAAAGTCCAAACGTTACCGGTATACGATGATCGGGTGCTGGCATTCACCACCTATAGTCGTCTATAACTTATTTCCATGAGGGGTGGTCATATCGTCGTGATTTTCCCCTTAGTGCATTGGCCAATCCTATGTAGTGCTAGATGTGCAAACGCTCTCGTGATAGTGATGATCGGGAGTAATTGCCATCATAGTACACAATCCTATGTAGTGCTAGATGTGCAAACGCTGTCGTGATAGTGATGATCGGGAGTAATTGCCATCATAGTGCATCTTTCCACAACTTATTGTTCATCATGAAAAGATCTTGAATTACCTTATTGGAGGGGTTATCATATCGTCGTGATATTCCCTTAGTGTCTTGGCAATCCTCCACAGTGCTAGTTACATGAAAGCTCTCATGATAATGTCGTCATAGAGAGAAGATTGTGCTAGTTTCATTAACCGCCCTCGTGATATTGTTCGTCATAGATGGATGATTGTTATTGTTTCTCATTATGAGAAGTACTTGGTGTTCTGACATGAAAGTTCTTGCTATACTCTCTTGTTATCATTGTCTCTACACTTCATATATGTATCTAGCATCTTGCTTACACGTCCTTGTGATTTTTATCATCATTACTTTATAGTTACAACTCGTGCCATTATAATGCTCGATTTACTTTACTTCCTGCATGACCTGTATGAGCATGATAAATTGTTAACCACCTAAAGTTAGCTTGGAACATGAGATATTAAGTCCTACTGAGCGTTCGCTCACCCTGCGTTTTCCATTATTTTTCAGGTAATGACCTTAGTGACGACGAGACCGAACATGATGGGCAAGGATAAGAGTGATGAGTATTTTAACATCTAGACGAACCATCTAGTCTGGTTATCTTGCGTCTTATGTCCCATTGTAATTTTTCTTTATTGAGTCTTTTCATTTATTATGGGCCCGAATATGTAAAGAACTTATATTTGAAATGAAATTTGTTATTTGTCCAAATTGTGTTTTGTGGAAATGACTATGCTCTGATTGACATGACTGTTTAACTGCCACGTTCCGAGCAAACGACACGTTCCGCTGCTATCGGTTCGGGGCGTGACAGAAGGTGGTATCAGAGCCTAGGCCTTCTAAATCCCTAGGTCCTTAAGTCCAAGTCCTAGATTGAGTTCTCCTTGTCAGTTATCCTATAGGAACCCCGTGAGATTTGGGTAGAGCTGTGGGTTAAATGATAAAATATGTTACATTCGCGTTAGATACCTGCCGAGATATGAATATAATTAATCCAAACCTTATTCTTGTAGGCTAGAATGGCCGCTGAGAGAGCTCAGTGGAGAGAGATGCAACGCACTGTCCAGGGTTTAACGCAAGCCTTGTAACAAGTTGCACAAGGTGGAGTACGGCATGGAGCCGGGGATTTGCATCAAAAGTTCCAAAAGATAAATCTCCCTAAGTTTAGTGGGTTGACTGACCCAGATGAAGCGGAGAATTGGGTGCAAGAAATAGAGAGGACCTTTAAGGTGATGTAATGCACTGATGAAGAGAAGGTACTATTAGGAACATATCAATTAGAGAAGGATGCCCGAGTATGGTGGGGATCCGTGGAAGCCATTTTGCCCAACGATCAAGTTTCTTGGGATGAGTTTTTAGAACTCTTTAACGAGAAGTATCTCTCAGAAAGAATTCATGAGAAGAAAGCTATGGAATTTGCGGCTTTGAAGCAACGTAGTCAGTCAGTCGCCGAGTATGAGGTGAGATTTTCTAGATTGGCCCGATATGCACCACACTTGGTTTGCACGGAGAAAATGAGAGCAAAGAGATTTATGAATGGCTTGAAGGTGGAACTTATACCTCAACTAGCTCCACTAGAAATTCAAACATATACGGAGATGGTTAGAAAAGCTCAACTCTTGGAAGATGCTATGGATATGATGGAAAGAATCAAAGGAAAGGCCGCCAAGAAAGACTTACCAAATGGATCCAAGAACAAGGAAACTGTGAACGGCAAGAAGAGAAGGCAACAAATTTTATGAAAATAAGAAACCCCGGAATAATGATCAACAAATTGTTCCGGCCAAGGGGAAATGCAAGCATTGCAAGAAGGGAAGGCACAATCCGGACGAGTGTTGGTATAAACTTAGAAAATGCATCCATTTTGGAAGCAGAGATCACAAAATTACTCGATGTCCACTCTTAAAGGAAGAAGCACCACAAGCAACGGAAGGTAACCCTATAAACCTATCTCATCTAAAACTTACATGAATCGGATATGACCTTAAGTACATAGTATGATATGTGAATGATCTAGCCGGAATATATGCTTTAGATATGGTGATCTTACCCGACAAATTTTGGAAAGGAAACTATGTGAATTTGGGGACCAAATTCTTTTAAGTGGGGGAGGGTGTAGCACTCCGAAAATTTAAATATAAAATAAAAATTTATATATATAGAATAACTATAGATATTCGTCATAAAAATTAAATTTTGATAAAAGAAAAGTGATAATTAGCTAAACGTTAACAAAAGTATAAGTAAATAAATTAGAATTAGTATACCCATTATATATTTTAGTTTCAAATTAAACTTATAATTCAAGAATAAATACGTACACATACATATAAAGAATTTCATAGGGTCGAACCTGACTCTGATACCCGAGTCAACAGTGTAAAATAAATAAGATATATAAATAAATGAAGTTTAAGGAAATAAAGTATGTATATAAAGTTCTACCAATTAAATTAGATAAAACTATTTATTAGTCTACTAAATATAATTAGTGGGCCTCAATTAAGCCTTACACTCATATTCAATGTATAAAGATCAAATCATTTTAACTCAACTCAAAACCATGCACAAAACCCAAACCCTCATGCTAAATCCAACCAACACCTGTAACCATTTAAAAGCCCAACAATGCATATACCCCAATGGTTTATCTTCTTTATATGTGCCACCCACACTCACATGACTCTCAAACAAGTAACCCAACCACAGTTAGCCTAAACCAACCCAAAACCCATCGTATATACACCCATGAGGCCATGCTAAGAGTGGGACATTAACCCAAAGACCAATCCACCCAAAGCCCATATATTTAGAACGCCACGCATACACTTAGTGTATGCCAACTAAAGTTAAAAATAAAAACCCACCTATTAAGTCTTAGCCCTGTGGGTCTCACGTAACAAACCTAGGAGCCTTTTTTTTTATTTATTTAGTCTAAAAGGGGCTCACAAGTTAGACAACCCAGCCCACTATAGGAAGGCCACATGCCCATTCGAACAAGCCAGCCATGCATATGTTTTCTTAGGGTTTCGACCGTAAACTTTGGCAGGCAGCTATCTATATAGTAGGGAGGCTAACATCGCGTAGAAGGTTTTAAAACCTTCCCAGTAATGACCATCGATCTTTTCAGACCCTATTAGCATCTATAAAACTCAACCCATCGAACATGTAGAAGCTTTGCGGCTGCCGTTTCGTGCACCCCTGCTTCCTCCTACTGTAGAGAAGCTGTGCGAGATGAACGTGAAGAAGCTTCTTCCTACAGTCTTCTTCTTCCTCCTCCTTGCTGTTGAACGTGTTGCCGCTGTTGTAGTTGCAGTGAAGAAGCAAGGCTGCTTCTTTATCTTCCTCTGTTATTTCTTTCTTCTTCTCGTCAGTTAAACACATCGAGGTTGGCAATCTCCCAAGTCAAATCCGATTAATCATCCTGCATGTTTTTATACGTTTGATGCCATGACTTCTTGCATGCTCTAAGTAGAAAATCATTAAGTGAATAGAAGTAAATCATGATTAAATATTTTATAATCATGTAATCATATAATTAAAATTCTAGAAAAATATATCTTTGAAATCCCCACAATTTACTGTAAATTTTTATGTGATTATATGATGTGTTAACCTGTTAATGATTAACTTTATTAAATATAGGAATTTCTAACGAATTGCAATGATTACTGTAGTACCATAGTTATATATTTTTACGTTGATGGCTTGTTTGGGGGCGCCATAGTGTCCTTTGGCCATGAAATTTTATAGGTGTGTTATTGGGGAGGTGACCGAGGTAGTGAGAGTGGTTGCACCATTTTTCGTGCCTCCTATCTCAAGATCTCCCATCTCTCAACGAAAAATTATTTTGAACACCCTGTTAGGTAGAGTTTTTCGAGCCTGTCATTTCGATATATAGAACGCGTGATTCCGACGTGTGTACCTCGAGAACCGGAGATGTGAAGAAGTTAGAATTTATATTTTTGAAATGACGACTCAATGTCGTTGATTCATTTTGACGACATTTTGCAACGTCGTCATATCTTTAATATATATATATATATATATATATATATATATATATATATATATATATTTCTAACTATATCTTTGAAAATTCATAGCTATTAAGATATGTAACAAAAAATTATAAAAGTTATATATTTGGAATCCTTGAATTCTTCTCCTAATTATCATATATTCTATTTCTCTAAATTATTTTATATAAATAAATGTGTCTTTGAATGTATGCTTTAAAATTATTCAATTAAATAGATATTGGCATGAATTCTTATTAAATAAATTAAGTTAAAAATCATAGAATTAACGTCCCTCCAAGTGGATGCTTATTAATAAATGACACTACTCACATACATCAATTAATATAAATTTATTTAATTATAGTTAATTATAGAATTGGATGGACATAAATTCTATAATTAACGCATTCATGTTCTCGCCGTTTTCTTCTGATTTTGACCTATACCTCGGGTCTTTTGGCACTCTCATCTCACGTCCGTAGATGGAGTCCCTGTTTCATGATTGGTTCACGTTATATACCTCAACTCTCGGTGACATACGAGCCCTCCGTTGGACATTCTGTTCCTTCGGACTGGCAAGTTAGTCATTGGGACCTCCGTAAGTCTCATCGCAGCTTTGGATTCTCTCAAGGCAGCCGAGCTAGTTGTACCTAATCACCTAGATTTCTAGAATGTCATGGTTTTCATATAGTTTATTGATATATCATCCTTACTATTCTGTCCTTGAACTCTATGTTTCATGAAATCTTTCTTAATGTTCTTACATGCTTGATCCTTGAAATTCTTGGCCATTAATATGGAATTAGTCTAGATAAAATGTCAGGGGCTATGGGTCCCACTAAAATGATATTTTAAATACTACGGGTCCTGATCTGACCCTATTGGGCGAGGCAAAGTCCAAACGTTACCGGTATACGATGATCGGGTGCTGGCATTCACCACCTATAGTCGTCTATAACTTATTTCCATGAGGGGTGGTCATATCGTCGTGATTTTCCCCTTAGTGCATTGGCTAATCCGATGTAGTGCTAGATGTGCAAACGCTCTCGTGATAGTGATGATCGGGAGTAATTGCCATCATAGTACACAATCCTATGTAGTGCTAGATGTGCAAACACTTTCATGATAGTGATGATCGGGAGTAATTGCCATCATAGTGCATCTTTCCACAACTTATTGTTCATCATGAAAAGATCTTGAATTGCCTTATTAGAGGGGTTATCATATCGTCGTGATATTCCCTTAGTGTCTTGGCAATCCTCCACAGTGCTAGTTACATGAAAGCTCTCATGATAATGTCGTCATAGAGAGAAGATTGTGCTAGTTTCATTAACCGCCCTCGTGATATTGTTCGTCATAGATGGATGATTATTATTGTTTCCTCATTATGAGAAGTACTTGGTGTTCTGACATGAAAGTTCTTGCTATACTCTCTTGTTATCATTGTCTCTACACTTCATATATGTATCTAGCATCTTGCTTACACGTCCTTGTGATTTTTATCATCATTGCTTTATAGTTACAACTCGTGCCATTATAATGCTCGATTTACTTTACTTCCTGCATGACCTGTATGAGCATGATAAATTGTTAACCACCTAAAGTTAGCTTGGAACATGAGATATTAAGTCCTACTGAGCGTTCGCTCACCCTGCGTTTTCCATTATTTTCAGGTAATGACCTTAGTGACGACGAGACCGAACATGATGGGCAAGGACAAGAGTGATGAGTACTTTAACATCTAGACGAACCATCTAGTCTGGTTATCTTGTGTCTTATGTCCCATTGTAATTTTTCTTTATTGAGTCTTTTCATTTATTATGGGCCCGAATATGTAAAGAACTTATATTTGAAATGAAATTTGTTATTTATCCAAATTGTGTTTTGTGGAAATGACTATGCTCTGATTGACACGACTGTTTAACTGTCACGTTCCGAGCAAACGACACGTTCCGCTGCTATCGGTTCGGGGCGTGACAGAAGGTGGTATCAGAGCCTAGGCTTTCTAAATCCCTAGGTCCTTAAGTCCAAGTCCTAGATTGAGTTCTCCTTGTCAGTTATCCTATAGGAACCCCATGAGATTTGGGTAGAGCTATGGGTTAAATGATAAAATATGTTACATTCGCGTTAGATACCTGCCGAGATATGAATATAATTAACCCAAACCTTATTCTTGTAGGCTAGAATGGCCGCTGAGAGAGCTCAGTGGAGAGAGATACAACGCACTGTCCAGGGTTTAACGCAAGCCTTGTAACAAGTTGCACAAGGTGGAGCACGGCATGGAGCCGGGGATTTGCATCGGAAGTTCCAAAAGATAAATCCCCCTAAGTTTAGTGGGTCGACTGACCCGGATGAAGCGGAGAATTGGGTGCAAGAAATAGAGAGGACCTTTAAGGTGATGTAATGCACCGATGAAGAGAAGGTACTATTAGGAACATATCAATTAGAGAAGGATGCCCAAGTATGGTGGGGATCCGTGGAAGCCAATTTGCCCAACGATCAAGTTTCTTGGGACGAGTTTTTAGAACTCTTTAACGAGAAGTATTTCTCAGAAAGAATTCGTGAGAAGAAAGCTATGGAATTTACGGCTTTGAAGCAACGTAGTCTGTCAGTCGCCGAGTATGAGGCGAGGTTTTCTAGATTGGCCCGATATGCACCACACTTGGTTTGCACGGAGAAAATGAGAGCAAAGAGATTTATGAATGGCTTGAAGGTGGAACTTATACCTCAACTAGCTCCACTAGAAATTCAAACATATACGGAGATGGTTAGAAAAGCTCAACTCTTGGAAGATGCTATGGATATGATGGAAAGAATCAAAGGAAAGGCCGCCAAGAAGGACTTACCGAATGGATCCAAGAACAAGGAAAATGTGAACGGCAAGAAGAGATTTAATGGAGGCAACACATTTTATGAAAATAAGAAATTCCGGAATAATGATCGACAAATTGTTCCGACCAAGGGGAAATGCAAGCATTGCAAGAAGGGAAGGCACAATCCGGACGAGTGTTGGTATAAACTTGGAAAATGCATCCGTTGTGGAAGCAGATTTCACAAAATTACTCGATGTCCACTCTTAAAGGAAGAAGCACCACAAGCAACGGAAGGTAACCCTATAAACCTATCTCATCTAAAACTTACATGAATCGGATATGACCTTAAGTACTTAGCATGATATGTGAATGATCTAGCCAGAATATATGCTTTAGATATGGTGATCTTACCCCACAAATTTTGGAAATGAAACTATATGAATTTGGGGATCAAATTCTTTTAAGTGGGGGAGGGTGTAGCACCACGAAAATTTAAATATAAAATAAAAATTCTTATATATAGAATAACTATAGATATTCGTCATAAAAATTAAATTTTGATAAAAGAAAAGTGATAATTAGCTAAACGTTAACAAAAGTATAAGTAAATAAATCAGAATTAGTATAACCATTATCTATTTTAGTTTCAAATTAAACTTATAATTCAAGAATAAATACGTACACATACATATAAAGAATTTCATAGGGTCGAACTCGACTCTGATACCCGAGTCAACAGTGTAAAATAAATAAGATATATAAATAAATGAAGTTTAAGGAAATATCGTATGTATATAAAGTTCTACCAATTAAATTAGATAAAACTATTTATTAGTCTACTAAATATAATTAGTGGGCCTCAATTAAGCCTTACACTCATATTCAATGTATAAATATCAAATCATTTTAACTCAACTCAAAGCCATGCACAAAACCCAAACCCTCATGCTAAATCCAACCAACACCTGTAACCATTTAAAAGCCCAACAATGCATATACCCCAATGCTTTATCTTCTTTATATGTGCCACCCACACTCACGTGACTCTCAAACAAGTAACCCAACCACAGTTAGCCTAAACCAACCCAAAACCCATCGTATATACACCCATGAGGCCATGCTAAGAGTGGGACATTAACCCAAAGACCAATCCACCCAAAGCCCATATATTTAGAACCCCACGCATACACTTAGTGTATGCCAACTGAAGTTAAACATAAAAACCCACCTATTAAATCTTTGCCCTGTGGGTCTCACGTAACAAAGTTAGGAGCCTTTTTTTTATTTATTTAGTCTAAAAGGGGCTCACAAGTTAGACAACCCAGCCCACTATAGGATGGCCACATGCCCATTCGAACAAGCCAGCCATGCATATGTTTTCTTAGGGTTTCGACCGTAAACTTTGGCAGGCGGCTGTCAATATAGTAGGGAGGCTAACATCGCGTAGAAGGTTTTAAAACCTTCCCAGTAATGACCATCGATCTTTTCAGACCCTATTAGCATCTATAAAACTCAACCCATCGAACATGTAGAAGCTTTGCGGCTGCCGTTTCGTGCACCCCTGCTTCTTCCTGCTATAGAGAAGCTGTGCGAGGTGAACGTGAAGAAGCTTCTTCCTACAGTCTTCTTCCTCCTCCTCCTTGTTGTTGCACGTGCTGCCGCTGTTGTAGTTGCAGTGAAGAAGCAAGGCTGCTTCTTTATCTTCCTCTGTTGTTTCTTTCTTCTTCTCGTCAGTTAAACACATCGAGGTAGGCAATCTCCCAAGTCAAATTCGATTAATCATCCTGCATGTTTTTATACGTTTGATGCCATGACTTCCTGCATGCTCTAAGTAGAAAATCATTAAGTGAATAGAAGTAAATCATGATTAAATATTTTATAATCATGTAATCATATAATTAAAATTCTAGAAAAATATATCTTTGAAATCCCCAAAATTTACTGTAAATTTTTATGTGATTATATGGTGTGTTAACCTGTTAATGATTAACTTTATTAAATATATGAATTTCTAACGAATTGCAATGATTACTGTAGTACCATAGTTATATATTTTTACGTTGGTGGCCTGTTTGGGGGCGCCATAGTGTCCTTTGGTCATGAAATTTTATGGGTGTGTTATTGGGGAGGTGACCGAGGTTGTGAGAGTGGTTGCACCATTTTTCGTGTCTCCTATCTCAAATCCTCCCATCTCTCAACGAAAAATTATTCTGAACACCCGGTTAGGTAGAGTTTTTCGAGCCCGTCATTTCGATATATAGAACACGTGATTCCGACGTGTGTACCTCGAGAACCGGAGATGTGAAGAAGTTAGAATTTATATTTTTGAAATGACGACATTGAGAATGTCGCTGATTCATTTTGGCGACATTTTGCAATGTCGTCATATCTTTAATATATATATATGTAACTGAATCTTTGAAAATTCATATCTATTAAGATATGTAACAGAAAATTATAAAAATTATATATTTGGAATCCTTGAATTCTTCTCCTAATTATCATATATTCTATTTCTCTAAATTATTTTAAATAGATAAATGTGTCTTTGAATGTATGTTTTAAAATTATTCAATTAAATAGATATTAGCGTGAATTCTTGTTAAATAAATTAAGTTAAAAATCATAGAATTAACGTCCCTCCAAGTGGATGCTAATTAATAAATGACACTACTCACATACATCAATTAATATAAATTTATTTAATTATAGTTAATTATAGAATTGGATGGACATAAATTCTATAATTAACGCATTCATGTTCTCACCGTTTTCTTCCGGTTTTGACCTATACCTCGGGTCTTTTGGCACTCTCATCTCACGTCCGTAAATGGAGTCCCTGTTTCATGATTGGTTCACGTTATATACCTCAACTCTCGGTGACATACGAGCCCTCCATTGGACATTCCGTTCCTTCGGACTGGCAAGTTAGTCATTGGGACCTACGTAAGTCTCATCGCAGCCTTGGATTCTCTCAAGGCAGTTGAGCTGGTTGTACCTAATCACCTAGATTTCCAGAATGTCATGGTTTTCATATAGTTTATTGATATATCATCCTTACTATTCTGTCCTTGAACTCTATGTTTCATGAAATCTTTCTTAATGTTCTTACATGCTTGATCCTTGAAATTCTTGGCCATTAATATGGAATTAGTCTAGACAAAATGTCAGGGGCTATGGGTCCCACTAAAATGATATTTTAAATACTGCGGGTCCTGATCTGACCCTATTGGGCGAGGCAAAGTCCAAACGTTACCGGTATACGATGATCGGGTGCTGGCATTCACCACCTATAGTCGTCTATAACTTATTTCCATGAGGGGTGGTCATATCGTCGTGATTTTCCCCTTAGTGCATTGGCCAATCCTATGTAGTGCTAGATGTGCAAACGCTCTCGTGATAGTGATGATCGAGAGTAATTGCCATCATAGTACACAATCCTATGTAGTGCTAGATGTGCAAACGCTTTCGTGATAGTGATGATCGGGAGTAATTGCCATCATAGTGCATCTTTCCACAACTTATTGTTCATCATGAAAAGATCTTGAATTACCTTATTGGAGGGGTTATCATATCGTCGTGATATTCCCTTAGTGTCTTAGCAATCCTCCACAGTGCTAGTTACATGAAAGCTCTCATGATAATGTCGTCATAGAGGGAAGATTGTGCTAGTCTATCGCTAGACCGTACAACCTCTGCAACCTCGAAAGTCTAAAACCCTTCGTCTCCCTCCACCATAACCGACGGTGGGAGAGAGAACGAAGGGCACACCGAGCCCCATTTCCCCCTCTCTCTACCTCTCTCGCCCCCAAGCTCCCTCCCTTTTCAACCCCTCTCACTCCCTCATCTCACATGCGCTTAAAACACCAAGCGAGACGCCCTTCGACGACGAATATGGACGTGCCACCGTCGACGACCGCCGCCGCGGCGGAGGAAGCACCGGCGGAGGAGACACCGGCAATGCCGCCGGCCGAGGGAGGTACCCTCCCGCCGCCGTCTGAGGTCAAGGAAAGGACCGAAGCCGCCGCGCCTGGAGATGGAGATGCCGGTGAGGTCGCTCCGGCGGAGAGGACGGCCAAGGGACCCCGTCCGACCGAGGTAGGTGTACCAAAACCTCCTTACTTTTCCATTTTTACACCCTGCATGTTAGATTAAGGGGATTTTTGGGGGGATTAGGGTGCTTAGGACCGGTTTGGGGTGCCATGGTGGCCTCCCCACCGGTGGGGAAACCCTCACCGTCGTCGGGGAAGATGATGGTAGGGCGGTTTAAACAAAACCGCACAAACGAAAACATACAGCTCACATAGAGCCGCCCAAAACACACACGGCGCAGGGGTAGCCGTTCGAATTCACATAGCATCAAAACCGAACCAAGTAAGGTCGGTGAGAGGCTCACCGTACAAACGACAAACGGACCACATTGGTCCGTTCAACACCCTGTCAACAAAGAACAACGCGGTCCCTTTAGGACCGCCCAATCTTCCTGCGGCCCAGGAGTGGCCATTTGACACTAAGAAACCTGAGGGAAGAACGGTGCATGCTCACTCGTTCAAGATAAGAACGGCCAACACTAGCCCATTCGAAACACAGAACCTAGGGAGTAGAACGATGCTCATGGGACCGTTCAAAGGGACGAGCGGCCTGTGGGAGACCTCTTTTCCGACAGAGAGTTAAACCTTGATGATTTTATTTATATATGAAATAAAATGCTTAAATAAATTACTAAAATGCATTTAAAATGAATGAATGAATGCAGGGAAAGCGCAGGACCCGCACCTCGTGGCTGCAGGTCCGCGTAGTGTACTCAGCACTGCCGGACTTTCAGAGGGAGCGGTTGGCTGCCATGGGGTTCGCCCCATTCCTAAGCATTGAGGTGTGTCGGTTCGACACAGCTCTACTCTACGCCCTGCACGACCGCTGGGATCCAGTGAGTCGGACGTTCCTCTTCCGGTGGGGGCATATGGTCCCCACGCTAGAGGACGTGGCCAGGCTCACTGGCCTTCGAGTGCACGGGGCACCGGTTAGCGGGACCACTTTTCCTGACTACTGGGCGATGGCTCGGGGATTGCTGGGCTTAGAGCTGCAGCGCCCCGAGAGGCTGTCGACACTCCTACCCCGGGCTAGTCTCCAGGATAGCCTGGGATTATGACGGGCGGGAGTTGCAGTTGGAGAGCAACCGGAGGAGCACCTGCAGCGGCTGGTGGAGCTGGCGCGGCTGAGGGTAGCTGCGGGGCCGGGAGCAGAGGCGGACAGAGTGCTACGACGATTCCTACTGCTGATGTTCGGGCGACTTCTCTTCTCCACCAGAGCGGACGTGATGAGTTGTCGGTTCCTTCCTTTCCTGGAGGAGCTGAGCCATGTGGGCAACTACACGTGGGGAGCAGTAGTCCTTGCGTTCTTGTTTGACACGCTGAGTTCGACGGCCCGTCGGACGATGCTCGTGGGCTTCTCCCCCTTACTCCAGGTACGACTCCTACCCTAGACCTAATTATGCAATTCTATATGTTTCCTAAATGCTGACACGATGCTGTGATGCAGGTGTGGGCCTACGTACACCTACGCGGGCTGGGCAGAGGCGAGGAGACCCGTCCTAGGCTCCTGCCGATCGCCCGGGGGTGGACAGCACCTCGAGAGACTGCAGCCCTAAGACGACAGATCCGAGAGCTGCAGGATGACCTGGACGCTCTACCGTTTGCCTCGGTATGCTTCTAAACTCAGACTCTTTAATTAAATGCAATTCTTATATGATGATGATGCTAATGCGACTTTCTATTTCTTTGCAGGTACAGTGGACACCTTACACAGAGGAGGGCCAGGAGGGTCAGCCTTGGGTGGTTGGCGTCCTCGCTTTTTCCGGATGAGATGTGTGGCTTCACTGCGTGAATGTGGTGGAGCCACTGCACTACAGATTGGTGATGAGGACCATCGGGGTCCATCAGCCCGCGGTGGAGTTCCTGGTGCCTGAGAAGGCGGGGGAGCGAGTGACGAGGACTACCCGGGGCCTAGTGGTAGCATTTGATTGGTCTACGAGGAATGCTACGCAGGTGGCCGATTGGACAGCTCTTGGGCGAGTGGTGACCGCCCGAGCGGAGAGCGACTCAGCGTACTACACCGCGTACGCCAGACACTACCGGGACCAGGTGTTCCGGGGTGCCCACCGACCGGTACGACTTCTAAACCCAAAATCTGCATATTATGCTTATGATTCCTATATGATGATGCACTGACACATGGACTTCTAAATGTAGATTGACCCTGAGGGATGACTAGCGGAGCTGCAGGGGCTGCTGCACTCCACCATCAGGGAGCGGGACGAGGCTCGGCAGGCCCTGGCCTTACTGGTGAGTTTTCTAAACCCTAAGCTCTCTAAATTATGCAAATGCTTATGATTATGACTATATATGTGACTGACCTGGTGTGGCGCCCCCTTCCCGCGATACCGTATCGTGTCCGGGGACGTCACAGCGGATGTACGGAAGTGTTGTGGGCCGAATATTTGCAAGGCGATAAATGTCAAACCATCACATATTCCAAAAGAAACATAACCATACCATTTCCATAAGATAAACACTCATAATTTACATCGTATATAGAGTACTATATATCTCTATCCAAAAGTCATATTTACATTCATTATTTAAAGGAAAACTAAATCTATTTATTCTGAGCGGCGGAATCCAAACTAAACCCGGGATCATCCTCCGACCTACCGCCCGTCGGAGTCAAGACGCACACTGGTCAATTTCCTGAAATGGTTAGGCAACGAAAGTGAGTCCAAAGACTCAGTAGGCATTAAAACCAATCACATGCTTATCATATACTAAACTGTGCAAATCCATGATATATAAAGCTAAGCACAATTTCATTGGATTATACATATACTATGAATGCGAAGGAAATATAATAGAGCAAAATAATTCTCATATCTATAAGCAAATGCGTATAACAAATTTATCTGACTTATATATAAATGGCATAGTACATATCTTAGCTAAATCAGAGCTTATACAGATGAACTTATTTTCAGATCATATCAAAGTCATATATCAAATCTGAACTTCATATTATTTGGCAGCATATATTGGACAGGCATCCCGTCACTAAAAGCAGTAGCAAACACATACCTAGGCATCCATACGTCGACATAAAGACAAATGGTCTAAACGCTGGAGCCTGTCGGCCTTGATCAACACGCAGGATCGGGAGTTAATACTCCACCATTCCCAGATAATTTTCTTATTCTGGTTCCGGATTTTTCAGAAGTCCGTTTGTCCTCGGAAATGGGCCTAATCCCGTAGCGGAAGCTAACTACGGTTTGTCGCCCCACACCTCCTTAAAGTGACACAGTCCATATGCTTAATCAAATTTTTATTCTTATTATAATGCTTATTACATAGTCGTCTCAATACTTAAAACTTGCCATTGAACTTTACAAAATAACTGGATCGTATTTTAATATTATTAACTAAATATATATAACATTCGAAGAGATTAGAGTAGAGAGAGAGTAGAGAGAGAGTAGAGAGAGAAAGTAGAGGGAGAAAGTAGAAAGAGATTAGAGAGAAATTAGAGAGAGATTAGAGAGAAAATAATATTTTACAGAATGGTAACTAAATAAATAACTGATTCTAAACATAAATCATCGGTTAAATAAATCAATGACTTAAATTACATTTCAAACAAAATCAAATCAAAGAAATATAAATACAAATAACATGCACTCGGTTTATCATGTGCCTACCTTTAGAATAGACTTCTAAATTGACTTTGTATCTCACCCGAGCTTCCGTAAAAATCTTTTCGTAGGAAAAGATGATTTTTCCGTTCCAGATACGTGAAGAAGGGCGAAATTGTCCAAATAAGTTTCAAATCCTCCGTCCAAACTTTTTATTAATTATTTATATTATTCTGATGTTGTATTATCTTCTCCGTTTATTAATAAAAGGATGAGAGTGGGAAGAGAGATGAGAGAGAAAGTAGAGAGAGAAATTAGAGAGAGGAAGTGGAGAGAGAAAGTGGAGAGGGTAGAGAAAGAAAGTGGAGAGTAGAGAGAAAAACTAGAGAGAGAAATTAGAGAGAGAAAGTAGAAAGAAACTAGAGAGAGAAAGTGGAGAGGGTAGAGAAAGAAAGTGGAGAGAGTAGAGAGAAAAATTAGAGAGAGAAACTAGAGAGAGAAAGTAGAGAGAGAAAATAGAGAGAGAAACTAGAGAGTAGAGAGAATAGAGATAGAAAGTAGAAAGTAGAGAGTAGAGAGAGTATAGAGAATATAGAGAAAATAAAGAGAGTAGAGAGAGAGTAAAGAAAGTGTAGAGAGAGAAAGTAAAAATAGTAGAGAGAGAAAGTAGGGAAAGATTAGAGAGAGTAGAGAGAGAGAGAGTAGAAAAGAGAAAATGATAATAGAAAGATAGAAGTAGAGATGAGAGAGAGAGAGAGAGTGTGTGTGTGTGTGGTGTGTGTGTGTGTGTGTGTGTGTGTGAGAGAGAGAGAGAGAGAGAGAGAGAGAGAGAGAGAGAGAGAGTGGGGAGAAGAGATGAGAGAGAGTTGGAGGGGGGATGAAGAGAGTTGGGGGGGTGTGTTTGTGGGAGAGGAAGAGGGGGAGGGGTGGTTTATTATAGGGGGGAGGGGAAGAGAAGATAAGAAGGAGAAGGAGGAGATAAGGAGGAGGGGAGGGGATAAGGTTGGAGGGGGGTTACGTGGGGAAGGGAAAAATGTGAGTTGTTATTTTTTTTTGAATTTGGATAGATTTTTATGTAAAAACCTACTAAATGTTTATCAATAACAAGAGTGTAAGGAACTAATTCATTCTATCATATATTTGACCTACTAAACGTCAAAATTTGAAAAAGTGTTCAACATGAAACTTGTAGATCTTTGAATTCTCTATCCAACGGACCTAATATTGATCATATTCTGACATTCCTATAAAAAGTTATACATTATTAAAGTAAGATAACTATTTAATTTACTTAATAAGGTTCGTTAACTAATATCGTTCAAGATATTAGACTTTAATTAAGGTAACATAAAATTTATATGGACTAACTATAAGATATTTAACTATCTTTAAGTTTCGGGCGAATTCGGGTGTTACAAATCTCTCCCCCTTAAATAAATTTCATCCTCGAAATTTAAAAATATACTCAATACGTACCGAATAGCTGCGGATATTTATTCCTCATATCATCTTCCATCTCCCAAGTGGCTTCTTCTGTTGAGATACCTTTTCACAATACCTTCACCAGTGGAATTGTCTTCGTTCTCAACACTTGTTCTTTTCGATCGAGAATGCGAACTGGCTTCTCCTCATATGTAAGATCTGGCTGAATTTCTAACTGCTCATGATCTATAATGTGCGATGAGTCTGGCATGTATTTTCTTAACATAGACACATGGAATACATCATGAACTCCTGACAATGATGGTGGTAAAGCCAGCTGATATGCCACCTCTCCAATCCTTCTTAAGATTTCAAATGGTCCAAAATACCTCGGACTGAGCTTGCCTTTCTTGCCAAATCTCATTACTCCTCTAGTAGGCGAAACTTTCAGAAATACGTGATCCCCGATAGCAAATTGTAGATCTCTCCTTCTCTGATCAGCATAACTTTTCTGCCTACTTTGAGCTGTAAGTAATCTTTTTCTAATCAACTCAACCTTTTCTACACAATCCTGTACAATCTGTGGCCCAATCAATTTTCGCTCACCAACCTCATCCCAACAAATAGGTGACCTACACGGTCTACCATATAATGCTTCATATGGTGCCATTCCTATGCTTGCATGATGGCTGTTGTTATATGCAAACTCAATTAACTGCAAATGTTCATCCCAACTGCCTTTCCAGTCTAAACTGCACGCCCTCAACATATCTTCTAGTGTTTGAATGGTTCTCTCTGATTGTCCATCTGTTTGAGGGTGAAAAGCTGAGCTAAATTTTAATTGTGTACCCAGTGCTTTCTGTAAACTCCTCCAAAATTTTGCTGTAAACCTTGCATCCCTATCTGAAATAATAGACACAGGCACACCATGAAGTCTACAATCTCTCTGATATACAAATGGGCTAAATCCTCTAATGATTGTGTCTTTGTGATTGCCAGAAAATGGGCTGACTTAGTAAGTCTGTCAACAATTACCCAAATGGAATCATGTTTTCTCCTAGTCATTGGTAATCCCATCACAAAATCCATAGTGATATGCTCCCATTTCCACTGTGGAATTTCATCAACTGTAATGGTCCTGCTGGTCTTTGATGCTCGCCTTTACTTGTTGACAAGTAAGACATTTGCTGACAAAGTCTGTTATATCTTTCTTCATGCCAATCCACCAAAACTGTCTTTTCATATTTTTGTACATTTTTGTACTGCCTGGGTGAATAGAATATAGTGATTTATGTGCCTCAGTTAATAGGTCTTTCTTTATTTCTTCATTCCGAGGTACACATAATCTTCCCTGAAATCTGATTGCCCCGTCTGCACTTTGAGTAAATCTCGGTGTGCCAATCAATTTTTGTAACTGCTGATCATTCAGTTGTGCTTGCACAATTCGCTCAACCATTGCAGACTGAATAGTTAGTTGGGCCAGAAATAAGTTTCTCCCTTTACATATCGGAGAATACTCCACTACATCAGATGTCATTTTCCAAGTTTGGCGCAACTGGATTGCCATTAGCCTCTTCCTGCTGAGTGCATCTGCTACCACATTTACTTTTCCTGGGTGGTAATTTAAGGTGAAATCATAATCCTTCAAAAATTCAATCCACCGTCTTTGCCTTAAATTTAATTCTTTCTGAGAGAAAATATATTTTAAACTCTGATGGTCTGTAAATACTTCAAACTGCTCACCATACAAATAATGGCGCCAAATCTTCAGAGCATGTACCACCGCTGCCAACTCCAAATCATGTGTTGGATAATTCATCTCATGGGTCTTTAATTGTCTGGATGCATAAGCTACTACTTTACCATTCTGCATCAGGACACATCCTAGTCCTTTTCTAGAGGCATCTGTATATATCACAAATCCTCCTGACCCACAAGGTAAAGTAAGCACTGGGGCTGTTGTTAACCTTGTTTTTAATTCTGAAAACTCATTTCACATTTATCTGACCATTCAAAAGGAACTCCTTTCCTAGTCAATTTGGTCATAGGAGCTGCAATAGAAGAAAACCCTTCAATAAACCTGCGATAGTAACCCGCAAGACCCAAAAAGCTCCTAATCTCACTAACATTCTTCGGCCTTTTCCAATGTAAAACTGTCTCAACCTTAGCTGGATCAACAGACACTCCATCACCAGAAATGATATGCCCTAAGAATTGGACCTTATCCAACCAGAATTCACATTTACTGAATTTCGCATAGAGTTGATGTTTCCTTAAAGTTTCCAACACAATTCTCAAATGTTCTTGATGAGTTTCAACAGTGGAGAATAGATCAACACATCATCAATAAACACCACTACAAATGTATCCAGATATGGTTGAAAACTCTATTCATCAAATCCATAAATGCTGCTGGTGCATTAGTTAACCCAAATGGCATAACCAAAAATTCATAATGCCCATATCGTGTTCTGAAAGTAGTTTTTGAGAAATCTTCTTCTCTTATCTTTAGTTGGTGGTATCCAGATCTGAGATCAATCTTTGAAAATACCGTGGCAGTTCGTAGCTGATCAAATAAATCATCAATTCTTGGCAAAGGGTACTTATTCTTAATGGTCACTTGATTCAATTTCCTATAGTCAATACATAATCTAAGTGACCCATCTTTCTTTCTAACAAACAGAACAGGAGCACCCCAAGGTGACACACTTGGTCGAATAAACCCCTTATCTAGTAGTTCTTGCAATTGTTTCTTCAACTCTGCCAATTCGGCTGGTGCCATTCTGTAGGGAGGAATGGAAATGGGTAAAGTACCCGGTGAGAGTTCAATAGTGAACTCCACCTCTCGGTGTGGTGGCAAACCCGGAAGTTCATCAGGAAACACATCTGGAAATTCCCTGACAACATCAATATCTGAGGTGGTTTTCTTATTTTCATTAGAAGGAATAGCCACTATACTAGCCAAATAACCTTGACATCCACTTCTAAGCAATTTCAAAGCTTTAAGTGCTGAAACTAGTGTTTTACTAGAACGGTGCCTTGGACATTGATAGTGAAATGTCTGCTCCCCAGGTTTTTGAAAAATTACTTTCTTTCCATGACAATCTAGAAGGGTAAAATTTGTATCTAACCAATCCATTCCCAAGATGACATCAAAATCAGTCATTTCCAGCAGATACACACATGCTGGCATAATCCTCCCCTGAATCACCACATCAATGCTAGGAATAACAGAAGTCGTTCTAGCTATCTCCCCAGTTGGTGTGTTAATGGACATCTCATCAGTGTTCACAATTTGTTTATCTTTCAATAATTCAGCAAATCTCAGAGAAATAAAGGAATGTGTAGCACCCGGATCAAATAAAACTTTTGCATGCATATCATCGATAAGAAGAATACCTTCAGCTACTGCATTGGCATCTCGGGTGTCTTCCCTTGTTAGTGCATATACTCTGGCTTGAACTCTCCGCTGCTGTTGTGGTTGCTGATCTTGTCTTGGCCTTGTGGGACAATCCCTTATCATATGCCCTGTCTGACCACATGAAAAATATTTACCTGCAGCCCGCCAACATTCATTACCTCTATGCTGCATCCCGCACTGTTGACAAGCTGGCATATTATCTCTCCTAACTGGTTGAACTCTCTCTGGAAAAGTCATCTTTGGCTTCTTATCTTTCCTCACAATTGAACCAAGATTACCCCTTTTTGCATTATCCCTTTGTCTTTCCACTAAGAATTCCTCATACTCAGTTTCTGCAATAAAAGCAGTCCTCAAAGCTGCTGCCATAGTCTGAGGCTCAAGGATTGCAACTCTACTTCTAATGTTACTTCTCAAACCTCTAACAAATTTCTTCACCCTTCTAAGCTCATCTGAACAAATATGAGGGGCATACTTTTCCAATTCAGTAAATTTTACTTCATAATCGGCAACTGACATACCTCCTTGAGTCAAATTTAAAAATTCAACTTCTTTCCTATCTTCAAATGCTGAGGGAGAAATTTTGCATGAAGACATCAAGAAATTCATTCCAGCTAATCTCAATCTCTCTATCTCTAAAAGTGGTTCTAAGTGCAGACCTCCACCACTCGTCCGCACGGTCCTTCAACATAAATGTAGCTAATATCACCTTATCCTGCTCTGCACATCTAATGGCCGTGAAAATCTTCTCAATTTCTCTCACCCAGTTTTCCACAATCTCCGGGTGACTCTCCCCCTTAAAAGAAGGAGGACTCATATGTCTGAATTTCTCCATCAGGGTAGCGCCTGCTGCCCTATTCGGTTGTTCTTGCACACGGTTTTGTATTTGGGCTTGCATCATTGCATGAGTTTGGGCCTGTAATTGCATAGTCTGCACTAACCCTTGAAAAGCTTGTGTGAACCCTCCTAAATCTGGCACACCCTGAATAGGTAACGCACCTTGCCCACCGGGAGCAAGCTCGCCATGAATTGTTTCCCCGACAACTCCTTGTGATGTCCCATTTGAGGGCGCAGACTCCTCGGGAGAAGTATTAACCTCAACCCTATCACTCCCTGCCATCTCCTGCGAGGGAGAACTAATCCGAATTAGTATGATTCTAGGTTTGACATCAAATTCTAAAATAAATTCCTACGATCTTCTGGTATGGTATATAAATTCAGATGGCTGCAAATAATTTCAAGCCTCACAACTTTGCTCTGATACCACTCTCTGTGGCGCCCCCTTCCCGCGATCCCGTATCGTGTCCGGGGACGTCACAGCGGATGTACGAAGTGTTGTGGGCCGAATATTTGCAAGGCGATAAAGGCCAAACCATCACATATTCCAAAAGAAACATAACCATACCATTTCCATAAGATAAACACTCATAATTTACATCGTATATAGAGTACTACATATCTCTATCCAAAAGTCATATTTACATTCATTATTCAAAGGAAAACTAAATCTATTTATTCTGCGCGGCGGAATCCAAACTAAACCCGGGATCATCCTCCGACCTACCGCCCGTCGGAGTCAAGACGCACACTGGTCAATTTCCTGAAATGGTTAGGCAACGAAAGTGAGTCCAAAGACTCAGTAGGCATTAAAACCAATCACATGCTTATCATATACTAAACTGTGCAAATCCATGATATATAAAGCTAAGCACAATTTCATTGGATTGTACATATACTATGAATGCGAAGGAAATATAATAGAGCAAAATAATTCTCATATCTATAAGCAAATGCGTATAACAAATCTTATCTGACTTATATATAAATGGCATAGTACATATCTTAGCTAAATCAGAGCTTATACAGATGAACTTATTTTCAGATCATATCAAAGTCATATATCAAATCTGAACTTCATATTATTTGGCAGCATATATTGGACAGGCATCCCGTCACTAAAAGCAGTAGCAAACACATACCTAGGCATCCATACGTCGACATAAAGATAAATGGTCTAAACGCTAGAGCCTGTCGGCCTTGATCAACCACGCAGGATCGGGAGTTAATACTCCACCATTCCCCAGATAATTTTCTTATTCTGGGTTCCGGATTTTTCAGAAGTCCGTTTGTCCTCGAAATGGGCCTAATCCCGTAGCGGAAGCTAACTACGGTTTGTCGCCCCACACCTCCTTAAAGTGACACAATCCATATGCTTAATCAAATTTTTATCTTATTTACATAGTCATCTCAATGCTTAAATCTTGCTATTAAATTTACTAAAATAACTTAATCGTATTTAATATTCATAAATTAGATTTAACATTCGAAGAGATTAGAGTATTAACTAAATAAATTACTATTATATAACATCGAAGAGATTAGTGAGAGAGAGTAGAGAGAGAAAGTAGAGAGAGGTAGAGAGAGAAAGTAGAGAGTGATTAGAGAGAGAAATATTTTTACAGAATGGTAACTAAATAAATAACGATTCTAAACATAGATCATCGGATTAAATAAATAATGACTTAAGTCTGAATAATTACATTTCAAATAAAATCAAATCAAAGAAATATAAATAACAAATAACATGCACTCGGTTTGTCATGTGCCTACCTTTAGAATATACTTCTAAATTGACTTTGTATCTCACTCGAGCTTGCGTAAAATCTTTGCGTAGGAAAAGATGATTTTTCCGTTCCAGATACGTGAAGAAGGGCGAAATTGTCCAAATAAGTTTCAAATCCTCCGTCCAAACTTTTTATTAATTATTTATATTACTCTGATGCTGTATTATCTTCTCCGTTTATTAATAAAAGGACGAGAGTGGGAAGAGAGATGAGAGAGAAAGTAGAGAGATAAATTACAGAGAGGAAATAGAGAGAGAAAGTGGAGAGGGTAGAGAAAGAAAGTGGAGAGAGTGGAGAGAGAAGTAGAGAGAAAAATTAGAGAGAGAAACTAGAGAGAGAAAGTAGAGAGAGAAAGTGGAGAGGGTAGAGAAAGAAAGTGGAGAGAGTAGAGAGAGAAACTAGAGAGAGAAAGTAGAGAGAGAAAGTTGAGAGAGAAACTAGAGAGAGAAAGTGGAGAGAGAAAATAGAGAGAGAAACTAGAGAGTAGAGAGAATAGAGAAAGTAGAGAGAAAGTATAGAGAATATAGAGAAAATAAAGAGAGTAGAGAGAGAGTAAAGAAACTGTAGAGAGATAAAATAGAGAGAGAAAGTAAAATAGTAGAGAGAGAAAGTAGGGAAAGATTAGAGAGAGTAGAGAGAGTAGAAAAGAGAATGAAAATAGAAAGAGAGAAGTAGAGATGAGAGAGAGAGAGAGAGAGTGTGTGTCTGTGTGTGTGTGTGAGAGAGAGAGAGAGAGAGAGAGAGAGAGAGAGGGAGAAGAGATGAGAGAGAGTTGGAGGGGGGATGAAGAGAGTTGGGGGGTGTGTTTGTGGGAGAGGAAGAGGGGGAGGGGTGATTTATATAGGGGGGAGGGGAAGAGAAGATAAGAAGGAGAAGGAGGAGATAAGGAGGAGGGGAGGGGATAAGGTTGGAGGGGGGTTCCGTGGGGAAGGATAAAATATGCGTTGTTATTTTTTTTTTGAATTTGGATGGATTTTTATGTAAAAATCCACTAAATGTTTATCAATAACAAGAGTTTAAGGAACTAATTTATTCTATCATATATTTGACCTACCAAACGTCAAAATTTAAAAAAGTATTCAACATGAAACTTATAGATCTTTGAATTCTCTATCTAACGGACCTAATATTGATCTTATTCTAACATTCCTATGAAAAGTTATATATTATTAAAGTGAGATAACTATTTAATTTACTTAATAAGGTTTGTTAAACAATATCGTTCAAGGTATTAGACTTTACTTAAGGTAACATAAAATTTATATGGACTAACTATAAGATATTTAACTATCTTTAAGTTTCGGACGAATTCGGGTGTTACAAATCTCTCCCCCTTAAATAAATTTCGTCCTCGAAATTTAAAAATATACTCAATACGTACCGAATAGCTGCGGATATTTGTTCCTCATATCATCTTCCATCTCCCAAGTGGCTTCTTCTGTTGAGATACCTTTCCACAATACCTTCACCAGTGGAATTGTCTTCGTTCTCAACACTTGTTCTTTTCGATCGAGAATGCGAACTGGCTTCTCCTCATATGTAAGATCTGGCTGAATTTCTAACTGCTCATGATCTATAATATGCGATGAGTCTGGCATGGATTTTCTTAACATAGACACATGGAATACATCATGAACTCCTGACAATGATGGTGGTAAAGCCAGCTGATATGCCACCTCACCAATCCTTCTTAAGATTTCAAATGGTCCAAAATACCTCGGACTGAGCTTGCCTTTCTTGCCAAATCTCATTACTCCTCTAGTAGGCGAAACTTTCAGAAATACGTGATCCCCGATAGCAAATTGTAGATCTCTCCTTCTCTGATCAGCATAACTTTTCTGCCTACTTTGAGCTGTAAGTAACCTTTTTCTAATCAACTCAACCTTTTCTACACAATCCTGTACAATGTGTGGCCCAATCAATTTTCGCTCACCAACCTCATCCCAACAAATAGGTGACCTACACGGTCTACCATATAATGCTTCATATGGTGCCATTCCTATGCTTGCATGATGGCTGTTGTTATATGCAAACTCAATTAACTGTAAATGTTCATCCCAACTGCCTTTCAGTCTAAACTGCACGCCCTCAACATATCTTCTAGTGTTTGAATGGTTCTCTCTGATTGTCCATCTGTTTGAGGGTGAAAAGTGAGCTAAATTTCAATTGTGTACCCAGTGCTTTCTGTAAACTCCTCCAAAATTTTACTGTAAACCTTGCATCCCTATCTGAAATAATAGACACAGGCACACCATGAAGTCTCACAATCTCTCTAATATACAAATTGGCTAAATCCTCTAATGATTGTGTCTTTGTGATTGCCAGAAAATGGGCTGACTTAGTAAGTCTGTCAACAATTACCCAAATGGAATCATGTTTTCTTCTAGTCATTGGTAATCCCATCACAACATCCATAGTGATATGCTCCCATTTCCACTGTGGAATTTCCATCAATTGTAATGGTCCTGCTGGCCTTTGATGCTCGCTTTACTTGTTGACAAGTAAGACATTTGCTGACAAAGTCTGCTATATCTTTCTTCATGCCAATCCACCAAAACTATCTTTTCATGTTTTTGTACATTTTTGTACTGCCTGGGTGAATAGAATATAGTGATTTATGTGCCTCAGTTAATAGGTCTTTCTTTATTTCTTCATTCCGAGGTACACATAATCTTCCCTGAAATCTGATTGCCCCGTCTGCACTTTGAGTAAATCTCGGTGTGCCAATCAATTTTTGTAACTGCTGATCATTCAGTTGTGCTTGCACAATTCGCTCAACCATTGCAGACTGAATAGTTAGTTGGGCCAGAAATAAGTTTCTCCCTTTGCATATCGGAGAATACTCCACTACATCAGATGTCATTTTCCAAGTTTGGCGCAACTGGATTGCCATTAGCCTCTTCCTGCTGAGTGCATCTGCTACCACATTTACTTTTCCTGGGTGGTAATTTAAGGTGAAATCATAATCCTTCAAAAATTCAATCCACCGTCTTTGCCTTAAATTTAATTCTTTCTGAGAGAAAATATATTTTAAACTCTGATGGTCTGTAAATACTTCAAACTGCTCACCATACAAATAATGGCGCCAAATCTTCAGAGCATGTACCACCGCTGCCAACTCCAAATCATGTGTTGGATAATTCATCTCATGGGTCTTTAATTGTCTGGATGCATAAGCTACTACTTTGCCATTCTGCATCAGGACACATCCTAGTCCTTTTCTAGAGCATCTGTATATATCACAAATCCTCCTGACCCACAAGGTAAAGTAAGCACTGGGGCTGTTGTTAACCTTATTTTTAATTCCTGAAAACTCATTTCACATTTATCTGACCATTCAAAAGGAACTCCTTTCCTAGTCAATTTGGTCATAGGAGCTGCAATAGAAGAAAACCCTTCAATAAACTTGCGATAGTAACCCGCAAGACCCAAAAAGCTCCTAATCTCACTGACATTCTTCGGCCTTTCCCAATGTAAAACTGCCTCAACCTTAGCTGGATCAACAGACACTCCATCACCAGAAATGATATGCCCTAAGAATTGGACCTTATCCAACCAGAATTCACATTTACTGAATTTCGCATAGAGTTGATGTTTCCTTAAAGTTTCCAACACAATTCTCAAATGTTCTTGATGAGTTTCAACAGTGGGAGAATAGATCAACACATCATCAATAAACACCACTACAAATGTATCCAGATATGGTTGGAAAACTCTATTCATCAAATCCATAAATGCTGCTGGTGCATTAGTTAACCCAAATGGCATAACCAAAAATTCATAATGCCCATATCGTGTTCTGAAAGCAGTTTTTGAGAAATCTTCTTCTCTTATCTTTAGTTGGTGGTATCCAGATCTGAGATCAATCTTTGAAAATACCGTGGCAGTTCGTAGCTGATCAAATAAATCATCAATTCTTGGCAAATGGTACTTATTCTTAATGGTCACTTGATTCAATTTCCTATAGTCAATGCATAATCTAAGCGACCCATCTTTCTTTCTAACAAACAGAACAGGAGCACCCCAAGGGGATACACTTGGTCGAATAAACCCCTTATCTAGTAGTTCTTGCAATTGTTTCTTCAACTCTGCCAATTCGGCTGGTGCCATTCTGTAGGGAGGGATGGAAATGGGTAAAGTACCTGGTGAGAGTTCAATAGTGAACTCCACCTCTCGGTGTGGTGGCAAACCCGAAGTTCATCAGGAAACACATCTGAAATTCCTGACAACATCAATATCTGAGGTGTTTTCTTATTTTCATTAGAAGGAATAGCCACTATACTAGCCAAATAACCTTGACATCCACTTCTAAGCAATTTCAAAGCTTTAAGTGCTGAAACTAGTGTTTTACTAGAACGGTGCCTTGGACATTGATAGTGAAATGTCTGCTCCCCAGGTTTTGAAAAATTACTTTCTTTCCATGACAATCTAGAAGGGCAAAATTTGTATCTAACCAATCCATTCTTAAGATGACATCAAAATCAGTCATTTTCAGCAGATACACACATGCTGACATAATCCTCCCCTGAATCACCACATCAATGCTAGGAATAACAGAAGTCGTTCTAGCTATCTCCCCAGTTGGTGTGTTAATGGACATCTCATCAGTGTTCACAATTTATTTATCTTTCAATAATTCAGCAAATCTCAGAGAAATAAAGGAATGTGTAGCACCCGGATCAAATAAAACTTTTGCATGCATATCATCGATAAGAAGAATACCTTCAGCTACTGCATTGGCATCTCGGGTGTCTTCCCTTGTTAGTGCATATACTCTGACTTGAACTCTCCGCTGCTGTTGTGGTTGCTGATCTTGTCTTGGCCTTGTGGGACAATCCCTTATCATATGCCCTGTCTGACCACATGAAAAATATTTACCTGCAGCCCGCCAACATTCATTACCTCTATGCTGCATCCCGCACTGTTGACAAGCTGCATATTATCTCTCCTAACTGGTTGAACTCTCTCTGGAAAAGTCATCTTTGGCTTCTTATCTTTCCTCACAATTGAACCAAGATTACCCCTTTTTGCATTATCCCTTTGTCTTTCTACTAAGAATTCCTCATATTCTGTTTCTGCAATAAAAGCAGTCCTCAAAGCTGCTGCCATAGTCTGAGGCTCAAGGATTGCAACTCTACTTCTAATGTTACTTCTCAAACCTCTAACAAATTTCTTTACCCTTCTAAGCTCATCTGAACAAATATGAGGGGCATACTTTTCCAATTCAGTAAATTTTACTTCATAATCGGCAACTGACATACCTCCTTGAGTCAGATTTAAAAATTCTACTTCTTTCCTGTCCTTCACATGCTGAGGGAGAAATTTTGCATGAAAGACATCAAGAAATTCATTCCAGCCAATCTCCGTCTCTCTATTTCTGAAAGTGGTTCTAAGTGCAGACCTCCACCACTCGTCCGCACGGTCCTTCAACATAAATGTAGCTAATATCACCTTATCCTGCTCTGCACATCTAATGGCCGTGAAAATCTTCTCAATTTCTCTCACCCAGTTTTCCACAATCTCCGGGTGACTCTCCCCCTTAAAAGAAGGAGGACTCATATGTCTGAATTTCTCCATCAGGGTAGCGCCTGCTGCCCTATTCGGTTGTTCTTGCACACGGTTTTGTATTTGGGCTTGCATCATTGCATGAGTTTGGGCCTGTAATTGCATAGTCTGCACTAACCCTTGAAAAGCTTGTGTGAACCCTCCTAAATCTGGCACACCCTGAATAGGTAACGCACCTTGCCCACCGGGAGCAAGCTCGCCATGAATTGTTTCCCCGACAACTCATTGTGATGTCCCATTTGAGGGCGCAGACTCCTCGAGAAAAGTATTAACCTCAACCCTATCACTCCATGCCATCTCCTGCGAGGGAGAACCAATCCGAATTAATATGATTCTAGGTTTGACATCAAATTCTAAAATAAATTCCTACGATCTTATGGTATGGTATATAAATTCAGATGGCTGCAAATAATTTCAAGCCTCACAACTTTGCTCTGATACCACTCTCTGTGGCGCCCCCTTCCCGCGATCCCGTATCGTGTCCGGGGACGTCACAGCGGATGTACGGAAGTGTTGTGGGCCGAATATTTGCAAGGCGATAAAGGCCAAACCATCACATATTCCAAAAGAAACATAACCATACCATTTCCATAAGATAAACACTCAGAATTTACATCGTATATAGAGTACTACATATCTCTATCCAAAAGTCATATTTACATTCATTATTTAAAGGAAAACTAAATCTATTTATTCTGCGCGGCGGAATCCAAACTAAACCCGGGATCATCCTCCGACCTACCGCCCGTCGGAGTCAAGACGCACACTGCTCAATTTCCTGAAATGGTTAGGCAACGAAAGTGAGTCCAAAGACTCAGTAGGCATTAAAACCAATCACATGCTTATCATATACTAAACTGTGCAAATCCATGATATATAAAGCTAAGCACAATTTCATTGGATTGTACATATACTATGAATGCGAAGGAAATATAATAGAGCAAATAATTATCATATCTATAAGCAAATGCGTATAACAAATCTTATCTGACTTATATATAAATGGCATAGTACATATCTTAGCTAAATCAGAGCTTATACAGATGAACTTATTTTCAGATCATATCAAAGTCATATATCAAATCTGAACTTCATATTATTTGGCAGCATATATTGGACAGGCATCCCGTCACTAAAAGTAATAGCAAACACATACCTAGGCATCCATACGTCGACATAAAGACAAATGGTCTAAACGCTGGAGCCTGTCGGCCTTGATCAACCACGCAGGATCGGGAGTTAATACTCCACCATTCCCCAGATAATTTTCTTATTCTGGGTTCCGATTTTTCAGAAGTCCGTTTGTCCTCGGAAATGGGCCTAATCCCGTAGCGGAAGCTAACTACGGTTTGTCGCCCCACACCTCCTTAAAGTGACACAGTCCATATGCTTAATCAAATTTTTATTCTTATTATATAGTCATCTCAATGCTTAAATCTTGATATTAAATTTCCTAAAATAACTTAATCATATTTAATATCATAAATTAGATTTTAATCATAGGATCGTGAATAAAAGTTATTAACTAAATAAATTACTATTATATAACATTCGAAGAGATTAGTGTAGAGAGAGTAGAGAGAGAAAGTAGAGAGAGATTAGAGAGAGAAAGTAGAGAGAGATTAGAGAGAAAGAAATATTTTTACAGAATGGTAACTAAATAAATAACCGATTCCAAATATAGATCATCGGATTAAATAAATAACTGACTTAAGTCTGAATAATTACATTTGAAATAAAATCAAATCAAAGAAATATAAATATCAAATAACATGCACTCGGTTTATCATGTGCCTACCTTTAGAATAGACTTCTAAATTGACTTTGTATCTCACCCGAGCTTCCGTAAAAATCTTTGCGTAGGAAAAGATGATTTTTCCGTTCCAGATACGTGAAGAAGGGCGAAATTATCCAAATAAGTTTCAAATCCTCCGTCCAAACTTTTTATTAATTATTTATATTATTCTGATGATGTATTATCTTCTCCGTTTATTAATAAAAGAGAGAGTGGGAAAGAGATGAGAGAGAAAGTAGAGAGAGAAATTAGAGAGGAAATGAGAGAGAAAGTGGAGAGGGTAGAGAAAGAAAGTGAGAGAGTAGAGAGAGAAGTAGAGAGAAAACTAGAGAGAGAAATTAGAGAGAGAAAGTAGAGAGAGAAAGTAGATAGAGAAACTAGAGAGAAGAAATAGAGAGAGAAAATGGAGAGGGTAGAGAAAGAAAGTGGAGAGAGTAGAGAGAAAAATTAGAGAGAGAAACTAGAGAGAGAAAGTAGAGAGAAGAAGAGAAAGTAGGAGAGAAAGTGGAGAGAGAAAATAGAAGAGAAACTAGAGAGTAGAGAGAATAGAGATAGAAAGTAGAGTAGATAGAAAGTATAGAGAATATAGAGAAAATAAAGAGAGTAGAGAGAAAGTAAAGAAAGTGTAGAGAGAGAAAATAGAGAGAGAAAGTAAAAATAGTATTGAGAGAAAGTAGGGAAAGATTAGAGAGAGTAGAGAGGAGAGTAGAAAAGAGAAAATGAAAATAGAAAGAGAGAAGTAGAGATGAGAGAGAGAGAGTGTGTGTGTGTGTGTGTGTGTGTGAGAGAGAGAGAGAGAGAGAGAGAGAGAGAGAGAGAGAGAGAGAGAGAGAGAGATGAGAGAGAGTTGGAGCGGGGATGAAGAGAGTTGGGGGGGTGTGTTTGTGGGAGAGGAAGAGGGGGAGGGGTGGTTTATATAGGGGGAGGGGAAGAGAAGATAAGAAGGAGGAGGAGGAGATAAGGAGGAGGGGAGGGGATAAGGATGAGGAGGGGGGATAAGGTTGGAGGGGGTTAAGTGGGGAAGGGAAAAATATGAGTTGTTATTTTTTTTTGAATTTGGATGGATTTTATGTAAAAACCCACTAAATGTTTATCAATAACAAGAGTTTAAGGATCTAATTCATTCTATACCAACCAAACGTCAAAATTTGAAAAAGTGTTCAACATGAAACTTGTAGATTTTTGAATTCTCTATCCAACGGGCCTAATATTGATCATATTCTGACATTCCTATAAAAAGTTATACATTATTAAAGTAAGATAACTATTTAATTTACTTAATAAGGTTCGTTAAATAATATCGTTCAAGATATTAGACTTTAATTAAGGTAACATAAAATTTATATGGACTAACTATAAGATATTTAACTATCTTTAAGTTTCGGACGAATTCGGATGTTACACTTGGAGTTTTGGATGCAGTGTGCCGAGGGTGTCCAGCGATAGGGGGCCGATGCTCCTCCTTCTTCTTCTACCCAGACTCCTGCAGATCGGGCCGAGCGGGAGGCCAACTTCACTAGGATGGTAGCACGGGCCAAAGCGGCCGAGGTGACGCTCACCGAGAGGATATGCAAATCACTACACTTCCCCTTTTGTTACTTATGCTTATGAAATGCAATTGATTGACTATGAGATGCGCATGCAGACGTCCGAGCTGACCTTGCTGAGGGCGGAGCTGGAGCAGAGTCGGGTAGCGGCTCGGGAGGAGGCAGCGCATTTGAGGGAGGAGACCGCCCGACTGCGAGAGGAGCTGATGGGGACATCGAAGCAAGACCGTCCACATTTTGTTTACATTTATGTCCTTTTATATTTGTATGTATACCCTTGTGTTATATGGGTATGCAATTGTAAGTCTTAGTGGGTTTATATGTAAAATGTCAGTAGGTCCAAGCAATGGGGCCCCCAGCCCTTCCCCATTGGGCCACCTAAGCTATGTGGGGCTGGTCAACCATCCTAGGTGGCCATCTAGAAGGTTTGAATGCTAATTGACCACATGGGAGACAAGTGGATTAAATTTTCAAAGGTAGGTTACCTACCTTACCAACCCTCCCCCTTGGTCAAGGGGGCGCGCCCCCCTTTAGATCTAATTAGGATTTTTTTTATTTTATTTGAAACATTTAATATTCTCTAAACCCTAGATCTGAGGTCATTTTTGGTCATTTGTCATTTAGTATATATGCTAGTATTTTTCCATTTGTAACAATTAATGAAGAGAAGAAAATCATTTGTGCCAAGAGCAAGCAATTTGCGCCCCCCTCCTCTCTCCTCTGGTTCCCTCCCCCTCCTCTGCATTTCTAGAGTGTTCATCCCTTCTATCTCCTCCCCTCTACTTCTGGAATTCATCTCTGGTGCCGCCGCCGCCGCCGTTCGTGCCACCATCGAGCCGCCGTGAAGCCATCTCCAAGCTGCTGTCCAAGGTTCTGTCCTGCTGGACAGAGGTCCACTACGAGAATTTCTGCTCTCCACCCCGACATCTTCTGATGCTGAAATTTTCAGAGTGTGTTCTTATCTTAAATCCCCATCTCCACAAAAACTTCACGTCCAAAATCCTTCTTTTGTTATTTTTTCATTTTTGGTCTTCAGCTCATCCCAGATCTGTCAGCTTTCTGTTCACTATAACAACAAGCCTGAGTTTCCAATCTTCGGACCTCTTATTGATTTTTCCTTGAATTCCCAATTTTACAGGAAGTTCTGTCCACCTTCCTCTCCATCCCCAATTTTTCGTGGAATTTCCACAGGCCTCCATCTATTTTTAGAAATTCCATGTTCTTCCCAAAATCTGTTCAGTCCCTGCTGTCCAGATCCGACCCAGAGTCAGTGTAAAAACCACCAAAAATCGAAACTTTCTTCAAACCTTTCATAACGCATATCCCTGTCTTCCTTGTTCATTCCTCCACAACTTTCATAAGGATCTCGAAGCCTGAATCTGAGGTCTACCCCGCGGTCAAAGGCAGTTCTCAGGAAACTTCCCTGCTGCCCTGAGATTTCGGACACTGTCCAACAGCAACGTCAAAAATCAACAAAGGCCAGATCTGTGCAGATCCAGTTGATCTCTCTAGCCCTAGATCGAAGGACTTCGAGAGAGCTTTCCAACGATACCTCTTATGCGTCGATCCAACGTCGGGAGTGATCGCAGCGACAGATCTCGCCGGGTCACGCGCCTAAAAACAGAAGTTGTAGATCCGTGGGAAGCTTATCCGGCGAGTGACGATCGGAGCCACCCGGCCTCCGGCCGGTGAACCAGCGCACCGCCATCCCAGGAAGCGCTTCCCCAGGTGCCCCCACTATAGTGGTGCCACCCCGGTCCCACACGGCCCCACCGACTAGGGCGTGGGCCACACAACCAGCAGCATACGCAGTCCGAACAGTGCCGACGGGGTGATCAAGTGCAGCCCGTCAACCCGAGATCGGTCCTCCCGGGCCCACTTGTGTAGTCCTTTACCTCCCTGTGTGGAGTGGGTGATATTTCATTGCTGTAATCTAACTCATTGTTATTATCGGGAGTTACTGAATTCGGCCGGGATCGTCTTCCCCACGCCGAGAGCGTGGAGGTATCGTATTCGCTCCTTGCTTGGCACTTTGCTTTATTTCATATATGCTTGTTTATGCCGCTGCTAGAGAGCATGTTAGGATAATCTAGCTCGCTATATTTTATATCACCGCTACTGCGAGAGAGAGCGAGACCATCCCGTGCCCCGATCCGGGCACGAAAACGTGAGTTGACCACCCTAGCTCTTGCCGGTTTCTCAACCGTGCACGTCCGACGCTTCCCTCGTTAAGGGACAATCACGAGCTTGCTTAGAGTCTGAGGATCGCATATCCATTTGGAGTCGAGTCCATGGTCCGTCTCGCATCAGGAGCTTGCACAGGGCAGACCAGACGATACCATTGAGATGGCGCTCCTACGAGCTGAGGTTGAGCGTCTTCGAGCCAGCGCTACCGAGGCGGAGGGCTACAGGACCGAGGCTGAGCAGGCCCAACGTCAAGTCTCGAGGCTGGAGGGCCAGGTTGAGATCCTCCGAGAGATGAGCCAGAGGTCGAGGTGCGGTGCTCTGAGCAGGACCCATGGTTCTTTCAGGACTTACTTGACGGGTTCCTCTGGCCAGCGGAGGAACGAGGAGGACGAGAGACGGCGGCACCGCCGAGACGAGGTGACTTCTCTGATGGCCCCACCATCGAAGAGGTTGGAGGGAGGAGGCGACAGCGACCCTCAGGAGGGAGAGGGTCAGGCTTGACTCTTGTACTTGGGGCCCAACTTTTGTACACATGATATGATATGATAGTGATAATGATATGCTTTTTTGTCTATTTCAATGAATGAATGAATGAATGGATGGATGAATGCGACTACTGACTCGACACGAGTGTGTGAGTGAGAGACGACAACTATGGGTGAGACACGACTACGAGTGTGATGCGACACGACCACGAGTGAGACAGAGGGACGCCGACTCCGAGTGGGAGAGAGAGAGCGTGACGCAAAATGAGTGAGATGAGTGACGTCAAATGAGTGAGATGAGGGCGCCAAATAAGTGAGATGAGAGACGCCAAATGAGTGAGATGAGAGATAGCCAAATGAGTGAGATGAGAGACGCCAAATGAGTGAGACGAGAGATAGCACGACTACTAGTCGGACAGGTGCACAACTTGTTGGACAAGGGCTTCAGATCAGAAGAACGGTTCTCAGTGGGCCGTTCGAAGTAACACACGGTTCATAATAGACCGTTCCAAGGAGAATTGAACGGTCTTATATTAACCGTTCTGAATGTTGAACGGCTTACCATAGGCCGCATAAGAAGACGAACGGTCTAAATCAGGCCGCTTAAACTCCTGCCCTCGAATTCTCTGGAAGATGATAAACGGTCCGTCACGGGCCGCGCAATGAGATAGGCAGTCTATCGTAAGACCGTCCAAATGGGCATCCTGCGAACTTGAATGGGACTCTCCTGGAGAGTCCTTAACCCGAGGGCAAACTGCTTTAACCCATCCGAACCTTATCTTAACCTGCCCTAGACTTATCCAACCCCGATCTCAAGAGACCTAGGCTTCCTAACAAGCCCTATAAGTAGGAAGGGGAGCCTAAATTCGTGATTCACACATCCTCCTCCTTCTAAGCCTTGAAACCTTTGCTATTCATCACCAAATCATCATGAAGAGGGCCCTAGAGGGGAGTTCCATGGAGGGAGCATCTTTTGAAGGGCCAAAGCCGGCTAGGAATTGAAGGAGCGGGAAGTGCTCCAACGACTGACCGCGATCCCGCGCCATCTCAGCTCGAGCCCTCTGAGAGAGGTAAGCTGATCATGATTTTATTCAATTCACTTTTTTCATTTACTTACATGCTTTTCCTTCCTCTCTCTTTTCTTCCATCTTCTTTCTTCCCACCTCAGCTTCTCCCTGGCCCAAGGCGATATTCCACCTTGAAGTGGTTGGCTCCCATGGTCCGCGCCTTGCCCCTAGGAGTGACATCTATCTTGAGATCTTGGCACTTACAACCTCTCCTAGTGTTTACCATAATTACCCAAAGCTCTCTCTTGATTGGCACAGCATCTCGGCCTTAGTTGAAATTTGGCATCCTCAAACTCATACATTCATTCTCCCATCATTCGAGGCCACTATCCTACTAGAGGAGGTAGAGACCTACTTCTCTTTACCCAGGTCCCAGGTGGGAGGGGAAGACTCCGTGTGTCATGCTGTTGCCCCTGTAGATCCTAGGCTCATCTTGGGAGGGTTCATACCGGATAGTAGGGATGTCCACACTTTCGTAGGCCCACGTCAGATTCACCTTCTTCCTCTTAGCCAGTGGGTAGTGGAGCATTGCAGGAATAGGTGTGGGTGGGATGAATCCATAGCTAAGGCTGCGTCCATTTGCTTGTGCGGGGCCATCTTGTTTCCTTCAGTTGACTATGTGCTAGAGATTCCCCTTCTTAGTACCATTAGCGGCCTATGGTAGGGTCTTTCCATCTCCCAGGCAATCCTTGCCTACTTGTACGAGGGCCTCACCTCAGCAGCCTTAGGAGGTCCCCTGTTTGGTTCTATGATCCTTCGAGAGTGTTGGATGGGTGTTAGGATGAAATTCACTTATAAGGAGGATGTCACTTCAGCTAGCAGGATCTTCGGGAGTCACCCCCTCTTCTTCATAGGTGGCGCGTTCGGATTCTCTCCACAGGTAGAGTGCAGGACAGCTGAGATGAAGACCAGAGACGAGTGGCGACTGTACATCAACAGATTGCCCTTGGATTGGTTCATGATGCGCCCGGGCTTCCTCCGTGATACCACTGTCAGAGTTCCCAGGAGGCCGGGCTTGGACTTGAGGCTCATGAGCGACATCGCACTGGCGATGTACAGCCCGCACCGGTGCTACCTATAGGTTGGACTACCCCGGACTGTTCTACCGGCACTACCCCACCTTCCCACGCTACAGGCGAGGAGGATTGGCACGGAGGAGGACGAGTAGGCAGTCAGGAGTGCCCTGATCATATGGGAGGTGAGCAGGGTGCTTACCCTACCAGCAGAGGTTACAGAGATCCCGGCGACGCGCCAGGCCTATGTTAGAGAGTTGAGAGAGATACGTCCCCGCGGGGATGCCCAGCGGAGGACTGAGTGATTTTCTTTTGTTTCAAGATGATGTTGGATAGGACTTGTGCTTAGAAAGTTTGATATATGGAATGAATAAAATTGATGATTGGATTGAGTTTGAGCTTTGGGCTTTTTTCCTTGATGTGATTGCGTAGGTTGGGATAAGACTTTATCATTCACACGGTCACGAGCCAACTGAACTTTTCAGCTTCAACCTGCCCCTACACACATACAAATACAGAAAACAGATTAAATCTGTTTTAGGCTTAACCCCTTGCCTATAACAAGTTAGGAAATGACCAGTTCTTGATTTTTGGTCAAGGGGGGTAAGCCTTATTAAATAGGCAAATAACAAATGTCAAATGAATGCAATGGATGCTATGAATGCAAATCAAGAAAATCTTTTTTGAAAATTTGAAAATATCTGATTTTTGTTTGGATTTTAAAATATTTGATCTTGTTTTAGGTTTTGAACATATTTGATTTTTTTAGATTTTAAAATATTTGATTTTTTGGATTTTAAAATATTTGATTTCTTTTGATTTTGAAATATTTGATTTTTTGTTGGATTTTGAAATATTTAATTTTTTTGGATTTTGAAATATTGAATTTTTTTGTATTTTGTAATATTTGATTTTTTTTGGATTTTGAAATATTGAATTTTTTTGGATTTTGAACATATTCGATTTTTTTGGATTTTGAAATATTTGATTTTTTTTGGATTTTGAAACCAGCTTAAACCTGACGACGGGGAACCTCCTATCTCACCAGGGGCCTCCCGGGCTCAATGTGCAATATAAAGGACCGCCCGTGGCCGGTGCTAACCTTGCTTTAACGGTGCCTCTACCGAGGCCATACCCGGGGTAGGATCTATTCCTTGGAAAATAAAACCGATTTTAATAGAAAAGCTGGCGATAGGTATAAAGGTTTCTAGGGCTTGAGTTCTTCTCACGACACCCCCTTTTTAAAGAATTTGGTCTGTTGCGCCGGGGCTTTGTGTTCATCATCGAATCTACTTCCGCTCTAGGCACGCATACGACCGGGCTTATAATGTCCCGCAGGGAAACTGTACTGCCACTCTTGTCGTGCCTAATTTTATTATTTGGGGACTTTCAAACTTTTGAGAGCTTCGAGCTTTGGGTGAGCTTTTAGCTTTGATTTTTGCCCCTTCTTTCCTTTTCATTCCTTTCTTTTTTTCTTCCTTGTTCTTTTGCGGAATAAGGTCATAACGGACTGTCCCTATTTGAGACCTCTTTTATTGGGGAGGGTCTAGATCAGTTCTCGCCCCCTTATTCACCCTTTGCCCCTATTTTCAGTCGAGAGAGAAGGAAAAACAAGCACTTTCACCCTCCCCTAAGCATGGCCAAGGGAGAGACGGTGTTGCGTAAAAGACGACGACCGCACCACTGGGGGTCGTGTAGTGTGTGAAATGTTGAACTGGGGATTTCCTTTCATGATCAAGTGAAGGCGCACCCCGCCACCAAGTCGTTACTGATTTGACTCTATGGATAAAAGCGTTTTAAATATAGCCCATTCCACGGATTTGGTAATTCTTCACCTTCCGCGTTGATTAAACGATACGCATTACCCGGATAGACTTCCTTAATTACAAACGGCCCTTCCCAGTTGGGTTGCAGCTTAGACCTGGGACCTGCTGCCCTGATAAATTTACGTTTCAAAACCATATTACCCACTTAGAATTTTCTTTCGATAACCTTCTTTTGGAAATACCGCGAGACACGCTTTTGATAAACCGAAACATGATTGGCCGCGTTAAGCCTCTTCTCGTCTAAGAGTTCCAGTTGGACTAGCAACGCCTCTCGACGCTCGTCGAGATTAAGTTCTTTGTCCAGCTGCACCCTTAGGGAAGGGATCAGGATCTCGTACGGGAGTACCGCCTCCATCCCATAGGTGAGAGCAAAAGGAGTTTTCCCCGTGGGAGTACGGACGGAGGTGCAATAAGCCCATAGAGCTTCTACCAGTTTATCGGCCCAATCAATAAATTTGTGTGACTCGCATGTTTTCTTGATGATTTTAAGAAGGGTTTTGTTCGTGGCCTCAGCCTGGCCATTACCTTGGGGGTAGTATGCTGATGAATGATGCAATGATATATTAAACTTCTTACAGAGGTCCCAGAGTTCTTGGGAAACGAATTGAGGCCCGTTATCGGTGACGATATCACTTGGCACTCCAAACTGCGAGATGATATTCTTCAGGATGAAGCGGCATACTGTGGTGGCTTTGATTTCTGCATAGGCTTCAGCTTCTGCCCACTTGGTGAAGTACTCCGTAGCCGTCAGGATGAAGGACTTCTGCTTGACTGTGGAATTCGGGTCACCGAGAGGTCCGATGATATCAAAGGCCCACATGGAGAATGGCCAAGGAGCAGAGAGAGGATGGAGAGAAGAAGCGGGAGAATGGATCTTGTCAGCATGGAGCTGGCATTGAAGACACCTACGGACATAGGTGGAGTAATCTTCTTCTAGGGTTGGCCAGTAATAGCCCTGCCTAAGAATCTTCTTCGCCAACGCCTGCCCATTTACGTGCCCCCCACACTCACTGGAGTGAGCTGCTTTCACAACCTTCCAAGCCTCATCGTCATCTAGACACCTCATTAGAACTCCATTGAGAGCCCGCCTATACAATTCTCTAGCAACAATCGTGTATCTTGCGGCGACTCTTCTAATGGCCTTTCGCTGCTCGGCATTTGCCGTCTCCGAAAATGAACCATCCCTACAATACTGCTCAATCTCATAATACCACGGCAACTCTTCTTCTTCTATGATCTCCTCAAGCTCAATTAACGAAACTTCTTTCACCTCTTCCCTTTCTACCTTCCTTTCTACATATTTCTTAAGGTTGTCGAACCAAGGATCCTAAAGAGAGGGAGCATCTAACCGCTGGACCACAATGGTCTCAGTGGCACGACTGAGAGGAAATGAGAGAGAAGAAGCTAGTGATGCAAGGGCATCAGCCAAAATGTTCTGAGAACGGGGAGTGTGAATATAGATAAGCTTACGGAATTGTCTAGCCAAGAGCATGACCAAATCTTGATAGGGCTTAAACTTAGGGTCACGGGTGCGGTAAGTTGACAGAACTTGACGCAACACCAATTGAGAGTCTCCTATGATGTTAAGGTATCGCGCGCCCAAGAGGTAGGCGTGCTTCAGACCAGCAAGGAGAGCATCATACTCGGCTATATTATTCATGGCAGGAAATGAGAGTTGATAAGCGATAGAGATGGTTACCCCTTCCGGAGTAAGGAGAACGGCGCCGATTCCACTGCCCTGGGAATTGAGAGCACCATCAAAATGGAGAGACCAAAAAGGAAGATGAGTGATTACTACCAAGTGTTCATCGGGAAACTCGTCCTGGATTGAATCCGTGCGAGGGATGGGAGAATGAGTGAGATGCTCAGTAATGGCGTATCCCTTGATCACTTTTTGGACAATGAAGGTGATGTCGAATTGGGAAAGAAAGCTCTGCCAGCGAGCTAATCGGCTGGAAAGGATAAGTTTTTCTAAAAGATAATGAATGGGGTCCATTCTAGAGATCAGCCTAACCTCGTGGGCAAGGAAATAGTGTTTGAGCTTCTGAGCTACCCACACTAGCGCTGCACAGGTCTTCTCCATGGCAGTATACTTGGATTCAGCAGGATTAAACAACCTCGAAAGATAGTATGCTGCCCTTTCCCTTCCTTCATCATCCACCTAAGCCAGGACAGCTCCTAGGGAGTCCTCAATCACAGAAATGTATAGGATCAGGGGTTTCCCAGGGACGGGTGGTTGCAGAACCGGGGGATTAGAAAGATAAACCTTAAGCTCCTCATAGGCTTTTGGCATTGTTCATTTCATTCGAACTTTGCTCCCGACTTTAATAATTCATAGAATGGGTGACATCTTTGCGAGTGTTGAGATATGAATCTCCTAATGAATTGTAAATGCCCAATCAAACCTCGGAGTTCTGTGATGTTCTTAGGTGGCGGCATCTCCATAACGGCCTTTGCTTTATTCGGATCGATCTGAATCCCCCATTTACTCACTATAAACCCAAGTAATTTCCCTGATGCGACTCCAAACACGCATTTCTTTGGATTCATCTTTAACTTATACTCCCTAGCCCTTTGCAACACTTTGGCTAGAATGGCAGGGTGTTCCTCTTGAGACCTCGACTTTACCAAAATATCATCCACATAAGCTTCTAAGTAGACATGCATCATGTCGTGGAAGATAGCCATCATTGCCCTCTGATAAGTAGCACCTGCATTCTTTAATCCAAATGGCATGACAACATAGCAGTATGTGCCCCAGGGCGTGGTGAACGAGGTCTTCTCTTGATCCTCAGGAGCAAGACGGATTTGGTTATATCCGGAATAACCATCCATAAACGAGAGGGCCTCATACCCAGCAGTGTTATCAACTAATACATCAATGTGAGGAAGCGGGAAATCATCTTTCGGACATGCCTTATTTAAGTCCCTGAAATCGATACAAATCCGAATTTTGCCATCCTTTTTCATTACTGGGACTATGTTCGCCACCCACTGCGGATATAAAACAACTCTAATAAAACTGGCCTTATGCAATTTATCGACCCTTCCTTAATTCTTAAGGCCATCTGTGGGTGGAATCTTCTCGCTTTTTGTTTAACGGGTGTTGCCCCTGGTTTAAGAATCAATCGGTGTTCAACCAATGTGGGGTCAAGACCCGGCATATCCTCGTAGGACCAGGCAAAAGAATCGCTGTACTCCCTCAAAACCTCGATGAGCTCCACTTCAACCTGAGGAGGGAGATTAGCAGAAATAAGTATGGGCCTGGGGTCCTCTTCCGTTCCAAGATTAATCTCCTTAGTGGGTTCATCCACTGCCAAGGACGGTTCGTCAAACCTTTTCAAACCTTGTGCGTACAGTTCAGCAGTGTCATCCACATCGCTTTCCTCATCATCAGCTGGATCCTTCTCATTCACAATTTCATATACCCCTAATCCGTCATTGCTCCACTCCCCATCCAATTCCTCATCATCTTCCAAAACAATTGCGGTCTCTACAAACTCTGGGCACCTAAGGAGGGCATGGCACCTCTCGGCCAAATCTTGCAAAAACCTATCAGGGATGGATTTAGGATGACGCATCACAGGGTGCGCTACAGACGAGGACGGGCTTACTAGACTCGAACTAGACTCTACCCCAACTGACTCTACTAACCTAGGAGACTCTACACACTATACATCTAACCTAGGAGATAGGAAATCTACCGAAAAAGGAACAGGGGTCTCATGCCCCTGGGAAGCTAAGCAAAACACAGCGTAATCTTCCATTGAAACCTCCATTTTAAAATTGGCATTGTTTTTTGGAGGCCGAAGGAGATCACGCAACATGAGGAAGAGGACGGAGGAGGAGGTAGTTGCATGGGGAACAAATCGGGGAAGATGCAATCGAAGAATGGATCAGAGGATCGAAACCACATCTTGTGGAGTTGGGCATTGGGAGGAGGAGGAGTAAACAAGGTTGAAAGATCAATAGGCGGGCAGCGCCCGCAAGCACATGGAACAAATAAAATTTCAGGCGGTCTCTCCGTGAAGTACGGGTCGACCAGAATTGGAGGGGAACGGGGGACAAACCCCAATTTTTGGAACAAAGAGGCAAGACGGGACGGGGACAGAGAAATGGTAGTGATAGAGCTCCCCACTTCCCGTGGCCCCCGGCGGACCAGCTGCGTTGGAGAATGCTTCACCAGCTGCATCCCCTTCTTCCTCGGGCGGCCTTCTCTTTTACTGAACAACTTTTCAAAACAACCAGCAAAATCTTCCATATCACCCACCAACCCCTTCAACGGCGGCGGTGGGTCAGAATCATCACAGGGGGCATCAACCTTCACATCAGTACATGGCGGTGGTTGCTTCAAAGTGTCGGGCTGCAGCGGGCCTTTCACAAAATGTTGTCGATAGTCCCACGTCAACGGCCCAGAGTCTCCAAGTATTGACATTGCTGAATCACGGTAGCCAAGGCCTCGGCGGCCCATCTTTCTGCTTTTAGGGACGGGCTTGGTCCTCCCCTGTAATTGTGTGCCGAGACCCAGGCCCGACTGATAACCCAATCTCAGAATCATGTGCCATCCTTTGGAATCTCTAATCTTGGACTTGATCTTGACATTTGTTGGTGCAGTGGCGGGCTTGCATGACGCATATGCCCATGGATAATTCAAGTCCGTTACTGACAAAACTGGCCTATTGCTTGGCCACAATGTAGGGAGAATCTTATCTGAAATGGCATCAACAGACTGGACGGTGGAGATGCTTTTCACTTTAACCACCCGGCCCTGGAATGGGAATTTCAGGCATTGGTGGGCGGTTGAAGGTACGGCATTTAAACTGTTTATCCATGGATGACCCAGAATAGCTTTGAACATTGGGTCTATGTCCAACACATAAAACTCCACGTCCATAACCAACGGCCCTAGCTCGGCCTGTACAGTCACGACCCCGTGACAAGCACGCCTGGAATTTTCATATGCTGCTATTGTGGTGGGTGTTGGCTTAAGCATATCCTCTGAAATGTTACAGGAACGGAGAGTACTCAATGGACACACGTTTATCGATGCTCCTGTGTCCACAAGGGCAGACTCAACAGCCACTTTATTCAAAGAAATGGTAATACAGAGTGGCATCTGCCGTGCCTCTGGGGGAGCTAGTTCTGACTCAGAAAATGAAATAGAGGGCCCCCTTCTGATGGTTGCCAACACCGTTGGTAAACTGTCCACCGCCACATCTTCATTTACCATCACTTTTTGTAAAAAAGTCTTCAAAGCGTCCTGATGTAGCGGCGACCTTTTGATCAATTCCAAAACTGAAATCTTGGCCGGCATCCGGTCCAAGTGTTGTAACAAGTTGTACTTCGTGCCTGGCACGGGGTCTGCATCTTCAACTGTTGAGGAAGAAGGCTGAGGGGTATGTGCGGGTGCACGAGAAGAAGGGTAAACTTTGTGAAATGGATTCCCGCTCCGAAGGGCGCAATGTGGTGCCGGCACGGCTTGAGATGGACCCCCACTTGGCCAGGTGGGGTAGGTGGAAGGGGTAGAAATGGGGGTGAGGATGGCGGAAGTTGGCCTGATGGGCCCGGGTGAAGGGGAAATGGGCGAAAGGTTAAGTGGAGAGGTGATGACGAAGGGTATGGTGGGTGATGGCGAAAGGACTGGCGGTATGGAGGGGAATGCGGTGGGCCTGATGGGTGATGCGGAGGGAATAATGGGTGAAGTGGTGGTCAGAACGGCGGGCCTGAGAATGGAGGGGATAGCAAGTGCGGGGGAGTGGTTATGGTGGAAGGCCAAGAGGTGTGTGGGGGTTTCATCATCAAAAGTCCACCCAGCGTTGGGGGCTGGGAGTTGAACAATGTTTACCTGGGCCGGTACCGACGCCGGCGGCTGTTGTTGTTGCTGAGGAGCGGGCTGGTGTGCTGGCATGGGATTCTGATGGATCCCAAGGTCTTGTTGTTGCTACTATTGCTGGGGTTGCTGCTGCTGTGGGGGTTGATGTTGCTGCTGTTGCTGGGGTGCCGCCTGCTGCGGCCTGGCTTGTCTCTGCCTCTGCTTGATGTCCTCGATCAGCTGGTGCATCTGGGCCCAATCAATCCTCTGGCCCTCGTGTAAATCATACACCAGATCTCTAAACTGATAGCACCGCTCTATTGTGTGCCTGGGCTGTCGATGATATATGCAATATCGGGACTGGTCGGCGGCCGAATTCCAATTCTGACGCTCCGGAGGCAGTTGAATATCACCAGTATACATCAAAGTAGAAAAAATATCAGGCAATGTTTCAGGAAGAGGAGGGTAATGGGTCCTCTTTGGGCTCGGTCGGGCAGATCCGTAAGCGACGGGTGGAGGAACATTATGATATTGCGGCGGCCGCTGAGGCTGTTGGGGTGGTGGTGGTGGTTGTTGCGGGTGTTGAGGAGCCGGGAAAGTGGGTTGGGGAACTTGTGGAGCGGCGAACTGGGGGTTGCGTGGAGGCTGCGGGAAGCGAGGTGGAGCGGCTTGGTGGGGAAACTGAATAGCCTGGACCTGCTCGTTGAATTGCACTCCCTCAGTGACGGGGCCCTGGGACTTTCTGGCGGTTTTGGGTTTCTGGGCCTCAAACAGTGAATGAATAGGGGAGTCTTTAAACTGTGTCTGTATGAATCGAGCTCTACTGTATAACTGGTGCATATTCGAAATGTCATTCAGTGCCAAAATATTTCTGAATGTTGGGGTAGCATTGGAGATTAACAACTTAACTTTCTCTTCTTCCGGGATTTGCCCGGGCACACGTGAGGCCATCTGCCTCCATCGATCCGCATAGGTTGCAAAATCCTCCTCCTGCTTCATCTTTTCGGCTACCAGGTCGGTGAAGGAATACTCGGGACCGACCCGATCTTGGAACCTCTGAATGAACTTCTCCTTAACTATCTTGAAATGTTCTGCCTCCTCCAGAGTCAAGGTATAGAACAACTCCAGGGTGACCCCCTCCAATGATCGGCGGAATAAGTAAGCCATCAGGCGATCATTATGCTGGAATTGTGCTGACTCATAAAGAAACTCCCGAACATGAATGAATGGGTTGCCGTTCCCGTCATATTTTCGGTACACGGGGAGCTTGGACTGAGGAGGAAAATGAATGTCCCTGAAGTTAGGAATAGGGACGTCAGCCAAAGACTGCGGGCCAACCCGCTTGTGGAGGAGGTCAATTTGTTGCTGCATAGCAGCCCATTTGTCAAGAATTTCCCGTTCCCGGGATGGAGGAGAAGGAGCAGGAGGAGCAGTACCTGGATACGGAGCCAAAGGAAAAGCCGACTGAGGGGGCAGCCTGTAAGATGGATAATGGGCCAGGGAAGGGCCCACATCCACATGAGCCAGCTGGGCGGCCCCTGGTTGCAATCGAGTAAAGTCTGCCGGGGCTACAAGGGCCTGCGGCGATGGAGAAACAGTGACATAAGGATCAAGGTAAGGAACAGAGGGGATTTGAGACTTCCCCTTGTCGAGCGGCTGATGGGTCGAGGTAGAAGCCTGGCCCGTTTCCATGCTGGAGTACCGAAGGATCTGAGGACGGGTGGGAGTAAGGTCAATGGGGGCCGCAGAGGTGGTCCCAGCAACAGAAGATGTAGTGGCAACAGCAGTCATGCCACGAGAAGGAGTTGAAGTCGGGGCATTGGCCCCCTGCAAGGCTTGCCGGATGAGATGGAGCTGGGTAGGGTCCATCTGGGCCATCATGTTGAGAATTTGATTGGCCGGATTCTGAATGGATGGATCGGAAAGAGAGGGTTGGGAACCCTCGCCAAGAATGGTCGGAAGTGGAGGGGCAGTCCCCTCTCCTCCCTGCATATGGGTGACCCTAGACAGGTCCTCAAGAAGGCCGCGAGGAAGAGAGTCCTCGTGGGACTGGGAGAAGTCGTATGACGACATGGGAGATGATGAATCAAACAAAGGATTAAAGTAAGAATGGAAATGAGAACTGACCCTAGGAGATGATCCTGAGGGAAAAAAACAACCCCACATACACTAAACACCTCAAGACTAGAGCAATCAATCCTAACCAAAGCAACACCTCAAACAACCAAGCATCCAATGGAGAGGAGAGATAAGAGGAGAATCAAGCACTTAAGCAATCAATTTGTCAAATGATGCACGACAATTTTCAAATTCCTCTTGTAGAACCTTAGTGGATTAATTAATATATGAATTTGCTCAAGCACGAGGTACCTAACCAGAGTGGGAAATGAGGAACTGGGTGACTCTACGGGGATCTCTTGCTCGCGGATGCAAACCCTAGACTGGGGGTGGACATGGTACAACCTGCCCGGCGTCCGTGTGGGAATCCACGGCTCACGGGGGCTTACGGAGGTCCTCAGCAAGTCCCCTAGTCGGCTCCAAGGAGTATGGAGACGAGAGGAAACTCTACCTCGGTAGGAATGCAACTACTATGAAAGAGATGGATGCTCCTACGTGCACCGGAGTGCATGCAAAATCTAGCCTAGCAACTATCAACCAATGACCAATCAAACATATAAGCAATGAAAATAATCATGCAACAATGATATGGGAGCAGGGGGAGATCAATAACCAGCACCAAAGATCATGAATATCATGGAATATGGCAATCAAAATGAATTACAGGTGCACTGTAGCACCACAAGGACGGTCTATATGAGACCGCTCATAGGGACAGACGGTCTCTACAGAACCGTATAAGCCAGGGAGTAACAGGGAGTAACGGCAAAAAATCACATAATGCTGGAAATGAAGGATGGCGGAGATGAGAAACGTACCAGGAAGAGCGGTCTGTGGATAGCCGCGTAAGCTCTGGAATGGATCTCCAGCAACCGTGTACCTACAACCAGACCAACCAGAAGCGTACCTGTGCCAAAAAGATGGACGGCCAAGGACAGGCCATTCGGCAGTATGAATGGTCGATAGAAGGCCATGTATGACAGAAAGCTTGCAGGAGAACTGGCACTGTTCGTAGAGAGGGACGGCGGACGTTCAACCGCACAGGAGATGAACGGCTTTGGGAGAACCATTCACGTTCCAGAAGATAGAGAATGCGAACCAACCTGCAATCACTTCAAGAAGAGGACTAACACAACAAAAGGAGGGGTCAGTAAATCACTAACACGATGGGCACTAGGTGTCCCACCGTGATCGCCACAAAAGAAGGGAGTAGATATATTTCTCCCCCCGTCCGTTCTTCTAATTCCTTCCCAATGTTTATCCTACCACATCCAACATGGGAAATGAATGAAGATAGAGGGAAAGGGAAGTGTAAAAACCTATGATCGCCACCAAGGTGCCGAACGTGATGAACACGCCGTACCTTGGAAAGAGGGAGAGGTACTCGCCTGACCTGCAGCGCTGGAGAGATATACGGTTCAGAAAGAATCGCCTATAAGATGCACGGTCTCACGATAGACCGTTTAAGAACCCTGCAGAGGATGCGGGATGAAACACTCCTGGCAGTTGAACAACTCTCTCACGACCGCAGGAAGAAGAAGGATGGTCCAGGTAGAACCTCACGTCTCCTTGAACGGATGGTAGAGATCCGCGCAAGACCACCATGCCAGAAGTCACAAAGGGTCCAACCTCCACCCTCTCCGGCCGGCCAGAGGGGATGGGCCTCGTGCTAGGGATTGCTGACCTGTAAAACAACGTGAAAACACAAAGAGAAAACCCAAATTAGAATTGGAAAGTGTAGTAACTACCAAAATAAGAAGAAATGAACATGAATAAGTGGAAAGGGGGATACCTGGGGGATTTTAAACCCCTAGAGTGTTATAAACGTGGGTGGGTGTGTGCATGGCAATGAAGGTGAAGAAAAACACGGGGAGAAAGTGATGCATGCAATGAAAAATAGACAAAACCTATCAAACACACAAGACTTAAAAAAACTAGACTACTCCCTGAACCGGAGGCTTATATGGCCGTGAAAAGCCTCCCTCCTTAGTGCTAGGTCGCTCAAGAATGCGGCAGGGCTTCATCGTCGACCAAAAATCTCCCCCCTTTTCAAACCCGGCCTTTAGGGTCTATTTATTGAGCACCTAAAGTCCTAGCTCGGAATTAGGGTTTAGACGCATTTTCAGGTCGAGATAATCAAAGGAAAATTATAGATAATCAAATTTTCTCTTATCCAGTCGAAACGGCACTCAAAATGGTTCGTTATCCGCGGAGAAAATGACGGGAGAAGTTAGGGATGAAACCACGGATAGAGAAAGAAAATCTGTTGAAATTGAGGAATCGAACGGATGAACGGTCTTGCGATAGACCGCTCAACAGGATGTGCGGCCATGTTCTGGCCGTCCAACCCCATCGGTGGAAATTCAAAATAAATCATAAATAATCCAAATTATCCATCGAACTGACCGAAATCCTCCGCGTTGGACTCTCACACGTGAACGGCTCATATGAGACCGTTCAAAGGTAGAGCGGCCAAAGACCCACCGTTCTAGCCTTGTCGGTGATAAATAAATTAATTGGATAATTATCTGAGAAAACCACCAAGCGCAGGACTCTAAGAGATGAGCGGCTACCATCCGTCCGTCCATCAAGTTGAACGGCTAGAGGAGGACCGCATAAATGCTTGTCGATGGAAATTCAAAAAATTAACCAAAATATTCCAAAATAGATGGACGGTCCACAGGCAACCGCATATTAATTGGGCGGCCAGGGATGAATCGTACATGTACATGGGTGTTGAAACTCATAGAAAAGCCCAATCAACCAAAACCAAGGCCCGTTAAGCCCTGAATTGAAACAAACCTAGCCAGGGAGGGAGGCTACCCATAAACTGGCCCAAAACGTGCCTGAAAATAGCCCCAATGAGTGATGGACAACTCGAGGCATCAACAAATGGGAGTAAGAGGAACGACTCAACTTATCAGCAAAAAATGGGTGTCAACACTAAGGACTCTAGAATCGATCTAATCCTCAAACCCTAGCCAAATCCCTATAAATAGAACCCAGTTCTGAACTGAGTGACCCTTACTTTTGGCTCGTGAAGAATCAAGGTAAGGAGATAGAATTTCAGGTAAGTTCTTTGGAATCTTTTATTTCCAATACTAAGGTCTAACAACTCTCAAAATTTCATGTTAGGAGATCAAGTAACCAAGGAGATAAAGGCTTCTAAAGTCGCTGATTCTGTCATAGCAACCCAGGATTCAGAGCAAAGGACCACTGAAGATCAAGAAATTAGGACGCCCAAACGAGATAATTAGAGTTTGGTGTTTTAGAACTTTTTATTCCCCTTAGATTAATCTTCTTACCCTCCAAATTTCACCTCTTTAGGTCAAGGGATTGGAAAGTTAGGGCAACGTGAAGTTGCTGAAAAACTATAGGAAGAAGAGAACTAGGGCGTGTCTTGAAGACCCAAATTGGAAGTATAAAGCCCAGGGAAAAGGTAGGTCATCTCATGAACAGCAAAAAGATCTCGTTAGGGATAAAAGCCCTCTGATTTGACTTGATTTCATGCATTATAGATTGTGAATTTCATGTTTTAGTAAGTTCATGCATACATGCATACCTTTAGCCTAACCAAAGATAAAAGATAGCATCTTGTTCATTCACTGCGACCTATGCATATACCTGGCCTTTACTTCGTTTATCATGACTAGACAAGTTAGTGATTATGATTCTTCTTGCATGGACATAGTTCCTTATCTTTACTATCAGCAGAAGCTCTGACGGATGAGGGTAGGACCGTCACAAGACTGTAACGGCCTTACGATAAGCCGGCACACTCTCTGTTGTATTTAAATTGATCTGTTGTCTCTGACGCACCATAGCAGGAGCATTACCATACTGTAACGGCCCCTCGACAAACAGTCACACGGACTGTAACGCGCCTATGCTAGACCGTTAGAACACTGTTTTCTGTCAACTCGAGACGGAATGGAAATTAGTCAAGTCTACTTATAAATAAGCCTAGTTATCTAAGTTTTGGCCTGATATCATGACTTTGAGTTTATTTATTGATTCATGACAGGAATTGCATGATTACAAGTATTTTAAGTCATTTTGAGTTATGTTAATTTCATTAGGCTAAACTTTATAGTTTGTATTTAATTTATGATTTCAAATGATGTATTGATGGAGTTTCACATCGTTTCACAGTCTTTTCTATCTATAGAGTCATTTTCTTAAAGTACATGGCATATATTCCGGTATATGTCCATTAGTTTACACTTTGCACTATAGGAACATTATCTTGAACATGAGGACCTCTCTATTGGATATTCCTTCCAATGGACTAGGAAATCTTATTTCAAGGCCTCTGTAATTATCCGCGATCCTGGGATTCCCACTAGGACGCCGAGTTGGTTGTACCACAAAAGCCCAATCATTAGAAAACACTATCGATGGTTTCTATTTTTGGAGATGTGACAGATCAATGTTGGACCGTCAGGCTCGTATAACGGCCCAATAAAAGACCGTCACATTTAAACTGAGTCCAATTTATTGGTTCTGGATTCAGCCCATTGTAACGGATCAAGACTAGACCATCACGTGAACGTAACGGCCCAGTGATTGACCGTCACCTTGCTAAGACCAGTTACGAGGTTCGACCAAAGGGTTGATATTCTAAGGTTCCTAGATGGATTTATAATAGTCTAGGACTTGACATATTGTTTAAAGATACTTAATATAATGAATAGAAGATAAAGAATGTATCGTTATGCTGCCGATTTATTTCCATGGCATAACATAGTTCTAATATGATTATTGAAATTCCTTGTTCCAAATAGAAGCATTTCATTCATTGAAGTATTGTTATCATGAACTTATTGAAATTGTACATTTTTGGCCGTATTTTATTACTTGAAACGTAGAAATAGCTTGATTTATACTTGAAGATGCGATCGAGCACTGATTATGTTCAAGGGCTCTATGCTAGTCCCCTCGACTGATTGTCGGAAACATACTATTATAAACCATGGGGTATGATGCTACTAGCGTCGCATTGCGTTGGGAGTACTTTCTTTATAAATAAGTGAAAATCCACGGTACGACATGACTTTCTGGCTTGATTGCTTGATATTCCACAGAAATTCACCAAATACTTGCTCATAAGTAAAAGATGTTTGGATGATGATTATGTGACATTGCTAGTACATTCTCATTACATTCTTGTTCATGAAAGGCCATATCATGTTCTTGTGACATTCTTGCTAGTTCATACTTGTTAATTCTATCCTACATGACCATCTTGTTGCTTTGGATTCTTGTGATTATCGCATTCACATGATTTTACCTAAATTCTTTAGAGCTAAAATGCTAATTACTTAAATATTGCTAATCATGTTGATGCGAAGATACCTACTGGGCAAGTGTGCTCATTACCTATTTTCAATCTTTACAGGAGATGGAAGTGAGTCGGGATCGGATTCGGAATATTCAAGTAGCGGGTCCGAGAGTGAATGAAGAAAGAGTGAAGACTTAGGAAGTCTACATTGTTTAGATTGAGTCTATGTAATTTTTTTATTTCTTGAGTCTAGTGGAATGGAAAAAGGATGAAAAGGTTATTGTACTTGAATACTTGATTATTAATGAAATAAAGTTGGAGTTTGAGTAATTATTGTGCTATTGCATTCATATGTCGTATTGTCTTGCGCTCTGATCGTTCTTGTTTGTAAGAGGCTTACCATGCCAGCTGTTCGCGTTCCTCGAGTGAGTCTCCCGCTGTAATAAAGGCTCGGGGCGTGACAGAGACGCCTTCCGTCATCTAAATCTAAGCCATCAAGCTCCTCCTCTGCTCTAGGGTCCCTGGACCCTCACATTCCTCTTCGTCCGGAGCCTCTGGACCCCTCTCTGTTTAATTCCATGTCTTTATCCATCTCTCATCCCCATGCTCCTCCGGAACCTACGGATTTCTCATCTCATTCTCCATCTCTCCCTTTAGGGCATCGCTCCCTCCCTCTTCATATCCGTCCAGAACCTCCAGACCTTTCCTTCTTCTAATTTATCCATTCGTTCTTCCAGGGCATCGCGTCCTTCGTTCTTTTCCTCCCTTTGAATTACCTTTTTTCATACCTTTTCCCATGGCATCGTGTCCCTCATCATTATGTTCCTCCGGAACCTCCGGATCCTTTCCTCCATGATTCTCCTCCTTTACTTCCGGACCCTCCGGATCTGCCCCTCTCGATTCATCAATTTCTAATTCCTCCTGATCCCGACTCGATTCTTGCCACATCAACTGCCTCGGGCATCTGCCCGTTTTCACACTGCTTTCGAGGCTTTAGTCCTCACCTTTTTCTTTGATTTCTTTTTGCATCCTGTAAATCCTTTTAGGCATCTTCTGCCTAATTCTTGTTTTGTCACCACTCCTTTACGATAAACCATCCCAGAAGATAAGAAGGCAATAAGGAGCGTGGCCCAGAAATACGTGCTGGTTGGAGGAGTGTTGTACAAATGAAGCCTCACTGGTGTTCTTCTGAGATGTCTCGATGATGAGGAGGTCTGGAAATGTGTTGAGGAAGCACACTCGGGTGTGTGCGGTGGCCACGTGAACAGTCAAATGCTTGCTAAGAAAATCCTTCAGCAAGGCTTTTGCTGGCCCACCATGGAAGAGGATTATGCGGTATATGTCTGTAGGTATGTCAAGTGTCAGCTTCACGCCGACAAGATTCACTCCCCATCATCTTCACTTCATCCAATATCCTCCCCATGGCTCTTTTCCATGTGGGCTTTTGATATCATTAGTCCTCTAGGTGACCCTAACTCCCTTACTAAGCAAAAATCTTTTATACTTACTGCAACGGAGTACTTCACCAAATGGGCCAAAGCTGAAGCTTACGCGAAAATCAAGGCATCAACAGTATGCAAATTCATCATGAAGAACATCATCGCCAGGTTCGACATTCCAAGCACTATCATCACCGATAACAGGCCACAATTCGTTTCTCAGGACCTTCAGGACCTCTGCAAAAGGTATAAAATTACATTACATCATTCATCACCATATTATTCACAAGGCAATGGCCAAGCAGAGGCCACTAATAAAACGTTGATCAAAATCATAAAGAAAACTTGTGAGTCTAGTAAGTTCTCGGATTGGCCAGAAAAGCTTATCAAGGCTCTGTGGGCCTATCGCACTTCAATCTGTACCCCCACTGGGCAAACCCCGTTCGCCCTTACTTATGGAATAGAGGCGGTAGTTCCGTATGAGATCTTGGTTCCTTCTCTCATGGTACAGTTGGATAAGGAGCTTCCACTCGACGAACGTCGTGACTCACTTCTTGCCCAATTGGAACTCTTAGACGAGAAGCAGCTGGCCGCTACCGAGCATGCACGTGTTTACCAGAATAGACTTGCACGTTTTTATCAAAAGAAAGTAATTGAGAGAAAATTTGAGGTCGGTGAGATGGTAGTAAAAAGAATTTTTGTAAGACCTGGTGGGCCGTGTTCTAAACTCCAACTCAATTGGGAAGGACCATACGTAATTCAGGCTGTGCATCCTGGCAATGCTTATATGCTAGTCAACACTGAAGGGGCCAAACTGTCCCACCCTTGGAATGGGGTTTATCTCAAGAGGTTCTACCCATAAGATCTTGTACATAGCTATTCAAAAACAAAAAAAGAGAAAATAAAAAAAACAAAAAAACAAGCAAAAAATGCTAATGCCTGGTGATCATCGTGAGGTCAAGTCATTGCATCCATCCTTCATGTTAGGACAGGGCCCGTTAAGGTTTGGTAAGCCTCGGGTCTTGGTCTGTCGGAACCGGCTTGTCCGATTATGTCGGCTTATGCCTACGAAAAGGAGGCCAACGTGCACACACGCACATGTTTTTTTTTTTCAAAAATTGGTAGCATCGCCTATGGTGAGGCCTTACCCCGAAGGTCTCCAGGAAAACCGTAATGTTCATTCTCTTCCTCTTCGACCGAATGAGACAGTCGGTGCCCTTAAAACACTTAGCATTGGGAACCGAAGTACAATCCCCTCAAGGCAAGAGTAGGGTCCATTTCCTCGAGCCCTGGATCAGAGCACGAGAAGAGGGCAGTGTCCCCAGCGGCATACAAGAGGTATTCCAGAAATGTCAAATGACTATATCTCCCTCAAAAAAAATGGTGAAATGAAAATTCAAAGTCAAATGAAAAAGCCTGGACGTGGCCGTGCCTGATTCCAATAAATGAAATCCCTCAAAGCAAAAGTCAAATCATACAAAAGGGGCAACGAAATGCAAATGCTCGAGACATGGTCCAAAGTTGCACGAAAGGGGAGAGTGAAGTAGGTCCCCTGTTGGCTCACCGGGTTAATGGTTTTGTCGGTCCTCTCGGACGGTTTTTCTCCCACAATCTTCCTTTTCCCCCCGAAGATGAAGGCTCAATGGAGGTCCCGAAGGGTGAACCATGCTAAGGCTTGCAGCCTCGTTTTAACAAAAGCACACATTTGGTTGTCCGCTTTGAAAAGCAAAAGCTATTACCGCGAAGGAGCCTTGGTGTTTCTGGCAGGTCAAGACCCTTGTCTACCACCTATGTTTTCTCATTTTAACCTCTGGCTTAGGCCAATGCAAGCGCGTCACCTATGGGTGCGACAGTGTCTGATTCCGGGTCAGCGTCACGCGGTTGGCCATTAGGGTTCTAGAGTGTTCCACTATATACCATCTAGAGTTGTGGGGAAATAGACCCGGGTCGGGCAAAACTTTTACCTTGAACGCTTTTTGGGTGTATCCCTGTGGTCGGAAGTAACTGGGAGCCTAAGCATGGCATGACGGCATTGTCATCAGGATAAGTCTTAACCGACGGGATTTGTTGGGTTCGGTGCGTTCGATTCAGAGGGGGGTGAATAAATCTCCCCTTTAAAAATTTCACCCAAATAAAAACTAGAATGCTTGCAAGACAGATTCAGACAATTTGTAAGCTAATCAAACTTCTATTTAACCAATAATCAAACATGTATAGCGCGCCTAAGCATTCAACTAGCGGAAGCACAATTAGACAAATCAAACCACAATGCAAGAAGGGTTTTTAGGTGGTTCGGTCCTCCAGACCTACATCCACCTCACACTCAACCCGAGTGTGGATTACTGCTGACTCACAGCTTGAACCGCTGGGCATCACAACTTGCCTATAAACCGCTGAGCCTCACAGCTTGCTGTCCGAGGAATCCTCCTCGCCTGCTGAGCCTCACAGCTTGCTCCGCTGGGCAATACATCTTAGCCGTCCAGTGGAATCCTCCACTGCAAACGCTGACAAACAGCTTGAAAAAATGTTTAAAGAAGAAAACAAAAACATAGACAACAGCAATCGAAAGGCTGTAAACGATGAAGCACAATGTGGCTCAGAATGAGCTGACTGGCCTGGATTTGATCCACGGTCCAGTGAAGGCAGATCTCTCTCGATCTCACTATCTTTCTTTCTCTTTTTCTTCTTCTGCTAATCACACTCTCTCTTTCTCTGCTCGAGCTCTCTAACTCTCTCTTTCTCTTCTGCTCTTCTTCTCTTTCTCTTTTTCTTCTCTGCTTCTTCTGCTTCTCTTTTCTTTCTCACAGGATCGTACAGGCTATCCTCTGCTTCAGTCGATCAGCTTCTTCTGATGGGAGAGGCTTTCATATATATAGAGCAGCAGGAAGCAGATAGGGCGTGTGTCTTCCACATTTCCCGCCCAATGGCTTGGACCACGTGGCAGCATCCAGCAGGCTTTCAGTACACGTGTCACCATCTGGGATCCTCGTCCTTTCTTGGATCACGAGCCATGTCATCAATCTCTATAAAGAGTCCCTGTCAGACATTCGAACAGAGTTATCAGTATAAGGTTAAAACCTTGTACAGACTTAATGAAGGCACTGCAGAAGCGATGTACAGACTTCATGAATGCGAAGCAATGCAATGTTCAGACTTTCTGAATGCGTGGCTATGGCATTGTATAGACTTGGTGAATGCAGAACAATGCCATGTACAGACTACATATATGCAGTGCTTTGGCCTTGTACATACTTCATGCATGCAGGACTGTGGCATTGTAAGGCGTGTACAGACTTCGTGTATGTGAGACTGAAGCGTGTACAGACTTAGTGAATGTGACACTGAAGCATGTACAGACTTCACGTATGCAGATTATGAGCATGTATAGACTCAGTGAATGCTAAGCAGCAGCATGTATAGACTTCATGTATGGCATGTACAGACTTCGTGGATGCAAAGCTAAGGTGTGTACAGACTTAGTGAATGCAACACTGAAGTATGTATACACTTGTTGAATGAGAAGCTATGCCATGTACATACTTTATATATGCAACGCTAGAGCATGTATAGACTTGCTGAGGCGTGATGCAGTGTGCACAAGATGAAGTATGTACAACAGAACTGACTGCATCAAGCAAAGTGTGTACATTGAAGATGAATGCAAATGCAGTGTGTAGACTTTGTGTTGCACTAAGTAAGAATGCATCAAGCAAGGTGTGTTCATTGCAATTGGATGTATAGACTTGAATGACAGACTCAACGTGCCACAATGTATAGACTTTGAATCCCAGTGAAAAAGCCTGATAGAATGTATAGACTTTCTACGGCATCAAGGCAACCATGATGATGTGCAATGTTCAGACTTGACAATATATGAAGAACATATGCTGTACAGACTTCGAATCAATAGATGCACAATGTACAGACTTCAAGTCAAAGGATGCACAATGTATAGACTTGAATGCTATGTGATGTACAGACATGAATGAGCGCATGCAACACGATGTATAGCCTTGCTCATGACTGTCTAGACTCTTCATGCGTGCTACAGCAATGTGCAGACTTGCTGACAAGGCGTTGTGCAGACTCTGCGTGCCATGCATGAAGAACCAATGTATAGACTTAGACAGTCTTGCAAGCGTGGAATGTGTAGACTTCATGCATGAAGCAATGTGTAGACTTAGACAGACAACTGAATGATGTATGGACTTTGCCAATTCAAGGGCTGTACAGACTTGAGCAAGGAATGTGCAGACTTGAAGCACTGCAATGCAAACAAATGTATAGACTTCACGATGTGTGGACTTGCCAAAGGAAAGGCTGTACAGACTTGAACAAGCACGATGTATAGACTTTGGCAAAGCAAGGGCTGTATAGACTTCAACTCAACTGCAATGTATAGACTTGAGTGAGACGCTGGGTGAGACGACCGATGTACAGACTTTGAAAGACTATGCATGCACAAGCCACCGATGTACAGACTTAGTCTATGCAGCGCTGTATGGACTTCGTGTGTGTGCTACAGAACAATGTATAGACTTTGAAGGCTTGAACACGAACAGGCTGCAAACAGTGCAATGTATAGACTTGGCCAATGCAGCGATGTATGGACTTGCACAATTCTAGCTAAAGGATGTACAGACTTTACCTGATAGCCCGATGTACAGACTTTACTTCGTGCAAGCTACAGTGCAATGTATAGACTTGGCCAATGCAGCGATGTATGGACTTGCACAGTTCTAGCTAAAGGATGTACAGACTTTACCTGATAGCCCGATGTACAGACTTTACTTCGTGCAAGCTACAGTGCAATGTATAGACTTGGTGCAATGCAGAGGCTGTATAGACTTAGCGTGCAATGCAAAGGCTGTATAGACTTACTCATGAACAATGCATAGTCGGATGTATAGACTTGAACAGTGAGACACTGAATGAGACACTGAAGTCTGTATAGACTTTAACAGTGAGACAGTGTACAGACTTTCAGCAACACATGATGTACAGACTTTCTCAACTCTGTGGCGTGCAACTAATCAGTGTGTAGACTTCAGAAAGGCATAGAGACGCACATAGGTTGTATAGACTTGAGGAAATGCTTCAAGTAGATGGCTGTACAGACTTGACCGATCTGGCTGTACAGACTTGATGTGTATGTGCTAGACAATGTATAGACTTGCTGGTCATCAAGCTACGTGCAGACAGCAAACTCTGTACAGACTTCACGCGATGTATAGACTATGCACATGCATGAAGAGCCCTGACGATGTATAGACTTGATAATGCAATCTAGGGCGATGTACAGACTTGACCACTCGAACCTATAGTGGAATGTATAGACTTGATGAACTACAACATGAACATATCAGCAGAGAAGCAATGCACAGAACAGAAATCAAGAATAAAACAATTTATGCACTTAGTATGGAACACAGCATGACTTAGCATACACATGCATTCTCCATAGAACACATCAGTCATATGCATTCATGTTGCTATCATTCAATGTGATGTTCTTAGCAAAACAATATGGTGACTCATTCATGTTTCTATCATTAAAACACCACATTATCATCAAAGCACAAGGGGCATAACAATCTCCCCCTTTTTGATGATGGCAACATAATGAGTCACACTAACTCGTCAAACTATTCTCCCCCTTTGACATAAGCAAAAAGGAGATGGTTTGAGAGATAAAATTCAGCACACAAATACACAGAATGAAACAAGGTTCACTGAAATGGAGTTCCCACTTTATGACAATAAAATAGCTCTCCCCCTATCAACATGCATGATTGACTACACTCCCCTTAAAAGCAGATAACCCATAACTCTCCCTGAAGCACAGGGATGAACTCTGGTTATCCAATAAATCAATCTGAAATTTGCCATTACAAAGAATCTGAATTCTGGTTATGGCACCTCACATATGCATGAACAGAATGAAACAGGTGAAAAGACCACAGAACCAGAACTGGTTGCAAAACAAGATGGAAGATTCCAACAGTGTGGAGAGAAGTACATCTCAGGAATCAATCTGAAATCCACCACCATAAGGATTCTGAAGTTCAGAAGGCTGCAAGTGAACAAGGTAATAATGGGAGTGGCACCTCACATTTGTATGGTCAGAAAAATGCAGATGGAATCAGTCAACTTATAAGAGAGGAGTTGACAATATAGTTTCTGTTGATCATGAATGAATCTGATCATGAGAGATTTTAATGCTTGCACCACTACAATAAGTCTTAAGAAGAATAGACTCTTCTATCATAAAGGTGTGGATCATGGAAAATAATCCACTTTTAAGAAAAGAAAAAAATAATAATAATAAGCATATGAAGAATAATAATGAAAAAGGGAGTAAAAGAGCACGTGGTGCTACTAAGGAGAGTGATCGCCAGAGGGGTTACCTCAATAAGAAGAAAAGATGATCGTGAATACCTGGTGATAATAGGATGCGGGATGGATGTAGGTTCCTTCCTCCACCTTCTATCGGCCGGCCGATGAAGGGGGTTTTCCTCTTTGATTACCCTTGAACAAAGAACAAACAAGTAAAAGAAAAGGAGATCAGCCAAACGTGAGTGTAGTATCAATCCCAAGATGAAAGATGGTGATGAAAGAAGAGCATAAAGCGTGCACCTTTTGTTTGTTTTAAAACCCCTAGAGAATTTGGTAGAGGAGAGATGCAATGAAAAACTAATGCAAGGGAAAAACTATACGATGATGAACAGAGATGACAAACAACAACGAAGAGAAGAAAAAGATCCCTGCTGTTCCTGTAAACAGTAAAGGGAAAAACACTTCAATCCGGATGCGACAGCAGGAGGAAGCAGAAGAGATCAATAGCTCTTAATCGCCATCGCCAGCACCTGTTAACCTCTGCGTGTGGGTGTCTATGCGTATATGTCTGTCTCTCTCTCTCTGTCTCTGTCTTTGTGTGTGTAACCTCGCGCGAGATCAACCAGGCGACTCTTTTATAGGGTTTCGATCAAGATAAACATAGATTTGGGAAGATAAGAATAGGCAGTGGTCGTTAACGACAAGGACTCTAGTTCCCAGATCGAGCAAGGTGATCAAGAAAGGCAGGGAACTCTTCAAGAAAGGCGAGTTTAAGCAGGACACGAAAGGGTGAGACACAACCTACCATAGGGCGTCAATTCAAAATTGACGACCTGCTCAAGGGCGTTAATTCAAAACACGACCTGGATCAGGGCGTCACTTCCTGGATTCAATTTTGGTAATAAAAACCTTCTTTATTTGAAAATTGTAAAGAGACGCCTGAAGCAAAGGCGTTAAACAAAAACACGCCCTATGGAAGGATGTTAATTATTGATTTCAATTGGGGTGGGACTCGTAAAATACCAAGAATTGACGCCCTTATCTGTGGTCGTCCTTTATTAAGAACACGCCCCAGATAAGGTCGCTATTTAAAACACGCCCCTCTTCAAGTCGTGAATTCCAAAAATGCAAGAATAAATCACAAAAACACACAAAAATAGAAAAACTTTATATTATAGAAATATTGAAGTTCACTTTGGGGCGTTATCATAGTGACATGAGATTCGATCAACAAAGCGTCAATTTTGGCGTGTCTACAGCTGCCCCGCCTTGGCGTCTACTTTGGAAGGGAGTGAGACGGAATGAAACGAAAGTGCAACAAGCGAAATGAAGTGGAACGAGCTGATAAGTAGATGCCAAGGTGTGATGTGACACGCCTCGGACACTAAGCATTGGAAATCTTTCCAAGATTCTGAGTGAAACGAACTCCGGTGATTCCAAGGAAGCATCGATTTGCTGGATAAAGGAGACTAAACTAAGTAAATAAAATGTGCGCGTGGGCACGACAGGGAGACACCATTGGAGAGCGGTTACCAGCCAATGTGGACGTGCTATAACCAAGGTGGATTTGCAGAAAAATAAAGGGATTTGAGATGAAGATCCAGCAAAGGAACAGTTTCAAGGAACTAGCCTGAGAGGCTTCACAGAGAATAAAGCACTCAATTTGGAGTGGAATTTCTCATGTCAACTCAATCAAGAGCGAGTGACCTTCATTATTGCCATAATATGAAGATTTTGATCATGAAGCTCAAAGTCCTATATGATGCATGCTGGGCTAAAAGAAAGATCAAAACAAACTAAAAATAGAAAATAATCAAGGATAATATTGGTAAGCCATCTAGATTTGATCAAGAATCCAGATCTCTGAGCTGACACTAAGCCGAAGCCCGTTTGTCCGCGCATCAACCCAGAAAGTGGAACCATCGTCCCAGACCTTTAATGACTCAACGGCCTATCCGTGTGCTCAAGATTCTCTTGGAATTATCACCGTTTTTGATGAAGGGGAACTCAAATTCCAGGTTTGTCAGAACAACAAGGTCCTTGATATGCTACAATAGTGTAGAATACCATATAGTAACAATGCTTACAGGAAAGAAATATAAAAACAGAGCGACGATACTCCGACACATGACCCACGCTCCTCGAACTCTGTAATCTTCTGCACTTGAAAAACTCATTAGTCCTCTCAAAGCAAAGCAAAATATGATCATAAGTGCTTAACCAAAAATAACTCCAATTAAAAGATAGCACTTAAGTTCATCAAAGCATATGGAGAATCAAATATGCAAGTCAACAAAATAACGACTGGAGTTCATGACCTCAAATTTATAAGAGACGACTGACATCAGGGCGTCAAAATGTGAAAAACGCCCTTCATCAAGGCGTTAAATGCACCAAGAGTTTAAGAATAAGACGACCCTCCTGGAGACGTGAAATAACACACGACCTCAGTCAAGTCGTCAATTCAACAATTGACGCCCCAAGAGAGGACGTTAATTAACAACGCGCTTCCGTCTCCGATTCGAAAGCTAAGCCCAATCCTAATGGTAATTAACCTGCAACTCCGAACGGGCATCAGACTCTCCAAACTTCTATAAAAAGGAAGAAAACTTCCTTATGATCAAAGCACATTCATCGAATTCCTGCTTCTTCTGCTTCCTCTGTCTGTTCATAGGTGCTGCGACCGCTCAAGCTCTACCTGCAGACCGAAGATGGAGAGAGCTATTAAAAGATCCAAGAGTTCCACTCTAAGACTAACCGAAATCAACGGGCATATCAGCAGTCGAATTGCCATGAACCAGGTAAAGTGGAATTGTTTCTTTCTGTTCTTTCTTTCATATCTTCATAGTCCTTCTGTTCTGTATTCTCATCCTTCTCTCTGTTCCTTTCTTTTACCTACAGGATTATCCAAATGTTCCAGGTGCAAGAAGATTCACAAAAGTCAAGTGGTTGCCTCTTCTACTTTCAAAATTCTCTTCAGACATGAGGGTCTACTTAGCAAGATGGCACCTCTTAGGCCTAATCACTCATGCCAAACACTATGATCAAGTTCACCTTGATTGGGCTGCCATAGGAGCTTTAGTTGAAATATGGCACCCTTCCACTCATACCTTCCTTTTCTCGACTTTTGAAGCTACCATCCTATTGGAAGAGTTAGAGATGATCTTAGGCTTGAAGAAGATGAAGCTAGGAGAAGAGGAAAAGATGGCCATCATGCCAAGGCAAATCTCCTCACATGAGCTACTAACAAGTTTAATTCCCAGCCCAAATTTAGTGAACCAAATCAAAGCTACCAAGGGAATCAATCTCTTAAAGCTTGCTTCTTGGGTGTACAAGAGATTCGATCAAGCTAAAGAAGACGAAGAGATAGAGCGGGTGGCAAAGGCTTTCGTGGTGTGCTTGGCAGGAGCAATCCCATTTCCATCCATGGAAGACTTCTTAGAGGAAACCCAATTAAGCGCAATAGTGAGCCTATGGGAAGGAGAGAGAGCGGGAGCGGCAATTCTAGCCTATCTCTATAGCGGGCTTACCTCGGCGGCAATGGGAAGACCCATCTATGGATGCATGCTAGCACTCTCAAGTTGGGTAGATCTCCACTTCAAATTCGATCCATGTGAGGAGACCCAACAACCTTCTAGAATCTTCTCAAAAAGCCCACTCTCTTACATGGCCGGTTCATTAGGAATAAGCAATAGGGTGATGAACCGGATACCTCAAATCAAAAAGAGAGTGGAATGGAGAGAACATCTCAAGGTAATGCTAAAGAACCTTTTTACTTGCGCCCCGGGAATACTCAAGACTCAAGAACTCCGCGCACGATTCGCCCCCGGCACAGACCTTCGACTCATAGGTGCTTCAGAATTTGTTATGTATAACTCATATCGGTGCCTTCCTCAACTTGGGCTTCCACGGCAAATACTTGAAGATCCATCTCATCTTCCTCCGATCAAGACACGGGACCTTGGCAGCAACGAAGATGGAGAAGAGTGCACAACTATCCAAGCTCTGTGGAAAATCACCAAGGCTCATCATCCTGTGGAGAACTTAGAAGAAGACAGAGAACAGTGGAAGTCTTATGTAATTGCTTTAAGAAGCTTGAGGCCCAAAATGGCTCATTGAAGCAATGTAATCTTTTCTTCCAATAAATCAATGATAATATTCTGATTGAGCCTTCTGATCAAATCTTCCAATAACCTGCGGTTCTGTTGCAAATAACGACTCAGCCAACGTCGTTAATTCCATAAATGACGCATCAAAATACGTCGTCTTCAATGATTGATCTCTCATAATTGACACCTCCACCTGTGGGCGTTAACTGAATAACGACTTAAGACAAGGCGTTAATTCGATTTATATTCCAAAAAGTATTCGTTGAAATTCCAAAAGTAACACCTTAAGTAAAGCCACGTTTTATATAAATAACGCCTCAAGCATAGTCGTTACTCAGAAACAGTAATCATTACTCCCATCACATCAATCAATCCCCATTGAATACGTCTGACGACGGTTATCATTCCCCATGCAAACAAAAATAACGCCTTAAGCAATGTCGTCAATTATCAAGAAACGCCCATGGTTTCAGTCGTTAATTCCATAAGACACGGCCTTCCTCCGGTCGTTAATTCTTTTTGACCGTTCGACTTAACTTTCCCTCCTTTCTTCTTCTTCCTTCGTCCTCTTTCCCTCTTTCTCTCTTCTCTCCCACTGCAACCCTCTGTGAACCCTAACCGAACCCAACCCCCGTCCTTCTCTCTCTCAATCTCTCTCATTCTCTGCACCCCTCTACACCCTAGCCATGGCCGGTGGACTCAAGCGGCAGATGGTCTCGGCCCCGGAGGTGGTGGACTTGGGCGAGGACGTCCACGCCGAGGAGGCTCCGCCGGCGGCGGCCGAGGAGGCTCCGGTGGCGGAGGCCGGCAACGAGGAAGAACAGATCGAAGGAGAAGAAGAGAATGAAGGAGAAGAAGAAGGCGATGAAGGTGGTGAGAACGAAGAAGGAGAAAACGAAGAAGAAGGAGATGAGGAAGAAGGTGGAGAAGAAGAAACCCCGGCGGTGGCCGCCGTCCCTCGCCCCGGCCAACTCAGACGGCCATGGCAACCCCGGCCCCAACTCCGGGGAGAGTTGACAGGACCCAAACGGCAGAAGGTAAGCCCCCAACCCTCTTTTCTATTTTTTTTATTTTTTATTTTCAAATTTTTTATTTTCCATAGCTCTCGGGTGGGAGAAACCAAAGACTCAGAAAGAAGACGCCTCCAGGGGTGTCGCGAATTAAAGAAAAGATGCCCATATCTGGGGTCGTCAATTCAAATTATTTCCTGAAAAATAATTATCCTCATGAAAACACGCCCTGCAGCACGTCGTCCATTTAAATTATCATTTGTTATCAATCATGCTGTTAATTTCCATGCCTTTGTTCAATTATACATGAATTGTTTCGCATGCTGTTTTGATTTTATTTTGAAAACCCTCGAAAACAACGCCCCCCCATCGGGGCGTCAATTCAACAAAGAACGACCAAACCAGCGGTCGTCAATTCATTAATTCCAGAATAAATTATTAAAACCCAAAACCCATTTGAGGAAAACGTCCCATCCAGAGGCGTTACTTAAACAAATAACGACCCATGGACGGGCGTCAATTAAAAACCTTTTAGGAATTTAGAAATTAACCTCAAAACCACGCCTCCCACCGGGGCGTCTCTTAGATAAACAACGACCTAGGGTAGGTCGTTAATTCAAAGCTCACTTAGAAACCATGCCCTCCTCAGGGGCGCTAATTAAACAAACCACGACCTGGGGATGGTCGTTAATTAAATCAAACATCAAAATCTCAACCAAGGCAATTAAGTGAATTTCAACAAGAATAATTGAACAATTAAGCCAAAATTTCTTTCTTTTATGTGTGCAGGGGTTGATGAGGACACGGATCTCCTGGGTCATGGTTCGAGCAGCATATTACGGCCTCCCCGAGTTCCAGAGAGCCAGGATAGATGCTATGGGGTTTGGGGCCTTCCTTAGCATAGAGCCAGTCAGACCCGACCTACCACTTATCCAGGTTCTGAGGGAGAGATGGGATAGGACTAGCCGGGCATTCCTGATGCCTTGGGGGCATATGGTTCCTACCCTGGAGGATGTAGCTAGGATCACGGGACTTAGGGTAGACGGGGAGGCAGTGAGCGGGATCACCTTACCAGACTATACCGAGCTTGCCCAGAGGCTGCTAGGGCTAGAGATGGTCTACGAGACACCCAGCGAGTGTAGGACTATCTTCCGCACCGACCTGACTATAGTGATGGGCTCAGGGGATGCTAGGCATAGGTCAGGGGAGTCCTTAGAGCAGTTCTCATAGAGGTTGATTGATGGGGCTAGGGCAGTCTATTGCCAGGACCCAGCCAACAGGGAGAGAGCAGACCGGGACTTGAGGAGGTTTCTACTGCTGCTGCTCGGGAGGCTATTGCTCGGCACAAAGGGCGACGTCATCAACTGCCAATTCCTAGGGATCCTCGAGGACTTAGAGGGAGTCGGCAGATACGCCTGGGGAGCGGCACTGCTGGCGCACTTACTAGCCGACCTGTCCACGGGGACAGGACGAGAGACGACCGTCAGTGGCTTCTTACCTTTTCTTCAGGTATGCACTTATATATTTTTCCTTTTTCTCTTTTTTTTTTCTTCTTTTTTTTATGCATGTGAATGCCTCACTAATGCAATGCATGGATGCAGGTTTGGAGCCATCTGTACATGCCCATGGGGCGTGCCGACCCACGGCCAGGAGGTGAGGGACTTTTCCCTCTAGCACGGCGCTGGCTGCCGGTGGTGTTCGGTGCCCCACTCAGCTACGAGCTGTGGGTGCTACGGAGAGAGTTCCGAGACTTCCCTCCCTCGCTGGTATGAATGTTAAGCATTTTTTTCATGTTTATTTGAATTTATTATGATCATGATGAGATGACATGCATGTTCATGGATGCAGGTGCGATGGAGGCCTTACGAGGGGATGACCGACGAGGGCCAGCCATGGGTCGTAGCAGGGTGACCTCGCTTTGAGCATGAGCTTTGGGTTCACTGCTTGAGCGAGATCGAGCTGTTACGGCTTAGGCTGGTGATGAGGACCCTGGGCCTACACCAGGAGTGGATAGAGGTCGGGGAGCCGCGAGGGATCGGGAAGAAGACGCGCGGTTGCACGAAGGCGATTGACTGGAGGGTGCGGTTGAGGACCAGTACGCCGACTGGTAGCGAGGCGGGACCCGAGTCACCTCTCAGGCGACCGACAGCTCCGAGTACCTCCGGCGCTACTGGGAGGTATACGCCGGCCGACCCCAGATGAGGGTCCTAGGGGTATGTATGAAAGCAATTATTTCTAAACTAAATGCTTATGCTTATGTATTTCTATTATGCGACTAATGTGAAATGGATGCAGGGTGCATGGGACATAGCGGTGATGGATGCACAGGCCCATCTACACAGCCTGGAGGACCAGCTAGCTACCACACGGGCCGACCTCGAGACCCTGGTGAGTGTTTAAATTATTTCTATATGCAAATGAATTTTTGTTGAATTATTGATGATTAGCCACTGACGATTTCAATGAATGCAGCGTGCCCAGCAGGGAGCCGTAGGGAGAGATGCAGGGGAAGCTTCCAGCTCGAGGGGACCCAGTGCAGAGGTGACCGCACTAGCAGAGCAGCTAGCGGGATCGGTCACACGGGCCGAGGCTGCAGAGCGCGACCTCGCCTCACGGGTAAATTCCAAAACTCATACCTCATTCAATTATTGATTATATATTTCATTGTGCACTGATGAAGTTCATTTTTCAGACTGAGGAGCTTCAAGCCGCTCTCACTTGCGTCTGCGAGGGACAGCAGGCGATGACTGCCCAGGTGAGTGATTTACTTTCCGTCATGTATTGCTTATTTCATGAATTATTACACAAGGGAACTGATGATTTGTTTACCTGTTTGCAGACCAGACAGTTACAGGCGGCACGTACCCAGGCTGCCCTGGCCGGTACAGAGCTGGCGATCCGTGAGCAGCGGATTACAGAGCTAGAGCGGTCCATGAGGCGACGGGAGGAGCTGCCTCAGGACGTGGCGGAGTTGCGGGTTGCCCTTGAGCTGGAGCGACGAGAGCGCGCTCGAGAGCCAGAGGAGCATCTGGCGGACCGTGACCGGCACCACGAGCAGCAGCAGATGGACCGTGCCTGGTACCAGAAGCAGGTGGCGGAGCGCGATCGTGAGCTGATAGACCTGCGGACGTAGCTGGCCCTTTCTCAGGAGCGGCTACGAGTGTCTGAGGAGCGTCTCCAGCGAGGGCGTAAGCGAGCGCGTGCTGCGGGGTACTCCTTCACCAGCTCCACCTTTGTGGCGGGTTCTTCTCTTCGAGAGAGGAGCGAGGTAGGGGGCCAGGTTCGAGTTCCATCTTCTTCACGGGGGCCCATGCCCCCTTCACCAGCGCCTCCTCGGGACGGCGAGGACGAGGTAGAGAGTAGGAGAGAGGAGGGTGGAGGCGAGAGCTGAGAGACTTACTTGTACTCCCCCACCCTCACACCTGTACTCAGATATTCATGATGTATATATATATGAGATTGACATTTTTTGTTACCTGAGCACTTGTGTAGTTGTGTACTTGTGGTTGTGTACTTCGCTTCTTTTCCACGTTCTTTGTGTTCGCTTTACTTTGCCCTGTACTTGTAGCTGTGATTCACACTTGAATAAACAGGTTAATTCATCTGTTCGACTTGGCCCCTTGCTCAATAAGCAAGGGGTCCCTTTACTTTTGACCTGGATAGCGGATCAAGGGGCCAAGCCTTTAATCAAATAAGGCAAATGAAATAACCAATAAAGGGAGATGCAACACGCAAGCACACGTATGCAAACAGTAATCAAGATGCCCTATGCAATAATGCAAGCACGCACATGAGGAATAAACCCCATTTCCTCTTTTCTTTTCTTTTCCTTTTATATATTTTTTTTCTTTTAATTTTCAAAAGACACGCCTTAAATTAGGTCGTTATTCAAACAAGAGACGCCCTAGGTGACGGCGTGAATTTGAAAAACGTTTCTGAATTTTGTTGAAAAGACGGCCTACACAAGGGCGTTATTTAAAAAAAGGACGACCTTCTCCACAGGCGTTAATTTCAGAAAAGGCGCCTCATTCAAAGGCGTTAATTTTCCTGCTTTCAGCATTAGGTTGACAAAGTTACTAGGGCACTGGGTCCTACACGGTCATTAGTGAGGATTCATTGACCTTTCTTGATTAATCAAAAGGGGGTCGACGTGCCAGTGGTTAAACTTATACGTAAGATCTCGCCCGGTGCAATCTCCTAGGTCAGTCTCGACCATTCTGCTGGTTTATGACTTACCACCAAGAAAGAGATGGAAGAAAATATAAGGAAGCCCATAAGGGATTCTGAAAAGCTTAAGGTAAAACTACCTTCCCTACCCTATGCCTGTTGGGGTTCGATCTTTGGCATAGGGAAATTTTATTGCCTTTTGCCTCTTTTATATTGCATGCATACGCCCAAGGTTTTCCTTGCGGGGACTTTGCCATCTTGACATGCTTTTCTTTCACGATTTGACTTTCACTTTGAGACTGATGTGCATTGATGAAAAACCTAATTGTACTTGGGCTTTTGTGGCATTTGTTCCCTATTGGGCCCTGACTTCCGCCTACTAGGGCGGCGAACAGGCTTGGCGGGTCTACCCCGAGACCTTCCTTCCTCCCTTATGGGCCGAAGAGGAAAAGAATGGGTATTGTCTTCACCTTTAGTCAGGTTTTGACTTTCCATCGGATTTTGCACCGCTTGAGTTCGAGGGTAAGCGTGTAGTGTGTATGGGTGTCAACCCCATTTTGAATTAACAAGACTGATGAATGAATACTGAGTTTTAACCTTTCGGACCTTGCGTCCTTACAACCATGGCAACCAAAAAAAATTTTATTCTTTTTTGTTGGAGAATTTCTATTTATTTTTTTTTGTATTTTGGAAAAATTTTATTTTTTAGGATAGATTTTGAAATTTTCTTTTTTCTTTTTGGTTGGATTTTGAAAGTTTCTATTTTTTGTTGAATTTTGAATTAGGGATAGTATTTCTTAAGGTACAGGCCATTCCAAGGATGAGTTAGCTCTTGTCCTTCAGCATTAATCAGTTTATAAGCATTGCCAGGATAAACATCTTTTATAACAAACGGTCCTTCCCAGTTTGGTTGGAGTTTCGAACGGGGTCCCCCAGGTTTTACAAAGATTCTCTTGATTACCATCTCACCGACTTTGAATTTTCTCTCAATTACTTTCTTTTGATAAAAATGTGACATCCTGTTTTGATAAACGCGTGCATGCTCAGCGGCGACCAGACGTTTCTCATCCAGGAGTTCCAACTGGGCAAGGAGTGAATCACGACGCTCATCAATCGAGAGTTCCTTGTCCAATTGTACTCGCAGAGATGGAATGAGAATCTCATAAGGGACTACCGCCTCCATTCCATAAGTAAGGGCCAAAGGGGTTTGCCCAGTGGGGGTACGAATGGAAGTGCGATAGGCCCAGAGAGCTTCAACTAGTTTGTCTGGCTAATCCGAAAATTTATTAGCCTCACACGTCTTTTTAACAATCTTGATCAAAGTTTTATTAGTGGCCTCTGCCTGGCCGTTGCCCTGCGGATAATAGGGAGAAGAATGATGCAATGCAATGTTATACCTGTTGCAGAGATTGATAGGAATCGACACCGAGCCAGTACCTTTTCATATTACATTTATATCCTTTAGTTTATTTTTATATCCACGGGAAAGTATACGCGCAATTGTATGGCTTTATCGGCCAATGCGTCACTCCCGTAGATTGTGTGGGTTTCTATGTAATTTGTCAGTAGGACCAGCAAGGGGGCCCTCAGCCCTTTCCCATTGGTCCATATCATCTTGTGGGGCTGGTCAACCATCCTAGGTGAACATCTAGAAGGTTGGACTAGTCATATGCCACATGGGTAGACAAGTGGCCCATTTTGTCCAAGGTAGGCCACCTACCATTCAACCTTCCATTCAACCTCCCCTCCTAGTCAATAGGCCCCCCCCCCTTGCACATTATATTCTTCTTTTTTGTGTTTGTGGCATGCAATCCCAGCCCTTCAATCCTCTTCCCTAGATCTAAGGGTCCACATTGCACTTGATGTAAACTATATATAAGCTTGTATTTTCATGTGAAATTCAATGAAAAATCAGAATTTTTGTGTGTAAGCAAGGAGCTTGGTGCGCCCCTCTCTCCTCCCCTGCTGTTCTTCCCTCTCCAACCCCAGATCTAGAGTGTTTCTACCTCCTATCCCCTCCTCTCAACCTCCGGTGATCGTCTGTGCCGCCGCCGCCGCCGTTCGTGCCGCCATCGAGCCGCCTCTGCAGTTCTATCTTCATCCAACCACAGCAGCTTCCACGAATTGTCTGTCTCATCCACGACCTTGGATTCATCTAAATGTTTTATGGTGTGTCCAGCCCTTTCATCCCAAGATCCACCCAAATTTTCACGTCAAAATTCCATCGTTTAGTATTTTTACATTTTCGTCCAACCTGTCATCCCAGATCTGCCAGGTTTCTGTCTATAGTGATGGAACCTTTGAGTTCTCCCCCTCCGACCATCTTTTTTATTTGTCCAAACCCTCCCAATTTTACTGGGAGTTCTGTTTATCACGCCCTACATCCACAAATTTTCTTAAGTTTTTATCAGCCTTCTATCTATTTTTAGAAATTCATGTTCTTCTTTAGCTACAGTGTTGTCAGTCAGATCCCAGATCCGACCACCCTCCACTTCCAAAATCAGAACAAATCTCCACCACCTCCAAATCCAAATCCAAAAATATTCCTGGTTTCATAACTTGATTTCCCACAACCTTTATGAAGAACACATCTTCAAATTCGGACATCTACTTCACGGTCAAAAGTAATCAACAGGAAAGTTCTCTGCAGATCTGAGTCTTCGGTTACTGTACAACAGCAGCATATAAAATTCGCCAACACAAAGTACAAATCTGGTGAATTTTTCTGAAGGCCAATAGATTGCATTACTTCGAAGCAGCTTTCCAACGGCTCTGATCTCGTCGCATTCCGACACCGGTGCTGATCGCAGCGTCCGTTCTCGCCGGAGCGCGCGCTGAAATATAGAACCGGCAGATTTTTGATCGGTTTTTCCGACCGGTGCCGAACGGAGCCGCCCGGCGCCGAACGGAGCCGCCCGGCCTCCGGCCAGCAAACCAACGTGCCGCCAGCCCGGGGAGCGCTTCTCCAAGTGTCTCCACTACAGCGGTACCACCGGGTCCCACACGGCCCCTCCGGACAGCACGTGGGCCCCACGGTCGTGAACACGCGTGTAGCCGAATCAACACACGAAGCTGCCTGTCAACCCGAATTCGGTCCTCCCGAGCCCATTTGTATAGCCCTTTACCTCCCTGCGTGGAGTGGGCATGTTCCCATTGCTGTAATTATTGTGTGTTAAGTTTCCCGGGAGTACGAGTTTTCGGCCGGGTCCGTCGTCCCCACGCCGAGCGCGTGGAGGTATCGTTTTCGCTCCCTTCTTGGCATTTTGCTTACTTCATATATATTTATTTATGCCGCTGCTAGAGAGCATGTGTAGGGATATCTAGCTCGCTTTATCTATTCATTACCGCTGCTGTGAGAGAGTGCGAGACCGTCCCGTGACCCGATCCGGGCACACGAGAGAGCCGATCACCCTAGCTCATTGCCGGTTTCTCAACCGCGCACATCCGACGCTTCCCTCGTTAAGGGGCAGTCACGAGCTTGTCGTGTCCGTGGTCTCGTCCCGCATCAATTTGGCATCAGAGCGAGTTTGAGTCTAGGGTGTCCAAAAAAAAAAGTGTCATTGATGAGTCATTTACGTCTAAGTCGTGTTTAGGGTCATCATTGTTTTAAAACAAACAAAAAAAAAGTGTCTTTTGTATTGCATCCCTTTACTCGGTATATCAAAAGGTGTTGTCCGAACGTTAGGCTATGCTTATCGGGAAGGCCGCACACTTACGCGAGTGACCTTCGGGTCGATTACCTCCGCCACGTACCGCGTTTTGGTTAAGTCTAGGCGCATCATTTTGCATTAGTGTGTTTTGCTTTAGTCGACGTCTTCTAGTCGGTGTGTTTGCATGCCCACTCGTCGGGGTACTCAGTACTCACCCCCACCACCACCTATGGCCAACCCACGGGATACCTCGGGAGACTTCCACTCCCTACAAGAGGCGATGATGGCCATTATGACTAGGTTGGACCAATCCGATGCTAACTTTCGGACTTTCTCCGATAATATGGATGGTCGCCTTAGAGCCATGGAGGGGCGCTTGGAGACCTCCGACAGGTCGGTCCAAGACCTCGTTGGGCGGTTAGATAGGATGTCACACGGGGACCCTCCAGGGGCAGCCCAAGGCCCACCCGCACCTCCTCCCGCGGTGGCCCAAGTCCAACCCGCTCCCATGGCCCAATTCCAGGCCGCTCCCGCGGCCCAAAACCAGCCACCACAGGCTCCTCCACCCGCCCTTCCTCGGGTTCCCCAACTACCACACCGTGACCTTGGTCTCGAGGACTATGGTTCCGACAATGCCTATGAGGGATATGGTCAACGCCGTCGTGGTTTTCAGCCACAACGAGATGAGGATGATGATCGGGTCCTTAAGACCGTGCAAGCGGACCCTCCCGCTTTTTACGGGTCTTTGGATCCGAAAGTCTACCTAGATTGGGAGTTCGGCATGGACCGCTACTTTGAGTGGTATGATATGTCGGAGCGTCGAAGGGTCTGATTCGCCACCATGAAACTCATGGGGCAGGCACAAACCTATTGGAAGAATGTGGAGAGCCTGCTACTTCAGCGGCTAGAACCCCCGATCGACACATGGGCCGAGATGAAGAATAAACTTTGGCAAAAGTACCTTCCTCCCACATACCGCCAGCGACTCATCGATAGATGGTAAAGTCTTAGCCAGGGAGACCGGTCCGTCTCCGAATACATCACGGAGTTTGATGAGTACTTTCTATGATGTGGTGTCACGGAGGAGAGTACCATGCCCGTGTCCCGCTTTCGACGTGGTTTGCGGCCACACTACCAGTATGAGCTTTTCCGCCGCAATGCCAAGACGTTGGAAGAGGCATACCAGGTTGCTCTCGAGATGGAGCAATTTGAGGGAGAGTTCGAGTCTAGCCATCGGTTGGGCCCCACCCCTCTCCGTAGTACCGAGCCCCGTCACTCCATAGGCCCACATCAGCGGCCTCCCATGGCTCGACCTCAGGAGCCCACCCGTCAGGAGCACTTCGCTCCATGGCCTCGTCCTCCTCCAACCCGAGATCTATTCCCACCCCAACCACCGGCACCCGTTGCCCGTCCCCCGGCTCCTATAGCCCGTCCTCTGGCACCGGCACCCCCTCCACTATTGTCCAAGGCACCTACATCTCCCCCTTTGCTGCCTACACCCCCTACCCGACGGGATGATAAGGGTAAGGCCCCTTTTATAGGAGAGAGTAGTCGGTCGAGAGTGCAGTGTTTCCACTGTCACGGGTTTGGCCACATTGCCAGCGAGTGTCCCGCTCGCACCACCCTAGCCCTAGGTGTTGGAGAATCCGTACCTCCCGAGCTTGAGTATGTCAATTACGTGGCCGATGAGGCACTAGCCGATGAATACTATGCCTTGGGGGAAGAGCTGGGCGACTCTCCGGCCGCCCAGGATGCCGCCACCTAGTGGGCTTGATGCTACCACCTTAGTCTCGAGTCGTGCATGAGTCAGTGTGTTTTCTTATGTGGTTTGTTTGTGTGGTGTGTTTCGAGTCGATTGTTATGTGTATTGCATGGTAAGACTGCATGAGTCTTGTGCAAGCTCGTTGTCGGTGTCTTATGAGTAAGAGGCGAGTGGACTCACTTGATGAGTATGGGGTCGATTCTACATCTATACCCGGATCAGTCACCTATAGGGACTCAGCGGTGATTCCTAGTGAGTCTTTGAGCCGCTTCCCTTCCTTTTGAGAGTGCCCCACCCGGAGTGTCCACCTTCAGGCCATAGTAGTTTACGCATATCGAGTATATATGGAATGAGCAGGTGACGATCATTTGGAGTGGAGCGTACCCGCATTACTTGGCATGATGACGGATCCGTCGGAGTATTCGAGCATCCCTACCCCTACTCGACGGGGTCGAGTTCCTCCCACCCGGGGAGAGTTGATGGGAATCGACACCGAGCCAGTACCTTTTCATATTGCATTTATATCCTTTAGTTTATTTTTATATCCACGGGAAAGTATACGCTCAATTGTACGGCTTTATCGGCCAATGCGTCACTCTCGTAGATTGTGTGGGTTTCTATGTAATTTGTCAGTAGGACCAGCAAGGGGGCCCTCAGCCCTTTCCCATTGGTCCATGTCATCTTGTGGGGCTGGTCAACCATCCTAGGTGGACATCTAGAAGGTTGGACTAGTCATATGCCACATGGGTAGACAAGTGGCCCATTTTGTCCAAGGTAGGCCACCTACCATTCAACCTTCCATTCAACCTCCCCTCCTAGTCAATAGGCCCCCCCCCCTTGCATATTATATTCTTCTTTTTTGTGTTTGTGGCATGCAATCCCAACCCTTCAATCCTCTTCCCTAGATCTAAGGGTCCACATTGCATTTGATGTAAACCATATATAAGCTTGTATTTTCATGTGAAATTCAATGAAAAATCAGAATTTTTGTGTGTAAGCAAGGAGCTTGGTGCGCCCCTCTCTCCTCCCCTACTGTTCTTCCCTCTCCAACCCCAGATCTAGAGTGTTTCTATCTCCTATCCCCTCCTCTCAACCTCCGGTGATCGTCTGTGCCGCCGCCGCCGTCGTTCGTGCCGCCATCGAGCCGCCTCTGCAGTTCTATCTTCATCCGATCACAGCAGCTTCCATGAATTGTCTGTCTCATCCACGACCTTGGATTCATCTAAATGTTTTATGGTGTGTTCAGCCCTTGCATCCCAAGATCCACCCAAATTTTCACGCCAAAATTCCATCGTTTAGTATTTTTACATTTTCGTCCAACCTGTCATCCCAGATCTGCCAGGTTTCTATCTACAGTGATGGAACCTCTGAGTTCTCCCCCTCCGACCATCTTTTTGATTTGTCCAAACCCTCCCAATTTTACTGGGAGTTCTGTTTATCACGCCCTACATCCACAAATCTTCTTATGTTTTTATCAGCCTTCTATCTATTTTTAGAAATTCGTGTTCTTCTTCAGCTACAGTGTTGTCAGTCAGATCCCAGATCTGACCACCCTCCACTTACAAAATCAGAACAAATCACAATCACCTCCAAATCTAGATCCAAAAATAGTCCTGGTTTCGTAACTTGATTTCCCACAACCTTGATGAAGAACACATCTTCAAATTATGACATCTACTTTACGGTCAAAGGCAATCAACAGGAAAGTTCTCTGCAGATCTGAGTCTTCGGTTACTGTACAACAGCAGCATATAAAATTCGCCAACACAAAGTACAAATCAGGTGAATTTTTCTAAAGGCCACTAGATTCAGTACTTCGAAGCAGCTTTCCAACGGCTCTGATCTCGTCGCATTCCAACACCGGTGCTGATCGCAGCGTCCGTTCTCGCCGGAGCGCGCGCTGAAATACAGAACCGGCAGATTTTCGATCGATTTTTCCGACCGGTGCCGAACGGAGCCGCCCGGCCTCCGGCCGGCAAATCAACGTGCCGCCAGCCCGGGGAGCGCTTCTCCAAGTGTCTCCACTACAGCGGTACCACCGGGTCCCACACGGCCCCTCCGGACAGCACGTGGGCCCCACGGTCGTGAACACGCGTGTAGCCGAATCAACACACGAAGCTGCCCGTCAACCTGAATTCGGTCCTCCCGGGCCCATTTGTATAGCCCTTTACCTCCCTGCGTGGAGTGGGCATGTTCCCATTCCTGTAATTATTGTGTGTTAAGTTTCCCGGGAGTACGAGTTTTCGGCCGGGTCCGTCGTCCCCACGCCGAGCGCGTGGAGGTATCGTTTTCGCTCCCTTCTCGGCATTTTGCTTACTTCATATATATTTTTTTATGCCGCTGCTAGAGAGCATGTGTAGGGATATCTAGCTCGCTTTATCTATTCATTACCGCTGCTGCGAGAGAGTGCGAGACCGTCCCGTGACCCGATCCGGGCACACGAGAGAGCGGATCACCCTAGCTCATTGCCGGTTTCTCAACCGCGCACATCCGACGCTTCCCTCGTTAAGGGGTAGTCACAAGCTTGTCGTGTCCGTGGTCTCGTCCCGCATCAGAGATCCTTGAGCTCTTGGGAGATGAACTGAGGTCCATTGTCGGTGACGATGGTACTGGGGATGCCGAACCTTACGATGATATTCTTCATTATGAACTTGCAGACAGTTGATGCTTTGATCTCCACGAATGCTTCCGCTTCCGCCCACTTGGTGAAGTATTCCGTTGCCGTCAGGATGAACGACTTTTGCTTGGTCAGGAGGTTCGAATCACCAAGAGGTCCAATGATATCAAAAGCCCACATGGAGAAAGGCCATGGGGAGGACATAGGATGGAGTGAAGAAGTAGGAGAGTGAATCTTGTCGGCGTGTAGTTGGCACTTAACACACCTTCGAACATAGATGGAACAATCCTCTTCTAGAGTTGGCCAATAGAAACCTAGCCTAAGGATCTTCTTAGCTAGCATCTAGCTGTTCACATGACCACCACACACTCCAGAATGCGCCTCTTCCACAACCTTCCAAGATTCATCGTCGTCGAGGCATCTTAACAACACACCTGTGAGCCCTCTTCTATAGAGCACACCTCCAACCAAAACATAACGTTGAGCCATTCTTCTAATTGCTTTCTTCTCTTCTGCTGTGGCCTCCTCGGGATAGGATTGATCATTGCAATATCTGGCAATCTCATAATACCAAGGTTTCTCTTCATCAGCCAACTCTTCTTGCCAATCCAATAGCATGACCTCTTTGCTTTTAAGAGCTTCACTTCGCCTGACCTTCTCGAGCACCTTGTCCCTAATGTCGAGAAATGCACGATCCTTAATAGCTGGAGTGTCACGCTGATGAATGAGAGGAACATTAAAATCACGCTCAGGAGGGAAGACTAGAGCAGAGGCCAAAGAGGCAATAGCGTCGGCTAGGATGTTCTGGCTTCGAGGGACGTGAATGAAGATTAACTTGGTAAAGAGTTTGGCATAAGCTGAAGTAAGTTCCTGGTAGGGCTTGAGCTTAGGATTGATAGTGCGGCACTTGACAAGCACCTGGCACAGAATGAGCTGACTATCACCAACAATTCGTAATTGGGTAACACCATATTTATGAGCAGTTTGAAGACCGGCCAAAAGGGCCTCATACTCAGCTATATTGTTTGTGACAGGGAAAGTGAGCTGAGCAGCAAATGGGATGGTGACCCCTTTTGGTGTTAAAAGAACCATGCCGATCCCTCTTCCTTGGGAATTTAGAGCTCCATCAAAATGAAATGTCCACATAGGATCATGGGGTTGATTAATGGACATCAGTTCTTCGTCTGGAAACTCCGAATTGACAGGATCAAATCGAGCGAGAGGTGGTGAGCAAGATGTTCGGCAATGGCGTAACCTTTGATTGCTTTCTGTTGAATGTAAGTGATGTCAAACTGTGAAAGGAAGCTTTGCTAGCGTGCTAATCGATCAGTGAGGACAGATTTTTCAAGAAGGAATTTAATCGGATTCATGCGAGCAATGAGGTGAACCTCGTGAGCTAAGAAATAATGTTTTAACTTCTGAACTACCCAGACTAAAGCAGCGCAAGTCTTCTCCATGGCTGAGTACCTCTGCTCACATGGGTTTAGAAGTTTAGACAAGTAGTATGCTGCCCTTTCCTTCCCTTCTTCATCCACTTAGGCTAGGACAGCACCTACAGAGTCATCCAAGACAGAAACATAGAGGATACACGGTTTGCCTGGAATTGGCGGCCTCAGGACAGGAGGATTGGCCAAATAATCCTTCAATCCGTCAAAGGCTTCCTGACACTTGTCATCCCAATTAAACTTGACTCCCGGCTTAGTAAGCTCGTAAAACGGCCTACATCTTTGTGAATGCTGGGAGACGAAGCGGCGAATGAATTGCAACCTCCCGATTAATCCTCGAACTTCCTTCAAATTCTTGGGAGGAGGCATATCTCTAATGGCCTTTGCCTTATTGGAATCAACTTCAATTCCTCTTTTGCTGACAATAAATCCAAGCAACTTCCCTGATGAAACACCAAATACACATTTCTTGGGGTTCATTTTTAACTAATACTCTCGTGATCTTTGCAAGACCTTAGCTAGAACCCCAGGATGTTCAATCCTTGTCCTTGATTTCACAACCAGGTCATCCACATACACCTCAATATAAATATGAATCATGTCATGAAAAATCGCCATCATAGCCCTCTGATAGGTGGCTCCAGCATTCTTAAGTCTAAAAGGCATGACCACATAACAATAAGTACCCCATGGTGTAGTGAATGATGTCTTCTCTTGATCTTCCTCAGCCAGACGAATTTGATTGTAACCTGAGAAGCCATCCATAAAAGAGAGAGTCTCAAATCCTGCCGTATTATCGATCAAAACATCAATATGAGGGAGGGGAAAGTCATCCTTAGGACACGCGCGGTTGAGATCCCGGAAGTCTATACAAATCTGAACTTTTCCATCTTTCTTCATAACCGGGACGATGTTAGCCACCTAGTTCGGATAGAGGACAACTCTAACAAATCTAGCCTTATGGAGTTTGTCGACCTCTTCTTTCATCTTTAAAGCCATGTTAGGGTGGAAACGCCTCAACCGTTGTTTGACCGGGATAGACCCTGGCTTAAGTGTAAGCCGATGTTCAACGAGCGCAGGGTCTAATCCAGGCATATCTTCATAACTCCATGCAAACGTGTCCTTGTATTCTTGAAGTACCAAAATAAGCGCCTCCTCTTCGGAGGGCGGCAAATTCTTGCTGATGAGGATAATCCTAGGGTCTTCCTTGGTACCCAAATTAACTTCTTTGATAGGCTCTTCTACGGAGGCTGATGGTTCGTCGAATCTTCTCATGCCACTGGCAAAGGCATCAGCCTCGTCCTCATATTCTTCATAACTTTCATCCCCCTCTTCAATAGGGTCTTCATCATTCATAATTTCATAGACACCAAAACCCTCATAAGAAACATTAGTACCCTCATATTCCCACTCTAGCAGGATGATCGGATTCTCCATAAATTCAGGAAGAGCTAAACAAGCCTGGCATCTTCTGGCTAACTCCAACAAAAATCTACGCGGAATCTGCTTACCCTTGGATTTCTTATGAAAATCTACCCCATGATTTTTATTAGAAGAAGAGGAACAACTAGCTTGATCGAAGGAAGGAGGTGAAAAAGTGGATACAGGAGGTGATACAGATGGAGACCCCTCACCAGAGGGGGAGAAAGGATTTATCAATGAATCATGAAGGAGTGGCCCCTGGGTTGGGACACACTCGGAAAAGAGATAAGAAGTCTCCTCAACGGAGATGGAGGATTGAAGAGTTGGTATTTTGGCATTTTTTTTTCATTTTTATCTTTATCTTTATTTTTATTTTTATTTTCCTTTTCTAGAAGAAAGTAATGTGAAGGGAGAATAGCATGGGGAGTGGAGATTGAAAGTTTGGAGAAAGATTGAATCAGAGATGACCCGCGCGGGGGTGTGATGGAGAGTTTGGAGAATTGCTCGAGGAGCAAGATAGGAATCGGGAGAGAAACTTGTAATGAATATGGAGAAAAGCTGATCATAATTGGCGGCGGTCTCGGAACGCGAGAGAACAATTGAGAATGTAGAGAAGCTAGAAGCGACGGATGCATAGAAGTGAGAGAGAAAAGGCCGGCCCACAGCCTGTCTAGTGTAAATCCCTCTTCATACGGAACATCTAGCTCTCCAGTGTCCGTATAATCACTCAGCAACTGCCTCTTATCTGTAATTACAGCTGGCTTTTCAATCAATTCATGTATTAGTGGCGGCCATTCCGGATCAGTCGGCATAAAAAGACGGCTCAAGGCAATAGTAATATCATGCATATCGAACCATCTGTACCAATCACACTCTGGATCATCCATCTTCCTTATTTTATCAGGCCTTAAGGACTCCAGGGTTTTATAAGTGGCCAATGGTGCAATATGGCGAGCAAACTGTCTCACATGAACATCTTGACAGTCTAGAATGGAGGTGACTATTGTAGTCTGCTCATGATTCTGAATGCCACCTGTGACAAAATGTGTCTTCAATGTCCAAGTAAGCGGCTGGCGATCTATCTTCAAGGTGGATGTCATAACTGCCCATGGTTCATCTTCATTTTTGCCTGGCCCTTTATACCCCAGGCCGCCTCGTGTAATCAATCTCTGAGGCTTAATAGGCCTAGTCCTGCCTTGACAACTGGCACCCAGACCTTTGCCGTTTTGATACCCCATTTTCATTAGAATTTTCCAGCCAGGGGTGTTTATCATGCTTTTCTTCTTCTTCCCCTTGGAAGGCTAGGGTGTCATAGCAATTGTCGTGACTGTCTCGGGCGACATTGGCCGTGGGTGAGGGAGGTCTAGCATTGATAGCAACGGCTTGTTGGCAAGCCAAATAGAAGGAACTGATGAAGCCAAGTGTATATCTTCCTCTGGCAGAATTGGCATACTGGTAACTTTGATAATGTGGCCCTTGTGTGGAAACTTAAGGCACTGATGGTTTATAGAGGGTACTGCATCGAGCTGTTGAATGTAGGGGCGGCCCAGAATGCCATTGAATGTTGGATCCATGTCCAAAATGTGGAAATCGACTGTGATTGTGGCTGGACCCAAACTGACTTTTAATGTGATCATGCCTAGAGGAGGCTTCTTGGTATTGTCGTATGCTGTGACTGTTATGGTAGATGGCCGAATCTGATTTTCTGGAATGCCGCACATCTTCAAAGTGCTTGGTGGCAAAACATTGATAGATGCCCCAGTGTCCACTAGACATTGTTTTACCGCCACCTTATTGATATCCACCGTAATACATAGAGCATATTTCCTTGCTGAGAGTGGTGCCAGTTCATGCTCATGAAAAGTAATCGCTGGCTGACTGCTAGCGGGCGTTAATACTGTGGTTATCTGCTCGACCGGAATGTCTTCATTGACCATGACCTTCTGCAAATATTCCTTCAAAGCTAATTGGTGAGTGACTGACCTCTTGATCAGTTCTAAAATGGAAATTCTTGCTGGAGTTCGGTCAAGATGTTTTAACAAATCATACTGAGTGCCGGGCACGGACTCTTGCTCCTGTTCTTGTTCATTAGGCCCCTGCACCGGCTCTTGCTCTCTTTGGGGAAAGATGCGCTGGAACATCCGTCCACTGCGGAGCGGTGCCACGTTCTGCCGAGCCTCTGTCGGGGCAAGTAAAGGAGGAGGGTTGGAAGAAGAAGAGGGTGTATTGGCGTTAAGAAGTGGTGGAGGGGTGTTTAAAGAAGGAACTCCCGTAGGGGGTGTTGGTGGAGAGGAATCCAATGAGGAAGCCCCCGCAGGAGGCGTAGGAGTAGGAAGGGGCGCCCGAGCGTGGGAAGGGTTAGTGAACGGAATGTAGAGAGATCTGGGTATAAAAGATGGGGGAGCTGATGGTGGAGGGATCTTTGCCGGTGGGGGAGTAATGGTGGTGGATGTGATAGGCGTGGGTGGTGGGCGGATAAGGAGTGGTCTAGACGGCGAAGGTGAAGGGTTGGTGGTGGATGGCGGGGTTTGCTGCGTGGTAGGCTGCAGAGGCGGTAGGCGGGTAAGGAGAGGTCGGGTTGGAAAAGATGGAGAATTGGCGGTAGCAGGTGGATTAATGGGGCGCATAAGAGCTCGGCTCAATTGGGGAGTAGAAGAAGAAGGGAGCGGGCGCAAAAGGCGCGGAGGTCAATTTGAATTATGATTAAATGCCCCGACAGAGGCGTTTTCTTCATGCCATCCCTGTCCTCTCTCCACCTCGCGGAGAGACGTGACATGGTTCACGTGCTGATTCGGTGGGTGCTCCGGTAATGGATTGTGAACAATCCCCATATCTTGCTGAGGTGCCGGAGCTTGCTGTTGTACTTGTGGAGCTGGTTGCTGCGGCTGCTGAGCCTGCTGCTGTCGAGGAGGCCTTCTTTCTTTCATAGTGGCAATAAACTGTCTCATCTCATCCCAATTAATGCCACCCTGGTCATTTAAATCATAAATGTAGTCCTTGAAGTGGAAGCAACGATCAATATTATGACCAGGGGAGCGGCGGAAGACACAGTAGCGGGACGTATCAACATTAGCGGGCCACACTGCCCTTTCCTTTGGTAGCATGAGCAAGTTGGCGGCCATTAAGGCATTGAAAATATCCGGGAGACTTTCTGGCAGTGGAGGATAATGGGCCCTTTTGGGGCCAAGTGGTCTCCTTTGTTGTTGTTGTTGCGGTCCATAGTTAGTGGGTGGCGGTACTTGGTGGTATTGTTGCGGAGCTGGAGGGTCAGCGCGGGGCGCTTGGTTTTGTGGCGGAGCAAAGGAAGGTTGAGGAGTAAATTGGTGTTGTGGGGGGGAATTGAAGAGGGTGCCTTGTGATGGAGGTGGCGGGGGTCGTGGGTTAGATTGGCGAAAAGGTGTGGGGTTGCCGACCGCACCAACCTGCTCATTTGCTATTGTGCCCTCAGTTATGGGCCCGCTGTTGTTGACATTCGTATTCTTTTTAACCAACCTTGGTTTTGGCTCAAACATGCCCATGATGGGCGAATCTTTCATTTGGGTCTGAATATAACGAGCTCTTTCGTAGAGCTCCTCCATGGTGGTCAATCTGTTCATGGCCAGTATATGCCGGAACTGAGGGGTTGCATTAGATATAATCATCTTAACCTGTTCCGGTTCTGATAAGGTATCTTTCAACTTCTCGGCCATTGACCACCATCTATCAGCAAATATGATGAAGTCCTCCTTGGGCTTCATTTTCTCTGCAACCAAGTCTGTAACAGATAAAGATGGTCCGACCCGGTCCCTATACTTCTGCAAGAATTTCTTCTGAACCACATCAAAATCACTAGCATCTGCCGGATCCAGGGAATAGAACCACTCAAGGGCTGGCCCCTCTAAAGATCTTCTAAACAAATAAGCCAATGAGGCTTTGTTTCCCTGCCAAAAGGACGTTTCATACATAAAATCCTTCAGATGGATAAAAGGATTACCAGTTCCATTGTATCGCCGAAAGTTCGGCATCTCGGAAGGTGGTAAGTGAAAAACTGGCAATGTAGGCAGAGAGATTTCTGGGGCATTCTTGGCAGCAGTAACCTTGTTGAGTTTTTCTTCCATGCTAGCCAATTTCTGAAGGAGCAAAGCATTAGCGTCTGACTCGACCGGGGCCGAATTTGGAATGAAGGTATTTGGCATAGGCGTCCTTAGAATTTGGGGAGGTTGAAAGAATTGGGGCCTAGCCGCTGAGTAGCTTGCCTGTTGGGCCGGCATGGCCGCGCCAGGCGTCAGTGGACAAGAGGGGGGTTTGTGCAAGACCGCTTGGTCATTAGTGAGGTGATGGCCACTCTCGGTTGAGGGGATTGGAGGATGAAGAGGGGACGGACTTCCCTTTCAAAGCGGCCTGAACTGCCTGCCGCTGGGAGTCATCTAATTGAGATAGAGCATTAATCAAATCAGTAACATTGAAAGATGGGGAGGGGTTCCCCGAAGTGTTGGAGGGTAAAGCCTGAGAAGAGGGCACAACCTCTTGAGTAGTGGTATCAACCACATGAACTTGAGGATAATGAGAATGAGGAGGAGGGTAATTCCCCTCATGATAGATAGAATCTTGGGGAACCTCATAGGATTGACCAAAAACATTCTCCTCCACATCATCATAGGAATATCCGTAGCTTGCCATGTTGATAATCTTACTTGAACGGAGTTGCATGCTTAAGAAGAAAGAAAACTTTATGAAGGAATTATCACACAATCAATCACTCAATCAAAGGAAGCTTAAGCCAATCAACCCAACCAAGTTTATGCAATCAAGTGGAGATGAACGCAAGATTTTAGTGTTATGTTTGAGATTAAAGTGAATTAAATTGCAAAATAATTCACTCTTCTTTGCAAAGTGAAACCTAGTTTGGATCCAAGTGTAGCCTCCGTGTTAACTAGGTTCTCTCTCTTCTTTCCAACGATAGGTTCTCTAAACTTCGGGTACTTCAAGGGTCAACCAGCCCAGCGTCCGTGAGGGAATCCATGGGTGCGGGGACTTACGGAGGTCTTGGAAAAGGGATTTTCGGTCCAAGGAGACGGAATGCTCAATGGAGGGTTGTCCAGATTCCAAGAGAGGTGTGTGGAATCCTAGTGTAGAGAGAGGAGGTCTCTCAACCAAATGCCACAAAATGCAGTATAAGATAAGCCAATCACAGCAATATAATCAAATAATCAATATAAGTATGAATCCAGCATGAAGAGACAGAAACAGTAAGGCTCTGTAAACACACAGGAAAGAGGCGACGTAGCGGCAGTCACTATCAATAAAAGAGACGACAGCGTAGCTGTCGTGAATCACTGGGATAGGCTCACAGACAATGCAAAAACGCGCCTTGATGTGGGGCGCTAAATATGATAAAGACGCCTCTGAAAGAGGGCATCAAATGTGAGTGGTGCGCACGATCGGAGAAAAACGCGCCTTGGTGAGAGGCGCTGCCAAATATAAAGACGCCTGAGGGGAGGGCACAAATTCACAGAAGCAGCAGATATGATGAAAGACGCCTTCGTGAAAGACGTTAAACATAAAACAGACGCCCTTGATGAAGGCGTTAAATAAAAAGGCACCTTTGTGAAAGGCGTTAATTCAAAAACAGCAATAGATTAATCCCAAGATGGTTGATCCCAGGGAGTGTGCAGTGTGCACAGTGGAGGGTGCCCGTGGGGCACAAAGGAGGGGTACCGTGGGTACCAAAGGGAAAGGGCACGCGTGGGTGCCAAAGGGGAAAGGGCACACGTGGGTGCCAATAGGAAAGGGGTAATCAACAGAAAAACAGTGGAGGTCCCACCGTGATCGCCAATTTGTGGATCATGGAAAATAATCCACTTTTAAGAAAAGAAAAAAATAATAATAATAAGCATATGAAGAATAATAATGAAAAAGGGAGTAAAAGAGCACGTGGTGCTACTAAGGAGAGTGATTGCCAGAGGGGTTACCTCAATAAGAAGAAAAGATGATCGCACATACCTGGTGATAATAGGATGCGGGATGGATGTAGGTTCCTTCCTCCACCTTCTATCGGCCGGCCGATGAAGGGGGTTTTCCTCTTTGATTACCCTTGAACAAAGAACAAACAAGTAAAAGAAAAGGAGATCAGCCAAACGTGAGTGTAGTATCAATCCCAAGATGAAAGATGGTGATGAAAGAAGAGCATAAAGTGTGCACCTTTTGTTTGTTTTAAAACCCCTAGAGAATTAGGGAGAGGAGAGATGCAATGAAAAACTAATGCAAGGGAAAAACTATACGATGATGAACAGAGATGACAAACAACAACGAAGAGAAGAAAAAGATCCCTGCTGTTCCTATAAACAGTAAAGGGAAAAACACTTCGATCCGGATGCGGCAGTAGGAGGAAGCAGAAGAGATCAATAGCTCTTAATCGCCATCGCCAGCACATGTTAACCTCTGCGTGTGGGTGTCTATGCATATATGTCTATCTCTCTCTCTCTGTCTCTGTCTTTGTGTATGTAACCTCGCGCGAGATCAACCAGGCGACTCTTTTATAGGGTTTCGATCAAGATAAACACAGATTTGGGAAGATAAGAATAGGCAGTGGTCGTTAACGGCAAGGACTCTAGTTCCCAGATCGAGCAAGGTGATCAAGAAAGGCAGAGAACTCTTCAGGAAAGGCGAGTTTAAGCAGGACACGAAAGGGTGAGACACGACCTACCGTAGGGCGTCAATTCAAAATTGATGACCTGCTCAAGGGCGTTAATTCAAAACACGACCTGGATCAGGGCGTCACTTCCTGGATTCAATTTTGGTAATAAAAACCTTCTTTATTTGAAAATTGCAAAGAGACGCCTGAAGCAAAGGCGTTAAACAAAAACACGCCCTATGGAAGGACGTTAATTATTGATTTCAATTGGGGTGGGACTCGTAAAATACCAGGAATTGACGCCCTTATCTGTGGTCATCCTTTATTAAGAACACGTCCTAGATAAGGTCGCTATTTAAAACACGCCCCTCTTCAAGTCGTGAATTCCAAAAATGCAAGAATAAATCATAAAAACACACAAAAAGAGAAAAAACTTTATATTATAGAAATATTGAAGTTCACTTTGGGGCGTTATCATAGTGACATGAGATTTGATCAACAAAGCGTCAATTTTGGCGTGTCTACAAAAGGGTTATGAAGTGGCAACTTAACCAATCTGATTTAATTATGATGTATACCAAGTTTGTCAAATTAAACTCAATACTCATATCTGAATCCAAGTTTTAATAAAGGTGAACCAGATAGTCAGATAACACTCAAAATCAATCATCTTTATCTTACACACATGATCTCAATGACTCTTTTAAGAGTTACACAGATTAGTATTGATGTTAAACACTTTTTACAAGAATATGAGTTGACAGAATTTTTAATTTATTTTCATTTGACGCACATTATATTTTTCCTGAGCAATTTAGGTTGATCAACACCTTTTTACATGAGGCACAACACCTCTCAGGTGAAGTGACCCAGTTACTCAGTGTGATAACTGTCATTGTCTCTCAACTTTGAGAACAGAGTTAACAATATAAGTGTCTTTTTACATGAGGAGATACCTTGATTAGAGGCTAGACTCCCTAGTTACTCAACACAGGCATGCCATTACTCTATCAGGTTTTTCAATAATTTTTCACCAGAGATAACTATGGCACCTCATGACATAAGTTACTTTATTTCATTGATAAAGAACCCAGTTTCTCGGTGACCAAGTCATTGCTCTGAATTCGTAATTTTTTTTTCATTTAGTCAACATTTCTCAAGTTAATGTTTAACCACAGTACTCACTCTATGTATCTCTACCAAAGAGCCTTGATTTCAAATTTTCAGATATCTGATGAGTGAGTCTAAGGTTTTTATGACACATGTGGTTAAAGTTTATTAAACCTTATCATTCAGATATTTTTAATTCATTTAATTACAAATTTAAGAATACATTAATCTTATATCAGTCTGATTCAGTGATAATTCTTAAACCTACATGATAGGAATGTCTACAAGGTTCTCAGACTGAATTGCATGACATGCAGCTTAAGTTCCTCAGATCAAAAAAGAAATATAGCTGACCAACTAGAGCCAATTCAGTTACACCAGCTAAGAGATATATGAAGGATGAGTATTAGCTGGTGGAAGAGTCAATCAGTAAGAGAAAATTTTTTTTTTTAAGCCAATAGCAGAGATTGAATTTCAATCAGACAAAATGAAACTCTCCTTCAACAGATTGAGGATTAGCAGCCAAATTCTCAGATTCAAGAAAGTATGAATTCAACATAGTCAATTGATGATTTGAAAGAATGTAGATAGTGAGAATTTCAAACAGTGTCAAAAATATTATAATGCTCCCCCTGTCTATATGCAGTGACTCACATAAGACTAAACAAACTCCCCCTGAATTTATGCAATTTATGCAAAATAATTATTCAAAAACAGTTGGACTCCCCCTGACTGTATGCATGAAATGTATTGAAAGCACATCACATGATATCAAATTTTGCATTCAGATATGATTCATGCAAATTAGATAGAAGAGAATTACCATAAGCATGATTGTTCATTTCATATTTTAGAAAACTTCAGTTTAGCACCAACAGATCAACATGTTATGCAATACACTGCTCTATATGACTTGACCCATGGTACTAGGCTGAGGACTTGGTCCAAGGAACACCTCACACATGGCAGTAGCATCCAGACATACTCCATCTGCCCTTCAGCACTGTTCCATTTAATATACCATGATGGTCATGCAAATCAGTGCAATACAACATGCAGGGAGTTTGACATATCATGCATGATGACATAGATATGTAATGCATTCAGAGATAAACTACAATTATTTCCATGTGCATTTCAGATTTTCAATTAGATTCAGTTAGATGATGCACAAAAGAGTTATCATGATATGCAATCATTTCAAGTTCACAATTTCATATGATGGAATTTAAGATGAGTATTCAAAACAAACCTGAAAAGCAGAATCCTGGGGTCTTCCTGTTGAGTGCCTTGGTTTATTTACCCCTCTTTTTCATTCCAAGGCACACCTGTAACATGTTAATCAAGTTGATCCTGCAGGGACCCAAACAGCCTTGGGTCCCGAGTTAACTCTGACAGGTGTTCTGAACAATTTTTTAGCAACATTATTATTATGATCCATCAAGTAACAACTATCCATGGAATGACCAAATTTTTCACAGTATCTACATGAAACATCAGATTTTCTAGTCCTATGATGCATATCAACAGCAACATGAGACCTATGAAACTAAGCATGAATTGTTCTGTTGTATGCATGAGCAGTTTGTTTCTTATTACCTGATGACCAACATTCAGTAAATTTGTGACCTACCTTGCCACAGTTAAAACATGAATTGTTTGCACTTCTTGTTTTGGGGAATTCAGCAGATTTGAAGTTAATATGATTTCCCTGAACATGCCAATAGTCCTTGACTGCATGACCATATTTCCCACATTCAAAGCATCTAAGATGCTTGCTTCTTGATTCATTGTTACCCCAATGATTTCCTGACCAGCACTCATCTGCCTTATGCCCAGGCTTGTTGCAAGTGAAACAAATAATATGCTGGCCTGAAGTAGATTTGTATCTATATGGGCCATGAGCATGTGAGAGAATTTTAGCATGTAATTCATTGTCTTCTTTCAAGATAAAACATGCATTCATTAGGTGACCATGCCTACCACAGTAATAACATGATGCATCAGATTTCTTAGTGGTGTGGTTTCTATCAGATGAATTCCTATAATGCAGTGTTTTATTTACATGCTCATCTTCTTTTAATAATCTGCAGTCATCCATGATATGCCCTGCTTTGCCACAGTAATAACATGAGAATTCTTTCTCAGATGCATGCGAGTGAGTGGATGATTTGTGAGTGGCATGTGTTAATCTATCAGACTCCACACAGCTAGCAGAATTCACAGTACATGCAGGGACAATTTTGACTTCGTTCATCTGACCATTCTTTTTCAATTTTTTACCCCCTTTCACAATTTTCGTTTGCTTTTCATTTTTGTGTGCTTTGAACTGAAAAACAGATGTTGAAGGTGATTTATAATTTTTATTTTATTTTGGAGATTGATTTGAGGTACCAGCTACATCAGAGTTTTGCACAAAAGTAGTGTATAGCTGGTTTCTAGTAGTTTCCTTAACATCAGAACTACAGCTTGTCCCCCTTTTTGAGTTCTTGTCCTTACTTTTCATGACAGATGTCATTTTTCCTTCATTTTTAGCAGACTTGGATGCTGAGTTTTCCAGATCATGAATTTTATCCTCCAAAGATGCTATATGAAGCTCATAACTAGCTATCTCCTGTTCACTGCAATTGACACATTCACTTAAGACTTTATTTGCAGTTTTATACTTCTCAACTTCTTGTTCCAGATTGCTCAAGATTTTTGATTCTTCATCACAGACAGCTTTTCCCTTTTCTGTGGTGAGAAGTCTTTCAGATAAGCCAGTATTTAACAATTTTAACTTTTTAACTTCAGCTTTTAGTTCAGTGTTTTTCTCCTCAAGTTTTTGTGGTTGAGCTTCCTTAATAGCAGATTTTTCTTTTTCGACAATCAGAAACCTCTGTGAGAAAATAGTATTTAAAACCATCAGTTTCTTGTTTTGTTTCCTCAGTTCTTTATTTTCTTCAGTCAGCTTCTTGACTCCTTCATTACAATTTTCTCTTTCAGATATCAGCTCCAGCTTTTCAATTAGTTCCTCTTCTCTTTCTTCCACTTTAGTTTTCTCAATACTCAGATTTTTGTGATCCTCTTTAAACGAAGCAATTTGCTTATTCAGCCATTCATTCTCACTAAAAAGATCTTCATTACGTTCTCTTAGAGCTGAGCACATATTGCAGATTGACTTTACAAATGAAATATGCATTGCTTCCTTGTTGATTTTATTCAGACTAGCCTTGAGATCTTCATTATGCTTTTGAACCTCAACATTTTCAGACTTCAGTTTGTCCATTACAGAATTTATCTCAATCAATTCTTGCATGCCTTTTAGATGCTCATTTTTCATCTTAATAAGCTGATTCTCCAGTTCAGATATCTTGTCCAAACATGTTTGATTTTCAAGTTTTAGAGAACCATTTTGTTCCTTAAAGTTCTGAACATCTAACATACATGCATCATAAGATTGTTTCATATTTGGACATTTTTCACAGGAAGCTTTCAAATTTATCTGATCACATTTCTTTTTCAATCTTTTATTCTCAGATTTTAATCTTTCACATCTATCATTAAGTTCCTCATTTATATTCCATAGATCATCAATCGAAAGTTCTTCAGATTCAGAGTTTACCTGAGATGAGGTTTCATCATCATCATTTCTCCGATCAGCCATCAAGCATTTGCTGTGATTCCTGATTAGCTTTAGTTTTTCCAAAATTTCTTTGGCAGACCTGCAAGAAGAAATGCATTCGATTAGAGGTCTGTCAATTGATTCTTTTATTAAAACTACTGCTCTAGTGTTGACAGAGTCTCTCAGTTTGTCCTTCTCAGTCTATCTAGATTTATCTTTTGATAATTTGTGTGGACCATGAGTTATTACCTTCCAAAGATTTGGATTAGTAGATTTTACATACCGATGGAAATTTTCTAACCAAGAATCAAAGTTATTACCTTTGAATATCGGAGGATTAGCCATCGAGATATGATGAGTGCACTGAAATCAGATGAACAACTCAAGACACACAACCGATGAAACAAAACACAGAACACAAGAAGCACACTATGAAATGCACCAAAGACTAGCAGGATCCTCTGCAGATTGTTAGATCTGTTAAGTCAGAGACCCGCTCTGATACCAAGTGTTGGGTTCGGTGCGTTTGATTCAGAGGGGGGTGAATGAATCTCCCCTTTAAAAATTTCGCTCAAATAAAAACTAGAATGCTTGCAAGACAGATTCAGACAATTTGTAAGCTAATCAAACTTCTATTTAACCAGTAATCAAACATGTATAGCGCGCCTAAGCATTCAACTAGCGGAATCACAATTAGACAAATCAAACCACAATGCAAGAAGGGTTTTTAGGTGGTTCGGTCCTCCAGACCTACGTCCACCCCACACTCAACCCGAGTGTGGATTACTGCTGACTCACAGCTTGAACCGCTAGGCATCACAGCTTACCTACAAACCGCTGAGGCTCACAGCTTGCTGTCCGAGGAATCCTCCTCGCCTGCTGAGCCTCACAGCTTGATCCACTGGGCAATACAGCTTAGCCGTCTAGTGGAATCCTCCACTGCAAACGCTGACAAACAGCTTGAAGAAATGTTTAAAGAAGAAAACAAAAACATAGACAACAGTAATCGGAAGGCTGTAAACGATGAAGCACAATGTGGCTCAGAATGAGCTGACTGGCCTGGATTTGATCCACGGTCCAGTGAAGGCAGATCTCTCTCGATCTCACTATCTTTCTTTCTCTTTTTCTTCTTCTACTAATCACACTCTCTCTTTCTTTGCTCGAGCTCTCTAACTCTCTCTTTCTCTTCTTTCTCTTCTGCTCTTCTTCTCTTTCTCTTTTTCTTCTCTGCTTCTTCTGCTTCTCTTTTCTTTCTCACAGGATCGTACAGGCTATCCTCTGCTTCAGTCGATCAGCTTCTTCTGATGGGAGAGGCTTTCATATATATAGAGCAGCAGGAAGTAGATAGCGCGTGTGTCTTCCACATTTCCCGCCCAATGGCTTGGACCACGTGGCAGCATCCAGCAAGCTTTCAGTACACGTGTCACCATCTGGGCTCCTCGTCCTTTCTTGGATCACGAGCCATGTCATCAATCTCTATAAAGAGTCCCTGTCAGACATTCGAACAGAGTTATTAGTATAAGGTTAAAACCTTGTACAGACTTAATGAAGGCACTGCAGAAGCGATGTACAGACTTCATGAATGCGAAGCAATGCAATGTTCAGACTTTCTGAATGCGTGGCTATGGCATTATATAGACTTGGTGAATGCAGAACAATGCCATGTACAGACTACATATATGCAGTGCTTTGGCCTTGTACATACTTCATGCATGCAGGACTGTGGCATTGTAAGGCGTGTACAGACTTCGTGTATGTGAGACTGAAGCGTGTACAGACTTAGTGAATGTGACACTGAAGCATGTACAGACTTCACGTATGCAGATTATGAGCATGTATAGACTCAGTGAATGCTAAGCAGCAGCATGTATAGACTTCATGTATGGCATGTACAGACTTCGTGGATGCAAAGCTAAGGTGTGTACAGACTTAGTGAATGCAACACTGAAGTATGTATACACTTGTTGAATGAGAAGCTATGCCATGTACATACTTTATATATGCAACGCTAGAGCATGTATAGACTTGCTGAGGCGTGATGCAGTGTGCACAAGATGAAGTATGTACAACAGAACTGACTGCATCAAGCAAAGTGTGTACATTGAAGATGAATGCAAATGCAGTGTGTAGACTTTGTGTTGCACTAAGTAAGAATGCATCAAGCAAGGTGTGTTCATTGCAATTGGATGTATAGACTTGAATGACAGACTCAACATGCCACAATGTATAGACTTTGAATCCCAGTGAAAAAGCCTGATAGAATGTATAGACTTTCTACGGCATCAAGGCAACCATGATGATGTGCAATGTTCAGACTTGACAATATATGAAGAACATATGCTGTACAGACTTCGAATCAATAGATGCACAATGTACAGACTTCAAGTCAAAGGATGCACAATGTACAGACTTGAATGCTATGTGATGTACAGACATGAATGAGCGCATGCAACACGATGTATAGCCTTGCTCATGACTGTCTAGACTCTTCATGCGTGCTACAGCAATGTGCAGACTTGCTGACAAGGCGTTGTGCAGACTCTGCGTGCCATGCATGAAGAACCAATGTATAGACTTAGACAGTCTTGCAAGCGTGGAATGTGTAGACTTCATGCATGAAGCAATGTGTAGACTTAGACAGACAACTGAATGATGTATGGACTTTACCAATTCAAGGGCTGTACAGACTTGAGCAAGGAATGTGCAGACTTGAAGCACTGCAATGCAAACAAATGTATAGACTTCACGATGTGTGGACTTGCCAAAGGAAAGGCTGTACAGACTTGAACAAGCACGATGTATAGACTTTGGCAAAGCAAGGGCTGTACAGACTTCAACTCAACTGCAATGTATAGACTTGAGTGAGACGCTGAGTGAGATGACCGTTGTACAGACTTTGAAAGACTATGCATGCACAAGCCACCGATGTACAGACTTAGTCCATGCAGCGCTGTATAGACTTCGTGTGTGTGCTACATAACAATGTATAGACTTTGAAGGCTTGAACACGAACAGGCTGCAAACAGTGCAATGCATAGACTTGGCCAATGCAGCGATGTATGGACTTGCACAGTTCTAGCTAAAGGATGTACAGACTTTACCTGATAGCTCGATGTACAGACTTTACTTTGTGCAAGCTACAGTGCAATGTATAGACTTGGCCAATGCAGCGATGTATGGACTTGCACAGTTCTAGCTAAAGGATGTATAAACTTTACCTGATAGCCCAATGTATAGACTTTACTTCGTGCAAGCTACAGTGTAATGTATAGACTTGGTGCAATGCAGAGGCTGTATAGACCTAGCGTGCAATGCAAAGGCTCTATAGACTTACTCATGAACAATGCACAGTCGGATGTATAGACTTGAACAGTGAGACACAAAGAGAGACACTGAATGAGACGCTGAAGTCTGTATAGACTTTAACAGTGAGACAGTGTACAGACTTTCAGTAACACACGATGTACAGACTTTCTCAACTCTGTGGCGTGCAACTAATCAATGTGTAGACTTCAGAAAGGCATAAAGACGCACATAGGCTGTATAGACTTGAGGAAATGCTTCAAGTGGATGGCTGTACAGACTTGACCGATCTGGCTGTATAGACTTGATGTATGTGTGCTAGACAATGTATAGACTTGCTGGTCATTGATGCGGGATGGACACGGGGACCGACTCTACGTGGTATGGACCTCGGACTCTAGATGCGGACACGACCAGCAACACATGATAGGAGAGACACTAAGCCCGACACGGAGAGCTCCTATGGGCTATACGTCGCTAACAGAAACGCAAGCTCACTTTTCGTCCCAAGCGAGGGAAACGCGGATCGTGCGCTGTTGAAGAACCGGCAGAGTTCACGGGTAGTCGACTCACTTCCGGACTCGGATCGAGTCACGGGACAGGTCACTCTCACACTCACAACGGTGACATGGACACACGGGCTAGTACCTATCGCTCTCGACAGCGGCAAAGACCATATACTAGTTAAGCAAATGAACGTCAAGAAGTTCGGACCATTACCTCCACGCACCCGGTGTGGCGAAGACAACCCCGGCCGAATTACGGACTCCCGGTTAACAATGATTACAGCAATACACTAAGTCGACCCACTCCACGGAGGGAGGTAAAAGGTCACATGTGGGGTCCGGGAATCACGCAACTCAGGTTGACGGGCAGCATCTTGATGTCGCCCGGCGGTGTCGAACTCCGCGTTTTCGTGCTTTCCGAACGGCGGCTTCTACGGGCCCGTGGGGCCCGCGGACGGTGCTGTCCTCCGGATCTGTGGGGGTGGGACTCACTGTGATGGGGACCCCTGGTGGCACGCCTCCACGGACGGCGGTCGGCCAGGAACACCGATCGGGGGTCGATCGGCCCCGATTCCCAATTCTGGAACTAACTTCCCACGGATTTTGGTTGCTGTCTTTCGACGTGCGCTCCGGCGAAAACGGCCGCTGCGATCAATCCCGACGTCGGATCGGGACGCATGAGCTATCGTTGGAAAGCTCTCTTCAAATGCTTCAATCTGGAGCCAGAGAGATCTACTAGATCTAGTCGGATCAGAACTTTATTGAATTTAAAAGTCCCTGTTGTACATTAACCGAAGTCTCAGATCTGCAGGGAACTTATCTGAGAACTGCCGTTGACCGCCTAGTAGACCTCCGATTTAGCTCCTGAGTTCTTCATCAAAGTTATGGGAAATTGAACCATGAAAACGGGGATATTTTGTTTGGACTGATTGGAGGTGTCTGTGATTTGTTATGATTTGTTTACTGGAGGGTGGTCGGATCTGGGAACTGGCAGAAAGTACTGTAGCTGGAGAAGAACTCAATTTTTATAAAATATGAGATGGCCTCACAAAAATTCAAGAAAATTTGGGGACGGTGGGGTTGGTGGACAGAACTCCCAGTAAAATTGGGAGTTCCAACAAAAATCAGAAAGAGGTCCGAAATGTGGAAACACAGGGTGGGTGGAAATGGAAATAGACAACAGACAGATCTGGAAATTAAGATTGGACGAAAATGAAAAAATATCAAATGGGATCTTTATGACCAACCAAATGTTTTGGCTGAGCTCGTGGCTGACACAGAGAATTCGTGGAAGCTGCTGTGGTCGGATGAAGGCAGAACTCCGGCGATCTCGGCGGTGATGCGATGGCGGCTCGTGGCGGCGGCGGTGACGACCGGAATGATAAGGGGAGGAGTCACACCTCCAGAGGGAAGCCTTCACAGCTTCAAGGGGGAGAGAGGGGCGGCCTAGGCCTTTGCTCAAGCAATTTTCCAAGTTCAAATGGCATTAATTCATCCAAAATGGAAAATACAAGCTTATATAGGTTACATCTCAAATCCATCCTCCACCATTGGATCTAGGGAAGGGGAATGGAGGGCTGGGATTGAGTGTGATCAACACATAAAATTTAAAATAAAAAAATTGAGGGAAGGGGCGCACCATTGACCATGAGGGAGCAAGCTTGACATGGTAGGTAGCCTACCTTGGACTTTGAAGTCCAATTGTCTCCCATGTGTCTTTTACTATTCAACCTTCTAGATGCCTCCATTTGAATTGTTGACTGAGCCCACATGGGGCCCTAGGCTGAGGTGGATCAATGGGATGGGGTCTGAGGGGCCCGTGGGACCCGGGGGTCCCATTTTGCAAATAAGCCCCCCTTACAATCAAAATTACAAACTGAATAAAATGAAACAAACACACATTACACACAAATAAAGTCTAAACAAATATGATAAATGGGGAGACTCAAGGAGGAGTATCTAGGCTGTCTCCGAGCCATATGGACACTGAAGTGGCTCGAGTCGTGCTCCGCGTGCGGTACCGGTGGCTCGGCGTAACTGCTCGGGTGTCCGCACCAATTCTCCCCGGGTGGGAGAAACTCGACCCTGTCGAGTAAGGGTCTGCATCGCTCCGGTATCGCTCCAGAAGGTCCGGATCAATCCGCTGCAACTCGCCATGCATGATCCATGTGTCCTCGGTAGCGGGCCGTCCTATCCATCGCACTAGGTAGCGCGGGTAGGATCCACTCCTGGTAATTGTCACCTGCTCATCCAGTATATGATCGATATGCTCACGCTGCCGTGACAAAGGGGCTGGAGGTGGACACTCAGGTGAGGGCTCACTCTCAATGGGAGGAGATGGCTCAAAAGGCTCACTAGGGATCACCGCTGGGTCTCTATATGCAAGTAGATCTGAAATATTAAAAGTAGAGCTTATACCGTATTCCTCGGGCAGGTCCACAACATATGCATTGGATCCAACACGTTTCAACACTCTAAATGGACCGGCTCCGTGAGCTTGCAATTTCTTAACGGTTGCAGAGGGAAACCGTTCAGGTCTTACCCTGATCATGACATATTCGCCCTCTTGGAACTCTCGGTAGTGTCGGTGAGCATCGGCTAGCTCTTTGTAACGTGCATTACTGACCTCAATGTGACGACGGACGTCGTCATGCAGACTCCTAACATGCCTAACAAAAAGAAAAACACACAGATGCACACACGACCCTACACAAACCTAATGTTAGTCAAACCCAATCATATGCAAGGTGGTCCAGGACATCCGAATGTGTGCCATGCATGCATTTGACATAACCAGAGGTTAATGTCATGGTGGACTCCTAGACATCCTACGATGCACCAATCATGGACATTTAGTTTGGATGTGGGAAGTTCGGGAGGTTTGGGTGGTTTAGGTGGACCGGGGGAACCAAAGTCTTCATTACCCCCAAATGACGGTTCGGACCTATTGCCATGTGAAGGTTGCCAGGCCCGAGTAGGAGGAGTGTGATAGTGGACTTCCTTAAAGAGGTGGAATGGAGATTGTGGGCCAAGGGGCCCACGAAGAAAGGGATCGAAGGGATCAAAGAATGTGTGACCCCTCGATATGGATTCCCTCATCTCAAGATCCCATGTGTGGAAGTCTAGAAGGTGTTGTTGATCTCCTTCATTCATGAAGGGAGATGAGATGGTGGGGGTATGATGGTGGACCCTCTCAAAAAGGTGGAGTAAATATGGTGGGTCATGGGGTCCACAAGAGAATGGGTCGAAGGGATCAAAGAAGGTATGACCCCTCGGACTAGGCTTCCACAAATCACTGTCCCACATTTGGAAATCTTGAAGGTGTAAATGATCACCTTCATTCATTGTGAGAGGTGGGACAGCAGTCATAGGTAGAAAGTAAGATTCCTCCCTTGGGCAAATGGGAATGAAGTCGGGCTCGGCCGGCATAGGGAGGAGTAGAAGAACCTCCATGGTAACATGACCCATGGTGTACACGGAGGTGATGGACCCTAAAGCGGGATGAGTGAAACTACGACCTGTGGGTCGGTCGAAGCCTGAGGCCAACACGTGCGTAAATGTCAATTGTCGGTCTAACCCTTTAAGAAGGTCATCCAATGTATCCACGTAGTGACTAGACCGGAAAGTGGTGTGAAGTGAATTGATTGGCACCAGAGGTAGGATAGGGTCCATAGATGGGAAGGGAAGTGGGACCAAGCCCTTCTTGAGCCAGCTAAGAAGCGGCTCGGCTATGACAAGCATACCCGTTAGAAACACGGGTGGCTCGGGCTGAAGTGGCTTAGAATAAAGATCGGAGAGTGGGGCTTCTCCAACCCTTTTGTCCCCTAGGGCTAGAGATGTCCGAGTGGGACACTGTCCGGCAAAGTGGCTGAACCCCTGGCAGCGATAACACTGCTGTCGTGACCCACTACGCTCCTTGATAAGTGGACCCTTACCCTTATCCTCCTGACAGACAGGGGGTGTAGGCAATGGGGCTCTCGTGGGTGGGGAAAGAGGATCCACTATGATGGGGAGAGGACCTTGGGATGGAGCCATAGATGGCACCGGGTTGGGACTACTGGCGGCTACCTTCTTAGGCTCATGCTTGGTCCGATCTCGGCTAGGAGGTAGGCAAGGGGGAAGCAGGGACTCAATATAATCACACTTCCTATCCACTTTATCCAAAATGATTTGGAAGAGTTTGGCAATGGTGGGGTTTGGAGTAGGAGTAATGTGGTGGACTTGCCCATAATCAACTGGCCTAACCTTGGGTCTAGGCTCTGCTATGGGTGGGTCTCCTTGCCTCCGACTATGACCCGCTTGGTTGGAGGTGATTGGGTGGGGTCGGTTGGAGGTGACTGGGCCGGGTAGGTAGACCTTCCTAAGCTCGCCCTTCATCTCATGCCACGACTCGATGGGCCTTTGCCTCCTAACCTCCCTCATGCGCTCAATGCTCTCCCATTTCCAGGCGGCTTTGTGGACAAGCCTCTCTCGGGCAAAACTAACTTGCATGGCATCGGACATGGTGTAACATTCAAAATATTTGTCCATGGTGGCCTCCCACTTGAGGTAGTCACCGGGATCATTAGAGCCATAAAAATCTGAGGCTTCGGGCCTACGGAAGGGGAGAGGATGGTTGCCAAGCCCATGGGTGGACCAACGGCCATATTGCCCGGGTGATGGGGAATCCATGGGAAATTGGGGAACTACATGTTAGACATGCCGACACTTGGACAAGACTGACTGACTCTTATTGGACTACACACGAACTAGGAGACACAAACTGATGCAAACACCGACTAATGTATCTAGACCTAAACCCATATCCAGTACGTGACGGAGTTAATCGATCCGAAGATCACTCCCACAAGTGTGCAACCTCCCGATAGGCGTAGCCTAATGTTCGGACAACACCTTTTAAGATACCGAATTATCGGGATGAAATGCAATTTTAAAACACCTTTTTTTGTTTTGAAAATAGTGATGATCCTAGACTTGACTTAGACAATGCAAAACTTATGCAACGACTACCCTAGACTCAACCTTCTCTGATACCAAACTGATGCGGAACGGACACGGGGACCGACTCTACGTGGTATGGACCTCGGACTCTAGATGCGGACACGACCAGCAACACATGATAGGAGAGACACTAAGCCCGACACGGAGAGCTCCTATGGGCTATACGTCGCTAACAGAAACGCAAGCTCATTCGTCGTCCCAAGCGAGGGAAACGCGGATCGTGCGCGGTTGAAGAACCGGCAGAGTTCACGGGTAGTCGACTCACTTCCGGACTCTGATCGAGTCACGGGACGGGTCACTCTCACACTCACAGTGGTGACATGGACACACGGGCTAGTACCTATCGCTCTCAACAGCGGCAAAGACCATATACTAGCTAAGCAAATGAATGGCAAGAAGTTCGGACCATTACCTCCACGCACCCGGCGTGACGAAGATAACCCCGGCCGAATTACAGACTCCCGATTAACAATGATTACAGCAATACACTAAGTCGACCCACTCCACGCAGGGAGGTAAAAGGTCACATGTGGGGTCCGGGAATCACGCAACTCGGGTTGACGGGCAGCATCTTGATGTCGCCCGGCGGTGCCGAACTGCGCATTTTCGTGCTTTCCGAACGGCGGCTTCTACGGGCCCGTGGGGCCTGCGGACGGCGCTATCCTCCGGATCTATGGGGGTGGGACCCACTGTGATGGGGACCCCTGGTGGCACGCCTCCACGGATGGCGGTCGGCCGGGAACACCGATCGGGGGTCGATCGGCCCCGATTCCCAATTCTGGAACTAACTTCCCACGGATTTTGGTTGCTGTCTTCCGGCGCGCGCTCCAGCGAAAACGGCCGCTGCGATCAATCCCGACGTCGGATCGGGACGCATGAGCTATCGTTGGAAAGCTCTCTTCAAATGCTTCAATCCGAAGCCAGAGAGATCTGCTGGATCTTGTCGGATCAGAACTTTATTGAATTTACAAGTCCCTACTGTACAGTAACCGAAGTCTCAGATCTGTAGGGAACTTGCTTGAGAACTACCGTTGACCGCCTAGTAGACCTCCGATTCAGCTCCTGAGTTCTTCATCAAAGTTATGGGAAATTGAACCATGAAAACGGGGATATTTTTTGTGGACTGATTGGAGGTGTCTGTGATTTGTTATGATTTGTTTACTGGAGGGTGATCGGATCTGGGAACTGGCAGAAAGTACTGTAGCTGGAGAATAACTTGATTTTTATAAAATATGAGATGGCCTCACAAAAATTCAAGAAAATTTGGGGACTGTGGGGTTGGTGGAAAGAACTCCCAGTAAAATTGGGAGTTCCAACAAAAATCAGAAAGAGGTCCGAAACATGGAAACACAGGGCGGGTGGAAATGGAAACAGACAGCAGACAGATCTGGAAATTAAGATTGGACGAAAATGAAAAAATATCAAATGAGATCTTTATGACCAACCAAAATTTTTGGGACGTGCTTGAACCTCTGGAACATGCCCTAAAATCCCCAGGTCGATCTGAGCTCGTGGCTGACACAGAGAATTCGTGGAAGCTGCTGTGGTCGGATGAAGGCAGAACTCCGGCGATCTCGGCGGTGATGCGATGGCGGCTCGTGGCGGCGGCGGTGACAACCGGAATGATAAGGGGAGGAGTCACACCTCCAGAGGGAAGCCTTCACAGCTTCAAGGGGGAGAGAGGGGCGGCCTAGGCCTTTGCTCAAGCAATTTTCCAAGTTCAAATGGCATTAATTCATCCAAAATGGAAAATACAAGCTTATATAGGTTACATCTCAAATCCATCCTCCACCGTTGGATCTAGGGAAGGGGAATGGAGGGCTGGGATTGAGTGTGATCAACACACAAAATTTAAAATAAAAAAATTGAGGGGAGGGGCGCACCATTGACCATGAGGGAGCAAGCTTGACATGGTAGGTAGCCTACCTTGGACTTTGAAGTCCAATTGTCTCCCATGTGTCTTTTACTATTCAACCTACTAGATGCCTCCATTTGAATTGTTGACTGAGCCCACATGGGGCCCTAGGCTGAGGTGGATCAATGGGATGGGGTCTGAGGGGCCCGTGGGACCCGGGGGTCCCATTTTGCAAATAAGCCCCCCTTACAATCAAAATTACAAACTGAATAAAATGAAACAAACACACATTACACACAAATAAAGTCTAAACAAATATGATAAATGGGGAGACTCAAGGAGGAGTCTCTAGGCTGTCTCCGAGCCATATGGACGCTGAAGTGGCTCGAGTCGTGCTCCGCGTGCGGTACCGGTGGCTCGGCGTAACTGCTCGGGTGTCCGCACCAGTCATCAAGCTACGTGCAGACAACAAACTCTGTACAGACTTCACGCGATGTATAGACTATGCACATGCATGAAGAGCCCTGACGATGTATAGACTTGATAATGCAATCTAGGGCGATGTACAGACTTGACCACTCGAACCTATAGTGGAATGTATAGACTTGATGAACTACAGCATGAACATATCAGCAGAGAAGCAATGCACAGAACAGAAATCAAGCACAAAACAATTTATGCACTTAGTATGGAACACAGCATGACTTAGCATACACATGCATTCTCCACAGAACAGATCAGTCATATGCATTCATGTTGCTATCATTCAATATGATGTTCTTAGCAAAACAATATGGTGACTCATTCATGTTGCTATCATTAAAACACCACATTATCATCAAAGCACAAGGGGCACAACAGGATTATCATTCGAGGAGTTTAGAGGCCCAAATCAACTTAGATGTGCGTTTAGGATACTTGGGAGGTTAGTAAGAAATCTCCATCCTGATGTAGGTTGAGAGCCATGTGGATGGTCACCGGGCATCAGTGACAAAAATACACTAAGTACCAAAATCCAAAAATAAAAAATGTGAGAAAGAACCAAAACAAAAAAAATGAGAAAAAGGAAAAGAATAAAAACACAAGAAAAAAAAGGAAAAAGGAAAAAAAGAGAACAAAAAAAATCATCATTTGCCTGCCCGTATCATGCGTATGATCACTTTTAAATTCCTATTTGCATCTGCCTGCTTGCATGATTGCATCACTCAAAGTCTATTCCTTTTACACGCCTTAGTTGATTAAAGGCTTGGCCCCTTGACCCGTTATCAAGGCTAGTTTTAGAACAATCACCCACTTATTGAGCAAGGGGCCGAGCCATAATGGAAACACTAACTTGTTTCTTTGGAGCAATGTATGCAGGAGTTAGAAAAGTAAGAAAGAAGTGGCGAACAACAAACTGAACCTTCCCCTTTTATCATTTCAAAAAAAATGTGTACATTAAGTTCTGCCCTCTCTTTGAGCATTGCTTCTCTCACCACTCTCCGGGCGACAAGCCCTGGAGGGTGTCGTCAAACCATACAAGGTGGTACCTCTGCTGCCCTGCATTACCCTTTCCGTCTCCACGCTCCGCCGCCGCTCTGCGAGGGCTGCGAAGAAACTGCTAACATGAAAGCCGCGCTCACGTGCTCTTCGATAACGCTCATCACCATCCCTCAGCCACTGTTCATCAAGACCAAGGCTGGTTCAGAGCTCAAATACTTGGGCCTCTAAGGCCCTCTTCTCTTCTCTCTGGGCCAATGTTTCGGCCCTATCCCTTTCTCTGTCCCTCTCTTTCTTTGCTCGTCCCCTCTCTCTGTCTTCCCTTTCCAGCTGGAGGGTGATTCTCAACTCCATGGCATCCCGAGAAAAGTTTTCGTCTGAGCGACGCCGTAATTCCTCCTCTAGCTCCGCTACCTTGGCCTCCCCTTGTGCTACACGAGCAAGCGTCTCTTGCATCTCTTCGGTCTGCCATATCCATCATTTCACGGGTGTGGTGAGACGTAAATAGAGAAACTCAGATGGAGGAACCCTTACCTATGCAGAAAGCATTCCCTCTGCCTCCGCGGCACACTGTATGGCACGAGCAAGTTGTTAGTGGAGCAAATCAAGTTCCGAGGAAGGAATCCATAGACTTGAGGAGGCACCCTCTGCCCCCACTGTTGGTGGGGTTGTGCTGAGCTGAGCGCGCTATGATGGCGAGAAGTGGCAACGAGTGGCTAAACACCAAGAACCTAGGGGTATAATTAGGAACATGCATTTGCTCTCGGGCCAGCAATGAGCACGCTTTGATGGCGAGAAGCCACTGAACTAAGCTCTCGGGCTAGCCCGAGGCTACTCTGCCAACCCGCCGTGTAACGTGGCACGTAGTACTAGGCAAGGCCCATGGGCCCAAGGTGCCTCCTCCCAGCCCCTACGAACTTCTACCCCCGGCCCTTGGCCAAATCCAAGGCCCGTCGGCCACCTACGCGGCTCGTTCGGCAACCCGGGGTGTGTCGGGCATTTGCCCGAACACTTTGCGAGCGGCCACTACAACTCGAAAAATAATGGCTCTCACGGGCCATTTCAACATTCCGGAACTCCGTATCCTTCAAAAGGATATCTCCAGACGATGAAGGAAGACCCCCGAGGGCCATCCCCCAGGGTTGCGACTTGCCCGGGGCCCATGCGCCCTAGGGCATGGCCGCGCCCCCGGTGAGAGTGAACTCCCCGGGGGGCCGCGCCCTCTCCCCAGCCCGGAGGCCCGACGGCCCTCCCCAGTCCCAGTCCGTGCAAACTCTCAATTTCACGGTCCGAAGTTCATGCAAGGTTCGTTCGTCGTACCCGTACGTGGAAGAACTCGCGAAGACGAAGCCTCGAGATTACGTCAATCACAACACCCACGTCCCTCGCACGCACGAGGCCGGTCAACCAGTATCCTCCTGTCCTTTTCTTCTTATCCAGTTTAGGAAGAAAATTCACAAAAAAAGGGTTTTATAGAGGTGGGACCACTCCCTCTCTCTCTCTTCTACTTGGTCCACCTAAACCCCTCCAAAAATAAAAAAAAGAATTTCTTCCTCCGAAGAGGGGTTTAGGAGGACCAGACCAGCCCCTTGGGCTAGTCTGCCTAAACCCCATCTCTCACACTCCGACACACACAAAAACACACAAATAAAATCCAAATAAAAGCACTATTTGGGGGGTTTACCCAGACCAAGTTGGACCCTCAACTTGGTCCGCCTAAACCCCACCCCCACCCCTTCAACTTTTATATATTGCCCCCTTACCAAGAAGCATGCATGCATGAAGGAAGCAAGGAAGCAACGCACCGAGCAAACTTCCCCGGCCTAATTGTCTCACCCTCGGATTCCTGAGACTTTCGGCAAGGGTCGGGAATGCGAGAAGACAAGTGCGTGCACGATTTGCTTGGGTTGGCTTGCTTGTCGACTCCCACACGCCGAGGGTATGTCGCACGTACTCCCCTCATGCGGTGTTTAGCCGTCTCATACCAAGTCCATCCCTGCCACGTGTAAGATGACTGTACCAACGGCAAATACGCCCGCATCTCGGGTCCGCCCGTGTACGGCAACTTATGACACTTACGCCGGTGACGAAGGGTACTTCATAACGCCACGTCAGCCTTTGACACGAGACCGCGTACCCACCGTTCACCTCCCAGCCGGCCGTCGGCCCCTGAGATTGACAAATCAAGTCTAGTCGGACCTCTGGCTCGGGAATCATAATCCCAGGGCCGACCTCGACTCTCCAGCTTGACAACGCTCACCGTCCGAGACCCGGGCCCGACCGCTCACATCGAGCCGCGTCCGACCTCTGCCAGGCGCCAGCCCGTGTCCGTTCTGACCACCAAGGCAGTCGGACCCACACCAACTCCCCTGTAAAGAGTTTCAGCAGAACACGCAGATATCCGCTTTGTCACGCAATGACTCAGGGACCGACTCACATGTCGGAATTGTCCCGCGGCTTGCTCCAGTTGTATTTCGGCCCATTAAGGCCCGCTTGTAAAGCCCCTGTGGCTCATCATAAAACCATTGAAATACATACACCCGTATTCGGGCCTCCAGCTTCCTACCCACCCCACTCAGCATTCGTGCCCAACACCCTGACTCCAGTTAACACCCCTCGGTCTTACGCTTACCCCAAGCCGCTGAACGCCCCCAGCCCTCTACCCATGGCTTTAGACACACATGCGGACTTCTCCTCAGCTTAGAATGAAGGTATTCTGATTCAATCCGATGTAAATAAACACCAGTTGCTTGCGGCCGATGGGGAAAGACGTCCTGTACACGATTCCCGCAATCGCCTACGCACTCGCACCCATGGAACCCCTTCTCTCCACGTGTCGCCCGATCGCCCGAGCCCACGTGCCACGCCCTGGTGGTGCTTCCCCGGTCAAACCTTGGTTCCATGAGTGATTGTTGAGAGATCGACTGGCACGCCCGCATCTTGTCTGGTTAACCCTTATCCCGACACTTCTGTGCCATTCGACCCTTTTCGACTTTCCGTGAAAGGAGAGTGCCCGGTACCGCCGTGAGAAGCATGCACACGTAAGGAGGATACCCGAGATACATCAAACTCCCGTATTTTCAATCACCGCTGTATCCCTTCCCTCACCCCTATAATCGACATAAAAACCCGCGCAACAGAGAGGATGGCACACCCGGTGGGACGTCTCCCGCCTTCCTTCTTTTTGCTGAAGAAAAGTCTATGCCAGCCCTGAAGCCCGGTGCCCTTTCCCTGTCCTTGCAGGAGAGGGAGAGGAGGGTACTCATGCGTATTCTCCAGCGACTCCCGGTTCGCATTCTGATCGTCGGGCCGTTCTCGGCGACTGTCAGCGACCGTCGCATCCGCAGCACTCATCATCTCACCAACCATGGCGGCCGTCACCTACGGCCCCAACGTCATTGCCACCCATGCCCAGGTGGGCTACTTGGCAACGTCGATTGCTTTCGGCAACTTCGCCCTGGTTATCAGATCACCCTACTTCTTGGCTGTGATCCCTGTGGCTGCTTCTCAGCCAACTCCAGTCTCTCTAGTGGCCCCCGCGGCCAACGCGCCATGCGCACCCCCAGCTCCAGTGTCCCTCCTGAGTGTCGGGCGCCGGACTGTTGCGGCAGGCCCCCGCGGGGCCCCCACATCAACGCTGGCCCGGGTGAACATCACCTCCCAAGGCCAGCTTCGTCTGATCTCCAACACGGGCCCTGCGCCCCGGACTTCGGTCACCATCAGGCATCTTCCTCGAATCCTCAGCCCCGAGCCGCAGCCAAGCCGGCACCCAACACGGGCTTCCTGCCCCAGGTCCACGACTTTCCAGCATCTTCCTCGGGTCCTCAACCCCGAGCCGCAGCCAAGTCGGCACCCAACACGGGCTTTCTGCCCCGGGTCCACGGCTTCACAGCATCTTCCTCGGGTCCTCAACCCCAAGCCGCAGTCAAGCCGGCACCCAACACGGGCTCTCTGCCCCTGGTCCGCGGCTTCACAGCATCTTACTCGGGTCCTTGACCCCGAGCTCCAGCAAAGCCGACACCCGACTGTTGACATATAAAATATGAACAAAGATAAAGATGAGACCAGACCAGCAACGAAGTCTGGAAGATTTCTGCAAAGTCAGGATTGAGGGAGAGCCCTCACCACCAACCACTTGCCCGGCCAGGACCTTCTCAGGCCTGGCTGATGTCCGGTGTTGTCATCGTCCAAACGGCAATACTGATGAAACTCCGGTCTGTTGACTGATGAGAAACCTCCAGATTACTCATATGATGATGCATATAAGGGGCCTTCGTTAGTTCCAATATGATCAAAGGAATTCAACGAAGCTAAGGACAATAGGAGCTTCATAGGGGAAAAAGCCTTAAATGGGCCTATTGAATGGGCTTCAATGAGACCCCTTGCGCCGAGAGCTTTGGAGAGAGTAGCACGCCGGGAACTTGCCCACTGTTGCAGGCGCGCCGGGAACCTCTTCCACCAAAGCAAGTGCGCCGAGTGCCATCTGCAAAAGGAAGGGCTTATATAAACCCTTTCTTCGCCTACAAGAAAGGAGAGAGGAGAGAACAGGGGGAGAATAGAATGAGAGGAAGAGAAGGGCTTCGAAGAAAAAAAGAGACCAACAGAGAGAGAGAGCCTCCTCCGCTGAGAAAAGAGAGAAGAGACCAACAGAGAGAGAGAGCCTCCTCCGCTGAGAAAAGAAAGAAGAGATCAACCCGAAGAAAAAGGGAGAAGAAGCTCCAGGTGGGCAGGCAGCTGGGGAGGGAGAGGAGTCAATGCTCCGCCCTCCCCCATGTTTCTTTTCTTTTCTCTTTATGTATTCCTATGAGTTTCATCTTGATTCACCGGATGTAACCGGGATATCCCGGCCTCTGTTTTACCTCCTTTTCCCTCACTCCCTTATTGTGATTGGTGTGAGTTTTGGAATGATGTAATGAAACGAAATACTACGATGGCCCATTTGGGTGCTGGGTGATTTAAATATCTACCATCTGTCTCCCCCCTCTGTATCTGCTGTTCTTCAAAACATTTATCTACTTAGATGCTCCGGATTTTTGGTTTATGCTTCACATCTCCGGGTCCGTTCTCTCATGAAAGATGAAGACGGAGCCCCAACCCTCGTTCAATGGGTCATTGGGCTCTGTCCCCTCCTTCCCTCCCTTTGATGATGGGTTTTCTCGCATGTCGTGGATTTCTGCCGAGCTCCCAGCTTGTTCAGGGTCAGAGACATCAATCTCTTGATCGTCTGAACAGCAGGTGACAAAAAAACCCCATATATCTCCCGAGGGTTTAATGATGGATGATCCTGTCCTTCGACTGATGCTACCCTCCCTTAAACCCCTGGCCTTCACGCTTATAAAACCTTTTAATCCTCCTCGTCTGTGCTAGAAAATCCAGCCTGAATCCTTATCCGAAACTAGAAGAACCAAGAACAGAGACCCGGAACCTTCCCGGCGCCAAGAATAGTAGTCTCTGAAGAGACCTTCCCGGCGCGAGGATGGACGCGCCGGGAACCTCCCTTGCCAGCTTCCCGGCGCCCAGAATAGTGCCCGCGAAGAAACCTTCCCGACGCGACTGTTTGCACGTCGGGAACTCCCTATGCCAGCTTCCCGGCGCCAAGAATAGTGCCTTATGAAGAACCCTTCCCGGCGCAGTGGTTCTTGCGCCGGGAACTACCCCCTTGTTCCATAAGCCCCTTTATGCTATGAATGCTCCATCCCTTGAGCCCCAGATGAGAACCCCTGCTACCAGTCAAGAAACCACACAGATACCCCTATGATCCGCTCAATGTAACCCTATATTCTATCGAGGGACACCCAGGGTCACCATATACCCCTCAAAGATAACAATAAACGGGGACAATCTCCCCTACACGGCCCCCCCAGGGCTAGATTTAATCATAACCCCGCTAACCAAAGGAGCTCTGCCACTGCATGCGCTCTGATGGCCTTAAGGGGATATTAAGATAGTGCTGCAAGCACGTACATGGGTCAGGGGTCCAATACCCCTCTACTCTTGGCTTTCACCCCGGCACTCCGTGGGTGATTGTCTATCATTCCATGGCAAATGTTAAGTCCGGGGGAGGTGCTGCCAAAATTCTTCCAGGAGCAGGCACTTGAAGACGACATTAAGCTGTCCCTGGGGCTCTGCACGAACACTGGTGACAGGGATCCTCTAGACCCTGATTTCCCTAATTCCTCTTCAATCTTGGCCTTCCTTCGGAACCCAAACCCAATCTAGTTCAGATCTAATGAACTGATCCACTTTGATCCCAAAGAGAACCCTCTGCCCTGGCCTGAATCATCAAGAAACCCAAAATAGGGCGCCGTAAAATCCTAGAGTCCGTATCTGCGCCATCACCCATCTCGGCCCCATGCACAGTAAAAGGGGTGAATAGTCCTCGGCGCGATCCTTCTGGTGCCGAGAACCCCACCCCTTGACCTCTTTACCTTCGCGCCGGGAACCCCCCCTGGCCTCTTTGCCTTGTGCCGAGAACCACCTGGGCCATTTAGCCCTTGCGCTGAGAACCTTGCGCCGAGAACCCCCTTGGCCTCTTAGCCTGCGCGCCGGGTCATCTTGCCCTTGCGCCGGGAACCCCATCCACCTTGAGCTGCGCCGAGTACTTACCCTACCATCCAGTTGAGCCTCCTATGGTTTGATCAGATCCGTCCAGGGATACCCATGAGTCACCTGACTTGCCCCGGGGATAAATCCAAAGGGAGACAAACTCCCTTATGTTCCACCGTCCCGCGTCGGATTTACGAGTAACCCCTTTAGCTCGGGAGGTCTCTGCCACTGCATGAGTTCCACCGGCTTCCTTAAGGGAAAATCGAACGTTGCCCCCATGGCAGACATATGCAGTTCGGGAGGTCCGGCCTCTCTTTCTCTCGGCTTTCATCCCGGCACTCTGTGGGTGATAGCCTATTTCCCCCTGGGCATGATCCAGATAAAGGGGAGATGCTGCCGAAATATCGATTGATGCTTTAACCCCGACAAGCCCCGGGAAACGTGTATCATACGCCTCCCGTCTGGCTCAATTCTTCGGGGGATACAAATACTTCGAGGCCCTTGGCCGGATGAGAAACGTGAAAGGGGACATGTCTCCGATGATCGTCCAGGCCCCGCCCCGCCACTGCGTGGACGGTGTCCTATCTCTGCCTTGTACGACCCACACAAAGGGGTCATGCTGATTTAATAATTTGTCGTTTATTCAATTACCTTCTTAGAATAACAAGAACTTCAATGTTATGCATTGTCATTTTCAACCGCCCCAAGTGGCCTCCTATTTTGGCGTTTAATCAAGGGTTGTCCTTCTTAGGAAGGGCGTAATTAACGTCATAGCCTTTATGGTATGACGGACTTCCGGTCCCGACTCGGACTTCACAATCGACTGACCAAGTCAAGTCGAGCGCATAATAAAAATTGTCACTCTAGTGACTGGCATGCCTAATAAATCTAACCAATGAAACATACCAGACGGAAAAGAATCCACGTCCACAAGTCTGGCACGCCCAGTGGGACTCAGTCTCCCTTCATCTCTACGCCAAAATAGGAGGCCCGGTGGGCCCCCCCTCAAATTTCTGATTCTGTGTGCTTTCTTCATTTTTAAGGAAGCTAGAATGACGGCTGGAATCATGTCTGTGTGCTTTGACCAGCAAGCGATCGAGGCACATGTTCAAGAAGGCTACCTGGCGATACCTCTTTCATTCGGATCGATGCCGCCTGCTGTCGGAATGCCCAACTGCCTGGGCCTCATTTTCACTGATCTGCTCGAGATCGACAACCAGCAGCCAAAAGCTATTGTCGAGACGTCGCCGCAAGCTACCGGTCCCAAGAAGAGCCCGGTGATGAAGAATACTCCTGGGGTCGTGTCCTGCTTTGTCCATCACGAAGCAAGGAGGAGCGTACCTTCTGCTGCTGCTGGAAAAGGAAGAAGATCCGATCGGAGAGTCCGATCCACTGCTGCGGGTCGTCGGATATCCAATTCGGGGAAGACAATGCTGATTGGAGATATCCGGGCGAACCTCAATGGTTGCCCAAGGGAGGTCAAGCCGGATGTGATCGTCCCAATGGTACCTACCACCAATAGGTTCCGAGTATTGGCTACTAGGAGGGCCGACATGGAACATGGAGATAGAAGGCCACTGGCACAAAAGCCGCTCAAATTCAGGCAGATCTGGCAGCCGAAGAAAATCCAGAGCTGGGCCCCAGCTCAAGATGAAGAAAAAATTGCTGATGCTGCTATCGCCCGCTTCAGAGCAGGGAGCAGAAGAGGAGAAAGAAAAGATGAAAGAGAGGCTGTTGCTGTTCACCCCAGGGCTCGGGGTAGGAGAGATGAGAAAGAGAATGAAGGAAGGAATATGACTGCTACTCGCCCCAGGATGAGGGGCAGAAGATATGAGAAAAAAGAAGACCTCATGGTCACCCACCCCATGGCCGGGGGCAAAAGATGGGAAAGGAAGAACTATGCTGTTGCTACCAACCGCCGCCAGGATGGGAGCAGAAGGTTCAGGGAGGAAGAAAAAATGAGAATAAGTGAACCAGTCGCTGTTACCATTTCAAGAAGATCGAGAGCCTGTGCTAGACAGGCCGACATATTCAAATATTCCAAAGCCGAGCATCTGACTGCTCAGGTGGCGAGACTGGTTTCTCAGCAGAAAGGCCAGGAAAGACTGATGCCCCGACCGGAGTGGCGAAGGCACAGTCAAGAAGAAATGAAGCAGGTGGCTCAAGACTATCTTCATTACCTGGGGAATTCCTCCCTCGGGCAGCGAAGACTATCTCGTGCCTTGGGCACCATGGATGAAGAAAAAGAAGAAACCTTTCAAGAACCAATGCTCGGAGTTTCCTCCTCTGATTCCAACGACTATGAAGAGGGCCACAGAGCCAGATATGAGGAAGGGGACCTGCATAGGGAAGAAGCTGAAGAAAGAATATCGGTCTTCGATCGGCTTAAATATCCCGACCAGGTGAAAAGGAAAGTCTACAGGCAGAGGGAGAAGATGCAGATCTTTGCCTGTAATATGGCCGGACTTGTCAAAAGGCGGGACATGTTACCGACTCCGCCAGATGAACTGCTCAGACTGGCAACTAGACCAGGCCCTGTCACAAGGAGAAGTCAGGCGGCCAAAGAGAAAATAAAGACTGATGATGAAGCCCGCAAGATCACCACCATGACAGTGAATGTGGTGACAGCAGAAGAGGAAGACAATCCCTTCGTCGATGACGTTGAAGGGACTTCAGAAGAGATACAGATCCCGTCAACCCTGGATCCCATGATCCAGATGATGTTTAGAAGATATCAACAAGAGATCAGTGCTCTCAGAAGACAGCTGAATGAGAGGCAGGAAGCTACACCGGTCTCCAAGCAAGCCGAGCCTGTGGGGCAGACTTCCAGCTCAACAGAAATGGCTATCCCAGCTAATCCTCTCCCGGCCGATAAGGGCAAAGCACCGAGCCAACCTGTTCTACAGCAAACAGCAGCTCAGCCCTCTGTGTCTCAGACACAGCCCACCGTGCCCACCTTGCGCGCAACGGTGATGACAACTCCTTACAGTCAGCAACAAGCTCACTTCTTCCCGGAGAACATAGATCCAGCCGTAGCCCACAAGCTGATGATTGAAAAGATTGTGGAGATGAAGCTGTCTGAAAAGACTGGTGATGATGCTGGTACCTACGATGTGTACAAGGTACCGTATCCTCCCCAGTATGCTGCTAAGAAACTACCGCCAGGCGTCAATAAGCCGCCAAAGTTTGAAAATTTTAATGGCCAGGGCTTCCCCAGGGAGCACATAGCTTACTATACCACAATTATGGGCGACTTGGCAGCTGATGAAGCTTATCTGCTTAAGTTCTTTGGCTCATCCCTCATTGGGTTAGCCTTTGAATGGTATTCAAGCCTACCGGCTGGATCAGTGGCCGATTGGCCTGATATGCAAAGGAAGTTCCGCGATAGATTTCATGTCACGGAAAGAGAAATTACAATAGCAGAGCTATATGCAACCAGGCAAAGGCAAGATGAAACAGCACTGGACTACATCAAAAGGTGGAGGAACTTAGCTATGAGATGCAGAAGACCTCCTCATCAAGAAGATGCAGTGCAAATATGTAAGCAGAGCCTCAGGAGAGAGGTACTAGAAAAGATGATCGGTGCAGATGTCAGAACATTTGACCGGCTAAATAATATAGTGGCAGAAGTTGAGACGTTCCTGTCCAAGCGTCCGACTGCCAATGCTCCCACTATGCCGAAAGGTAAATCTAATGATCGACGACCATCGCACTCTAAGGCTAACACCGTCGATTTCAGAACCTTCGAACAACAAAAAGGGAAAAAGGGGGCAGATGAAGTTCCCCCGCCAGCAGACACAGCAGAAAGAAAAGATAAGGTCTCTTTGAGAAATAAAATGAGAAAGGCATACTCTTTCCCGAAAGATAAGGCAGCCGCGCTATTCAACTGGGCATACAAGTTCAACAAAGTAACATTGCCTGAGCCAAAGAGACCCGAGGACGCGGCAAAGAAAGGTGATCCACTATTCTGTCCATATCACCGTGCGCTGGGGCACGCAATTGAAGATTGTTACGTCTTCAAAGATATTATGGAAGGCATGGTCAAAAAGGGCGAGCTACAGCTGGGAGATTACCAGGTAGAGCCACCTCGTCCACATGAGCCTCCGGCCTTAAAAATGGCCGCCAATATGATTTTAGTCTACCAGCAGCTACCTAAGGAAGCCGTCGAAGAATGCACCAGGCATACTTATGAAGCTTGCTTCCTCACCCCACTGAAGGATCAAGAAGGGTGGCACATGAAGCCAATAAAGAATAGAAAGAAAACTCCCGCAGCTAATACCAGTGGAGCAGTTATTCGTGGTGTCACACCAAGGCCCGAACCACCTCCAGTAAAGCCAGTATGGCACACAGCTGAGACAGGGCCAGTCATCCGGATCCCCACTCATAACCGGAGAAGACAAGTCCCCCTACCTGCACATAAGGAAGTAAGTCCTGCAGCCAGGCGTTTATAGCAGTATATTAATGGGCTCGATGAATATGAACAGAAAAAGCCCGGGCACCTGCTGGTGAAAGACTGTATACTCTGGGAACAGCTCGAAGAATTGAAAATTAAAGAGCAACTGGGGGCAGAACAGGGAGAAGATGAGGCTGAGCCTTTCTAGGGGCAAGAGCCAAAGAAGCCAAATTCCCAAAAGAAGAAGAGACGGTCCAAATGCAAAAAGGAAAAGGGAGTCATGACAGTACAATGTAACACCCTGTCGGTACTCTTTACCTTGCCCGGGGAGAATGATGAGGCTGAAACATCAAATGCCCCGCTAGAAGCCAACCATGCCGAGGCCTCAACCTCAGCACATGCAACACGCTCCGGAAGAAGGTGGGAGCGCCCACCGCCAGCCAATCATAACATTATGTTCAGAGGGGAACAACCCTACCAGATTCCTGAACCAGAGGTGCGGGGTGTTCAGATTCCTCCCCCTGCTAGCTTGTACCAGGAAGAGAAGAAAGGAGGTCAGGCTCCAACATTTCTGGAATTTCTGTCCAGTCTGGAAAATGAGCAGTCAACGCAGGATAGGCCGGATAAAGGCAAGAGACCTCAGCAGTCAGCATCTGTAGCCTACAAGCAGAATGAGAAAGAGGAGGATAGCCCTCCAACAACACCAGGGGCCATTGTCACAGAAAAGCCCCCCAAGAAGCCGGTCAAGAGAATGAAACCAGCACTGGGCAACAGAGGCCACAGGCACCACATGAACCTCCAAAACCCCGATGGGCGGAAGAGAAAGTGGCTGTGGTCAGCCAGAAGAAGCCGGTGATGAAGGCAAGAAATTGGTCTCCACCGCCACCAAGGGGCTATATTAAGAAACATGAAGTATCTCACATTTCTTATGTTGGTGACTTTGCTCGGATCACCCCTCCTAGCATCCACCCAGATGATACTGACGAAGAAATGAAAGAAAAGTACATACAGGTGGGGGTTCTGCAGGGTTTAATCAAGCCCATTGCCAGCATAGAATACCAGACGGTGCTACCATTAAAGACTATGGAGGTCCCTCGCTTCTGTGAGCCTCCTATCATATTCTACACCGGGGAGCCAGTCGAAGACGATGATCAAGACTGCATGGTCCCTGAAGAATCTGCAAACCGGATGGTGCCAATCACAGGCTTGGACTATACTACCCAACGGGTTTCGCAGATGTTCTCTAAGATGCAGATGCCATCATTACAATCTGTTGCCCAAAAGAAGGTGTTCCAGGAGCTATGGGATCCGCCCCGGGATAATAAAGAACTGAGGAAGATCACTCAGCACCCGGGATTGGGTTATACCCTTCAAGAATACTATGAAGCCGAGGTGGACGTCATCTCTGTCTCCTACCAGCATGAAGACCCTCCCGAGGTGGGATATGACAAGTACCCCTCGGAAGATGAAGAAATCATTTATCAATCCGTAATGAACAATGAAGCCCCAGACAGTCAGCCAGAGATGGGGACATCTGATGAAACAAAGAAAGGTTGGTGCTGGGAAGACCTACCTTGCAAAGAGGATCTGTTCCATGCTGAAGCAAAGTTTGATACGGGAACCCCGGATGAAGACCAAATAGCCAACGAGCTAAGAGAATGCCTGGAGTTTGAGCGCATTCTAGAAGAAGTCGGGGCCCTACAGAATGATGATCTCTCAGGGGGGCCTGCACCAGAAGAACCTCTAGAGGCGGAGGAGTCCACCTTTGGGTTTCCTGCTGAACCGGTCACATCCTCGGGGCAGACCGAACAGAATCCAACAGTATCAGCCTTATATGATGAGCCAACATCCGCCGATGACCAGTATGACGGAACCAAAAATCATGAGATCGAAGAGGATTATATCCCGGGAGGCTTTATTGACTTGCAAGAAGCCCCGCCCAAAGTCGAAGATGGTGGCCAGGCCACCGTTGATGAGCTCGTGGAAATAAATCTAGGGACGGCAGATGAGCCCAGGCCGACATTCCTCAGTGCACTGCTAGAGCCAGCTGCCAGGGAACAGTATATACAGTTCTTGAAAGAATTCCGAGACTGCTTTGCATGGACATATGATGAAATGCCGGGACTGAATTCTGATGTGGCACAACACCGGTTAGCAATAAACCCAGAGGCTAACCCTGTAAAGCAGCCACCCAGGAGAATGCGTTCTGAGTTGATAAATCAAGTTAATAAAGAGGTCGACAAGCTGATTGATGTAGGCTTTGTTGAAGAAAATCAGTATACTACATGGCTAGCCAATATAGTGCCCGTAAAGAAGAAAAATGGGCAGATCAGAATATGTGTTGATTTCTGAGACCTTAATAAGGCTTGCCCGAAAGATGATTTCCAAGTGCCAATCACTGAAGTGATGATTGATGCGACTACTGGTCATGAAGCCCTGTCATTCATGGATGGGTCATCCGGATACAACCAAATCTGGATTGCTAAAGAAGATAGAGTGCACACTGCATTCCGCACTCCGAAGGGGATATTCCACTAAAAAGGATGACATTTGGCCTCAAGAATGCCGGCGCTACCTACCAAAGAGCTATGACAAAGATCTTTGATGATTTGCTCTTCAAGAAAGTAGAGTGCTACATTGATGATCTGGTAGTGAAAACCACCAGAAGAGAAGACCATTTGCAGGACCTGAGGATAGTATTCCAGAGGCTGCGCAAATATAAACTCAAGATGAATCCTATGAAATGCGCCTTTGGCGTGTCCAGCGGGAAGTTCCTCGGGTTTATTGTCCGGCATAGGGGCATTGAAATTGACCCATCCAAGATTAAGGCTATCCAGGAGCTCCCTCCACCAAGGAGTCTGCCCGAGCTAAGATCTCTGCAAGGGCGTTTGGCCTATATCCGACGATTTATATCGAATCTGTCGGGAAGATGCCACCCCTTTCACAAGCTCATGATGAAAGATGTACCGTTCCTCTGGGACGATGGATGTCAGGAAGCCTTTGAGAAGCTGAAAGAATATCTCAAGACCCCTCCAGTGCTGGGGGCACCAGTTAAGGGCAGGCCCTTGATACTGTATATCGCGGCCACACACTGTTCCCTGGGGGCAATGCTGGCACAGATAAATGAAGAAGGCAAAGAGCAAGCCTTGTACTACTTGAGTAGGAGGCTGATTAGAACTGAAGAGAGCTACAGCTACATAGAAAAGACATGCTTGGCACTAGTCTTTACCGTCAAGAAACTCCGGCACTATATGTTGTCACATGAAGTCAGATTGATATCTGCAGCAGATCCGCTCAAATACATATTGACTCAGCCAGTACTGAAGGGCCGGTTGGGCAAATGGGCAGTGATCCTGATGGAATTCGATATTACCCATACACCCCAGAGGGCGATAAAAGGACAGGCCGTGGCTGATTTCTTCGCAGAGCATCCTGTGCCGGAAAATGACATGCTAGGGATTAAGTTACCCGATGATGAGATACTCGAAGCTTGCTAGGCTCGGCCAGTTATGTGGCAGCTATTCTTTGATGGAGCATCTAGAATAGAGATATACTCCGATGGAAAGACCAGAATACGGGCCGGGGCCGGTATTGTGCTGAAGTCGCCAGAAGGGGAGGTCGTGCATACTTCCTGTTCTATAAACAAGCCCTGCACCAATAATGAAGCTGAGTACGAAGCTCTGATAATCGGTCTGCATATCAGCCTCAACATGGGTATCCAGATGCTTCAGGTATTCGGGGATTCGATGTTGATAATAAAACAAATCCAAGGGGAGTTTGAAGTGCGGAAGCCAGAATTGAATCTCTACCACCAGAAAGCTGTGCGCCTTATCGCGAAATTCTATCATATTGAGCTCAAGCATGTGGGCCGTGGGCACAATGCCCAAGCTGATGCACTGGCAAAGCTGGCCAGCTCACTAGCAGTCCCACCAAATGAGACACTGAACATTGTTGTTATGAACCGGCGACAAGTCCCCAGCATGCTAGAAGGGTGCCCCGAAGAAGGTGAAGTTGCTACTGTCAGCACGGTACAGGCGTCTGATTGGAGACAGCACTTGCTGCAGTGGTTTCTGCACCAACAGCTGCCGCAGAAAAGAGAAGAAAAGATGAAACTTCTGAGAATCAAAGATTCTTATGAGTTCAAGAATGAAACTTTGTTCCGAATAATGGCAGATGCACGCAAGAAGATTCTACTCCGCTGCCTGTCCACTGAGGAAGCTTGGCAAGCAATGAAAGAAATACATTCCGGAACAGTAGGTGCCCACCAGGCTGGTCCCAAGATGAAGATAGAAATCAAGAAGCTGGGCTATTATTGGCCCACCATGTTTGAAGACTACTGTAAATTCACAAAGTCATGCCAGAAATGTCAGGAGCATGCTACCGTGCCTAGAAGGCCTCCTACGACTCTGCACCCTACAGTTCCCAGTTGGCCATTTGCACAATGGGGAACTGATGTAGTCGGGCCACTGCCGACTTCCTCGGCCAGACATAAGTACATATTGGCCATAACAGATTACTTCTCCCGATGGGCGGAGGCTGTAGCATTAAGAGAAGTGACTGGTGAGCTGGTCGCCAGATTCATCAAGCAGAATATTATCTTCCGGTTCGGGATCCCCAGCCGAATAATATCTGATAATGGAAGCCATTTCAGAAATCAGAAGGTCTATCGGCTTGCCGAGAAGTATAAAATCGAGTGGAGGACTTCCACTCCTTACAATCCACAGGCAAACGGGTTGGCGGAAGCTTTTAACAAGACTTTGTGCACCCTGCTGGCCAAGGTCGTCAGTTCCAACAAAAAGGACTGGGAAGAAAAAATGTATGAAGCTCTGTGGGCGTACCGCACCGTCTTCAAGACACCTACAGGATGCTCACCATACTCACTGGTATACGGCTCAGAGGCAGTGGTTCCGCTAGAGCTGGAAGTCCCGTCACTCAGAGTGGCAGTCCAATATGGCCTGGCCCGTGGCGAACAGACCAACGCAGAAAGAAGATTAGAGGAATTGGCTGAATTGGAAGGGAAGCACCTCCAAGCTCAGAAGAATATCCAAATGTATCAGGCCCGCATGGCTAATGCATTTAACAAACTCGTAAGAGGATGAGAATTCAAGAAAGGTGACCTCGTCATGGTCAAGAAGAAAGAAGTCATGGCGTCCAACCCAAAAGGGAAGCTGAATGCTAATTGGGAAGGTCCTTATGTGATACAGAGGGTCTACGAAGGAGGAGCCTACGTGGTTGTCAACCATCGAGGGGAAATTCAATTCTCACCGCTCAACGGAAGGCATCTAAAGCTGTATCATACAGCACAACCGACATTCCCTGAGTAATCGGGCAAGCTACCCCTTTCTTGGTCTAGCGGCACTCCGCCCTAGTCGAGATACCCTTTTCTTGGTCTAGTGGCACTCCGCCCTAGCCGAACTACCCTTTTCTTGGTCTAGCGGCACTCCGCCCTAGCTGAGCTACCCTTTTCTTGGTCTAGCGGCACTCCGCCCTAGCCGAGCTACCCTCTTTCTTGGTCTAGTGGCACTCCGCCCTAACCGAGCTACCCTTTTCTTGGTCTAGTGGCACTCCGCCCTAGCCGAGCTACCCTTTTCTTGGTCTAGCGGCACTCCGCCCTAGCCGAGCTACCCTTTTCTTGGTCTAGCGGCACTCCGCCCTAGCCGAGCTACCCTTTTCTTGGTCTAGTGGCACTCCGCCCTAGCCGAACTACCCTCTTTCTTGGTCTAGTGGCACTCCGCCCTAACCGAGCTACCCTTTTCTTGGTCTAGTGGCACTCCGCCCTAGCCGAGCTACCCCTTTCTTGGTCTAGCGGCACTCCGCCCTAGCCGAGCTACCCTTTTCTTGGTCTAGTGGCACTCCGCCCTAGCCGAGCTACCCTTTTCTTGGTCTAATGGCACTCCGCCCTAGCCGAGCTACCTCTTTCTTGGTCTAGTGGCACTCCGCCCTAACCGAGCTACCCTTTTCTTGGTCTAGTGGCACTCCGCCCTAGCCGAGCTACCCCTTTCTTGGTCAAGCGGCACTCCGCCCTAGCCGAGCTACCCTTTTCTTGGTCTAGCGGCACTCCGCCCTAGCCGAGCTACCCTTTTCCTGGTCTAGCGGCACTCCGCCCTAGCCGAGCTACCCTTTTTCTTGGTCTAGCGGCACTCCGCCCTAGCCGAGCTACCCTTTTTCTTGGTCTAGCGGCACTCCGCCCTAACCGAGCTACCCTTTCTTGGTCTAGCGGCACTCCGCCCTAGCCGAGCTACCCTTTTTCTTGGTCTAGCGGCACTCTGCCCTAGCCGAGCTACCCTTTCTTGGTCTAGCGACACTCCGCCCTAACCGAGCTACCCTTTTCTTGGTCTAGTGGCACTCCGCCCTAACTGAGCTATCCTTTTCTTGATCTAGTGGCACTCCGCCCTAGCCGAGCTACCCTTTTTCTTGGTCTAGCGGCACTCCGCCCTAGCCGAGCTACCCCTTTCTTGGTCTAGCGGCACTCCGCCCTAGCCGAGCTACCCTTTTATTGGTCTAGCGGCACTCCGCCCTAGCCGAGCTACCATTTTATTGGTCTAGCGGCACTCCGCCCTAGCCGAACTACCCTTTTCTTGGTCTAGCGGCACTCCGCCCTAGCCGAGCTACCCTTTTCTTGGTCTAATGGCACTCCGCCCTAGCCGAGCTACCCCTTTCTTGGTCTAGCGGCACTCCGCCCTAGCCGAGCTACCCGTTTCTTGGTCTAGCGGCACTCCGCCCTAGCCGAGCTACCCTTTTCTTGGTCTAGCGGCACTCCGCCCTAGCCGAACTACCCTTTTCTTGGTCTAGTGGCACTCCGCCCTAGCCGAGCTACCCTTTTCTTGGTCTAATGGCACTCCGCCCTAGCCGAGCTACCTCTTTCTTGGTCTAGTGGCACTCCGCCCTAACCGAGCTACCCTTTTCTTGGTCTAGTGGCACTCCGCCCTAGCCGAGCTACCCCTTTCTTGGTCTAGCAGCACTCCGCCCTAGCGGAGCTACCCTTTTTCTTGGTCTAACGGCACTCCGCCCTAGCCGAGCTACCCTTTCTTGGTCTAGCGGCACTCCGCCCTAGCCGAGCTACCCTTTTCTTGGTCTAGCGGCACTCCGCCTTAGCTGAGCTACCCTTTTCTTGGTCTAGCGGCACTCCGCCCTAGCCGAGCTACCCTTTTTCTTGGTCTAGCGGCACTCCGCCCTAGCCGAGCTACCCTTTCTTGGTCTAGCGGCACTCTGCCCTAGCCGAGCTACCCTTTTCTTGGTCTAGTGGCACTCCGCCCTAGCTGAACTACCCTTTTCTTGGTCTAGCGGCACTCCGCCCTAGCCGAACTACCCTTTTCTTGGTCTAGCGGCACTCCGCCCTAGCCGAGCTACCCTTTTCTTGGTCTAGTGGCACTCCACCCTAGCCGAGCTACCCTTTTCTTGGTCTAATGGCACTCCGCCCTAGCCGAGCTACCCTTTTCTTGGTCTAATGGCACTCCGCCCTAGTCGAGCTACCCCTTTCTTGGTCTAGTGGCACTCCGCCCTAGCCGAGCTACCCTTTTTCTTGGTCTAGCGGCACTCCGCCCTAGCCGAGCTATCCCTTTCTTGGTCTAGCGGCACTCCGCCCTGGCCGAACTACCCTTATCTTGATCTAGTGGCATTCCGACATGTCACCCTCTATAAAAAAAAGAGAATAAAAGAAAGTAAAAATGGGGTTAAAAATAGAGATACCCCGCCAGACTTGCTCCTATATTAGGAACAAGTGCAAAAATGGCCCAAAACCCAGCTGTGGTGAAAACCCGAAAGGGAACTGCAGGCAAAATTGGGTACCTCGCCATGTGAAAACCTAAAAGGGCGCGTGGGCAAAAGCAAGAGGGGGCTGGCTCCGGCGAAAACCCGAAAGGGCGCTTAAGCCAGTAACGTGGTAATTTAAAGTTCCCTTTTTCACCCTTCCTGATAAAACTCTGAGAAGGACGATCATCATAAAGTCCCACCGGAAATCCTGTCCAACAATTTCTTGTCCCTTGTCATCATCGACAAGATCGGCCGGTCTGTTTCTTTAACCTGGACTCTTCGTCCCTGTTAAGCTAGTCTACATTCCTGGCAGCAGCTTCATGCCTGGGCCGCCATCCACCGCATGTCCCACTGATGATGAAACCCCGTTGATCGCAAGGCATATTGCCTCGATCAATGCTAAAAAGCCCACCTCGGAATAGACCTTCCGTCTGTTCTAATAAAACATTTCCACTTGTTTTTGTCTAAGATCCACCACGATGAATCCCATCCAGTCTAGATCTTACATCTATTCTGATAAAACCTACCATACGTCCCGCCGTGATGAAACCTGCTGTTGATCGATTGGCGCACTGCCCGATCAACGATGAAATCTGTCCGGTTTAGACCTTACGTCTATCCCGATGAAACATATGAAATCCTTGCATTGGTATGAACCCAATACCGATGATGAAACCCGCTATTGGTCGATTGGCACACTGCCCGATCAATGATGAAACCTATCCAGTTTAGACCCTACGTCTATCCTGATGAAGCCCATGAAATCCTTGCTTCGATATAGACCCAATATCGATGATAAGAGCAGCTACTAATGGAGCAGTATGCCGCCTGACCAATGCTAAAACCGGTCCGGAGTAGACTTTCCGTCTGCTCTGATGAAGATGCTACCCACATTCTCAAAGTCAATCTGGACCTTCTGTCTGGATGGATGATGAAATCCTATTCCCTTGCGTTGATGGTAATCCCTACATCAACGATGCAGCCGGGCTCTCGACAAACGGCTTCGCGCCTAAGTTGCAAAACACACTCAAGTCGACCCAGGCTTTCCGCTTAGGTGGACGATGAAACCATATGCCCCTTGCATTGGTGTTGGCACCCACATCAATGATGATACATACACAAGCTGAGCACATGGATTACAAAGCCAAAGTCAAAAAAAAAGAGACAAAATGGGGGCTAAAAATAGAGATGCCCAGCCAGACTTGTTCAGGCACTCTGAGCAAGGGCAAAAATGGCCAAAACCCAACTGTGGTGAAAACCCGAAAGGGCACTGTAGGCAAAATCGGGTACCCCGCCACGTGAAAACCTGAAAGGGCGCGTGGGCAAAAGCAAGAGGGGGATGGCTCTGGTGAAAACCCGAAAGGGCACTTGGGTCGGTAATGTGGTGATTCAAAAGTTCCATGCCAACCGGCACGCTGCCTTCACCTCCCCTTCACTTATGAAGCCTTCCGTCGGTCATCTGGCTCCACGCCCCACCGATGATAAAACCTTTCCAGGGCAGACCTTACGTTTACCCTGATGAAATCTACATACCCTCTTGCAAATGTCCCACCGATGATGAAACCCATCACCATTCTGATAAAGCCTGGCCAACTCAGACCTTACGTCTGTCCTGATGAAACTCTTAAACCTTCCCTTGATCGATAGGCATCTCACCCGATCAGTGATGAAACCCTATCCAGTTTAGACCTTACGTCTATTCTGATGAAACCTATGAAACTTCTTTGCATCGATATAAACCCAATATCGATGATGAAACCAGCTATTGATCGACCGGCATCTCGCCCGATCAATGATACAACCCTGTCCAGTTTAGACCTTACGTCTATTCTGATGAAACTTATGAAATCCTTGCGTCGATATAAACCCAATATCGATGATGAAACCAGCTATTGATCGACCGACGCATCGCCCGATGAATGACGAAACCCTACCCAGTCTAGACCTTACGTCTATTCTGATGAAACCTATGAAACTTTTTTGCATCGATATAAACCCAATATCGATGATGAAACCAGCTATTGATCGACCGGCACCTCGCCCGATCAATGATGAGACCATACCCAGTCTAGACCTTACGTCTATTTTGATGAAACCTATGAAACTTCTTTGCATTGGTATAAACCCAATATCGATGATGAAACCAGCTATTGATCGATCGGCACCTTGCCCGATCAATGCTAAAACCCTATCCAGCTCAGACCTTACGTCTGTCCTGATGAAACCTATGAAATTCCTTTGCATCGATATAAACCCATTATCGATGATGAAATCAGCTATTGATCGACCGGCACCTCGCCCGATCAATGATGAAACCCTTTCCAGTTTAGACCTTACATCTATTCTGATGAAACTTATGAAATTCCTTTGCATCGATATAAACCCAATATCGATGATGAAACCAGCTATTGATCGACCGGCACCTCGCCCGATCAATGATGAAACCCTATCCAGTTTGGACCTTACGTCTATTCTGATGAAACTTATGAAATTCCTTTGCATCGATATAGACCCAATATCGATGATGAAACCAGCTATTGATTGACCGGCACCTTGCCCGATCAATGATAAAACCCTATCCAGTTTGGACCTTACGTCTATTCTGATGAAACCTATGAAATTCCTTTGCATCGATATAAACCCAATATCGATGATGAAACCAGCTATTGATCGACCGGCACCTCGCCCGATCAATGATAAAAACCTTTCCAGTTTAGACCTTACGTCTATTCTGATGAAACTTATGAAATTCCTTTGCATCGATATAAATGCAATATCGATGATGAAACCAACCGTTGATCGACCGGCATATTGCCCGATCAATGATGAAACCCTTTCCAGTTTAGACCTTACGTCTATTCTGATGAAACTTATGAAATTCCTTTGCATCGATATAAACCCAATATCGATGATGAAACCAGCTATTGATCGACCGGCACCTCGCCTGATCAATGATGAAACCCTATCCAGTTTGGACCTTACGTCTATTCTGATGAAACTTATGAAATTCCTTTACATCGATATAGACCCAATATCGATGATGAAACTAGCTATTGATCGACCGGCACCTTGCCCGATCAATGATAAAACCCTATCCAGCTCAGACCTTACGTCTGTCATGACGAAACCTATGAAATTCCTTTGCATCGATATAAACCCAATATCAATGATGAAATCAACCGTTGATCGACCGGCACATTGCCCGATCAATGATGAAACCTGTCCAGTTCAGACTTTGTGCCTGTCCTGATGAAAACCACATACCCTTTCATGTCCCACCTACAATAAAGTCTATTCAGTCTAGACCTTACGTCGATTCTGATAAAACCTATAAAACTTCTTTGCATTGGTATAAACCCAATATCGATGATAAAATCATTCACTGGTCGACTGGCACATTGCCCCGACCGACTTTGAAACCTACCCGGGATGAACCATTCGTCTGTTCCGGATGATGCTCTAAACCTTTTCATTCACATTTCTGCAAACAACCTCACCTGTGGCACACGTGGCCAAAGAAGACATCCGCTACTACCTATAAAATTTGGTTTGAGCACCCTCCGGATACCGTCACGCGGTGGAGCGAGTTTCCCATCCTTTCTCTGAAAGGGTGGATGCTCTCCTGCTAAATACGGGCTATTCGCATGAGGATTGCTGAAACTGCTACCAAATCACCATGAAGTAATGATAATACAGCAAGTAAAGAGCAGCCACATATGAGACCAGCATAAAGATTCCTTTTCACTATATAAAGAAGAAAAAGAGTACAAGAGGAGCCCCTGAGGGGGAATTGTATTACAAAAAAAAAGAAAAAAAAGAGATGTTTACTGGCGCCGGAAGATGTCTTCGAAAGCCAGAAGACCCACATATGGAGCAGCCCCCAACTCATGTAGATGAGCCTCCTTCTCCTGTAGCCGAGCGGGCTCGTCCTGAAGAGACACCACCTGCCCTCCAACAGAGCTACTTCCTCTGCGAACTGTGGCCGAGAGGTTGTTATCTGCGGCAGTTCAGCTCGAAGATCAGCCAGTTCTGCTTCTAGAATGTTATCCGGTTGCATATAAACTGCTCCCGCTATGTCAGAGACTGCAGTTGGCCTCGGCGCTCTTGAAGGATAGAGCTCATCTTCCCCAGCTCAGATTTGCACTCTACCTTCTGCAACTTCAAAGCCATTGCAGTAAAGCGATCAAGCTGAAAGTTAAAGAAAACCAGTATTGAAAGGCTGAGAAAGATACTCTCAGATGCTAAATGATGCACCTGCAGACACCGTGCCACTTATTCTGCGCTTACGCCGTCCACAGGTGGGGGGCATTTGTTGACATATAAAATATGAACAAAGATAAAGATGAGACCAGACCAGCAACGAAGTCTGGAAGATTTCTGCAAAGTCAGGATTGAGGGAGAGCCCTCACCACCAACCACTTGCCCGGCCAAGACCTTCTCAGGCCTGGTTGATGTCCGGTGTTGTCGTCGTCCAAACGGCAATACTGATGAAACTTCGGTCTCTTGACTGATTAGAAACCTCCAGATTACTCAGATGATGATGCATATAAGGGGCCTTCGTTAGTTCCAATATGATCAAAGGAATTCAACGAAGCTAAGGACAATAGGAGCTTCACAGGGGAAAAAGCCTTAAATGGGCCTATTGAATGGGCTTCAATGAGACCCCTTGCGTCGAGAGCTTTGGAGAGAGTAGCACGCCGGGAACTTGCCCACTGCTGCAGGCGCGCCGGGAACCTCTTCCACCAAAGCAAGTGCGCCGAGTGCCATCTGCAAAAGGAAGGGCTTATATAAACCCTTTCTTCGCCTACAAGAAAGGAGAGAGGAGAGAACAGGGGGAGAATAGAACGAGAGGAAGAGAAGGGCTTCGAAGAAAAAAAGAGACCAACAGAGAGAGAGAGCCTCCTCCGCTGAGAAAAGAGAGAAGAGACCAACAGAGAGAGAGAGAGCCTCCTCCGCTGAGAAAAGAAAGAAGAGATCAACCCGAAGAAAAAGGGAGAAGAAGCTCCAGGTGGGCAGGCAGCTGGGGAGGGAGAGGAGTCAATGCTCCGCCCTCCCCCATGTTTCTTTTCTTTTCTCTTTATGTATTCATATAAGTTTTATCTTGATTCACCGGATGTAACTGGGATATCCCGGCCTCTGTTTTACCTCCTTTTCCCTCACTCCCTTCTTGTGATTGGTGTGAGTTTTGGAATGATGTAATGAAACGAAATACTACGATGGCCCATTTGGGTGCTGGGTGATTGAAATATCTACCATCTGTCTCCCCCCTCTGTATCTGCTGTTCTTCAAAACATTTATCTACTTAGATGCTCCGAATTTTTCGTTTATGCTTCACATCTCCGGGTCCGTTCTCTCATGAAAGATGAAGACGGAGCCCCAACCCTCGTTCAATGGGTCATTGGGCTCTGTCCCCTCCTTCCCTCCCTTTGATGATGGGTTTTCTCGCATGTCGTGGATTTCTGTCGAGCTCCCAGCTTGTTCAGGGTCAGAGACATCAATCTCTTGATCGTCTGAACAGCAGGTGACAAAAAAACCCCATATATCTCCCGAGGGTTTAATGATGGATGATCCTGTCCTTCGACTGATGCTACCCTCCCTTAAACCCCTGGCCTTCACGCCTATAAAACCTTTTAATCCTCCTCGTCTGTGCTAGAAAATCCAGCCTGAATCCTTGTCCGAAACCAGAAGAACCAAGAACAGAGACCCGGAACCTTCCCGGCGCCAAGAACAGTAGTCCCTGAAGAGACCTTCCCGGTGCGAGGATGGACGCGTCGGGAACCTCCCTTGCCAGCTTCCCGGTGCCCAGAATAGTGCCCACGAAGAAACCTTCCCAGCGCGGCTGTTTGCGCGCCGGGAACTCCGTATGCCAGCTTCCCGGCGCCAAGAATAGTGCCTTATGAAGAACCCTTCCCGGCGCAGTGGTTCTTGCGCCGGGAACTACCCCCTTGTGCCATAAGCCCTTTTATGCTATGAATGCTCCATCCCTTGAGCCCCAGATGAGAACCCCTGCTACCAGTCAAGAAACCACACATATACCCCTATGATCCGCTCAATGTAACCCGGTATTCTGTCGAGGGACACCCAGGGTCACCATATACCCTCAAAGATAACAATAAACGGGGACAATCTCCCCTACACGGCCCCCCCAGGGCTAGATTTAATCATAACCCCGCTAACCAAAGGAGCTCTGCCACTGCATGCGCTCTGATGGCCTTAAGGGGATATTAAGATAGTGCTGCAAGCACGTACATGGGTCAGGGGTCCAATACCCCTCTACTCTTGGCTTTCACCCCAGCACTCCGTGGGTGATTGTCTATCATTCCCTGGCAAATGTTAAGTCCGAAGAGGTGCTGCCAAAATTCTTCCAGGAGCAGGCACTTGAAGACGACATTAAGCTGTCCCTGGGGCTCTGCACGAACACTGGTGACAGGGATCCTCTAGACCCCGATTTCCCCAATTCCTCTTCGATCTTGGCCTTCCTTCGGAACCCAAACCCAATCCAGTTCAGATCTAATGAACTGATCCACTTTGATCCCAAAGAGAACCCTCTGCCCTGGCCTAAATCATCAAGAAACCCAAAACAGGGCACCGTAAAATCCCAGAGTCCATATCTGCGCCATCACCCATCTTGGCCCCATGCACAGTAAAAGGGGTGAATAGTCCTCGGCGCGATCCTTCTGGCGCCGAGAACCCCACCCCTTGACCTCTTTACCTTCAGGCCGGGAACCCCCCTGGCCTCTTTGCCTTGCGCCGAGAACCACCTGGGCCATTTAGCCCTTGCGCCGAGAACCTTGCGCCGAGAACCCCCTTGGCCTCTTAACCTGCACGCCGGGTCATCTTGCCCTTGCGCCGGGAACCCCATCCACCTTGAGCTGCGCCGAGGACTTACCCTGCCATCCAGTTGAGCCTCCGATGGTTTGATCAGATCCGTCCAGGGATACCCATGAGTCACCAGACCTGCCCCGGGGATAAATCCAAAGGGAGACAAACTCCCTTACGTTCCACCGTCCCGCGTCGGATTTACGAGTAACCCCTTTAGCTCGGGAGGTCTCTGCCACTGCATGAGTTCCACTGGCTTCCTTAAGGGAAAATCGAACGTTGCCCCCATGGCAGACATATGCAGTTCGGGAGGTCTGGCCTCTATTTCTCTCGGCTTTCATCCCGGCACTCCGTGGGTGATAGCCTATTTCCCCCTGGGCATGATCCAGATAAAGGGGAGATGCTGCAGAAATATCGATTGATGCTTTAACCCCGACAAGCCCCGGGAAACGTGTATCATACGCCTCCCGTCTGGCTCAATTCTTCGGGGGATACAAATACTTCGAGGCCCTTGGCCGGATGAGAAACGTGAAAGGGGACATGTCTCCGATGATCGTCCAGGCCCCGCCCCGCCACTGCATGGACGGTGTCCTATCTCTGCCCGGTACGACCCACACAAAGGGGTCATGCTGATTTAATAATTTGTCGTTTATTCAATTACCTTCTTAGAATAACAAGAACTTCAATGTTATGCACTGTCATTTTCAACCGCCCCAAGTGGCCTCCTATTTTGGCGTTTAATCAAGGGTTATCCTTCTTAGGAAGGGCGTAATTAACGTCATAGCCTTTATGGTATGACGGACTTCCGGTCCCGACTCGGACTTGACAATCGACTGACCAAGTCAAGTCGAGCGCATAATAAAAATTGTCACTCTAGTGACTGGCACGCCTAATAAATCTAACCAATGAAACATACCAGACGGAAAAGAATCCGCGTCCACACCGACATGGGCCTTCAACCCCGGGTCTACGGCTTCTCAGCATCCGCATCGGGTTTCCGACCCCGAATCCCGGCAAGGCCGACACTCGACACGGGCTCACAGCCCCAAGTTCGCGGCTCTCCGGTGTCACACTCGGAGCCCCGGTCCCGAGCTCCAGTTGAACCGGCTCTCCCTGTGGGTCTTCCACCCAGGGGGCAGCGCTCCTCAGCACCTCCCTCGGGTCCCCTGACCCGAGCCCAGACTACGCCGGCACCTACCACAGGTCTTCGACCCAGGGGCGTTGGCACCCCAGTACTTTCGACGGCGTCGCCACCCGGTGCAAGAACGTCATCTCGAGCAACGGCGACACTCCTATTGGCGCGGGCAAAGGCTTACACCCAAGTCGCCCAACCATCGACTCCCGACGTGGGTTACTTACCCCGGGGACCGATCCCGGCACTACAGGCTGACGACTTCATGTTGCCGGTCGCCCCGGGTCATGTCTTCTCAGTCTACCATCTTGGGGCGGAGTCTTCCTCAGCTCCTCATAAGAAGCGTCGCCATGGCCGCAAAGGCAGGTGCCTCGCTGCCATGACCAGCAAATCGGCAAGACGGTCCAAGTCGGCGACTTGCAGATCCATCTCGACGGGGGTGAACCAATCATACCCCGAGAACGGACCATTCCTACCATCCCCACTTCCAATCATTTTGACCTCTTGCGTCAAGCACGAGAGGACGGGGCAAAGCTTAAAGGAGCGGGTTCGTCGACGATAGTCCGGGGGCACCCACCGCAGCTAGGCACACAGCCTCCCAAGACAGCTCATCGGAAAAGCGGCGACAAGGGAGATCAGCAACCTAACCTGAGAAGAATCTGGGTCACCCTAGAAGAAGCTCAAGCTGTTCGAAGGGTGCGGATCACCAACCCCCTGCGAGCACTCAGACGCAGCATCAGACGGAATGCGGCTGGCCTTACAGTAGCACAGTCTAACGATGCCCAGTCATTCAATGTCCCCTGCACAATCGAGCGTAGGCAAAGGTGAGCCCGTCCCCGGGCCCTCCAGCAACCTGGCCAGGGTTCTCCTCCTGCTGACATCGGGAGCGAGCCCCCTCCGCAATGCATCTCGGTCTTTGACAGATTAGGGACGCTTATCCGCCCCGAGCGACACCCGCGAAGGAAGAGGACGGCCCGGTTTATCAATGACGCAGTGCGAGTGTTCGCGTGCTACGCCACCGGACACCAGCCAAACACCCAGTCTGATGACTTGAACCAGCCTCTGTCCCACTTCAGGAGACCGCGCCACCAGGCTCTGCCGCCTCCCTCAATAGGTCATATTGGCACTTCTGCCGGACCGCAGGCGTCGGAACGCGTGGAAGAGGTCCCGGTGGAAGGCCGTGACCCTCCTATCAACGCAGAGCCGGTCAACAACGACCCCCCTGCGAACGAGGTTCAAGAAGTGACCCTCGACACTCTCATGAAGGAGAACCAACAACTGAAGGCCCTCCTACCGGACCTCCTCCAGGAGCGAGACCTTCATCCGCAACAAGCTGATAGGCCTCAGGCCGAGGCACCGGCACCCCCGGCAGCCCGCGATGTTGCCAACACCTTAGCGGCGAATGCCCGAACTCCGTTGGCAACTAGGTTTGGCACGCCTCCGGTTGATACTCAACCACGAGCCTCCAACACGCCAGTGCCGGAGAATCTCGTGGCACAACGTCAGATGATCGAGCGTATTGTCGAGACAAACCTCACCCAGTACAGTGAAGGGACGGTCACCATGGATCTCTACAGTGTACCCTACTCGCTTCCCCCAGAGTACTCCAAGCCCCCAAAGCTACAAAAGTTCGATGGACAGGGGTCGCCACATGAACACTTGGCCTACTATGACATGGCCATGGGTGAGTTGGCGTTGGATGAATCATATCTCCTCTGCTACTTCGCCACTTCGCTTATGGGAACGGCCTTCCAATGGTACTCCCGCCTGAAGCCCGGATCAGTCGTCAACTGGGCCGACCTCCAGAAGAAATTCCTCGACCGATTTCAAACGGTCGAGCGAAAGGTCTCCCTCGCCGAACTCTGCTGATGGGGACATCAAGGCAAGACCGCTCACATTTTATTTACATTTATGTCCTTTTGTATTTGTATGTATACCCTTGTGATATATGGGTACACAATTGTAAGTCTTAGTGGGTTTTTGTGCAAAATGTCAGTAGGTCCAGCAAGGGGGCCCCCAGTCCTTCCCCATTGATCCACCTAAGCCATGTGGGGCTGGTCAAAGACTTAGGTGACCTTCTAGATGGATTGACTAGTCAATTGACACATGGGGAGACAAGTGGTTTAAAATTTCAAAGGAGGCTACCTACCATTACCTACCTTGTCACCTTGGTCAACGGGGCGCCCCCCCTTTTGGTCTAATTTTAATTTTTTAAAAAAATGCTATTAGAACTAATTAGTTCTATACCTTGTATATCCCTCCCAACCCTAGATCTGAGGGTATTAAGAGTCTTTTTTCATTTCATATAAATAGCATGTAATTTCCATTTGTGTGAATTAATGAGAAGAAAATATTACATTGTGCAAGGAACTTGGTGCGCCCCTCCAATCTCTCCCTCTGGTTCCTTCCTCCTCCTTCAACATTTCAGGTTGTAGAACCCTTCTATCTTAGCCCCTCCACCTCAGATTTCTATCTCTGCCGCCGCCACCACCGTTCGTGCCGCCATCGAGCCGCCGCGAAGCTGCTTCCAAAGTGCTGTCCAGGTTCTATTTTGCTGGATAGAGGTTCACTCCGAAAATTTAGCTCCCAACTCCGACATCATCTGGAGCTGAGATTTTCAGGGTTGGTTCCGCTCTTGATTCCCAACCACCAGTAAAATTATCCCATCATTTACCTTTCGTTTTATATTTTTCCATTTTGGTGTTTTTCCACCTTCTAGTTCTGTCCCAGTTCAGATCTGTGTAACAGTAGCTCTGTATTTCTAGGTTTCGACCCACTTCTTGATTTTTGTTTGAATCCCCAAATTTATTGGAGGTTCTGTCAGACCATCCCCATCCTCCACAAATTTTCGTCGAATTTCAAAAGCCCTCTACCTATTTTTAGGAATTGTGTCTTTCCCCCAAATTCAGTTCTGTTTCTGCTGTCCAGATCCGACCACCCGTTACTATAAAATACTTTTCCCCAGTCAAATCTCCACCAAACCTTTCATAAAATATATCCCTGTTTTTCCCTCTTCGGCCTCTACAACTTTCATGAAGTACTCAAAGGCTGAATCGAAGGTCTACATCACTATCAATGCCAACTCTCAGGAAAAAGCATTTCTGCCCTGAGTTTTCTGATCCTGTGAACCAGCAGCTTGAATATTCGACAAAGGCCATTAACGGGAAATTCAAATTTCTTTATCTGGCCATAGATCGAAGGATTTTGAGTTAGATTTCCATCGGTACCTCTTGTGCACCGATCTGACGTCGGGAGTGACCGCAGAAGCGGATTTCGTCGGGACACGCGGGTCTGAAACAGCAGTTCAGATCCGTGGGCAGTAATTCCGACGAGTGAAGATCGGAGTCGCCCGATCTCCGACCGGTGAACCAGCATGCTGCCTTCCTAGGGAACGCCCCTCTAGATGTCCCCACCACAGTGGTGCCACCCCGGTCCCACGCGGCCCCACTGACCAACACGTGGGAGCCACAATCGTGCGTACACGTGCAGCCGAAGCTACGCAAGAAGCTGCCCATCAACCTGAACCCGCTACTCCCGGGTCCCATTGTGTCGCCCTTTACCTCCCTGCGTAGAGTGGGCAGTAAAGTCTTTGCTGTAATTTATATAATTTGTTGTTCCGAGAGTACGAGATCGACAGGGATCGTCTTCCCCACGCCGGGCGCGTGGAGGTATCATGTTCGCTCACTTACTCGACATTTGCTTTATTCGTATATACTTTTTTATGCCGCTGCTAGAGAGCATGCTAGGATCGTAGCTCGCTATACTTTTTATATCACCGCTGCTGCGAGAGAGAGCGAGACCGTCCCGTGACCCGATTTGGGCACGAATTTGTGAGTTGACCACCCTAGCTCACTGCCGGTTTCCCAACCGTGCACGTCCGTATGCTTCCCTCGTTAGGGGCGATCGCAAGCTTGCTTAGAGTCCTAGAGTCGCATATCCAATTGGAGTCGAGTCGCGTGTCCGTCCAGCATCAGTTTGGTATCAGAGCGCCAGTTGAGTCTAGGGTAGTCATTCATCATTGCTTAACAAAAATACAAAAAAAGAGTCATTGTCTAAGTCGGTCTAGGTTGCATTTCATCCCAATAACCCGGTATATAAAAAGGTGTTGTCCGAAAGTTAGGCTACGCCAATCGGGACGGCCGCACACTTGCGCGAGTGATCTTCGGATCGATTAACTCCACCACGTACCGAGTCTTGGTTTAAGTGTAGGGTCCTTAGTGTGCATGCATTCCAACCTTGCATAGTCGGTGTAGTGTCTTGTCCACGGTTGACATGGTCACCCTTTGGCTCCCCTAATGCCCATGGCTTCCTGATAAGCGTCCATTTTCTATGATAATTTATTGCATGTAAACCATTTTATGTGCATATAATTAGGCAATTATGCATGATCTATCGTTAATCTCAACTTCGCATGTAGATTAGACCTTTCATGTAAATTAATTAATTTGGTGATTTTATTTAATAAAATGGAGTTGAGAGTCATGAACATTAATTCTCCATTGCATAATTATGAGTAATTGTGATTCATGTGCACATTATGGTAATTTTTATGGACTAAATCGTAATTATATGTGTGCAGGACACCGAAGGTAATTGCAAAAGAAGCTGGGGGTAAAACTGTCATCACCACTTTGACCAAGTCAAAAGCATATATTTTGGTTGGAGGGAAAAAGAAATTTCAAAAGTTTAAAATTGAGGAAAAGAAACACATATTTTGGTTGGAGGGAAAATTGAATTCAAAGTTTGAAATAAAGGAGAGACATGATGAGCCTTGGGAAAGGGGGTGCCCAAAGTCAAAGAAAGGGGGTGCCCACCTACTTTTTCTCTTCCCCATGCATCATATTCCACTTGAATCTCAGCCATCCATCTCCTTTTGATATAATCTCCACCCTCTATCTACCCAACTTTCCCTATAAATAGCCCATGACAAGGAGGAGAAAGGGAGTTCTTCTTTTGACAATTTCTTTCCCAATCTTAGGTCGCCAATTTCTCCCCCTTAGGTTCATTTTCTGCTCTTACACGCTTCATATAAGTTCTTCAATTTTAAATTCTCTACAACTTCTTATTCTGCATCATCTTCTAATTCCTTCCCGTTTTTACGCTATTTCGTATATTTCACTATACTATCATGTTCATCTATGAATCAATGTTTCTCTCTATTTTTCCTCTTATTTCTTCACTTTATAATCATTTTCTCTTCTTAGTGTCTTCATGAACAATCTTTGTTGTTAAGTGTTCTGCACTTTCTTCTTCTACATCATCTTCTAATTCTCTCTAGTTAGTAAGTTATTTCTCATTTTTCAACTTGCTGTCTTGTGATTGTACTGTTCATTCGAGGTGTTAGTTTCTGTTATTCCTCTGTTTTGAAGCCCTTCTGCTCTTCTTTTATATCTCAGTTCTTCATAAACGTTCTTCCTCTCCTATAGATCTAGATTTTATTCTTCTACCACTTTCTCTAATTCCATAACATTTTTAAGTTATTTTTAATTCTTCTCAGTTCAATTTTTTCTACACAGTTACTGTTCATCCGTGCAGACCACTTCCCTTCTTCCTCTGATTTCACCATCTTCCTCACATTTTCTCTCTCTATGCCCTTCATCAAAGTTCGTTCTCTCTTCCCACTCTTCAACTTCTTCTTCTTGGGCACCCCCTAATTCATCTTGGGTTCAAAGTTATTCACCCTCCAAAGGCAGCTTCAACGACGAAGGTGACTTCCTCCCAGTGTAGGCGACATCTCCCGCAAGGTGGTTCATAATCCAAGGTCAAGAGAGGACGGCACCGTCATCACCATTGCTGCTACCATATCCAAACTCTAAGCTTTTCTTGTTCTTATTACTTTTGTGTTATTTCACTTCATTGTAATCTTGTTGCGTTATTAGTGTAATCTTATTTTACATTTCATGTACTCTTTCTTTTAAGTTAATAAAAGGAGTTATTCTTTTGACCTAGTTCTTACTCTTCTTCCCTCTCTACCTCTTTTTTCTATCTCTTCTTTCCACTTCATGCAATTATTTTCTATAGCATAGGCGCATAGTCATAGGTGTTTTCAATTAAGTGTTTGGTTTGTTCATCATTTCACTATTTTCTTTAAGCAAAGCCAAATCACAAGTGTTTTCCAAAGGACTTCAAGGTTTTTAACTCTAAAAATCTCTTCTTCCCTGTGGAATCGACCCTTCTCGCCACCTTATTACGTCTTACTTTCATCTAGTGCGAGTTAGAATTTTTAAGATTGATACGCGTGTTTTAAACGACGAACTTTCACGTTATCAATTTTTGGCGCCGTTGCCGGGGAAGAATGATGATTTTTGATTTAAGAACTTCATTTTCCTTGTATATATAGGATACTAATAAAGCTCTCTTTTCTTTTCTTTTTTTTACAGGATGAAAAGAAAAAAATCAGAAAAAATCAGAGGTAAGTTTACCTTTCTTTCTTTCATCTTTGGGATTTAGTCATTCATTTCAAATAAAAAGAAAAAAAGAACGAGGGAACATTTTTCAAGTAAGTATCTAAACTTTTTCTCCTTCATTTTAATTTCATTTCTCTACGTTTCATATCTTGTGATTTGATAGGTTCACTAAATAAAAATAAAAAAATCATCACTTGAACTTCAATAAAAATCTTCATTGCAAGAGTAGAACCCACACTTTCATGTTTTAGGTCATGCATTATTTAGGATAGAATTTATTTTTCCTTATTGTTTAATCATTGTTAATTGTATTATTGAAGATTGCGGGTGGCAAGGTGAGTACTCTAATTTCTTCAAAAGCATGCCCATGCATTTTCATGCTTGCATAGAACCCCTTGTTTGAACTTGGTTTGTTGCATATCATTTCTAAAATATTCTAAGGGCAACACCCATAAGTAAGATAAGGTGGAGATTTCATCACCCTTCCTTAGCCCACAAACCATAATTCTCATGCATCTTTGTATCACCTAGACCTTAAATAAAATCTTGTAGACATTGGCCCTAGGTTCACACTGTGGTTCTTGTGTTATTTGGGCTTACCCTCTTATGAAAACCGGTGCCTAAGGCAAGACAGTCGGATGGTAAACGCCTTAAGCGGGCTAGTGGTTTGGCATAATTAGGTCCCTACGAAAGTAGGGGGAACCTCCCACTACCCCACCCCTTACCTGACTGGTGAAAATATTGAGGGTAAACTTAAGTTTCACTTTAGCCATTTTGTGAAACCCAAATTGTAGGTCTAGGTCACATCTTGGTCATTAGGTAATTTGTGTGATAACTTGTTTGTGTTTGCATAAAAAAAATAAAAACAAAATCTCCTCTTCTCTCTCTTTGTCCTAGTTTATGTCAAAATAAAAAAAATCATCATCTTGCATACATATTCATATAGTTATTGATTGCATTGAGAACAATAAAAATTAAAAAATATTTAAAAAAAAACTTAAAAAATATGGGTGAGAAAATTCCAATCGTTGAGTGGGCTCATAAATTCAATGAATTGGACTTTGTAGCCCATGTTTCTTGATCCAATGTTGGGCTATGAATTTAAACACCTTCATTCCACCTTATTATCATGATCATCAGGGCATGTGGGCCAAACCATCGCATTATGTTGCTAATGGCCCAACTCAACATTTACCTCTAACTCAACGCGGCCCAACCCATTTTGAAAATTCACACTTCTCTACAGGTCAACTTTCTTCTTTTACCCAAGAGCAAACTCAAATACCTCCATATTTTTCCACCCCTTCTTATCACACATATTCATCTAATTTTGGGTGGGAAAACCCACAATCATTCTCTTGGGAATCTCATCAAGACCCGATTCATTATCCTCTAGATCAAAATTTTCCAAATTGGGCTTCATACTCAAATGATCCTTACGGTCATGCCCAATATGAAGGACAACCCATCTACGCCCCTCCTCCCCATTATCAGATTGATTACCACTCAGATTGTTATCCACCTCAGTATGACTATGAACCATCTTATCCAGTTCTTCCACAGTTTGATTTCAATAAGGAGGATAGGTTCAATCAAATGACTCAACTCATCTTGGCCCAACAACAGTCCATTGGAGCTCAAAGTCAAATCATTAAGGCCCAACTAGACCAACTTGCTAAGGGGTTGGAAATGGATCAAATAGCTAGCTTCTCCACTTCAAACTTTGATTCTGACTATAATGTTAGTCTAAATGATCAACCCATGAATCCTCAACTCAACAACAATCAAATCATTTTTGACAATGAGGAGAATATGGAACTGTTATATCAGGAAGAATTAGAGGAAGCTAGTGAAAATCAATTTAAGGAGGCCGAGCAAAATCATGAAGAAAATTATGAGGAGTCAAACAATTTTAAGTTGGGGGGAGAGGAAGAGAAAAATGAATTTCAAAATTCCAATCAATTTACTCTTCCTAAATTTGATAATTCTTTCTTTGAAGATGAGGATGAAGAAGAAGTGAGGGTGGAAAAAGAATTGAGTGAATATTTGAACCATTCATCTTGGGTTACTGAAGAGTTAGACATTGTGCATGAAAATCATTTTGATCAGACGGCTCTTGATCTAGGAAAAGATGTAGATCTTGTGACCATTTCTGACCTCGACAATTCTGTGGATATTTCTATCATTCTTCAAGTCGATTGGTCAGATCCACCTGATATTCATGACCAACAATGTGTTGAGAAGCATGTTAATCTCATTTATCCTTGTCTCCTAGACATTGAACTTGTTGTGGAACCTTTTGATACCCCTCCTATTCATGTTTTTTCTCATCTCAACCTAATGATGGAAAAATTCAAAATAAAAGAATCTTTGGAAGATAATAAGGTATGCATAGATTTGTTCCCACCTTATCAAGACCTTAAAGAGGAATATTTTGTCATTCATGATATGATCATTAATAATGATCCTCTTCCATTCTCTAACCAAGGTGGCCCATTTGAACTCTTAAACCCACCCTGGAATCTTTTTAGCCCATGGATTCATCTGCAACATACTTTCCTCCTATGGTATGGAGACTGGAATTAAAAGAAAAATAAAATCATTTGGTGGCTCATAATCAAATCAACATTTTGGTAAATAAGTCACATGCGTCTGGCTGAAGACGTTAAACTTAGAGCTTCTTGGGAGGCAACCCACAGTTTTCGTAATTTTCGTGTGCTAATAAATGGCTTCTTGGGAGGTAACCCAAGTTTGTATTGTAGTTTTGTTTTATTTTTAATTTTTGTAGGTATGAATAAAGGAAAAGTTGGGGGGAGAGAGAAGATTACTTGCACCTATGCCTCGCCTTTAACGGCCAAGTACCGCCTTTGGTCAGCAAGGATGTCCGTCGAAGTTCACTTCCGTCAAGTTGTCCCGTTCCTTCACAAATTTCATGTCTACATTATTCTATTCATACATATTGCATATGCCATTGAGGATAATGTCATTCAAGTTGGGGGGGGAGAAAAGAAAAAAACATTTCATTTCATGTGAGTACAACCTGATCTGAGTTCTTACTTGATATCATGTATTGTTGCATGCAAATGAAAAGATGTAAACTCTATTTTGAGTCTCATGATTCATGCTTAAATTAAAAGTAATTCTGGAATAGAAAAGACTTGGGAGAAGGATGATGGAGAATTTAGTCAATCTAGCCATGGAAAATTGATATAAGAATCTCTTTAAAGTTCATGTGCACTTTAGAAAAAAAAAATTTCACATTGCACACTAATGAAACAAGCAAGACAAGCCCTCTACTATCTTGGATATATTGTCTGATATTCTGCACCTCTTAAGAAAGGATATCCTTTTACAAAGCTTTCTGCCAAATTATCTATCAAATAAGTGCAATGGCACTATGAAAAAAGAAGAAGAAAAAAGAAGAAGAAAAGAACACCATGAAAAATGCCCCAATTCTTAGTAACCGGGCCTACTTCACCTAAGACGTGTTGAGGTTCACGTCAAACGGAAAAGGGAACCCTGATCTTAGTAACCGGGCCTACTTCACTTAAGACGTGTTGAGGTTCGCGTAAAACAGTGAAGGGATAGTGCAGCATCATGTACGAAATAAAAGATCCCAAAGGGACAAAGAAATAAGGCAGACAAAAAAGCTAGTATGCTTAATGCTCTGGTTAGGAGGTGCAGGGTTGAATGACATTTGTTTGGAATAGCAAATGGGGGATGTAATTGTCTAAGCTGTGGATTTAGTATGACACATGCACAAGTGCTATTGAACTTTACTTTGAATTCTTGATCATGTACCTAAATTTCCAAACAAAGGTTAGTGTGCATTATTGATTCCGGATTCCTAATCTTTGGTTGATTCTATGAAGGGAGAGCTGAATATAAGAGCATGAATTTTACAAACTCTTGTTAGTCCTAAATTTTAATTTATTTACATTGCTAAGGGACTAGCAATGAGTAAGTTGGGGGGTATGATAAGCGTCCATTTTCTATGATAATTTATTGCATGTACACCATTTTATGTGCATATAATTAGGCAATTATGCATGATCTATCGTTAATCTCAACTTCGCATGTAGATTGGACCTTTCATGTAAATTAATTAATTTGGTGATTTTATTTAATAAAATGGAGTTGAGAGTCGTGAACATTAATTCTCCATTGCATAATTATGAGCAATTGTGATTCATGTGCACATTATGGTAATTTTTATGGACTAAATCGTAATTATATGTGTGCAGGACACCGAAGGTAATTACAAAAGAAGCTGAGGGCAAAATTGTCATCACCACTTTGACCAAGTCAAAAGCATATATTTTGGTTGGAGGGAAAAGAAATTTCAAAATTTTGAAATTGAGGAAAAGAAACACATATTTTGGTTGGAGATAAAATTGAATTCAAAGTTTGAAATAAAGGAGAGACATGATGAGCCTTGGGAAAGGGGGTGCCCAAAGTCCAAGAAAGGGGGTGCCCACCTACTTTTTCCCTTCCCCATGCATCATATACCACTTGAATCCCAGCTATCCATCTCCTTTTGATACAATCTCCACCCTCTATCTACCCAACTTTCCCTATAAATAGCCCATGACAAGGAGGAGAAAGGGAGTTCTTCTTTTGGTAATTTCTTTCTCAACCTTAGGTCGCCGATTTCTCTCCCTTAGGTTCGTTTTCTGCTCTTGCACTCTTCATGTAAGTTCTTCAATTTTAAATTCTCTACAACTTCTTCTTCTGCATCATCTTCTAATTCTTTCTCATTTTTACACTATTTCGTATATTTCACTGTACTATCCTGTTCATCTGTGAATCAGTGTTTCTCTCTATTCTTTCTCTTATTTCTTCACTTTATAATCATTTTCTCCTCTTACTGTTTTCATAAAAGATCTTTGTTTTTAAGTGTTCTACACTTTCTTCTTCTACATCATCTTCTAATTCTCTCTAGTTAGTAAGTTAGTTCTCATTTTTCAACTTGCTGTCTTGTGATTGTACTGTTCATCCGAGGTGTTAGTTTCTATTATTCCTCCATTTTGAAGCCCTTATGCTCTTCTTTTCTATCTGTGTTCTTCATAAAAGTTCTTTCACTCCTGTAGATCTAGATTTTATTCTTCTACCACTTCCTCTAATTCCATCACATTTTGAAGTTATTTTTAATGCTTCTCAGTTCAGTTTTTTCTACACAGTTACTGTTCATCCGTGCAGACCACTTCCCTTCTTCCTTTGATTTCATCATCTTTCTCACATTTTCTCTCTCTATGCCCTTCATAAAAGTTCTTTCTCTCTTCCCACTTTTCAACTTCTTCTTCTTGGTCACCCCCTAATTCATCTTGGGTTTAAAGTTATTCACCCTCCAAAGGCAGCTTCAACGACGAAGGTGACTTCCTCCCAGTGTAGATGACATCTCCCGCAAGGTGGTTCGTGATCCAAGGCCAAGAGAGGACGGCACCGTCATCACCATTGCTGCTACCATCTCCAAACTCCAAACTCCAGGCTTTTCTTATTCTTATTACTTTTGTGTTATTTCACTTCATTGTAATCTTGTTGCGTTATTAGTGTAATCTTGTTTCGCATTTCATGTACTCTTTCTTTTAAGTTAATAAAAGGAGTTGTTCTTTTGACCTAGTTCTTACTCTTCTTCCCTCTCTACCTCTTTCTTCTATCTCTTATTTCCACTTCATGTAATTATTTTCTATAGCATAGGTGCATAGTCATAGGTGTTTTCAATTAAGTGTTTGGTTTGTTCATCATTTCACTATTTTCTTTAAGCAAAGCCAAATCACAAGTGTTATTCAAAGGACTTCAAGGTTTTTAACTCTAAAAATCTCTTCTTCCCTGTGGAATCGACCCTTCTCGTCACCTTATTACGTCTTACTTTCATCTAGTGCGAGTTGGAATTTTTAAGATTGATACGCGTGTTTTAAATGACGAACTTTCACGTTATCACTTCCCCATCGCCCAGGCGATATGACTGTTAGCCCACCCATGGGCTTGGCAACCATCCTCTCCACTTCCGTAGGCCCGAAGCCTCGGATTTTTATGGCTCCAATGACCCGGGTGTCTACCTCAAGTGGGAGGCCAACATGGACACCTACTTTGATTGTTATCACATGTCCGAAGTCGGGCAGTTCTATTATGCCAAGGAGCGGCTTCTACACAAGGCCGCCGAAAAGTGGGATTACATTGAACGTTCGAGAGAGGTTAGGAGGCAATGGCCTATCAAGTCATGGTGGGACATGAAGAGAGAGCTTAGGAAGGTCTATCTTCCCCACCCATCAACCTCCAACCCCGGGGGTCATACCATGAGCCCACCCCACCACATCACCCCTAATCAAGTGGGCCACACCTCCACCCAACCCCGCCCCTTCACCCACATCCAAGCCCTCCAAAGTAACCCCAATCAAGTGGCCCGCCCAGTCGCCTCCAACCAACCTCACCTCGGCACCTCCGTCCAATCCCACCCAATCGCCTCCAACCAAGTGGAATCCCCACTTATTGTCGAGTCTAGGTCCGCATCCGGGCCGAGAGATGAAGAGCGAGTCCACCCCGAGGCCCCTACTCCAACCCGTAACTTAGATGAAATCAAGAAAATGCTTTCGGATTGGTTGGATAGGATAGAAAGGACACATGCTCCTTCACCACCCGTGAGTGCTCCGTTGCCACCCTCTCCTTCTGAACTTCATCCGGAGCCATCTTATTTGGAGCCACCAAAGCTCGAGCCACCCGTGTTTCTAACGGGTACACCTTTTATAGCCGAGCCACTTCTTAGCTGGCTCAAGGTTGGCTTGGTCCCGCCTTCATATCCATCCATGGACCCCACCTTACCTCTAGTCCCCGTCAACTCCTACCACATGACATTCCGGTCTAGTCACCATATTGATACATTGGGTGACCTTATTATGGGTTTACACCGGCAATGGAGGTTGACATACTTATTGGCCCGAGACTTCGACCAACCCACTAGTCGTAGCTTCACTCATCTGGCCTTAGGGTCCATTACCTACGTGTGCACCGTGGGTTGTGTCACCACGGAGATTCTCTTATTCCTCCCTATGTCGGCCGAACCCGACTTCATACCCTTTTGCCCGAGAGAGGAACCATACATCCTACACATGATCACCATCCCACCTACAATGCATGAAGGTGACTATCCACACCTTCGAGACTTCTACACCGGGGATCGTGACTTGTGGGAATCCACCACAAGGGGTCATACCTTCTTTGATCTCTTTGACCCATTCCATAGTGGACTCTATGACCCACCATATATACTTCATTCCTTCGAGGGAGTCCACTACCACACCCCTACCCCACGGGTCGGGTCTTCTACACCCACCAATCCCAATCTCGATGCACCCACACCCGGCTCTTCCACACTCGGCTCTTCTAGCCCTCTCAAGTTCCCCAAATCCAAAGGGCCGTCCATGCATGATTGAGTCATACTTGGATGTTTAGGTGTTCCCCATGCCACCCATCTCCGGTTGCATAACATGCATGCATGGCACACATTCGGGTGTCCTGGTCCACCATCGCCAATCTAGTGGCCCGCCCAGTCACCTCCAACCAGCCTCCCCTTGGCACCCCTATCCCAACCCACTCAAGTACCTCCAACCGAGTGGAAGCCCAGCTTATAGCCGAGCCTAGGACCACACCTAGGCCGAGGGACGAGGAGCGAGTCCGCCCCAAGGTCTCTACTCCAACCCGCTCCTTTGAGGAATTCAAGAAAATGATTTCGGATTTGTTGGACAGGATAAGTGCTTCTTCACCTCTCGTAGGTGCTCCATCACCACCCTCTCCTTCCGAGCTCTATTCGGAACCTTCTTCTTTGGAGCTACCAAAGCCCGAGCCACCCGTGTTTCTTACGGGAACACTTTACATAGCCGAGCCACTTCTTAGTTGGCTCAAGGATGGCTTGGTCCCACCTCCCTTTCCATCCATGGACCCCATCCTACCTATAGTGCCGGTCAACTCATTCCAAACCACATTTCGATCTCGTCACCATGTTGATACGTTGGACGATCTTGTCATGGGATTAGATTCACAATGGGAGTTGACGCATCTTTTGGCCCGAGGCTTTGACCAACCCGCTAGTCTTAGCTTCACCCATCCGGCCTTCGGGTCCATTACCTCCGAGTGCACCGTGGGTTGTGTCACCACGGAGGTCCTCTTACTCCTCCCCTTACCGGACGAGCCCGAATTTATACCCTTTTGTCAGAGGGAGGAATCATACTTCTTGCCTACGATCCCCATCGCACCCGTTACAATTCAAGAAGGTGACTACCCACATCTTCAAACCTTCTACACGTGGGACCGTGACTTGTGGGAACCCACCACAAGGGGTCATACCTTCTTTGACCCTTTTGACCCCTTCACTATTAGGCTTCCCGAGTTACCACCCGTACTCCCCTTCTTCAAGGAAGCCCACTTTTATGCCCCTTCCCCTCGGGATGGTCCATCTACATCCACCAATCCCGACCCACCTACACCCGGCCCTTCTAAACCACCCGAGTCACCCACATACAAAAGACCATCCACGCATAACCACACCCGACGTATAGGTGTTCCCCATGCCATCCATTCCCAGTTGCAGAACATGCATGCATGGCACATATTCGGGTGTCCTGGTCCGCCGTCACCCATGTACGGGTCGAACTAACATTAGGTGTGTCTAGGGTCATAGATGAGTCCGTGTGTTTTTTTTCTTTCTTGTGTGGTTTGTTTTGTGTGGTTTGTTTGCATGGCTTGTGTGTCATTTGTTTGTCTGCATGTGTCTTGTGCAAGCTCGTCGATGTCAGTCCCTTATGAGTGTGAAGCGAGTCAACTCACTCGATGAGTATGGGATCGGTTCTACATCTATACCCGGATCAGTCACCTACAGGGACTCAGCGGGATTCCTAGTGAGTCTTCGAGCTGCTTCCTTCCCTTTTGAGAGTGCACCACCCGGAGTGTCCACCTTCGGCCCATAGCAGTCCGCGCATATCGAGTATATATGGAATGAGCAGGTGACGATCACTCGGAGTGGAGCGTACCCGCGTTACTTGGCACGGTGACAGATCCGCCGGAGTACTCGAGCATCATACCCCTACTCGACGGGGTCGAGTTCCTCCCACCCGGGGAGAGTTGATGGGAATCGACGTCGAGCATGTACTTTTTCTTTTACATTTATGTCCTTTTAGTTTGTGTTTATATCCTTGGGAAAGTATGTACGCAATTGTACGGCTTTGTAAGCCAATGCGTCATTCCCACGGATTGTGTGGGTTTCTATGTAATTTGTCAGTAGGACCAGCAAGGGGCCCCCCAGCCCTTTCCCATTGGTCCATGTCATCCATGTGGGGCTGGTCAACCATCCTAGGTGGCCATCTAGAAGGGTTGAATGCCATTTGACCACATGGGAGACAAGTGGCTTAATTAGTCCAAGGTGGGTTACCTACCTCACCTATCCATTCAACCCCATTAACCATGGTCAAGGGGGCGCCCCTCTCCCCTTAGTATTTTATTAATTTTTGTGTGTCATTCACACTTAATCCCAGCCCTCCATTCCCCACTCCTACATCTAATGGTGTAGATTAGATTTGACACATGGCATATAAAAGGTTGTATTTTCCATTTGTTAGCATTAATGAAGAGAAAATTGTTGGAAAATCAAGAGTGTTCTTGAGCCCCTCCTCTCTCCCTCTGGTTTCTCTCCTCCAACCTTCAATTCTAGAGTGATTTCTATCTTCTATCCCCTCCCCTATATCTCCGGTGATCATCTGTGCCGCCGCCGCCGCCGTTCGTGCCGCCGTCGGACCGCCAACGAGCCACCGTCAAAGTTCTATCCTTGGCAGACAGAAGTTTCTTCTCGAAATTCCTGCTCTCAGCCACGGCCTCTTCTTGGTCTGCAATTTTTATGGTGTGTTCCCATCTTCCACCCCACCATCCACAAAACAATTCAGGTCCAAAATCCCTCGTTAATATTTTTCCATTTTCTTGTATCTTTCATTCCCAGATCTATTTTGTCTCTATCTACAGTGACAGTAGCCCTGTGTTTCCCACCTCCGGCCCTCTTTTTGATTTTTCCAAACCCTCCCAATTTTACTGAGAGTTCTATCCATCATCCCCTACATCAAACATTTTTATTGATTTTTTATTCGCCCTCTATCCATTTTTAAAAATTCATGTTCTATCTCAGCTACAGTGCTTTCAGCCCATTTCCAGATCCGACCCACTATTAGAGAAAAACTCCTATCAATTCTTAGCCACACCCAAACTTGTCCAAACTAGTTTTTCCATTTTCTTAGCTCAATTTCCCACAACTTTCATGAAGAGGTCGAAGTCTGAATCCAAGGGTTTCATAGCGGTCAAAGGCAGTTCTCAATGAATAGCCCTGCAGATCTGAGTGTTCGGCTATTGTACAATAGGAAGTTGTAAATTCATTAAAGCCCAGATCCGTGCAGATCTAGGCCAGATCTCTAGGCCTAGGTTGAAGGATTTGAAGTTATCTTTCCAACGGCGCCAGTCTCGTGTCGATCCGATATCAGGGCTGATCGCAGCGCCCGTTCTCGCCGGGACGCGCGCTGAAAACCAGAAGCTGCAGATCCGTGTCCGGTTATTCCGACCGGTGCCGAACGGAGCCGCCCGGCCTCCGGCCGGTGAACCAGCGTGCCTCCAGCCCGAGGAGCGCTTCCCTAAGTGTCCCCACTACAACGGTTCCATCGGGTCCCACACGGCCCCTCCGGACAGCACGTGGGCCCCACAGCCACAAGTTCGGGTGATGCGAAAGAGACGCGAGAAGCCGCCCGTCAAACCGAATTCGGTCCTCCCGGGCCCAGTTGTGTAGCCCTTTATCTCCCTGCGTGGAGTGGGCGATATTTCATTGCTGTCATCATTGTGTAATATTTATCCCGGGAGTACGAGTTTCGGCCGGGTCCGTCTTCCCCACGCCGAGCGCGTGGAGGTATCGCATTCGCTCCCTTACTTGGCATTTTGCTTACTTCATATATATTTGTTTATGCCGCTGCTAGAGAGCATGTGTAGGGATATCTAGCTCACTTTATCTATTCATTACCGCTATTGCGAGAGAGTGCAAGACCGTCCCGTGACCCGATCCGGGCACACGAGAGAGCCGATCACCCTAGCTCACTGCCGGTTTCTCAACCGCGCACGTCCGACGCTTCCCTCGTTAAGGGGTAGTCACGAGCTTGTCGTGTCCGTGGTCTCGTCCCGCATCAGTAAGCAAGCGCGAGAACGCCAGCCCGGCAAGGAGGTGAACATTATAGAGTTCACCCCTTCCGCCAAAGCCAGTAAAGGGGCCGAGTCTAGTGGCTCTGACAAAAAGCCAGCAGATAAGCCGGCTGCTCCTTCCTTCTCGGAGCGCATGAAGACACCCTTCTCCTTCAAGAAGGAACACACGAAGATGCTCTTCGACCTCTGCATGGCCCAGAAGATCGTCGAACTACCAGAAATCCGCAAGCTGGACGAGGCCCTGAAGACCGACGATCCCAATTACTGCCTGTACCATCGCATGTTGGGTCACTCAATTGAAGATTACTACGTTTTCAAGACTCAGGCGCAGAAGCTGATCCGAGACGGCCTTGTCAAGATGAAGAGGTGTCTCGTCGATCCTCCGCAACCACATACGTGGGCCAGGCCGGCTAAGGCCGCACGCGTGGCTGACCCCTCAGCCAATGTCATCCACATGATGGCCGCATTCTCTCTCTACGATGACGAGTCAGAGGAGCCCGGGGTTAATCAAAGGGAACGTTCGATCTGGTACCCAGGGTGGAGGCCCTGGTATGATCGGAGACCTCTCTCCTTCCCCAGGGAGAGAACCCGGCATCTCTTCGATACCCTCGTCGAGAGGGGTCAAATCATGCCCTGCGACTCGCCTACCAACTACACCCATTGGGATCGTAGTCACCCCCAGTACTGTCCCTTCCACGCCAGAATCTGCCACCCGATCGAGTCCTGTGAGGAAGTTCAACACCTCATCCAAGAATAATTCCGATGGGAGCAGATTGATGCAGAAGGAAACTCCATGTCGCTCGTCAGGCTTCAACAAGCTGTCGAAGAGACCCTACCCATCGCCAGGGATGCGCGAGAGCGGCCAGACTCTCCTCAAGAAAATGGGCACGGGCTGCCTTACCAGCATTCTCCAGAATGGCTCGAGTTCCAGACAGACAATCAAGAGGCCCTCGAGCGACTGTGAAGGCGTAGGGAGCAGGATGCCAGTCAAGAGGCGGAGTTGACTAACTTTTCGATCAACGTCATCCATTCTTCTACTCCTCCGGCCCTTGAGGACTCCCAGACATTAGCACCTAGCCAGCCAATCCCGGCCACTTTGGTCGTGCAGTGGCGGTCCTGGCGGGAGCTAAAGTCTCTCCCTTTCCCTGAAGAAGATACTACCAGGCTCCTCTGGGTCCGTCTCGGCCGAGAGGACGTTCTGGTGGGTGAGATGACGACAAGTCACCAAAATACTCCAAGAGCCGGAAGTCTATGAAGCGCATGCCGCGGAAATGAAGGCAGCTGCCTATGGAGCCTTCGCAGCCACCATCACCTTCACGGAAAAAGACATGTTGTTGTCCCCTCTGTGCCACAATCGTCCTCTTTACATGAAGGGGAAGATCAACGGGCATGATGTGAACTAGATCCTGGTAGACGCCGGTGCCACAGTCAACATCATGCCGCTCAAGACTTTCAAGTCTCTATATCTGACCCCATACCTCCAGAAGGTTCAGGCAGTTAAGATATCCGGCTTCAACCAGAACACCGAGGACGTCCTCGGCCGGGTGGACGTCGATCTGGTGCTCGATGATTTCACCTCTAAGGTGACTTTCTACATCATCAAATCCAACACGTCTTATAAGATACTACTGGGTAGACCCTGGCTCCATGAAAACTGGGTCGTCCCGTCGACTCTCCACCAATGCATCAAGTATGCCAAGGACGGGGAGCAACACAAGGTCTTTGCAGACCTATCATCGTTCACACCGGCTGAATGCAACCTAGCCGCCGCTGCGCTCTACTTCAAGGGGATTAGTCCATACCCCGTGATCAAGAGTAAAAGTAATGGTTGGCTCTCAGAGGAAGACGAAGATGATCTCTTCTCTGTTGACGAGGAAAAGGCCAAGCTTCACCGGCTGTGCCTCGACCCCAAGTCAACCTCAGATCGCCCTGAAAGGCGCCAGATCGACTTCGAGGCTAATCTCATTAGCTGAGCTATCGGTAAGAGTATATGCTTACCACCAGACTGCTTCCAGCTCCCGTGTGCATCCGAGGAGCACAGTGTTGAGTCGCTGATGACCTTCACTGTCACCTTCAAGCTACTATGTCGGAACAAGAAGAAGGCTAACAAGGAAAAACCCATTGTCTTCTACAAAGGAGACATGGTCCCTCAAGCCCCGCCAGATGATGACTTCGGCTGGTCTAGGCAAGCCGATGATACTCCTGAAGCAGTTCAGGTGTGGGGCGACCTGTCGCCGCATACTCAAGAAATGTGTTTAAAGCAACACATTCCCATGTGGCAAACTCCTGCCCAACAAAGATACTTCCGTCGACTGTGGGACCCTTCCCAGGGTCGGGGGCAACCCCTGTCCTTCCACAAGGATACCAGGGGGCTTGGTTAGGACCAGAAACCAGACTTCCGCATCCACTATGCAGTTAACGTCATAGGCTTGGCGCTACCAGCCGACGACCAAACAAGAGTCGAAACCAAATTCGACAGCTCCGGGGATGAGGGAGAGGAAATTCTGATCCCGATCTCCACCAAAGCCAGAACCCCGGCTCAAGCCATCGGGGAACCTTCTTCGCCTCCCTTCCAAGACAAAGGGGCGGGATAAGCTTCCCCAGTCTCTCAGCCAGTCGAGGGACCCAGTACAATAAACCCTCCTGAAGGGGGGGATCTTGCTGGTTTTAGCTATGAAAGATTGCCAGCCCAGCCAGGCAACATCGGAGAAACCTCAGCAACTCCAGTTGACGACGGCTGGCCAAAAGCCGACGGCCCAGATCGATCCTTAGCGGATCCCAGCAATAACGGCTCTCCAGTCCCATCAGCATAAGTCGATGGCCTTGAGAACCAAGAGCTACCCGAAGCCAACACCGATGATGAGGATTTCATCAACTTCCAACCCGCTCCTCCCGAGTTGGAGGATGGCGGCCAAGCGACCGTCGATGATCTTGTGGAGATCAATCTGGGCGACGATGAAGCCCCTCAGCCTACATTCATCAGTGCTCTCCTCACCAAGGCAGAGAAGCGGGACTACAAGCAACTCCTGCTTGAATACAAGGACTGCTTCGCCTGGACATACAAGGAGATGCCAGGGCTAGATCCCTCCATAGCAGAGCATGATCTAGCCATTTCTCCCTCAATCGCTCCGGTCAAGCAACCTCAGCGGTGCATGCATCATGAGCTGGAGCTCCAGGTTTCAGTCGAAGTCCATAAAATGGCGGAGGTCGACTTCATCGAGCCGTGCATCTACCCGATCTGGCTCGCCAACATAGTTCCAGTCAAGAAGAAGAATGGTCAAGTCTGCATCTGCGTCGACTTTCGGGACCTCAATAAAGCTTGTCTGAAAGACGACTTTCCAGTCCCCATCACGGAAACAATGGTCGATATGACCACCAGCCATGAAGCCTTGTCTTTCATGGACGGGTCATCTGGTTATAATCAAATCCAGATGTCCCTCAAAGACAGGAACCATACAGCCTTCAGGTCCCCCAAGGGAATTTTCAATTACAAACGCATGCCCTTCGGTTTGAAAAATGCTGGTGCTACTTACCAAAGGGACATGACCAAAATATTCGACGAGATGCTACACAACATCGTCGAATGCTACGTCGATGACCTCGTCGTCAAGACCAAAAGGTGAGAAAACCATATGCATGACCTTCGCCAAGTCTTCGAGCGTCTCCGACAATATGGGCTCAAGATAAACCCCATGAAATGCGCCTTCGGCGTATCCAGCGGCAAATTTCTCGGCTTAGTCATCAGATACCGAGGAATCGAGGTGGATCCCAACAAGATCAAGGCGATCCGAGAACTTCCACCACCCAGCAACATCACTGAACTTAGGTCCTTCCAGGGGAGGCTGACCTACATTCGGAGGTTTATCTTTAACCTCTCCGATCAAGGCGCGCCTTTCAGCAAGTTGATGAAGAAAGATGCCCCGTTTACATGGGACTCGGAATGCCAAGCGGCTTTCGAGCAAATCAAGGAGTACCTCCTCACTCCCCCAGTTTTGGGAGCACCAGTCAAGGGTAAACCCCTCATCCTTTACATTGCGGCCATGGACGCTTCGCTAGGAGCTCTGTTGGCGTAAATTAATGAAGAAGGTAAAGAGCAACCCCTCTATTACCTCAGTCGGAAGCTAATCAGTGCCGAGTATCACTACTCCCCCATGGAGAAGGTCTGGTTGGCATTAGTGTTCATAGTTAAGAAGCTGTGACATTACCTCCTGTCCCATCAAGTCGAGCTTATATCCAAGCATGACCCTCTGAAGTATCTCCTTCGACGACCTGTCCTCCCGGGCAGACTGGGGAGATGGGCTCTTCTACTGATGGAGTACGACATTACCTATGTCCCCAGAAAAGCAATCAAAGGATAGAGTATGGCTGAATTCTTGGCAGCCCATCCAGTGCCAGACAATTCACCCTTCAGCTCGGAGCTCCCGGACGAGGAGTCCCTGGCTACTCAATCACAACAACCTGTTGTACAGAGCGGAGATGTCGTGCATTATTGGCAGCAAAGTGCTCTCACAACCAGCGTGCCTTGCTAGGAGCTCTACTTCGACAGTGCTTCCCGAGGGATCACCAGAAGCAACCAGGATCCAGCCACTATGGCAGGTGTAGACACGCCAAAATTGATGCTATGTTGATCAAATCTCATGTCACTATGATGACGCCCCAAAGTGAACTTCAATATATTCATAATATGAAGTTTTTCTATTTCTTGTGTGTGGTTTTGATTTGTTCTTGCATTTTTGTGATTCGCGACCTGAAGAGGGGCTTGTTTTATATAGCGACCTTATCTAGGGCGTGTTCAAAGAAAGGACGACCAAATGTCAGGACGTCAATTCCTGGTATTATCCAGTTTCAAAATAAATTCAAAATAAATTCAAATTATTGATTAACGTCCTTCCTCAGGGCGTGGTTTCAATTAACGCCTTCATCTCAGGCGTGTTCTCATAATTTTCAAATGAAGTAAGTTTTATTGCCAAAATTAAATCCAAGAAGTGACGCCCTTGATCGTGGTCGTGTTTTGAGTAGCGTCTTGATGTAGGTCGTCAATTTGTGATTTGACGCCCTTCTGAAGGTCATGTTTTATCCTTCGGTGTCGTGCTTGAGTATGCCTTTCCTGAGTAGTTCCCTGCCTCCAATGGTCTCCTTGCTCGAATTGGAGTTAGAATCCTGCCTTCTTTGATCATTGCCTATCCTTATCTTCCCAAATTTGAGCTTATCTTCGATTGAAATCCTATAAAAGGATGCTCTGGTCGATCTAGACAAGGGTTGACGGGTCAGAGAGTTCACAGGTTAGACAGAGTTAGAGAGGTTACAGAGTTTACGACGAGGTTACGATCAAAGGTTTACGGGTTACGAGATCAGAGTTACAGAGCTTCATCTTCCTCCTGTGCGATCGTTTAGAAAGGGCTCTGCTTCCTCTGCTTCCTCTGCTTCCGGTCAACCGCGTCCACCTTGGTTTCCCTTTACTGTCGTCAGGGACAGCAGGGTTTTTCTTTTATTCTGTTTGTGTTGCTTCGTCTTCATCAATCGGTCATCACGTCCACTGTGTTTTTCTCTTCTTTTACGTTTGCATTAGCATCATATCTCCTCTTTCCCTGTTTCTTTAGGGGTTTTTAAAACAAAAATAAGGTGCGCATGTTTTGTTCTTTTCTCATCTTCATATCATCTTTGGGATTGATACTACGTGCACTTGGCTGATCCACTTCTTTTGTTTGTTTGTTTTGTCTCTTTTGCAAGGTAATCAATAAAGGAAAACCCCCTTCATCGGCCGGCCGATTGAAGGAGGAGGAGGAATTCACAATCCAGCCCGCGTTCTATTTTCCACCAGGTATTCGCGATCAATTTCCTTTATTTTTGAGGTAACCCCTCTGGCGATCACCCTCCTTAGTAGCACCACGTGCTTCTTTTCTTTATTATTATATCATCTCCCCTTATTTTTATTATGCTTTCTCATATTTAAATTCTTCTTCATGTGTGGATTTATCACGATCTACAAATTGGCGATCACGGTGGGACCTCCACTATTTTTCTTTTGATTACCATCTCCTATTGGCACCCACGTGCGCCCTTTCCTATTGGCACCCACGTGTGCCCTTTCCCCTTCGGCACCCACGTGTGCCCTTTCCCCTCGGTACCCTCGGTACCCCTCCTTTTGTGCCCCACGGGCACCCTCCATCGTGCACGCTATACACTCCCGGGATCAGCCAGTTTGTGATTGTTTGATTATTTTCCTGAATTAACGCCTCACCCAGAGGCGCTTTTTATTTTCATGCCTTCGTCTAGGGCGTCTATTTGCTGTGTTACGTCTTCCCATAAGGCGTCTTTTATCATATCTGCTGTCTTTTTGTTCTGTTGGATAATTCACGCCCTACGCTTTGGGCGTCTTTTTATTTGCCAGCGCCTCACACCAAGGCGCGTGTTTCCTCGACCGTGTGCACCACTGATATTTGACGCCCTTTCGTAGAGGCGTCCTTTCATATTACATGCCTCACACCAAGGCGCGTGTTTTGCACTACCTGTGGGCCACCACAGTGATTCACGACAGCGACCCTGTCGTCTCTTTGGTTTATAGCGACCTGCCCCAGGTCGTCTCTTTCCTGCGTTTTTACAGAAACCTGCTTCCTGTTGCTGTCTGTGATTGTTGGATTGATTATTACATTGCTTGCCTATGTTGCTGTGATCTGATCATATTATTTTGCATCTTGCGGCATTTGGTTGAGAGACCTCCTCTCTCTACACTAGGATTCCACACACCTCTCTTGGAATCGGGACAACCCTCCATTGAGCACTCTGTCTCTTTGGACCGGAAATCCCTTTTCCAAGACCTCCGTAAGTCCCCGCACCCGTGGATTCCCTCACGGACGCCGGGCTGGTTGTACCCTTGAAGTACCCGGAGTATAGAAAACCTATCGTTGTTAAAGAGAGAGAAAGAATCTAGTTAACCCGGAGATCACACTTGGATAAACCAGGTTTCACTTTGCAAAAGAGGGAAATTCTGCAATTTAATCCACTCTAATCTCAAGCGGAACACTAAAATCTTGCGTTCATCTCAACTTGGTTGCATAAACTCGTTTGGGTTGATTTGGCTTGCTTGGATTGAGTGGGTTTTGTTTGATAGTTCCTTTATAAAGCCATCTCTCCTCTTAAACATGCAACTCCGTTCAAGTAAAATCATCAACATGGCAGGCTATGGATATTCTTATGATGATGAGGATGAGAATGTTTTTGGTCAATATGAAACTCCCCTCCAAGATTCCATCTATCATGAGGGAAATTACCCTCCTCCTCAGTCTCATTACCCTCAAGTCCATGTGGTTGATACCACTCCTCAAGAGGTTGTGCCCTCTTCTCAGACTTTGCCCTCTAACACTTCGGGGAACCCTTCCCCATCCTTCAATGTCACGGATTTAATTAATGCACTATCTCAGTTGGATGATTCCCAGCGGCAGGCAGTTCAGGCCGCCTTGAAAGGAAAGTCTGCTCCTTCTTCGTCCTCTAATCCCCCTCCGGCCGAGAGTGGCCATCACCCCGTTAATGACCAAGTGGTCCTGCATAAACCTCCTTCCCGTCCACCAACGCCTGGTACGGCCATGCCGGCCCAACAGGCGAGCCACTCTACGGTTAGGCACCAATTTCTCCAACCTCCCCAAATTCTACGGACGCCTATACCGCATTCTTTTATTCAAAATCCGGCCCCAGTCGAGTCCGACACTAATGTTCTACTACTTCAGAAATTGGCAAGCATGGAAGAGCAACTGAAGAAGGTCACTATGGTTAAGAATGCCCCGGAGATCTCGCTCCCTACATTGCCAGTCTTCCACTTACCACCATCTGAGATGCCAAACTTCCGGCGGTATAATGGGACTGGTAACCCTTTTATTCATTTGAAGGATTTCATGTACGAGACCTCCTTTTGGCAAGACAACAAGGCCTCCTTGGCTTACTTATTCAGGAGATCTTTGGAGGGGCCAGCCCTTGAATGGTTCTATTCATTGGATCCTGCTGATGCCGGTGACTTTCACATCGTTCAGAGGAAGTTCTTGCAGAAGTACAGAGACCGGGTCGGACCCTCCCTCTCACTCACGGACCTGGTTGCGGAAAAAGTGAAGCCCGAGGAAGACTTCATAATGTTTGCTGATAGATGGCGGTTGATGGCCGAAAAGCTGAAAGATACACTGTCGGAACAAGAACAAGTCAAGATGATAATTTCCAATGCAATTCCTCAGTTCCGGCATATCTTGGCCATGAATAGGTTAACCACCATGGAGGAGCTCTATGAAAGGGCTCGTTATATCCAGACGCAGATGAAGGATTCGCCCATTATGGGCATGTTTGAGTCGAAGCCACGGCTATTCAAGAAAACCACAACTGTCAACAACAGCGGGCCCACGACAGAGGGCACTATTGCAAATGAGCAGGTTGGTGTAGTTGGCCACCCCCACCACCAAGCTAACCCACGACCCAACCCACCTCCACCACAAAACCCCCATTTCAACTCCACTCCACAACGCCAATTCGCACCCCAACATTCCTTTGCTTCACCGCCAAACCAAGCGCCCCGTGCTAACCCTCCAGCTCCGCAACAGTACCACCACGTACCACCACCTACCAACTATGGCCAACAACAACAACGGAGACCACCACTTGGCCCCAAAAGGGACCATTACCCTCCACTGCCAGAAAGTCTCCCGGATATTTTCAATGCTTTAATGGCCGCCAATTTGCTCATATTACCAAGGGAAAGAACAGCGTGGCCCGCTAATACTGACACATCCCGTTACTGCGCTTTCCATCGTGCACCTGGTCATAACTTTGATCGTTGCTTCCACTTCAGAGATTACATTTATGACCTAAATGACCAAGGTGACATCAATTGGGATGAGATGAGACAATTCATCGCCACCATGAAAGAAAGAAGGTCTCCTCGACAGCAACAAGCTCAGCAGCCACAGCAACCAGCTCCACAGCAGCAACAACAAGCTCCAGCGCCTCAGCACGATATGGGGATCGTCCACAATCCACTGCCGGAGCACCCGCCAAACCAACACGTAAACCCTGTCACGTCTCTCCATGAGGTGGAGAGAGGGCAGGGATGGCATGAAGAAAACGCCTCTGTCGGGGCACTTTATCATAATCAAAATCAACCTCTGCGCCTCTTGCGCACCCCCTCTTCTTCTCCTACCCCTCAATTGGGCCGATCTCTTCTGCGCCCCGTTAATCCACCTACCTCCGCCTATTCTCCGACCTTGCCGGTTCGCCCCCTTCTTACACGCTTACCACCTCCACAGCCTACGACACAACAAAACCCATCCACCACCAACCCTTCGCCATTGCCATCTAGGCCACTCCTCATCCGCCCATCACCAATGCCCACTGCACCCGCCATCACTACTCCTTTACCGACAAGGATCCCCCCACCATTGGTTCCGCCACCTTTTGTACCCAGAACCCTTCTCATTCCACCCCCCACCAATTCCCCCCGCATTCGGGTATCCCTTTCTACCTCTACGCCTCCTACCGGGGCACCAGCACCCTCTACAGGGATTCCCTCTGTGGTAACTCCCACTCCACCACTTCTTAACACCAACACACCTTCTTCTTCTTCTAATCCCCCTCCCACACTTGCCCCGACAGAGGCACGTCAAGGCGTGGCGCCGCTCCGCAGTGGATGGATGTTCCACCGTATTTTTCCACAAAGAGAGCTAGAGCCCATGCAGGGGCCGCAAGAACAAGAACAAGAACAAGAGTCAGTGCCAGGGACCCAGTATGATTTGCTAAAGCACTTGGACCGAACCCCAGCAAGGATTTCAATCCTGGAATTAATTAAAAGGTCCACCACTCATCAGCTAGCTTTGAAAGAATATCTACAGAAGGTGATGGTCAATGAAGACATTCCAGTTGAGCAGATAGTCACGGTTTTAACGCCCGCTAGCAGTCAGCCGGCGATTACTTTCCATGAACATGAACTGGTGCCACTCCCAGCAAGAAAGTACGCTCTATGCATTACAATTGACATTAATAAGGTGGCTGTTAAACAATGTCTGGTGGACACTGGGGCATCCATCAATGTCTTGCCACCTAGCACCTTGAAGTTGTGTGGCATTCCGGAAAGCCAAATTCGGCCGTCTACTATCACAGTCACTGCATATGATAACACGAAGAAGCCTCCTATAGGCATGATTACGTTAAAAGTAAGTTTGGGTCCTGCCGCCATCATAGCAGATTTTCATATTCTGGATATGGATCCGACATTTAATGGCATTCTGGGACGCCCCTACATTCAGCAACTCGATGCGGTGCCCTCCACAAATCACCAATGCCTTAAATTCCCACACAAGGGCCGCATTATTAAAGTTACCAGTATGCCGATTTTGCCAGAGGAGGATATTCATGTGGCTTCATCAGTTCCATCCATGTGGCCGGCCAACAAGTCACTATTATCTGTGCTGGACGTCCCTTGTCCACGACCAATGCCAGAAAAAGTCACAACAGTTGCTATGACACCCCTGCCTCCCAAGGGGAAAATGAAGAAAACAATGATGAACACCTCTAGCTAGAACATCTTAATGAAAATGGGGTATCAAAATGGCAAAGGTCTGGGTGCCAACTGTCAAGGCAGGATTAGGCCTGTTAAACCTCAGAAGCTGATTACACGAGGTGGCCTAGGTTACAAAGGGCCAGGCAAAAACAAAGATGAACCATGGGCATTTATGACATCCACATTAAAAACAGATCGCCAACCGCTCACTTGGACATTGAAAACACATTTTGTCACGGGTGGCTTTCAAAATAATGAGCAAACTACCATAATTACTTCCATATTAGACTGTCAGGATGTTCATGCTAGATAGTTTGCTCGTCATATTGCCCCGTTGGCCACATACAAAGCCCTGGAGTCCTTAAGGCCTGACAAAAGAAGAAAAATGGATGATCCAGAATGTGACTGGTACAGGTGGTTCGATATGCAGGATATTACTATTTCTTTGAGCCGCCTCTTCATGCCGACTGACCTGGAATGGCTGCCACTTATTCATGAATTGATTGAGATGCCAGCTGCAATTACAGATAAGAGGCAGCTGCTGAGTGACTACACTGATACTGGAGAGCCAGATGTTCCGTTTGAAGAAGGATTCACTGTGGACAGGCTGTGGGCTGGCCTCTTTTCTCTCACTTCCATGCATCCATCTGTGCTTGCTTCTCTATATTCTCATCGGTTTGGTCGCGTGCCAAGACCGCCTCCGATTATAATCAATTTATCTCCAGATTCAATCCAAGTTTCTCTCCCAATTCCTTCTTCGCTCCTCGAGCGATTTTCTAAACTCTCCATCACGCCCCCGCGCGGGCCATCACTGATTCAATCTTTCTCTGATCTGGCAATTTCCACTCCTCCTGCTATTCTCCCTTCACACTGCTTTCTTCTTGAAACAGAAAATAAAAATGAAGAAAAAAAACAAAAACAAAAAAAATGCCAAATTCCCAAATTTCTAATCCTCCATTTTTGTTGAGGAGACCTCCTATTTCTCTTCTGAGTGCGTCCCGACCCAGGGGCCGCTCCTTCAAGATTCATTGCTAAATCTTTTCTCCCCCTCTGGTGAGGGGACTTCCTCTGTATTACCTCCTGTATCCACTTTTTCACCTACTTCCCTTCCCTTTTCTGATCAAGCTAGTTGCTCCTCCTCATCTTCTGCTAACACTAAAATTCAAGGGGTAGATTCACATAAGAAATCCAAGGGTAAGCAGATTCCTCATAGGTTTCTGTTGGAGTTAGCTATCAGGTGCCAGGCTTGTTTAGCTCTTCCTGAATTTTTAGAGAATCCAATCATCCTGCCTGAGTTAGAATATGAGGATGCTGTTGTCTCTTATGAGGGTTTCGGTGTCTATGAAATCATGAATGATGAAGACCCTATTGAAGAGGGGGATGAAAGTTATGAAGAATATGAGGACGAGGCTGATGCTTTTGCTAGTGGCATTAGATGATTTGACGAACCATCAGCTTCTGTAGAAGAGCCTACCAAAGAAATTAATTTAGGTACCGAGGAAGACCCTAGGATTGTCCTCATAAGCAAGAATTTACCGCCCTCCGAAGAGGAGGCGCTCATTTTGGTCCTGCAAGAATACAAGGACACGTTCGCATGGAGTTATGAAGATATGCCTGGTTTAGACCCTGCGCTCGTTGAACACCGCCTTACACTTAAGCTAGGGTCTGTGCCGGTCAAGCAACGGTTGAGGCGTTTCCACCCTAATATGGCTTTAAAGATGAAAGAAGAGGTCGACAAGCTCCATAAGGCTAGATTTGTTAGAGTTGTCCTCTACCCCAATTGGGTGGCTAACATCGTCCCGGTTATGAAGAAAGATGGAAAAGTTCGGATTTGTATAGACTTCCGGGATCTCAACCGCGCGTGTCCTAAGGATGACTTCCCCCTCCCTCATATTGATGTTTTGATCGATAATACGGCAGGATTTGAGACTCTCTCTTTTATGGATGGCTTCTCAGGTTACAATCAAATTCGTCTGGCTGAGGAAGATCAAGAGAAGACATCATTCACTACACCATGGGGTACTTATTGTTATGTGGTCATGCCTTTTAGACTTAAGAATGCTGGAGCCACCTATCAGAGGGCTATGATGGCGATTTTTCATGACATGATTCATATTTATATTGAGGTGTATGTGGATGACCTGGTTGTGAAATCAAGGACAAGGATTGAACATCCTGGGGTTCTAGCTAAGGTCTTGCAAAGATCACGAGAGTATTAGTTAAAAATGAACCCCAAGAAATGTGTATTTGGTGTTTCATCAGGGAAGTTGCTTGGATTTATTGTCAGCAAAAGAGGAATTGAAGTTGATTCCAATAAGGCAAAGGCCATTAGAGATATGTCTCCTCCCAAGAATTTGAAGGAAGTTCGAGGATTAATCGGGAGGTTGCAATTCATTCGCCGCTTCGTCTCCCAGCATTCACAAAGATGTAGGCCGTTTTACGAGCTTACTAAGCCGGGAGTCAAGTTTAATTGGGATGACAAGTGTCAGGCAGCCTTTGACGGATTGAAGGATTATTTGGCCAATCCTCCTGTCCTGAGGCCGCCGATTCCAGGCAAACCACTTGTTCTCTATGTCTCAGTCCTGGATGACTTTGTAGGTGCTGTCTTAGCTCAGGTAGATGAAGAAGGTAAGGAGAGGGCAGCATACTATTTGTCTAAACTTCTTAACCCCTGTGAGCAGAGGTATTCAGCCATGGAGAAGACTTGCGCTGCTTTAGTCTGGGTAGTTCAGAAGTTAAAGCACTATTTCCTAGCTCACGAGGTTCACCTCATTGCTCGCATGAATCCGATTAAATTCCTCCTTGAAAAATCTATCCTCACTGATCGATTAGCACGCTGGCAAAGCTTCCTCTCTCAGTTTGATATCACTTACATTCAGTAGAAAGCTATCAAAGGTTATGCCATTGCCGAACACCTTGCTCACCACCCTCTACCTCGTTTTGATCCTGTCAATTCGAAGTTTCCAGATGAAGAACTAATGTCCATTAATCAACCCCACGATCCTATGTGGACATTACATTTTGATGGAGCTCTAAATTCTCAAGGAAGAGGGATCGACATGGTTCTTTTAACACCAGAAGGGGTCACCATCCCATTTGCTGCTCGGCTCACTTTTCCCGCCACCAACAATATAGCTGAGTATGAGGCTCTTTTGGCCGGTCTTCAAACCGCTCATCGATATGGTGTCACCCATTTGAGGATTGTGGGTGATAGTCAGCTCATTCTGCGCCAGGTGTTGGTCAAATGCCGCACTATCAATCCTAAGCTCAAACCCTACCAGGAACTTGCTTCAGCTTATGCCAAACTCTTCACCAAATTGATCTTCGTCCATGTCCCTCGTAGCCAAAACATCCTAGCTGACGCTCTTGCTTCTTTGGCCTCTGCTTTAGTCTTCCCTCCTGAGCGTGATTTTCATGTTCCTCTAATTCATCAGCGTGACACGCCATCTATTGAGGATCGTGCATTCCTCGATATTAAGGATAAGGTGCTTGAGAAGGACAAGCGGAAGGAATCTCTTAAAGGCAAAGAGGTCATGCTTTTAGACTGGGAAGAAGAATTGGCTGACGAAGAGAAGCCTTGGTATTATGAGATTGCCAGATATTGCAATGATCAGTCCTATCCCGAGGAAGCCACTGCAGAAGAAAAGAAAGTAATTAGAAGAGTGGCTCAGCGTTATGTTTTGATTGGAGGTGTGCTCTACAGGAGAGGGCTCACCGGTATTTTATTAAGATGCCTCGACGATGATGAATCATGGAAAGTTGTAGAAGAGGCGCATTCTGGAGTGTGTGGTGGTCATGTGAATAGCCAGATGCTAGCTAAAAAGATTCTTAGGCTAGGTTTCTATTGGCCAACTCTAGAAGAGGATTGTTCCATCTACGTTCGAAGGTGTGTTAAGTGCCAACTGCACGCCGACAAGATTCATTCTCCTGCTTCTTCACTCCATCCTACGTCCTCCCCATGGCCTTTCTCCATGTGGGCTTTTGATATCATTGGACCTCTTGGTGATTCGAACCTCCTGACCAAGCAAAAATCATTCATCCTCACAGCAACGGAGTACTTCACCAAGTGGGCGGAAGTAGAAGCTTACGTGGAGATTAAAGCATCAACCGTCTGCAAGTTTATAATGAAGAACATCATCACGAGGTTCGTCATCCCAAGCACCATCGTCACCGACAATGGACCTCAATTTATCTCTCAAGAAATCAAGGATCTCTGCAACAGGTATAACATTGCATTGCATCATTCTTCTCTCTATTATCCGCAGGGCAATGGCCAAGCAGAGGCAACTAACAAAACTTTGATAAAAATTGTCAAAAAGATGTGTGAGGCTAATAAATTTTCGGATTGGCCAGACAAGCTAGTTGAAGCTCTCTGGGCCTATCGCACTTCCATTCGTACCCCCACTGGGCAAACCCCTTTCGCCCTTACTTATGGAATGGAGGCGATAGTCCCTTATGAGATTCTCGTTCCCTCTCTGCGAGTACAATTGGATAAGGAATTTTCTATTGATGAACGTCGTGATTCACTCCTTGCCCAATTGGAACTCCTAGATGAGAAGCGTGTGGTCGCCGCTGAGCATGCACGCGTTTATCAAAACAGGCTCTCGCGTTTTTATCAAAAGAAAGTGATTGAGAGAAAATTCAAAATCGGTGAGATGGTAATCAAGAGAATTTTTGTAAAGCCGGGTGGCCCCCGCTGAAAACTCCAACCCAATTGGGAAGGACCGTTTGTTATAAAAGACGTTTTTCCAGGCAATGCTTATAAATTGATTAATGCTGAAGGAGAAGAGTTAACTCACCCTTGGAATGGTTTGTATCTTAAGAAATACTACCCTTGATTCAAAATTCAAATAAAATGAAAATTGTTTCAAAAATCCAAAACAAAGTGGAATATTTCCAAAAACAAAAAAAAATAGAAATTCCAAAAAGCAAAAAAAATAAATAGAAGAGATCAAAATTGGTGCCATGGCACACGAAGGATCAAGGTCCGAAAGGTCAAAATTCAGAATTCATTCATCAGTCTTGCTAACTTAAAAGGGGGTTGACTCCGCACATACTACACGCTTTATTCTTGAACTCAAGCAGTGCAAAATCCGATGGAAAGTCAAAAACCTGACTAAAAGTGAAAGACAATATCCGTTCTTTTCTTCTTCGGCCCATAAGGGAGGAAGGGAGACCTCAGGGTAGACACGCCAAGCCTATCCGCCGCCCTAGTAGGTGGAAGTCAGGGCCCAAAAGGGAGCAAATGTCACGAAAGCCCAAGTACAATTAGGTTTATTTTCATCAATGCAAATCAATTCCAAAGTGAAAGTCAAGTTGTGAAAAGAAAAGCATGTCAAGAGGGCAAAGTCCCCGCAAGGAAAACTTTGGTTAAAAAAAGAGGCAAAAAGGTAACAAATTTCCCTACGCCAAAGACCGAACCCCAACAGGCATAGGGTAGGGGAGGTAACTTTACCTTGAGCATCTCAGAATCCCTTATGAGCTTCCCTTATATTTTCTTCCATCCTTTCTATGTGGTAAGTCACGAACTGGCAAGATGGTCAAGACGGACTAAAGAAATTGCACTGTGCGAAATCTCGAATACAAGTCGACTATGACCACGTCAACCCCCTTTTAATTACTCAAGAAAGGTTAATGAATTTTAGATGGTGACCGTGTAGGACCCGTGGTCTTGATAGCCTTGTCAACCCTTTTTTGCAGAATAATTCAATTAACGCCTTTGGCTAAGGCGCTTTTTATAGAATTAACGTCCTAGATTAGGTCGTCTCTTTCAGAATAACGTCTCTGAGCAGGTCGTTTCTTTTTAAAAAAAATCAGATTTCCTTTTCAAATTCACGCCGTCTTCTAGGGCGTCTTTATGCGAACCACGACCTACTCTAAGGCGCGTTTTGCAGGAAAAATAACAAAAAAAATATAAATGAGTAAAAGCAAACAAAAAAAAAAGAAAAAAATGCATTTCTTCACGATGTATGCTTGCATTTCTGCATGGGCATCTTTTATTTATGGTTTGCATATGCATGCTCGCATCTCCCCGCTATCAGCTATTTTATTTTGCCTTATTTGATTAAAGGCTTGGCCCCTTGACCCATCATTAAGGTCAAAATATTGCTACCCCTTGCTTATTGGGCAAGGGGCCAAGTCGAACAGATGAATTAACCTGTTTGTTCAAAGTATGGATTACAGTTGCAGGTACATGGCACAGTAAAGTAAACACGAAGAACGTGGAAAGAGGAAAGTACACAAACACAAGGCCACAACACACAAAGTGCTCAAGTAACAAAGAAATCTCAATCTTATATATATATACATCATGAATGTCTATCATGTACAAGTGTGAGGGTGGAGGAGTACAAGTAAGTCCCTCAGCTCTCGCCTCTACCCTCCTCTCTCCTACTCTCAACCTCCTCCTCGCCGTCCCGAGCTGACGCTGGTGGAGGAGGCATGGGCCCCCGTGAAGAAGCTGGAACCCGAACCTGACCCCCTGCCTCGCTCCTCTCTCGGAGGGAAGAGCCCGCCACAAAAGTGGAGCTGGTGAAGGAGTATCCCGCAGCCCGTGCTCGCTCGCACCCTCGCTGGAGACGCTCCTCAGACACTCGTAGCCGCTCCTGAGAAAGGATCAACTGGGTCCTCGAGTCTGCCAGCTCTCGCTCGCGTGCTGCTACCTGCTCCTGGTACCGAGCACGCTCCGCCTGGTACTCCTCCCGCTCACGAGCACGCTCCTCGCGCTCCCGGGCACGCTCCCGTCGCTCCAGCTCAAGAGCCACCCGCAGCTCGGCCACGTTCTGAGGCAGCTCCTCTCGTCGCCTCAGGGACCTCTCAAGCTCTGAGATCCGCTGATCGCGGATCGCCAACTCGGTACGTACCGCCTGAAGCTGAGTCGCCTGCAAACAGGTAAACAGATCATCAATTCCACAATTGAATGCAATGATTCAGTAATCTAGCAATACAAGCAATACATGATTGAACCACTCACCTGTGTGCTCGTCGCACGGAAGCCCTCATCAACACAGGTAAGAGCGGCTCGAAGCTCCTCAGTCTGCAAAATGGATTTTAATCAGCGCACAATTATATAATCAATATTTGAATGGATTTGTGTTTTGGAATTTACCCGTGAAGCGAGATCGTGCTCTGCTGCCTCAGCTCGTGCGATCGCTCCGGCTAGCTGCTCTGCCAGTGCAGTCACCTCTGCACTGGGTCCTCTCGAGCTAGAGGCCTCCCCTGGGTCTCTCCTCACTGCTCCCTGCTGGGCACGCTGCATTCATTGAGATCGTCAGTGGCTAATCATCAATAATTCAACAAAAAAAATATACATTTGCATATAGAAATAATTTAAACACTCACCAGGGTCTCTAGGTCAGCCCGTGTGGCGGCCAGCTGGTCCTCCAGGCTGTGTAGGTGGGCCTGGGCATCCATCGCCGCTATGTCCCGCGCATCCTGCATTCATTACATATTAGTCACATGATAGAAACATAAGCATTTGCATTCAATTTAGAAATAAGTGCATTCATACATACCCCTAAGACCCTCATCTGGGGTCGGACGGCGTAAACCTCCCAGTAGCGCCGGAGGTACTCGGAGCTGTCAGTCGCGCGAGAGGTGACTCTAGTCCCGCCTCGCTGCCAGTCGGCGTACTGCTCCTCGAACCGCACCCTCCAGTCGGTCGCCTTCGTACGACCGCGCGTCTTCTTCCCGATGCCCTGCGGCTCGCCTACCTCTACCCACTCTTGGTGGAGGCCCAGGGTCCTCATCACCAACCTAAGCCGTAACGGCTCGATCTCGCTCAGGCAATGAACCCAGAGCTCATGCCCAAAACGAGGTCGGCCCGCTACGACCCACGGCTGGCCCTCGTCCGTCATCCCCTCATAGGGTCTCCACTGAACCTGCATTCATAAACATACATGTCATCATTTCATCATCATCATAATAAATTCAAAGTAAATGCAAAAAAAGCAAAAAAATGCATAACATTCATACCAGCGAGGGAGGGAAGTCGCGGAACTCTCTCCGCAGCACCCACAACTCGTAGCCGAGTGGGGCTCCAAACACTATCGGCAGCCAGCGCCGTGCTAGAGGGAAAGCTCCCTCACCTCCAGGCCGTGGGTCAGCGCGCCCCATCGGCATGTATAGATGGCTCCAAGCCTGCATCCATGCATCATATTAGTGAAGCATTCACCAGCATGATAAAAATAAAAGAAAAGAAAAATGAAAAATGCATACCTAAAAAAAAGGTGAGAAGCCACTGACGGTCGTCTCTCGACCTGTCCCGGTGGACAAGTCGGCCATCATGTGCGCCAGCAGTGCCGCTCCCCAGGCGTAGCTGCCAACTGCCTCCAGGTCCTCGAGTATCCCTAGGAATCGGCAGTTGATGACGTCGCCCTTTGTCCCGAGTAATAGCCTCCCGAGCAGCAGTAGTAGGAACCTCCTCAAGCTCGGTCCGCTCTCTCCCTGTCAGCTGGGTCCTGGCAGTAGACTGCCCTAGCCCTGTCTATCAACCTCTGCGAGAACTACTCTAAGGTCTCCCCGGACCTATGCCTAGCATTCCCTAAGCCCATCACTGTAGTAAGGTCGGTGCGGAAGATGGTCCTACACTCGCTAGGCGTCTCGTAGACCATCTCTAGCCCTAGCAACCTCTGGGTGAACTCAGTGTAGTCAGGGTAGGTGATCCCGCTCACAGCCTCACCGTCTACCCTCAACCCGATGATCCTAGCCACATCCTCTAGGGTGGGAACCATATGCCCCCATGGCGTCAAGAATGCCCGGCTAGTCCTGTCCCATCTCTCCCGTAGAACCTGGATAAGTGGTAGGTCGGGTCTGACTGGCTCTATGCTAAGGAAGGCCCCGAACCCCATAGCATCTACCCTCGCTCTCTGAAACTCGGGGAGGCCGTAGTATGCTGCCCGGACCATAACCCAGGAGATCCGTGTCCTCATCAGTCCCTGCATGTAAAGAAAAGAATTTTCACTTAATTATTTTGATTATTCATGCTGAATCTTATAAACTGCCCTGGTTTGAAATATTGGTGTTTGATTTTAATTAACGACCATCCTCAGGTCGTGGTTTGTTGAATTAGCGCCCCTGAGGAGGGCGTGGTTCTAAGTGTGCTTTGAATTCACGACCTATCCTAGGTCGCTGTTATCTAAGAAACGCCTCTATGTTGGGCGTGATTCTATGGTTAATATCTGAAATTCCTAAAAATATTTCAAGTCACGCCCTTGGGTGGGGCGTTTTCCAAAATGGGTCCGTTAATTAATCAGGAATTAATGAATGGATGACCTCTGGTTTGGTCGTCTGTTGTTGAATTAACGCCTCGATGGGAGGCGTTGTTTTCAAGTTTTTCAGAAAAAATAAAATAAAAATAACAGCATACGAATAATTCATGGAAAATAATTTAAAGCATGGACTTGATATAAATTAACAGCATGATATGAATTTAAATGGGCGACATGCTTTAGGGCGTGTTCTCATGGGGTTAATTATTTTTCAGGGAAATAATTTAATTAACGCCCTTAGGTTGGGCGTTTCATTTCTAAAACGTGACGCCCCTGAGGGCGTCTTCTTTCTGGGTTGCAGGGTTTATACCCCGAGAGCTATGGAAATTATAGAAAAAAAATGGAAATAAAAATAAAAAAAATGGAAATTGGGTTTGGGTGCCTACCTTCTTGTGCTTTGGCTCTATCGGTTGGGGCCGTGGCTGACGTGGCCGCCGGAGTTGGCCGGGGCGAGGGGTGGCCGCCACCGTGGCCGGTGGCCCTCCGTCATCTTCATTTTCCTCCTCACCGCCTTCTTCCTCACCGCCATCCTCTCCTTCACCATTGCCTTCTTCGTCTTCACCAGCACCTTCTTCTTCATCTCGTCCTTCGGCCTCATCGCCGGCCGCCGCCGCTGGAACCTCCTCGGCCGCCGACGGTTCTTCCTCGAGCACCACGAGGGGAGCTTCTTCCTCAGCGTGGCGTCTTCGCCCAGGTCCACCACCTCAGGCGCCGCCACCCTCTGCCGTTTGAGTCCTCCTCCGGCCATCGTCTAGGTCTAGGGTTAGAAGGGAGAGAGATAGAGAGAGAATGAGAAATGGGGGAGGTCGGTTAGGGTTGCAGAAGAAAGAAAGAAAGAGGGAAAGAGAACAGAGGAAGAAGAAGAAAGGAGGGAAAGTTAAGTCGAACGGTCAAAAAGAATTAACAACTTAAGGAAGGTAGCGTCTTGTGGAATCAACGACGGACATCAAGGCGTTTCTTAATAATTGACGACATTTCTTAAGGTGTTATTTTTGTTTGCATGGGGAATGATAACCGTCGTCAGACGCATTTAATGGCAATCGATTGATTTGATGGGAATAATCATTACTGTTTTTGAGTAACGACTACGATTGAGGCGTTATTTATATGAAACGTGGCTGTCCTGAAGGCGTTACTTTTGGAATCTCAACGAATATATTTTGGAATATGAATCGAATTAACGCCTTGCCCTAGGACGTTTTTCAGTTAACGCCCATTGGTGAAGGCGTCAGTTATGAGCGATCAATCATGGAAGACGACATGTGGTGAAGGCGTCCTTTTATGAATTCACGACATTGCCTGAGTCGTTATTTGCAACAGAATCACAGAACGTTGGACAAAGTTATTCAGAAACACAGTAAGATGGCTCAATAAAGGAAATATCATTGATTTATTGGAAGGAAAAGATTATAATGCTTAATGAGTCACTTTGGGCCTCAATTTTCTCAGAGCTATTACATAAGATTTCCATTCATCTCTGTCTTCTTCTAAGCTCTCCACAGGTTGATGAGCCTTGTTGATTTTCCATAGAGCTTGAATAGTTGTGCATTCTTCTCCATCTTCATTGCTGCCAAGGTCCCATGTCTTGATTGGAGGAAGGTGTGAAGGGTCCTCGAATACTCGCCGTGGAAGCCCGAGTTGAAGGAGGCACCGATGTGAGTTGTACAAGACGAATTCGGAAGCGCCTATGAGACGAAGGTCCGTCCCGGGAGAAAATCTTGCACGGAGCTCTTGAGTTTTGAGTATTCCCGGGGCGCAAGTAAAGAGATTCTTTGGCATTACTTTGAGGTGCTCTCTCCATTCCGCTCTCTTCTTGATTTGAGGAATCCGGTTCGTCACTCTATTGCTTATCCCAAGTGAACCAGTCATATAAGAGAGTGGGCTTTTTGAGAAGATTCTCGAGGATTGTTGGGCTTTATCACATGGATCGAACTTGAAGTGGAGATCTACCCAACTAGAGAGTGCTAGCATGCATCCGTAGATGGGCCTTCCCATCGCCGCCGAGGTAAGCCCGCTATAGAGATAGGCTAGAATAGTCGGTCCCACTCTATCTCCTTCCCATAAGCTCGCTATGGCGCTTAATTGGGCCTCTTCTAGAAAGTCCTCCGTGGATGGGAATAAGATTGCTCCTGCTAAGCACACCACGAAGGCCTTTGCTACCCGCTCTATCTCTTCATCTTCTTTAGCTTGATCCGCTCTCTTGTACACCCATGAGGCGAGCTTTAGAAGATTGATTCCTTTAGTGGCTTTGATTTGATTCACTAGGTTGGGGCTAGATATCAAGCTTGTTAATAGCTCATGAGAGGCAATTGGTTTTGGCATGATGGCCACCTTTTCCTCATCTCCATGCTTCGTTCTCTTTAAGCCTAAGATTATCTCCAATTCTTCTAATAGGATCGTGGCTTCAAAAGTAGAGAAGAGAAAGGTATGGGTGGAAGGATGCCATATCTCTACAAGAGCCCCTATAGCTGCCCAGTCAAGATGAATTTGATCATAATGTTTGGCGTGGGTGACTAGACCTAGAAGGTGCCATCTTGTTAAGTACACTCTCATATCTGAAGAGAATTTGGAGAGTATGAGAGGTAGCCACTTGATTTTTGTGAATCTCCTTGCTCCTGGGACATTCGGGAAGTCCTGTGGAAGGAAGAAAGAAAGAACAATACAGAAAGGAGAATAAATGAGCATGCAGAAGAGAAGAACATTTAAGACAAGTGGAAAAGAACAGAAGACTCAATTCTTACCTGATTTAATGCAATGCGGTTGCTGATGTGCCCGTTGATCTCGGTTCGCCTGGGAGTTGAGGATTTAGATCTCTTAATCGCCCTCTCCATCTTCGGTTTGCAGGAAGAAGCTCGGACGGTTGCGGTGCCTGCAGAAGAACAGACAGAAGAAGTAGCAGAAGAACAGAGCTCCGAAGGTTGCTTTGATTGATTTGAGGAATTGCCTTTCCTTTATAGGAGTCCAGGGAGTCTTAAGGCTGTTCGGAGTTAGCAAGTTGATTGCCATTAGGACTGGGTTTAGTTTGCGAATCGGAAACGGAAGTTCGTGCCTAATTAACGCCTTCTGTTAGGGCGTCAATTATTGAATTGACGACCTGACTGAGGTCGTGTTTTGTGTAACGCCCTTTCCAGGGTCGTTTTCTTCTTGAACCCGTGGTGCATTGAACGCCTCAGTGAAAGGCGTGTTTATCTTTTTGACGCCCTCTTTATAAGGCGCCTTCCATGTTTTGACGCCGTTCGGTCCAGGCGTGATTTGTAAGCTTATGAATTTGCTTCCCTGTGTGCTTTGATGAACTTAAGTGCTATTATTTTGTTGGAATTATTTTTAATTTAGCACTTATGATCATGTCATACTTTGAATTGAGGATTATTTATATTGAAATTTTGAGAGAACTAATGAACTCTTGAGTGCAGAAGATTGCAGGTTTCGAGATGTCCGGATTAATGTGGAGGTAACATGTTCTTATAAGCATTATTACTATATGGTATCTACGCTATTATAGCATATCAGGGACCTTGTGGTTCTGATGAACCTGGAATTTGAGTTCCCCTTCATCAAAAACAGTGATAATTCCAGGAGAGTCTTGATCACACGGATAGGCCGTTGAGTCGTTGAAGGTCTGGGATGATGGTTCCACTTTTCTGAGTTGATGCGTGGACAAACGGGCCTCGGCCTAGTGTCAGCTTAGAGATCTGAATTCTTGACCAAATCTAGATGGCTTGGCAATATTATCTTGATTATTTTCTATCTTTTAGTTTGTCTTATATTTTCCTTTTAGCCCAGCATGCATCATGTAGTATTTTGAGCTTCATGCTGAAAATCTTCATATTATGGTAGTAATGAAGGTCACTCGCTCTTGATTGAGTTGACATGAGATATTCCATTCCAAATTGAGTACTTTATTCTCTTTGAAGCCGCTTAGACTGATTTCCTTGAAAATGTCCCTTTGTTGGATCTTCATCTCAATTCCCTTTATTTTTTCTGCAAATCCACCTTGGTTGTAGCACGTCCACGTTGGCTGGTAACCGCTCTCCAATGGTGTCTCCTTATCGTGCCATGCGCACATTTTTACTTGCTTAATTTAATCTCCTTTATCCAGCAAATTGATGCTTCCTTGGAATCACTCGGAGTTGTTTCGCTCAGAATCTTGGAAAGATTTCTAGTGCTTAGTGTCTGAGGCGTGTCACATCACACCTTGGCATCTACTTATCAGTTCGCTCCACTTCATTCCGTTTGTTGCACTTCACTCCATTTCGTCTCACTCCCTTGCAAAGCAGACGCCAAGGCGGGGCAGCTGTAGACACGCCAAAATTGACGCTATGTTGATCAAATCTCATGTCACTATGATGACGCCCCAAAGTGAACTTCAATATATTCATAATATGAAGTTTTTCTATTTTGTTGTGGTTTTGATTTGTTCTTGCATTTTTGTGATTCGCGACCTGAAGAGGGGCGTGTTTTATATAAAGGACGACCAAATGTCAGGGCGTCAATTCTTGGTATTATCCGGTTTCAAAATAAATTTAAAATAAATTCAAATTATTGATTAACGTCCTTCCTCAGGGCGTGGTTTCAATTAACGCCTTCATCTCAGGCGTGTTCTCATAATTTTCAAATGAAGTAAGTTGTATTGCCAAAATTAAATCCAAGAAGTGACGCCCTTGATCGTGGTCGTGTTTTGAGTAGCATCTTGATGTAGGTCGTCATTTTGTGATTTCACGCCCTTCTGAAGGTCGTGTTTTATCCTTCAGTGTCGTGCTTGAGTATGCCTTTCCTGAGTAGTTCCCTGCCTCCAATGGTCTCCTTGCTCGAATTGGAGTTAGAATCCTGCCTTCTTTGATCATTGCCTATCCTTATCTTCCCAAATTTGAGCTTATCTTCAATTGAAATCCTATAAAAGGATGCTCTGGTCGATCTAGACAAGGGTTGATGGGTCAGAGAGTTCACAGGTTAGACAGAGTTAGAGAGGTTACAGAGTTTACGACGAGGTTACGATCAGAGGTTTACGGGTTACGAGATCAGAGTTACAGAGCTTCATCTTCCTCCTGTGCGATCGTTTAGAAAGGGCTCTGCTTCCTCTGCTTCCGGTCAACCGCGTCCACCTTGGTTTCCCTTTACTGTCGTCAGGGACAGCAGGGTTTTTCTTGTATTCTGTTTGTGTTGCTTCGTCTTCATCAATCGTTCATCACGTCCACTGTGTTTTTCTCTTCTTTTACATTTGCATTAGCATCATATCTCCTCTTTCCCTGTTTCTTTAGGGGTTTTTAAAACAAAAATAAGGTGCGCATGTTTTGTTCTTTTCTCATCTTCATATCATCTTTGGGATTGATACTACGTGCACTTGGCTGATCCACTTCTTTTGTTTGTTTGTTTTGTCTCTTTTGCAAGGTAATCAATAAAGGAAAACCCCCTTCATCGGCCAGCCGATTGAAGGAGGAGGAGGAATTCACAATCCAACCCGCGTTCTATTTTCCACCAGGTATTCGCGATCAATTTCCTTTATTTTTGAGGTAACCCCTCTGGCGATCACCCTCCTTAGTAGCACCACGTGCTTCTTTTCTTTATTATTATATCATCTCCCCTTATTTTTATTATGCTTTCTCATATTTAAATTATTCTTCATGTGTGGATTTATCACGATCTACAGCAGGTGCCTGCATAGTCTTCCTGACTCCTTAGGGTGGAGTTTTGTACAACTCTTGCGCCCTCATGAAGTCCCTGACCAACAATGAAGTCGAGTATGAAGCTCTACTCATTGGGCTCCAGATGCCTCTCCACATGGGCATTAAATGCCTCAAAACCTACGGGGACTCCCAGCTGATAGTTCGGCAGGTCCTCGGCATCTACGACGTGCAGAAGCCAGAGTTGGTTCCATACCATACCGCCGTCACTAGACTAGCCCAGAAATTCTATTTCTTCGAAATAGATCATATCCCCAGAAGAAGCAACACTCAGGCGGATGCCTTAGCAAAATTGGCCGCGGCCATCAAGCTTCCGCCCGAGGGTGAGGTCGACATCGTCATCAAGCATAGAAGACTGATGCCGAGCTCACTCGAAGGCAACACCGGTCTCACCATCTATGAGGTCCACGACCTTGACCGGAACACACCTCCAGAAGAGGATGATTGGCGTGCGCCCATCAGCAAGTTCAAGAAAGGGTGGCTTCCCCCTGACCGAGCTCAAAGGGTCCAACTACTCCACCGAGCAACCTCTTACGAGCTGATCGGCGACTCCCTGTACCGACTCATCCACGATAAGGACAAGTCGATCCTCCTGAGATGCGTCTCCCTCGTCGAGGCTCGAGCCATCATGCAGGAAGTCCACTCCGGATTGTGCGGCACGCACCAGGCCGGAGATCGGATGAAGCACAACATCAAGCTCAAAGGCTTCTACTGGCCAACCATGTACGTGGACTGCATCCAGTACGCCCGTACATGCCATCAATGCCAAGTCTCTGGCCCAATACCCGGAAGACCTCCCAATCCACTGCGTCCCACAGCCCCCACCTGGCCATTCTCTGAGTGGGGCATGGACATCGCGGGGCCTTTCCCGCCATCTTCGAGGGCCATAAATACATCTTGGCCGCCACTGACTACTTCTCTCGTTGGGTGGAGGCTCTACCCTTGCGAGAGGTCACCGGTGAAATCATTGCCAGGTTCGTCTGGCACCACATCATATACTGATTCGGTACTCCGAGTCGCATTGTGTCCGACAATGGGACACCATTCAAGAATAAAGCCGTATACCAACTAACGGCCAAATTCCACATCGACTGGAGAACCTCTTCGGTCTACAACCCTCAGGCTAACGGCTTGGCGGAAGCCTTCAACAAAACCCTCTATAAGCTCCTGGCTAAGATGGTTAGCCACCAGAAACGTGACTGGGGTGAAAAGGTCTTCGAAGCATTATGGGCCTATCGAACGGTCTATAAAACCCCCATAGGGTGCTCACAGTTCTCCCTCGCTTACGGGGCAAAAGCAGTTATCCCCATCGAAGTCCAGCTAGCCTCCTATCGTGTGGCAATCCACACCGGCCTTGCCGGCTCTGATGAAGATGAGTACCAGAGAAGGCTAGAAGAGCTCGCCGATCTCGAAGGAAAGCGACTCGAAGCCTATAAACACCTGCAGGTATACCAGGCTCACATGGTTCGGGCCTACGATAAGCTCGTCAAGCAGCGGGCTTTCAAGTAGGGTGACCTTGTCATGATCAAAGAAAAAGAGGTCATGGCAGGGCGCTCCAGTGGAAAACTACAGCCAAACTGGCGAGGTCCATACATCATCCAGAATGTCTATGAGGGTGGGGCCTACACGGTTGTCGATCACAAAGGTCATAGACCATTCTCGCCTCTCAACGTTAAACACATGAAGCTATATTATGCACTGGAACATGAATTCATGCCCCAGCCAGACTAAGGCGCACGTCCCAGCTAGCACCAATAAGGCTGGTCCTTCCCCGTGAAGGATCTAACCGGCCAGTCCTCCCGGTCTACAATTCCCAGTCAACCAGCCAACTCGGCTCCTCGGAATCACCGCCAGGCATCCGTTGGGACTGGTCTCCTGCCCTCATTCCCGTCACCGCGGGAGCACGGGTGCCTCCGCACCGGCACCAGTCTAGCCGCCAGGCTCACAGGTAAGTCAATATATATATATATGGGGTTAAAAATAGAGATGCCCCGGCAGACCCGATCATCTTCTCCACAAGAGGGTGATTGGGGGCAAAAAGGCCAGTAACCCGGCTTAGGTGGAAACCCGAAAGGGCACCTCAGGCAAAATCGGGGAACCCCTCGACGTGAAAACCCGCAAGGGTGCGTCGGAAAAAGCTAAAGGGGGTCGGCTTTAGCGAAGACCCGAAAGGGCGGTAGAGCCGATAATGAAAAAATCTTCTTCTCCCTACCAGTCTAGACGGTGTTCCACCTATTCCTTAGTGGGCCGTTGGCTTCACCCAGAGCCAGTCCTCAATCCATTTGCATTGCTACGGCGTAAACCCTTCAATCCCCAGTCAACCTTGCATTATTCCTGCATTGGCTGGGCCAACCTTTGGCCCTTACCTCAACATCATAGTTTAACCAGTCCCTGTGATAGCCAAGCTTCCAGTCACCGTCTCGGTAAAATCATATCCCAATGCATTCTGCGACATTTATCATCCTCCGCCCCTACATCCTACATACCCTGCAAATCCAGAGCCTTCCAGTTCATCATAGTCCCAGTTCCCCCATACAATCCCTGATTTTTTTTTCTTCTAAAAAGCCTTACCTAGTGATGAATGAGAGAGTGCATACTCCATCGTTCATCACCTAGGAGGTGAATTATTAGAAGATCAAAGATTACAATTACATCATACGAATACTGGGCATACCCAGTTTGTCCAAACAAGCAATTCCCTTTATAGTTGTAGGGAGCTCATCAAAAGAAAAAAAGGAATTACATTTGGATGAGCAAGCTAAGGAAGCTAGAGAATCAGCAACTTTGTTTCCTTCCATGTAGACATGGGCAATAGAGTCCTTCTCAGATAGATGAGTCCAAATTTCTCTAGCGTAAGAAAGAATAGACCAGGGGCATTGAATTTCCTTTTTGATAATGCGAACTAAAGAATTGGAATCACATTCAATAAGAGCAGGGTTGGTATCAATAGTGTGAAGATACTTGATACCATCAAGCAAAGCTTGAGCTTCAGCAATTATACTATTAGCAATGCCATAGGAATGAGAATAGGCAAGGATGATGATGCCGTTACAATCCCTGATTCACTAGTCACAACTCCAGTCATACCCTGCCATGACAAAGTTGCTCTTCGCCACCATGGCTTGAAGGGTTCCGAAAAAAAACCCTTCCCAATGGTCGGACAATATTCGGCCATCCACACCTCCCAGTTTCAGGTTACGTCCCCTGACTGCAATATGCTATGGACAACAGTCTCAAAAAATAAAAAAAAATTGAGGTTAAGAATAGAGATACCCCGACGGCCTCAGTCAACTCTCTCTACGAGGCGATTGGGGGCAAAAATTGCCATCAACCCAGCTAAGGTGAAAACCCGAAAGGGCGCCTTAGGTAAAATCGGGTAACCCCTAGGTGTGAAAACCTGCAAGGGCGCACCAGAAAAAGCTAAAGGGGGCCAGCCCTGGCGAAAACCCGCAAGGGCGGTAGGGCTGGTAAAGAGAAAAAAAACTCTCTCCCTCTCCACTCTTCACTTACAAAGCCACCAGCTACGACACGCCCCGATGGCGAGCTCAACATCACTTCACAACAATGATGGCCACTACACCCCCGAGGGTCAGTCATCGCCGGTTTCCAACTTCTAGTTTTGGCTACAATGCCTTCACAGGCCAGCCTCCAGTCTCCAGCTTCCAGTTTCGACTACAACGCCTTCACAGGCCAGCCGCCAGTCTCCAGCTTCCAGTTTCGACTACAACGCCTTCACAGGCCAGCCGCCAGTCTCCAACTTCCAGTTTCGGCTACAACGCATTCACAGGCCAGCCGCCAGTCTCCTGCTTCCAGTCTCGGCTACAATGCCTTCAGAGGCCAGCCGCCAGTCTCCAGCTTCCAGTCTCAGCTACAACGCCTTTACAGGCCAGCCGCCATTCTCCAGCTTTCAGTCTTCGGCTATAACGCCTTCACAGGCCAGCCGCCAGTCTGCAGTCCCAGTCTCGGCTATAACACCTTCTCAGGCTAGCTACCTGACTCAGTTCCATTTCCTAACCATTGCACCTTTCTAGGTCACCCAGCTGGCTTTGGCTCCAGTCCCCATTCCCGGTCACAGTCCCAGCTTCAATCTCTGGTCCCTCTCCCCGTTTTGGTCTTGGTCGCCATGTCCGCCTAGGCCGTCTAGCCAGCTCAATCCCAGTTTCCCAGACACATACGAATTCCATTCTTTGGCTAGCGACATAATGTTAGCTGACATTCCACCATCCAGTTCAGGGTCAATATACACCCTCCAGAATCACCTCTACAACCCTAAACCACGTAAGTTGCCCCATTCTTACGGGCCTATGTTGGTTCTCCGGTATGCGGGCTTTCATTCCCCGGGAGGATCGGCCCCCACATATAGCCTTTCTTTCCTCTACTGCCTAGCACTCAACCACCAGCTTCTAACACCGAGTTCCTTAAAACCGGTCCCTGTTATCACTCATGATGATGCGTCGTAGGACAAGCAAGCACGACTAACAATAAGTGGTCGTCAGTTCACACGCATCATTCCATTCCATCAAAAAAGGTAGGGAACAACCCAGTAAACAAAGGAGCTAGAATTTGTCATTAATACTCTGTAAAAGGAGCCCAAGACATGCCCTTGGGGTAATAAAATTCATACACTCCAGACAAAATAAAAAGGGGGGGAAGATACAATCAGGGCTCCACCTCAGCCCCCTTCAGCACCGCAAGATGAAAGTCCGCTGCTGCAAGCTCCGCCTCCAAGGTGGACAAGAGCTGGGCACTGGCTCCGACTGTGGTCTCAGCCGCCTGCCACTCGACTCGGACGTGCTCGGCGACTGCCTGCCGCTCCTCCCAGGCCTTTCTCAAGACCTCAACCTGACTCTCCACCTCCCTCAGCTGTGCGGCTCTCTCCTAAGATGCTGACGCGATCACTTTGGCGTGACTCCTCTGCTCAACTATGGCCGACATGAGCCGAGCCCTCTGCTCCTGCACCTCGCGGAGCTGCAGGTACTCGACCCAGATTCCGGCTAACCCGGACATCCAGAGCTCGCGTGGGAATCTGAGTGTGTGATAGCCCTGGGTGCACTCCCACAGTCGCTACCTCAGGTCCTCCGGAGAATGGAGGGGCTCGCTCTGTGAGTAGCCTCGCGCTCGCTGGAGCAGAGCGGCACCTACACTCACCTCCAGCAACGGCTCTGGCGGAGAAATGAATGGAGGCCACTCCACCCCTAAATTTAGGGAGAGGTCTCCAGATGCAGCCAGCACTCGAGTGGAACCTGCATAGTTCCAACAAACACCAAAGGGAGTAAGTAATACATGAAAGACTTCCTTCGACAAACAAGGTGAAAAACCTGACAAAAAGAAGGAGACAAATCCTGACTCCTTACCTGGAGCAAGTCCAGCCGACTCGGTGGCATCACCTGTCGGGGTCGGGGAAGGCAACTACACCTCTGCCTCCACAGCATCACCTACCAGGGTTGGAGAGGGCAATGGTTCCTCCACCATTCGGTTGGGGTGGCCGAACCTGAAGCTCCTGCAAGCCAACGCAGCAAACAAGGTCATCACCAGACCCAACTCCATGCAAGGGTGGTTTCCAGCTAAGAGTTGCAAACAGAAAACTCACCGGCTGGAGCACTCCCCTCTGAAACCTTTTCGATGTCAATGATCTCCTCGTCGCCCTCAATAGGGGCCACTTCGGTGGACCCCTCCTCCACCATCTCGGCCCCGTTGCGGGGCAACTCACCTTCTTCTAGAGGCGAAGGTATACCTGCAAACAACATCGACGGGACCTCAATACTAGAAGACAATCAACAACGAGAGGCTTAACAGAAATGATTAAGTCCCCAGCCACGTACCTGAGGGTCCCATGCTCGAAGACCCAACCAGCCCCATAGTGCAGGCCGACACCACAGCTTGTAGGGATGCTCGCTCTACCCCCGCCAACAGCTGCGACAGCAAGCTAGACACTTCTCGATCCCGGGCGGCATTGAAGCACTCCTCCCCTCAGGCTCCCCCTCAAAGGAGGGAAGAGACACGGAAGGGCCGATACGGACCAACTCCTGAATCATCTCCAGAGTGGTGGCTGGATCCTCACCTGGCGAAGGACATCATAAAGTCAGTCAGTATCGACATCCCCGCAACTATAAAATGGAAGGGCAATGCCCTCCGTAAAAGTTCAATACTTACCCAAGCCATCCTGGGTCGCAGCGGGCTCCTGCCCGTCAACAGATGGGGGCACCTCCCCTCGCATCTCTAAAGAAGCTGTGGTCTCTGATGCCCCGACCACCTCTGCATGACACTAGCAACTATGTCAACTCCCAGAAACAGATACAGCCATAAACACGACACGTTCGGTTCCAGAATTATTTACCTGGCTAAGCATCCTTTGAAGCCCTCCATGGCTCAAAATCGGGGAAGGTCTCAGCATTGGGGGCGGTCTCGTCCATCATACGAAGAAGCCCCTCCATATTATCTCATGATCAACCCTCTCGTCAGGAAGTGGGTCGACTTCCTGAGGTGGCGAGAAGGCCACATCAGCCCCGGTCTCCAGTGGCGTTGTGAAAAGTGAATCCAATTGTGCGAGGTTAGCCAATCGTCAAGGCTGAATCAATATAAAGCAAGTAGGTGAATATGGCACTTACTCAGAGCCGGCTCCGCCTCGATATGCTCCCTGGCAGCGGGTCCCCTAGAGGACTCACCAACCTCCCTGACTCCGGTCTCCTCCTGGGGGCGCTTCCTCCGGGGCTGAAGGGCCCCGTCACCATCCCCAGAAGATGTCCCTATGGAGAGGGGATCCCTGTCCGCCGCAGAACCTGCCAAACACAGCCACACAAGATCTCTCAGTCATATGTCCTAGAAAACAACAAAGCAGGGCTAGCAGGCTAACAAAGAGGTCTTACCTGAAGTAACGAAGGGGGTCAGTGGCAGAGGAACTAGCTGCTCTGGCTTCAAACCCACAACCCGTGTGGCCTTCGCGACCGCCTCCTTCACATCCCTCAGGGTGTAGGCGCACTCAATGAGGGACACGAGCTCCACAGGTCCAGCTGACCCGATCGCGTGGGCAATATGACGCCTCCAATCGTCAGCCGCCGTATCGACAAAGCTCCCCTCAAGGAGCACTCGTTCCAGTGAACCCCGCTGCTCAAACCCGCAGTCAGCCAGAAACTGGGTCCACCAAGTCCTCGACGTCCCGGGTGGAGGTGCCCGGACACTGGTACCTCCAGGCGTCGCCCGCGCCTGCTTAAGGGGCTTCAGTGCCCCGTTGCCGCTCCGCCCCATCGACAAAGAGCCTCTGCTCCCCCGGGGCGCCTGTTGCACCAGCCTCTCTACCTCTCGGTGGAGCCGAGAAAAGCGAGTCCGCAGATACCCGTCATCTAGTATGATGAGAGGCAGATCCTCTCTCAAGAGACGAGTCTCCTCGACTTTTCAGATCACCGAGGCCTTCTGTCGGTACTGATGACTATGCTCAAACCACCACCTGGCGTAGTGGACGTCAAACCGTCCCCTGCGTCCTGGCACAGGCGTCGGCAGTTGCTCCGGCTCTCGGTGATAGTAAAAGTCCCACCACGCCGCAACTAGCAAGTAGGTGTCCCGGCCTCTGTACTGACGACCCGCAAAAGGAAACTCCTGGTTCGGCGGGATCCCCTGGTCGTACCCGATGTTTCGAGCGAACCTGTGCGGGTAGTACGGCTCTAAAAAGCTCGTCACAGACCGGTGCAAAGGCAGCACCACTGGTCGGGTGCTCATCACCCACTCTGTGTACAATGACGCGTCCGGCTCTTGCTAATAAGGTAGGGCGCAGGCCGCCCCACCATCCGAAGGCACCATGATCAGGTGGGAGTCCCTCGTGGCACCGTCAAAGGGAATACCCTCCTCGCCCCTGCCGGGCAAGTAACACAAAACTCTCCTAGCCTCCTCCAGCTGTACAACTGCGTCCCCATCTGGCTTTCCAGTGAAGCTAAACAACAAAGGTGCCGCCTGGTTCACTACGAACCCGCGAGATACCAACCCTGGGAATAGCAGCCCAGCCCATGCACTAAGGTAGTGAGTCGACAGAAGCAGGCTCCGCTCACGTGGTGCCGGGTGCGCCGCCAGTACCCCCAGTCCCTAATAAATATTAGCCAAAGTAGCTGGGGCTAAGGCCAGCCTACGTCCCTTTGCCAGTTGGCACGCAGGCCACAATAGCTCTACTCTCAGTTGGCCATCCTCCCTACAGGGGACCACAAACGTCACCAACCAGTATGCCAAGTACGCGGCCAGGTGGGTCATGTCCGGCAACCTCTAGGGGTTCCACCCCTTCTGTGGTGCGTAGATATACCTCGTGTATGTCCTAAAGCGCAGCTCCACCTCTGTATACTCCTCCCAGGAGGTCTGGTCCCTCGCGAACTCCTAGTGAAAGCAAAAGGGTCTGTCATAAAAGTGGCGAATCCATGCATTCAGCGGCACCCGGGGAGTCTGCGCCGCTCTTTCCTTCCTAGCCAGGGCCAAGTCCCTCCAGGTCTTTAGCAAATACCGGTAGCTGTAAAGAACCCGGTATCGTCCATGTCCATCAGTGTGGCTACGGTGGAGGTCGTCCAGCACTACCTCCTCGTACCCCTCGCCGCTGATCGACAACCCAGAGATCATGCACAGGGACCACAGGTCTAACGAGGTCTCTCCCTCAGCCGTTGCCACGGTGTTCCACCTACAGTTGAAGCACTCTGTCAATGCCTGTAGAAGTCCTGTGTAGCAAGGATACCCATACAGAGCCGCAGTCACAGCATATCAGATATCAGCCCGGTCTAGCAGCACCCGGTAGTGGCGTACTATACCCATCAACCACTCGGTAGCTCCCTGGCGATACCTGTGTAATGAAATCACCGCCTGTTTGATGCACATTTTTTTATCTCTTTTTATCTTGTTTATTGTTTTTATTTATTTATTTATGTTTATGGGTTTATTGGCGTGCCAGTCACCGTGGTGATGATTCTTATTGTGCGCTCGATCTGACTTGGTCAGTCGATTGTGAGTGATCGTGTCTGGACTAGTAGTCCGTCATACCCTGAACGCTATGACGTTAATTACGTCCTCCCTAAGGAAGACAACCCTTGATTAAACGCTAGAGGTAGGAGGAATGCAGCGGTAAAGCCGTGTGCTCAAAGGAGACAGAATTCATCTGTTTACAAGACGTTAAACGTATCTGAACAGAGCAGGGGTTTATTAATTACGGGGGGAAACCCGCCGGCATATTCCCACCATCTTGGATGATGCCAAGTGGGGAATAGGAAACCACCCATGCAGCGGCAGGGTGGGCTCCGCAAAAGATCGGGTATATATATAGACATAACCCGGAATCCAGATGGGGACCGGCCTGATGTAACACACCCGGTACGAGTGCGATGTCTTATTAATATCCCCCTTCGGAGGGCCATCAGAGATCACGCAAGGGCATAGCTCCGTGGGCCAGCGGGGTTAGAGGAGAATACCACACTCGATTGGTGGGGATATATAAATTTCGGCAGCATGTCCCCTGAACTTGGATTATGCCAAGGAAGAATAGGTCATCATCCACGGAGAGCCGGGACAACGACCGAACAAAGACGGGCACCAGGCCCAGGGACATCTCTTGCCTTCATATCATTGATCAATATTCCCTTGGAACCCATCAGAACACATATAATGACATGGTTCTTTGGGTTCATAAGGCAGCGGTGAAATCCAGATTCGGGACAAGAGCTGTAGGGGAGGTCTTCCCCATTGTTATATCTCATCAAGACACAAGTGATGGTCTGTGAGTATCCCCTTAAACAGATGTAGGGGAGCTTAAGAAGTTTATAGAAGAATGGTGCAGAGGTGGGCCTCGGAGTGGGTTTCATCTGACTGAAGGGGGGATCTCGGCCTGGCCTTTGGCTTGGACAAAATGGGGCTCTCGGCCTGGGTTTTGGTGGATGGAGAGGGGCTCTCGGCCTGGTCATTGGGCTGGCCGAAGAGCTTCTCGGCGGCCAAGGGAAGGCTCTCGGCCTGGTCATTTAATGGACAAAAGGAGGCTCTCGGCCTGGTCCTTGGATTGGCCAAAGGGGGTTCTCGGCCTGGTATTTGGTGGATGGAAAGGGGCTTCTCGGCCTGGTCCTTAGGCTGGCCAAGGGGGGGTTTCGGCCAGGGCATTTAGTGGACAAAGGGGCTTCTCGGCACGGTTCTTGGGCTGGCCAAGGGGGTTCTCGGCCTGAGCAATTGGCTGGCCAAGGGGGGTCTCGGCCTGGGGTCTTCTCGGCGGGCTCCTGGGCGCGCCGAAAAGGGGGGCGCCGAGAGGGGTAATATCAGGTTTGGCAAAAGGGGGGTGAATGGCTAGGAGGAGGGGCTCTCGGCAGAGGGCTTCCCGGCGTGCTCCTGGCCGCGCCGGGAGTCTACACGCCGGGAGCCTTGCACATATGGCCTCACGAGGAAAGCGTTGGTAACCGACTGGGTTGTCGTTTAGCCAAAAGAAGGGGGGAGGCCTCTCGGCCTTATGGTTCTCGGCGGGGAAACTCGCACGCCGAGAAGGTGAAATGCAGAAGAATTTCAGGGTTTTCAGAGCTCAGAAACGATGCTCTGTTTGTGTGTTTTCTGGGGATTTCAAGCTCGAATCAATGTCAGGTCAGAGATGTAAGAGAGGGATTTCATGGAGGCTTCTATTAGAAGGGTGCCAAGGGATTTGGATGAAGGAATCAAATGGAGGAGGTCAGACCATCACCTGATCCTGTGGAGAGTTTTGCCCGTCTGTTGCAGGCCATTTGGCCATTTGGGGGAGTCAGGAGATGACTGTCCTCCGACCCCTCCAGATGAGCCCAGTGATATTAAACCAACAGAGAAGGAGAGGCTATCAATCGTATAAACTTCAGGTCCTAAACATTCAATATTTAGGATGGAGGACCTGAGATCCGATCATTATTTATGAGAGCTGGGCAGCCCAGGGAACCGAGAGACTGATATCTCTGGTTCCTGAACCGCCAAAAGGGGGGCTCCTCAGAAAAAAACCAGATTATATATATATGGAAAAATAGGCATTGAGATCGGAGAGGGAAGAAGAGAACGAAACTCAGTAACCCATTGGATGGGGTTAGGAGTCTTATCCTCATCCCTCTTCGAAGAACAAACCCACGCGATCGGCTTCGAAACCCAAAGAATCTAATCTATGTTCCTTTCAGACGAAGGCTATATACATAGAGAGACAGACAGAGATCGATGTCTTAATCTATCAACACCCAAACGGGCCATCCTGACGTTTCATTGCATTGCATAAAGGAAATATTACACTGATCATGAAAGAAAAATGTAAGGCAGAAATCAAAAGAGAAGACCGGAACTCCGGCTACAGTTGAGAAATCGAGAGAGAACTCGATATATTGCATCAGATAAGGAAAGAAAACATGGAGGGGAGGGTGGAGCATTGACTCCTCTCCCTCCCCAGTGCCCACCTGGAGCTTTCCTTCTTCTTCTCTTCTATTTCCTCTCTGTTGATCGAAAGGGGGGGGGGTGGCTCTTCCTCTCCGAACGATCCCCTTTTTCTATCTGGCTTTTTCTCTTTTTCTCTTCAGCTTTTTTCTCTTTAGCCCTCACCGAATCCCCCTGTGTTCTTTCGAAGGGAGGGGGTTTTATAACCCCTTTCTTCTTTCTTCTCGGCAGGCTTCTGGGCGCGCCGGAAAGGGGGGCGCCGAGAGGTGCCTGAAGCTTCATGGGCGCGCCGGAAAGGGGGGCGCCGAGAGGTGACTCATCTTCATATAGGCCCACTTGGGGTTTCTTCAAATGCATCATCATCCCAAAGGGTCTATCATCTCTGAAAATATCTTGTATTGACATCATGATTGCAATTTTCATCAGTCCGTAGACAGGGTTCTATCAGTCCGTAGATAGGGTTTTATCAGTCCGTAGACAGGGTTCTATCAGTCCGTAGACAGGGTTTTATCAGTCCGTAGACAGGATTCTATCAGTCCGTAGACAGGGTTTTATTAGTCCGTAGATAGGATTCTATCAGTCCGTAGACAGGGTTTTATCAGTCCGTAGACAGGGTTTTCATCTTATCAATATCGCCACTCGAATGGCGACGAGCTCGGACATCAGCCTTAGTCTTTCGCTGTTGGTCAGATCTTCTTTTCAATCATGCTTCCACCCTTGTTCATTTTCCGGGTGTCAACAAATGCCCCCCACCTGCGGGCGGCGTAAGCGCAGAATAAGCGCCACGGGGGTTGCAGGTGTCTTTTACTATTCGAGGGTATCTTCCTCAATTTATCTTCAATTCAGCTCTCAGACTTGATCATCTTGCTGTAACAGTATTCTGCACATCGATGTTTCTTCTCTTCATATTTTCTGTCATCATTTTCAGCATTTAGGGCTTTTCGGCCTGCAGTACCTCCCGGCGCGAAGCTTCTCGGCGCGGGGGTCTCAGCCTGGGATGTTATCGGCATGGGAGGCTTCTCGGCGTGCCCTGGCCGCAGAGGGTCTCGGCCTGAAGACCTTCTCGGCGCGGGGACCTTCTCGGCGCGCCCCGGCCGCAGAGGATCTCGGCTTGGGGGGCTTCTCGGCGCGCCCTGGCCGCAGACGGTCTCGGCCTGGGGGCTTCTCGGCGCGCCTTCTGGCCGTCGGGGGGCTCTCGGGCGAGAGGTTCTCGACGCGCATTTTGCCGCGCCGAGACCTCAGTCGCCTGGGCCCCTATTTAGGGCGCCGATGGCCCTTTTTTCCTCATTCTTCACTCGACTTTCTCTTTCTTCATCTTTTCTCCATTTCTTCTCTTCGGCGCGAGCCGCCTCCATCCTCTCGGCCGTTGCCGCGAGCCTTCCGTCCTGGGTGACGTCTTTTGGGATTCAATCCCTTTGCTTCCGGGATCACCCCCTCTTGGTTGGTGACTCCCTATTCTTTTGGGCAGATCCCGAATAAGGGGATATGCTGCCGAAATTTCTATAGAATCTCATGTTGCAATCCTTATAAGACTGACTTTTAATCCACATTTCTTCTTTTGTTTACAGATATAGCAATGGCTTCTGGCTCTGCTGCTGCATCTTCGGGAGCTGTTGGAGCTAGTTCATCGGCCCAGCCAGACATATCTCAGGCCAGAGTGAATTGGTTGAACGTGCACAGCTTGGATTATGGATATGATAGAATAGCTTCAGTTGACGAATCGTCTGATTCTGAAACTGACACAGTGTCGACAACCCGGGTATACTCCGCGGGGACCGAAACATACTTCAGGCGGGATAGTAACTACCGGCCAGATTTCTCGAAGGATCGCCACTTGATGCCGTTTATCCGGACCTTCACAGTGGGCGGCCTGCGAGATTATCGGACAGCTTGTGTAGTCGAAGCTGCCATTCTTGCTGAACGGGATAGCCTGAAGGACTCAGTATATCGCGGCCAGGCCATTTATCTTCCCAGAGAGAAGCGGGACTGGGGTGCAGTCCTTGGAATATCGGAGCTAGAACCCGAGAAGAAGATGCTGACCCGGGCACCGGAATTCACACCTGCTCGGTGGGACAATGCTGGCGGCCGAGTTAATAGGGAGAAGCCCGGCTATGGTATGTTCTTGGCACCTATAAAGTGGGGATATCGCGAAGAGCCCTTCGTGCTAAATTGTTCGGCCATTCAGTTCAAATACCATTTGTCAGCTGGTTGGTTCGGAGACTGCAAGATCACTGACTCCCATCTATTTTGAGTAGGGGCAGTAGAATTTACTGAATTTGTTCTGACGGAATATGCCCCTCTGCTGATCAGAGCGGGTGTATACCACAGTGTTTTTGCTTCCAGATTCTGATATCCCATCTCCAGGGGGTTATGCTGTGGGATGTTTGAAGTGTTCTGTCCTTTGTTCAACACTTTTTATACAGCAGAGGGTGAGACATCCCTAGACCTCTGGAGTTTATCGCGGCTTTCCGGCCTGCCCATTGATGGCGAGCAATATGAAGAAGTCTGTTTGGCAGACTCCGAGAAAGACAGCTCTGATGGAGAAGGCAAGTATTCCCTTGGCTTCTCTTACCGATATCTGATGAAGGTCTATCGCTCCATCTGTCTGGCATATAGTAGAGGATCCTCCAAAGGCTATCATCCCCGAGAGAAAGGTAGCAAACTGAGGGTCTGGATCGGGCAGTGGCTCCAGTACTTTTTCGACGGGCCCCTGAAATATGCAGATTCCCCCCTCCATGGGTCCTGTTGCGAGCAAGCAGATAAGAGCTCCCCGCTACAAATCGGCACTGCCATCTTCATTGCGCCATGCGGGCAAAGGTGGTCCAAACCCGGCAGGGGTAGATCCCATCACACACTGTGCAGCTTATTTCACATTCTAGCTGTGTACTTTTGCTCTTCCACAAGGGGACGAGACAGTCATTCGGCCAGAGGCCATATATCCAGCTTGTCAGATGGCCTGGGGGATGAAGCTGTCGCTCTGCCCGGTGGCCCTGTGTTTGATCTATAAATCTTTGGGGGACCTGTACAAGCACCGGACTCCCCGTTCTTTGAGGACCGTGGGTCCTTTTCATTTCTTCAATGCCTGGGTCTGCAGTATATTCCCTGAATTGGCTCCGAGAACCTTGCAGGCGGATACAGTGTTACCCAGGATGGTTGAATTTGCCAGCGCTGAGCCTGGTCCCTTTTATGATCAGCTATTTAAAATAAGGGGACGGCTGATAAGAGTACCAGTGGACGCCCCTGGCAGCATACATTTCTGGAGCTTGGCTGCAGGTTCAGCTCCTTTGATTGATCCTCAAAGAGAATGCAAGCTGGAGGAGATAGAGACATATATCCACCCTGTCTCAGGGGTCAACACTGCTCGGCCGATCCTGGAACCGGAGCTGGTGAGATGGGCCATGGCAATTCGGCCTAGTGTTTTGGTTTACAGAAAGGGTGGCCTGCTTCTGTTGGAGCCATACTATCCGTTCCGATTTGGGCGGAACTTTGGTTATGACCAGCACATCCCTACTTCAGTTGCTCAATTTCCCCTGGATAGCAGGGCCAAGCACGGATCCACCATTGTCGGCGACGGCCGGTTGTGGTGGGATTTCTATCATCGTTAGGACGACGCAATTTTCAGGGTGCCCACCGTCTCCAACCGTGTTCCCCGGGTAACATCAGAATATATTAAATGGTGGAACATTCGGACCGGCTTTTTCAGGGATGGCAGGGGTGCTTTCTGGGATGTAGCAGAGCGCTCTTTCCTGAAACAGCAGCCTGGGCCGGTGTTTGAAATCCCCGAGGCCCATCTGAGGAAGCTTTATTCGCAGAACCCGAGAGAGGCAGAGAACTATCTGGCCCAGCGTCGAGCTCTGAAGGAAAAGAATTCTGAGCCACCCGCTCCTATCTTTGCTGCTATTAATGAAGACAGTTTCATAAAGACCCTGAAACATCTGTGCCATATAGGAGATGATTGCTTGGAGGCACAACAGTATCCATTTCTGTTGAAGAGCCGCTCCCGGCAGTAGCTCATTGGAGGGGTCCAGTTGATAAATTTCATCCGTATAGGACGTTTGTACGCCGGAAGATAGAACTCAGACGTATTATAAGCAAACGTCCTGGCTGTTCATTCTGCTGAATTTGCATGGACTATCTGCAGAAAGCCCGATAGCTGGCATTTTGAACAAGCCGCTATTTATATCATTTCATTATGTCGATGGCTGGGGCATGGACCATCTTGACTTGTTCCGCTGCCTGGATTTTCATGGCCATAATGACCTGGCAGCTTTGGTGGAGAAATGCCAGACATTCGGCGATGTGTGTTGGCTCATCAAGGAGGCTGCTTCCCGCTCCAAAGAAGTGGCTTATCTGTATTGGTCGCTCTCTGTATTTTATGATGGACCAGCAGGTATCATCTTCTCCTTTCTGACTGCAGTGTTTTCTGTTTAATATCTGAATTTTGCATCTATTGATCCCATCATCTTTCTGCCGTTCTTAACAGACCGGCCCGATATAAAGCGGCAGGGCCTCTACAGGAAGATTATTGCGCAGGCCGAGAAGCCTGCTTATTTTGAAGTTCCTGCTGCAGCACCGACCACTACTCCCCTGCCTCCTGGCAAGAAGAGGAAGGCTTCTGCAGTCAAGGCTACAGTTGGGAAGGCCAGGAAGGCCAAGAGAGCTCAGGCTCAACAATCGGCTTCGGTAGTGATGGACACCGGGACCCCTCTCCCTGACATTCCCTCATTTGATGAGTTCGAAACTCAGAGGGAGGCCGCTCAGGCATCAGTTCAGGGTAACATCAATATTCTGCCATTACATTCTTCATTCTATCTTGCTGGATTTCAGAGGAGTGTTTAAATCTGACCGCTTCTTTTCGCATAGCCCAAGAGCCAGTTGCGGCGCTCTCCGAGGTGGAGACCCGGTTGCCCTCTCCCACGTCGACTAGTGAGGTGGAGGGTAAGCATTCCCTTTTTATCTTTTTATGTTTGCTTCAGCTACTTTCATCGTCCCTCTCACAGGCTTTTCTTTATAGTGATGGCCGGGGAGGAGACTGAGATTACAGGAGCGGCTGGCGATATTACTCAGCCGCGGGAGGGTCACAAGACCCAGGTGAAATGGGGCCCCGCTCCCGGAAGGCGCATAGTTACTCGGTCTTCCTCCAAGCAGATGTTAGAATCGATGGCCCCGCCCATGGACAGAGTAGAAATCTCTTCCGGTAGCTCTGCGGCCGCTTCTGAGGCAGGTGGAGAAGAAACAGATTTCAGCGGGAGTGACACGGAGGGTGCCTCCAAACCAGAGGCCCCACCCGTATGTACTGCCATTGTTTTATCATTTACACCCCCCAAGCTGCTGGTGCCATTTTCTAGAGAAGAATTGCCAAAAGAGTTCGCTGCTCTGGATACCGAGGCAGATATAACTCCCCCTTTTGTGGTCTCATCAGCGGAGCTTTCCTCTTCTCTGCAATCTTTTGAGGATATTGGCATCACTTTAGAAGTGAGTCTCTTCCCTTTATGGTTTCCTTTTCCCCATCTTTATCTGCTACTTGACGCTGCATTGATTCGTTCACAGGAATCCATTGTTGCCCTCCCGGCTACGAGTGCAGCCGTTGAAGCCACTTTATCCGGCACCTTGGCTATTGTTCCTGCTTCGGCAGCCATTCTTGAGATAATTCGCCCTGTGCCGGTGAGGGTGCAGTCCTCCACAGACTTAGCATCATTGGACCTGCGGAATGCAGGGGAAGGCCCGGCTCTCATCAAGGCTTTGGATTTTAGAGCTGAAATGGACCCAGCCAGGGGTTCTGCCTTTATACCAGCTGCAGTGATGACCATCGCTCCAGAATCAACAGTTCCCACAGTATCAGTCATGGAGAGCGAACCTGTGCCTCTTCAGATCGTGGCCCCCGCAGCCTTGACATTGCAGGGGGCGGGCACCGAAATGGAAGAAGGAGAGGTATCTGTTGGAGAACTGGGAGTATCGCCTACAACAGCCACGGAATCTGCTTCCGCATTTTCAGAATCTGAGGAGGAGATGCTTGAAGTTGCGTCCGGGATTATTCCGACGGTCGCCTCCGAGGAGATGGAGGTGGAAGATCTCCCGGCCACATCAGAGGTTATGGGTGGAGCTCAGTTGGTGGCTTCGACAGACCTGCCGTCTTCTTCTTCGCAGCCGGACATCACCCTATGGGCGGATATAGACAGTGAAGTATCTTTTGAAGTAGCTCCTCTTCCTTCGCCTGGCTTCACTTCCCCTGAAAGTTTTGTTTGGCAACATCTGGGCATGCTGCGTCAACTGGTGGAGTCCCAACCTGGACTAACTTATTTACAGTTGAAGGATATAGCCGGGCGCTTCACCGCCGGTTTACAGGCGATGGGATGTCCCACGGAAATATGGGCCCAGCGGGTTCTTTTGCTGTTAAAATTTGTTCATCACCGGGATTTCTTGACACATATCATGTCGGACAGATTGGCAGCCTTGAAGTTGCAAAGAATGGAGTGCAAGTCCGAGCTGGCAAAGATGAACTCTATCTTTCAGGAGCGACAGCGTCAAATGCAGTCTTTGGCGGAGCGGGAGCATTTCGTGCGCGACCGGATAACTATCCTGGAGGCTGAACTGTCTGATCTCCGAGCTGAGCTGCCACAGCTGACAACTTCTCGACCGCAACTCGAGGAAGAAGCAGCTTTATTAGAGGGGCAGGTGGCATCCTTTCGAGACCAGTCTGTTCGACTGCAGGAAGAGGAGGCTCGGCTTCATGAACTAGGAGCCGCCCCTTCTGTGGGTCTTCTGGCATTCGAGGATATCTTCCGGCAGCCATGAATCATTTTCTTTTTCTTTTCTTCTTCTCCTTTTTTGCTCTTTTGTGATACAATGTCCTCTCGGGGCCCTTTATGTACTCACTTCTTAATGAAAGGAAAAATTTTGCCTTATGTGTATCCACCTTCTTTTCCATGTGGTTTTATCACTTCAGGGAAGTGGGGTAGTGGTTTTAGCAAACCCTCATGCGAATGGCGCGTATCTGGCAGGAGAGCGTCCACCCCTTCAGAGAAAGGATGGGGAACTCGCTCCACCGCGTGACGGCATCCGAAGAGGTGCTTAAACCGGATTCTGTTAGTAGCGGCAAACGTCCCTTTTGGCAATATGTGCTGTGAGGGAGACAATTTGCAGGAATGTGAAAGAAAGGGCCTTATCAGAATAGACGGAAAGTCTAGACTGGGTAGAGGTTATAACAGGTGGGACGATTACAGGATATGTGGTTTTCATCAAGACAGACGTAAGGTCTGAACTGAATAGGGTTTTATCATTGATCGGGCGAAATGCCAGTCGATCAACAGCTGATTTCATCATCGATATTGAGTTTATATCGATGCAAGGATTTTCATAAGTTTCCTCAGAATAGACGAAAGGTCTAAACTGAGTAGGGTTTTATCATTGATCGGGCGAGGTGCCAGTCGATCAACAGCTGGTTTCATCATCGATATTGGGTTTATATCGATGCAAGGATTTTCATAAGTTTCCTCAGAATAGGCGAAAGGTCTAAACTGAGTAGGGTTTTATCATTGATCGGGTGAGGTGCCAATCGATCAACAGTTGATTTCATCATCGATATTGGATTTATATCGATGCAAGAAGGATTTATAAGTTTCCTCAGAATAGACGAAAGGTCTAAGCTGAGTAGGGTTTCATCATTGATCGGGCGAGGTGCCAATCGATCAACAGTTGATTTCATCATCGATATTGGGTTTATATCGATGCAAGAAGGATTTATAAGTTTCCTCAGAATAGACGAAAGGTCTAAGCTGAGTAGGGTTTCATCATTGATCGGGCGAGGCGCCAATTGATCAACAGTTGATTTCATCATCGATATTGGATTTATATCGATGTAAGAAGGATTTATAAGTTTCCTCAGAATAGACGAAAGGTCTAAGCTGAGTAGGGTTTATCGCAGGTGGGACTGCCAAGAATGTATAGGTTTCATCAGAACAGTGATGGATTTCATTGTTTGTGGGACATGCGAATGGGGTATGTGGATTTCCCCAGGGCAAACGTAAGGTCTGTCCCAGAAAGGCTTTATCATCGGTGGGGCATGGAGCCATGTGACCGACGGAAGGTTTTACCAATGAAGGCAGATGAAGGTATCGTGCCGGTTGGCACGGGACTTTTTGGATTACCATATTACTGACCCAAGTGCCCTTTCGGGTTTTCACCAGAGCCAGCCCCCTCTTGCTTTTGCCCACGCGTCCTTTCGGATTTTCACGTGGCGGGGTACCCGATTTTGCCTGTAGTGCCCTTTCGGGTTTTCACCACAGCTGGGTTTTAGCCATTTTTGCCCTCGTTCAGAATGCCTGAACAAGACTGGCGGGGTATCTCTATTTTTAACCCCATTTTGTCTCTTCTTTTCTTTTCCCTATTCCTTTTATTGAAACTTTGATTCTATAACTGATAGGCGCAGCTTGTGCATATATCATCATTGATGTGGGTGCTAACATCAATGCAAGGGTTTCATAGGTCTCATCAGGATAGACGTAAGGTCTAAACTGGACGGGTCTCATCGCTGATTGGGCAAAGCGCCAATCAATCAGCAACGGGTTTCATCATTGGTATTGGGTTTATACCAATGCAAGGATTTTTATAGGTTTCATCGGGATAGACGTATGGTCTAAACTGGACAGATTTCATTGCTGATCGGGCAATGCGCCAATCAATCAGCAACGGGTTTCATCATCGGTATTGGGTTTATACCAATGTAAGGATTTTTATAGGTTTCATCAGGATAGACGTAAGGTCTAAACTGGATGGGTTTTATCACGGCGGGACGTAAAGAGATATGTGGGTTTCTTCGTGGTTACCACATTACCGACCCAAGCGCCCTTTCGGGTTTTCACCAGAGCCAGCCCCCTCTTGCTTTTGCCCGTGCGCCCTTTCGGGTTTTCGCACGGCGGGGTACCCGATTTTGCATGTAGTGCCCTTTCGGGTTTTCACCACAGCTGGGTTTTAGCCATTTTTGCCCTTGTTCAGAATGTCTGAACAAGACTGGCGGGGTATCTCTATTTTTAACCCCATTTATCTATATATATATATATATTATTATTATTATTTTCTTCTATCCCCCCCTACTTATTCAGAGGGTGTCAGACCGTGACGACACAGGATCACGATGAGTGGTAGCCTGGTTAGGACGGAGTGTCACTATACCAAGGAAAGGATATCTCGGATAGGGCGGAGTGCCACTAGACCAAGGAAGGGTAGTATGGCTAGGGCGGAGTGCCACTAGGCCAAGGAAGGGTAGTTCGGCTAGGGCGAAGTGCCGCTAGGCCAAGGCAGAGGTATCTTGACTAGGGCGGGGTGCCTCTAGGCCAAGGAAAGGATATCTCGGCTAGGGCGGAGTGCCACTAGACCAAGGAAGGGTAGTTCGGCTAGGGCGGAGTGCCACTAGGCCAAGGAAGGGTAGTTCGGCTAGGGCGAAGTGCCACTAGGCCAAGGCAGAGGTATCTTGACTAGGGCGGGGTGCCACTAGGCCAAGGAAAGGATATCTCGGCTAGGGCGGAGTGCCACTAGACCAAGGAAGGGTAGTTCGGCTAGGGCGGAGTGCCGCTAGGCCAAGGCAGAGGTATCTTGACTAGGGCGGGGTGCCACTAGGCCAAGGAAAGGATATCTCGGCTAGGGCGGAGTGCCACTAGACCAAGGAAGGGTAGTTCGGCTAGGGTGAAGTGCCGCTAGGCCAAGAAAAGGGTATCTCTTGCCCGATTAATCGGGGAATATCAGCTGTGCAGTATGATACAGCTTCAGGTGTTTACCGTTGAGTGGTGAGAATTGGATCTCCCCTCGATGATTAACAACTATGTAGGCCCCTCCTTCGTAGACCCTTTGTATCACATATGGACCTTCCCAATTGGGATTTAGCTTTCCCTTCGGGTTGGACGCCATGACTTCTTTTTTCTTGACCATGACAAGGTCACCTTTTTTGAATTCTCGCCCTTTTACGAGTTTGTTGAATGCGGTGGCCATGCGGGCCTGATACATCTGGATATTCTTCTGAGCTTGGAGACGCTTCCCTTCCAATTCAGCCAATTCTTCTAATCTTCGTTCTGCATTGGTTTGTTCGCCATGGGCTAGGTCGTATTGGACTGCCACTCTGAGTGACGGGACTTCCAGCTCTAGTGGGACTACTGCCTCTGAGCCGTATACCAAAGAGTATGGTGAGCACCCTGTAGGTGTTTTGAAGACGGTGCGATACGCCCACAGAGCTTCATACATCTTTTCTTCCCACTCCTTCTTATTGGCACTGACGACTTTGGCCAGCAGGGTGCACAAAGTCTTATTGAAAGCTTCTGCCAATCCATTTGCCTGTGGATTGTAAGGAGTGGAAGTCCTCCATTCGATCTTATATTTCTCGGCAAGCCGATAGACTTTCTGATTTCTGAAATGACTCCCATTGTCAGATATTATTCGGCTGGGGATCCCAAACCGGAAGATGATGTTTTGCTTGATGAATCTGACGACCAGCTCACCGGTCACTTCCCGTAGTGCTATAGCTTCCGCCCATCGGGAGAAGTAATCTATTATGGCCAGTATATACTTATGCCCGGCCGAGGAAGTCGGTAGTGGACCGACTACATCAGTTCTCCATTGTGCAAACGGCCAGCTAGGGACTGTAGGGTGCAGAATCGTAGGTGGCCTTCTAGGCACAACAGCATGCTCCTGACACTTCTGGCATGACTTTGCAAATGTGCAGCAGTCTTCAAACATAGTGGGCCAATAGTAGCCCAGCTTCTTGATTTCTATCTTCATCTTGGGGCCAGCCTGGTGGGCACCTGCTGTCCCAGCATGTACTTCTTTCATCGCTTGCCAAGCTTCCTCAGTGGACAGGCAGCGGAGCAGAATCTTCTTGCGTGCATCTGCCATTATTCGGAACAGAGTCCCATTCCTGAATTCATAAGAATCTTTGATTCGCAAGAGTTTCATCTTTTCTTCTCTTTTCTGCGGCAGCTGTTGATGTAAAAACCACTGTAGCGGGTGTTGTCTCCAATCAGACGCCTGTTCTGTACTGATCGTGGCGACTTCATTTCTTCGGGGCAGCTTTCTAGCATGCTGGGGACTTGCCACCGATTTATAACAACAATGTTCAGTGTCTCATCTGGTGGGACTGCTATTGAGCTGGCTAGCTTTGCCAAGGCATCAGCTTGGGCATTATGTGCACGGCCCACATGCTTGAGCTCAATATGATAGAATTTCGCCATGAGGCGCACGGCTTTTTGGTGGTAGGGGTTCAACTCCGGCTTCCGCACTTCGAACTCCCCTTGGATTTGTTTTATTATCAACATCGAATCCCTGAATACCTGAAGCATCTGGATACCCATGTTGAGGCTTATATGCAGTCCGATTATCAGAGCTTCATACTCGGCTTCATTATTAGTGCAGGGCTTGTTTATAGAACAGGAAGTATGCACAACCTCCCCCTCTGGCGATTTCAGCACAATACCGGCTCCGGCCCGTATTCTGATCTTTCCATCGGAGTCCGTCTCTGTTCTAGATGCTCCGTCAAAGAACAGCTGCCACATAGTTGACTGAGCCTGGCAGGCTTCTAGTGTCTCATCATCGGGTAACTCAGTCCCCAACATATCATTCTCTGGCACAGTATGTTCTGCGAAGAAATCGGCCACAGCCTGTCCTTTTATTGCCCTCTGGGGTATATACGTGATATCGAATTCCATCAGAATTACTGCCCATTTGCCCAACCGGCCTTTCAGTACTGGTTGAGTCAGTATGTATTTGAGTGGATCTGCTGCAGATATCAATCTGATTTCATGTGACAGCATATAGTGCCGGAGCTTCTTTACGGCAAAGACTAGTGCCAAGCATGTCTTCTCTATATAGGTGTAACTTTCTTCTGTTCTGATCAGCCTCCTACTCAGGTAGTATAGAGCCTGCTCTTTGCCTTCTTCATTTATCTGTGCTAGCATTGCCCCCAGGGAACAGTGTGTGGCTGCAATGTACAGTATCAGGGGTTTGCCCTTAATAGGTGCCCCCAGCACTGGAGGGGTTTTGAGATATTCTTTCAGCTTCTCAAAGGCCTCCTGACAGCCATCGTCCCAGAGGAACGGCACATCTTTCATCATGAGCTTGTGAAAAGGGTGGCATTTCCCCGACAGATTTGATATGAATCGTCGGATGTAGGCCAAACGCCCTTGTAGAGATCTCAGCTCGTGAAGATTCCTTGGTGGAGGGAGCTCCTGGATAGCTTTAATCTTGGATGGGTCAATCTCAATGCCCCTATGACGGACAATGAACCCAAGGAATTTTCCACTGGACACGCCGAAGGCACATTTCATAGGGTTCATTTTGAGCTCATATTTGCGCAGCCTCTGGAACACTACTCTCAGATCCTGCAAATGGTCTTCTTTTCTGCTGGTTTTCACCACCAGGTCATCAATATAGCACTCTACCTTTTTGAAGAGCAAATCATCAAAGATCTTTGTCATAGCTCTTTGATAGGTAGCGCCGGCATTCTTGAGGCCGAACGGCATCCTTTTATAGTGGAATATCCCCTTCGGGGTGCGGAATGCAGTGTGCACTCTGTCTTCTTCAGCAATCCAGATCTAGTTATATCCAGATGACCCATCAATGAATGACAGGGCTTCATGGCCAGTGGTTGCATCGATCATTACTTCAGTAATTGGCACTGGGAAATCATCTTTTGGACAAGCCTTATTCAGGTCCCTGAAATCTACACATATTCTGATCTGCCCATTTTTCTTCTTCACAGGCACTATATTGGCCAGCCATGTAGTATACTGGTTTTCCTCAACAAAGCCTACGTCAATCAGCTTGTCGACTTCTTTGTTGATCTGATTTATCAGTTCAGGACGCATTCTCCTGGAAGGCTGCTTTACAGGGCTAGCCTCTGGGTCTATTGCCAAGCGGTGCTGTGCCACATCAGAGCTCAGTCCCGGCATTTCATCATATGTCCATGCAAAGCAGTCTCGGAACTCTTTCAGAAACTGTATGTACTGTTCTCTGGCAGCTGGTTCTAGCAGTGCACTGAGGAATGTCGGCCTTGGCTCATCTGCTGACCCCAGGTTCACTTCTATCAGTTCATCGACGGTGGCTTGGCCCCCGTCCTCAACTTCGGGTGGGGCTTCTTGCAAATCAATAAAGCCTCCCGGGATATAATTCTCTTCAGTTTCATGTTCTTCTGTATCGTCATCCTGCTCATCAGTGGATGTCGGCTTAACATATAAGGCCGATACCATCGGATTCTGTTCAGTCTGCCCCGAGGACGAGACTGGTTCAGAAGAGAATTCAAAAGTGGAATCTTCCGCTCTTAGGGATCTTTCTGTTACAGGCTCCCCTGAAAGGTCATCTTTCTGTAGAGCCCGGACTTCTTCCAGAATGCGCTCAAATTCCAGGCATTCTCTCAGTTCTTTGGCCATCTGGTCTTCATCCGGGGTTTCCGTATCAAATTGTGCTTCGGCCTGGAATAGATCCTCCTTGCAGGACGGGTCCTTCCAGCACCGACCCCTCTCAGTTTTATCAGACATCCCTGCTTCTGGCTGGTCATCTTTGGCTTCATTGTCTGTTATGGTTTGATACATAATCTCTTCATCCTCAAAGGGATATTGATCATATCCTAACCCAGGGGAGTCTCTATGCTGGTAGAAGGTAGAGATGACATCCACCTCGGCTTCATAATATTCTTGAAGGGTATAACCCAATCCCGGATGCTGTGTGATCTTCCTCAGTTCCTTATTATCTCGAGGCGGATCCCATAGCTCCCTAAATGCTTTCTTCTGGGCTGCAGATTGTAGTGATGGCATTTGCATCTTGGAGAACATCTGCGAAACCTGCTGGGTAGTATACTCCAGGCCTGTAATCGGCACCATCTGGTTTGCGGCTTCTTCAGGGACCATGCAGTCTTGATCATCTTCTTCGACTGCCTCCCCGGTGTAGAATATGGTAGGTGGCTCGCAGAAGCGAGGGATTTCCATAGTCTTCAGTGGCAGCACTGTTTGGTATTCTAGGCTGGCGACGGGTTTGATTAAACCTCGTGGGACCTTCACCTGTATGCACCTTTCTTTCATTTCTTGATCAGTGCTATCTGGATGGATGCTAGGAGGGGTGATCCGAGCAAAATCATCAGCATAAGAGATGTGAGCTACTTCATGCTTTTCAACATAACCCCTGGGTGGCGGTGGAGACCAAGCTTTTGCCTTCGTCGCCGGCTTCTTCTGGCTGATCACAGCCTCTTTCTTTTCATCTTTTTGTGACACCTCGGTGTAGTAGGAGGCATCGAGCATATGGCATTCGAACACTTCAAAGGGATGTAGGTCTGCAAACACCCTTTCTTCCTTTCCTTCATGGCAGTATTTTATGCATTGGTGTAGCGTGGATGGCACGATCTGATATTCATGCAGCCACGGTCTCCCCAACAGGGCCTTATACGTGGTGTTGGAGTCGATCACATAGAATCGTACCACGGTAGTGAGGTCGCCCAATGTGAGGTTGAAATCAGCCACCCCGAGAGGTGTTTCACATTTCTGGTTGAACCCAGCAATCTTCATGTCTCTGACCTTGGTAAGCTGCAGATCAAAGTAGTATTTCTGATAGATGCGATACGGGAGAATATTTACAGCAGCCCCGGGATCTATCAGTATCCTGCTCAGCGACTGACAGTTCAGGGAGCCCCTCATATACAACGGTCTGTTGTGACTGGCATTTGGGATCAGCATATCATCTTCTGTGAACGTGACTGATGGTCCAGCATTCACTTCTGCCAAGAGTGCTTCATATTGTGCCGGCGACTGCAGGGCATCCACAATTGCTTGGCGGGCCTCTTCACTCAGAGAGAGTATCTCCCAGATGGAGAATCTGGTGGGGAGCTTCTTCAACATTTTCATGATTCGACTGCCAACCCGAACATTAGACAGCCTCATCTCCTCTGCCCACCGGGGTCTTGGAGGTTCGTGTGGTGCCTGTGGCCTTTGCTGCCCAGTCCCAGTTTCATTTTCTTCATCGGTCTCCCGGAGGGCTTCTTCTGTAATGACTACCCTTGGTTTTGCTAGAGGGCTATTTTCCTCATTTTCTTCATGCTGTTTCTGCTTTCCGGCTGCTGTCTGCTGGCACTTATTGCTTTTAGCTGGAGCAGTGTGAGCCAGTTGCTCGTTTTCTAAGCTGGACAGGAACTCCAGGAATGAAGGGGCTCCTTCTGCTTTATCTTTTCCTTGGTACAAGCTGGCAGGGGGAGGAACCTGGACACCGCGCACCTCTGGTTTTGGGATTTGATAGGGTTGCTCCCCTCTGAACATAATATTATGGTTAGCTGGTGGCGGACGCCCCCATTTTCTCCCAGAACGTGTTGCATGGGCTGAGGTAGAGGCCTCAGCATGATTGGCTTCCAGCGGGACATCTGATGCTTCTTGTTCATCATCCTCCCCGGGCAGGGAAAAGAGTACCGACAGAGTATTGCATTGTACTGTCGTGACCTTCTTTCCCTTTTTGGCCTTAGGCCGTCTCTTCTTTTTCTGGGAAGTTGGCTTTGCTAATTCCTGCCCCCAGAAGGACTCAGTCTTATCTTTTCTTTGTTCTGCTTCCGGCTGCTCTTCAATTTTCAATTCTTCGAGCTGCTCCCAGAGTATACAGTCTTTCACCAACAGGTGTTTCGGCTTTTTCTGCTCATACTCATCAAGCTCATTAATATATTGCTGCAGACGCCTGGTTGCAGGACTTTCTTCTTTATGTGCAGGGAGGGGAGTTTGTCTCCTCCGGTTGCGAGTATGGATCCGGATGACTGGTCCGGTCTCAACTGTAGGCCATATTGGCTTTATTGGAGGCGACTCAGGCCTTGGGGTGACACCCCGGATAACTGCTCCGTTGGTTTTAGCTGCGGGAGTCTTCTTTCTGCTTTTTGTGGGTACCGTCTGCCATCCTTCCTGATCTCTCAATGGGGTGAGGAGGCAGGCTTCATAGGTGTGCCTGGTGCATTCTTCAATGGCTTCCTTAGGCAGCTGTTGATAGATTGAGATCATATTAGCGGCCACCCTCCAGGGCGGAAGCTCATGTGGCCGAGGAGGCTTCACCTGGTAATCTCCCAGCTGCAGTTCACCCTTCTTAACCATTCCTTCCATGATATCTTTGAAGACATAACAGTCCTCAATTGGGTGCCCCAACACCCGGTGAAATGGACAGAACATCGGATCATCTTTCTTTTCTGCATCTTCGGGCTTCTTCGGTTCAGACAATGTCACCTTATTGAACTTATATGCCCAGTTAAACAATGCTGCAGTCTTATCCTTGGGAAAAGAGTAAGCCCTTCTCATCCTGTCCCTCAGAGAGACTTTGTCTCTTCTTTCTGCTGTATCTGCCATCGGGGGAGCTTCATATGCCCCTTTCTTCTCTTTTTGTTGCTCAAAGGTTTTAAAATCGACGGTGTTGGCCTCAGAGTGTGACGGCCGCCGATCATTGGATTTACCTTTTGGCATGGAGGGAGCATTGACGGTCGGACGTTTGGACAAGAACGCCTCGACCTCCGCCACTATATTGTTCAGTCGGTCAAATGTTTTGACATCTGCACCGATCATTTTTTCTAGTACTTCCCTCCTGAGGTTCTGCTTGCATATCTGCACTGCATCCTCCTGATAAGGAGGTCTTCTGCATCTCATGGCTAGATTTCTCCATCTTTTGATGTACTCCAGTGCAGTTTCATCCTGTTTCTGCCTAGTAGCATACAGTTATGCTATTGTGATTTCCCTCTCCGTGACATGAAACCTGTCGCGGAATTTTCTCTGCATATCGGGCCAATCAACCACTGATCCTGCTGACAAGCTTGAATACCATTCAAAGGCCAACCCAGTGAGGGACGAGCCAAAGAACTTGAGCAGATAGGCTTCATCGACTGCTAGGTCGCCCATGATGGTAGTATAGTAGGCTATATGCTCTCTGGGGGAGCCTTGGCCATTGAATTTCTCAAACTTTGGCGGCTTGCTGACGCCTGGAGGCAGCCTTTTGGCAGCATACTGGGGAGGATACGGTACCTTATACACATCATAGGCACTAGTATCATCTCCAATATTTTCTGACAGCTTCATTTCCACAATTCTTTCAATCATCTGCTTGTGGGCTACAGCTGGATCTATATCTTCTGGAAAGAAGTGGGCTTGTTGCTGGCTGTGAGGAGTTGTCATCACAGTGGCGCGCAAGATGGGCGCGGTAGGCTGCGTCTGAGACACAGAGGGCTGAGCTATTGTTTGCTGTGGAACAGGTTGACTTGGTGCTTTGCCCTTATCAGCTAAGAGAGGATTAGCCAGGATAGTTGTTTCTGTGGAGCTGGATGTCTGCCCCGCAGGTTCAGCTTGCTTCGAGACTGATGTAGCTTCCTGTCTCTCATTGAGCTGTCTTCGGAGAGCATTGATCTCCTGTTGGTATCTTCCGAACATCATCTGGATCATGGGATCCATGGTTGATGGAATTTGTATATCTTCAGAAGTCCCTTCAGCATCATCCACGAATGGGTTATCTCCATCTTCCGCCGTTACCACATTAACTGTCATAGTGGTAACCCTGCGGGCTTCATCATCAATTTTGATTTTATCTTTTGCTGCCTGGCCTCTTCTTGTGACAGGACCAGGTCTAGTTGCCAGCCTGAGCAATTCCTCTGGCTGAGTTGGTAGTATATCCTGCCCCCTGGCCAGTCCAGCCATATTGCAGGCGAAGATTCGCATCTTTCCTTTCCGCCTGTAGACCTTTCTTTTTATTTGACTAGGATATCTGAGCCGGTCAAAGACCGATATTCTTTCTTTGGCTTCTTCCTCGTATAGGTCTTCTTCATTATATCCGACCCTGGGGCCTTCTTCATAGTCATTTGAATCGGAGGAAGGGGCTTCGATCATCATCTCTTGGAAGGTTTCTCCTTCTTCATCATCCCTGATGCCCAAGGCACGGGATAGTCTTTGCTGGCCTAGGGCAGAGCTCCCTAGGTAGTGGAAGTAATCTTGGACTACTTGCTTAGTTTCCTCTGGGTCGCGCCTTTTCGGCTCAGGTCGGAGCATCAGTCTGTCCTGGCCCTTTTGCTGCCGGGCTAGTCTTGTCACCCGAGCATTCAGATGTTCGGCCCTGGGATAATTGAAGATATCAGCCTGTCTGGCACAGGCTCCTGATCTTCTTGCAGAAAGCATAGTGACTGGTTCACTTCTTCTTATATTGCCAACTTGGCAGCGGTTGGCAGCAGCATTGCTTTCATCTCTCTTCATTTCCCTTCTGTCCCCTGCTCTTGGGCGGGCAGCAGTGATATCAGTGAGGTTCTCTCTGTCTTCAGCTGGGGCCCAGCTTTGGATCTTCTTCGGTCGCCAGACCTGTTTGTATTTTGCTGGCTTGGGCGCCAGCGGCTTCCTTTCAGCATCTTCCCAGTTGGCCCTCCTAGAGGCCAAAACCTGGAACTTGTTGTCAGTTGGGATGGTCGGGACGATTCTGTCTGGCCAGACTCCCCTGGGGCGACCGTCGAGATTCGCCCTAATAGCACCCATCATTATCGTCTTTCCGGAATTGGAAAGGCGACGATCAATAGCAGTAGACCGGTTCCTCCGGTTGGTTTTCTTCCCCTTCTGGGCAGCAGTGGGGACCATGTCCCTTTTCTGGACATGATGGACGTAGCAGGCGACGGCCGTGGGGGCCGTCTTCTTCGGTAAGCCATCCTTGCGATCAGCGGCCTCCACTGGGGCGTTTGCAGCAACGCCTTGCTCCTCGTTATCGACCTGTAGAAGGTCGGTGTAGACAACGCCCAAGCAGTTGGGCAGCCCGACAGCTGGGGGAAACGAACCGAACACCAGTGGTACCGCCAGGTACCCCTCCTGGACGTGCATGTCCACCGGTTGCTTGTCGAAGCATACAGACGCGATTTGTGTTGTCATCGTAGTTTCCTGGAAATAAGGAAACACACGGAATCAGAAATTTGAGGGGGGCCCGCTGGGCCTCCTACCTTAGCGTAAAGATGAAGGGAGACTGAGTCCCACCGGGCGTGCCAGACTTGTTTGATGCACATTTTTTTATCTCTTTTTATCTTGTTTATTGTTTTTATTTATTTATTTATGTTTATGGGTTTATTGGCGTGCCAGTCACCGTGGTGACGATTCTTATTGTGCGCTCGATCTGACTTGGTCAGTCGATTGTGAGTGATCGTGTCTGGACTAGTAGTCCGTCATACCCTGAACGCTATGACGTTAATTACGTCCTCCCTAAGGAAGACAACCCTTGATTAAACGCTAGAGGTAGGAGGAATGCAGCGGTAAAGCCGTGTGCTCAAAGGAGACAGAATTCATCTGTTTACAAGACGTTAAACGTATCTGAACAGAGCAGGGGTTTATTAATTACGGGGGGAAACCCGCCGGCATATTCCCACCATCTTGGATGATGCCAAGTGGGGAATAGGAAACCACCCATGCAGCGGCAGGGTGGGCTCCGCAAAAGATCGGGTATATATATAGACATAACCCGGAATCCAGATGGGGACCGGCCTGATGTAACACACCCGGTACGAGTGCGATGTCTTATTAATATCCCCCTTCGGAGGGCCATCAGAGATCACGCAAGGGCATAGCTCCGTGGGCCAGCGGGGTTAGAGGAGAATACCACACTCGATTGGTGGGGATATATAAATTTCGGCAGCATGTCCCCTGAACTTGGATTATGCCAAGGAAGAATAGGTCATCATCCACGGAGAGCCGGGACAACGACCGAACAAAGACGGGCACCAGGCCCAGGGACATCTCTTGCCTTCATATCATTGATCAATATTCCCTTGGAACCCATCAGAACACATATAATGACATGGTTCTTTGGGTTCATAAGGCAGCGGTGAAATCCAGATTCGGGACAAGAGCTGTAGGGGAGGTCTTCCCCATTGTTATATCTCATCAAGACACAAGTGATGGTCTGTGAGTATCCCCTTAAACAGATGTAGGGGAGCTTAAGAAGTTTATAGAAGAATGGTGCAGAGGTGGGCCTCGGAGTGGGTTTCATCTGACTGAAGGGGGGATCTCGGCCTGGCCTTTGGCTTGGACAAAATGGGGCTCTCGGCCTGGGTTTTGGTGGATGGAGAGGGGCTCTCGGCCTGGTCATTGGGCTGGCCGAAGAGCTTCTCGGCGGCCAAGGGAAGGCTCTCGGCCTGGTCATTTAATGGACAAAAGGAGGCTCTCGGCCTGGTCCTTGGATTGGCCAAAGGGGGTTCTCGGCCTGGTATTTGGTGGATGGAAAGGGGCTTCTCGGCCTGGTCCTTGGGCTGGCCAAGGGGGGGTTTCGGCCAGGGCATTTAGTGGACAAAGGGGCTTCTCGGCACGGTTCTTGGGCTGGCCAAGGGGGTTCTCGGCCTGAGCAATTGGCTGGCCAAGGGGGGTCTCGGCCTGGGGTCTTCTCGGCGGGCTCCTGGGCGCGCCGGAAAGGGGGGCGCCGAGAGGGGTAATATCAGGTTTGGCAAAAGGGGGGTGAATGGCTAGGAGGAGGGGCTCTCGGCAGAGGGCTTCCCGGCGCACTCCTGGCCGCGCCGGGAGTCTACACGCCGGGAGCCTTGCACATATGGCCTCACGAGGAAAGCGTTGGTAACCGACTGGGTTGTCGTTTAGCCAAAAGAAGGGGGGAGGCCTCTCGGCCTTATGGTTCTCGGTGGGGAAACTCGCACGCCGAGAAGGTGAAATGCAGAAGAATTTCAGGGTTTCCAGAGCTCAGAAACGATGCTCTGTTTGTGTGTTTTCTGGGGATTTCAAGCTCGAATCAATGTCGGGCCAGAGATGTAAGAGAGGGATTTCATGGAGGCTTCTATTAGAAGGGTGCCAAGGGATTTGGATGAAGGAATCAAATGGAGGAGGTCAGACCATCACCTGATCCTGTGGAGAGTTTTGCCCGTCTGTTGCAGGCCATTTGGCCATTTGGGGGAGTCAGGAGATGACTGTCCTCCGACCCCTCCAGATGAGCCCAGTGATATTAAACCAACGGAGAAGGAGAGGCTATCAAATGTATAAACTTCAGGTCCTAAACATTCAATATTTAGGATGGAGGACCTGAGATCCGATCATTATTTATGAGAGCTGGGCAGCCCAGGGAACCGAGAGACTGATATCTCTGGTTCCTGAACCGCCAAAAGGGGGGCTCCTCAGAAAAAAACCAGATTATATATATATGGAAAAATAGGCATTGAGATCGGAGAGGGAAGAAGAGAACGAAACTCAGTAACCCATTGGATGGGGTTAGGAGTCTTATCCTCATCCCTCTTCGAAGAACAAACCCACGCGATCGGCTTCGAAACCCAAAGAATCTAATCTATGTTCCTTTCAGACGAAGGCTATATACATAGAGAGACAGACAGAGATCGATGTCTTAATCTATCAACACCCAAACGGGCCATCCTGACGTTTCATTGCATTGCATAAAGGAAATATTACACTGATCATGAAAGAAAAATGTAAGGCAGAAATCAAAAGAGAAGACCGGAACTCCGGCTACAGTTGAGAAATTGAGAGAGAACTCGATATATTGCATCAGATAAGGAAAGAAAACATGGAGGGGAGGGTGGAGCATTGACTCCTCTCCCTCCCTAGTGCCCACCTGGAGCTTTCCTTCTTCTTCTCTTCTATTTCCTCTCTGTTGATCGAAAGGGGGGGGTGGCTCTTCCTCTCCGAACGATCCCCTTTTTCTATCTGGCTTTTTCTCTTTTTCTCTTCAGCTTTTTTCTCTTTAGCCCTCACCGAGTCCCCCTGTGTTCTTTCGAAGGGAGGGGGTTTTATAACCCCTTTCTTCTTTCTTCTCGGCAGGCTTCTGGGCACGCCGGAAAGGGGGGCGCCGAGAGGGGCCTGAAGCTCTTGGGCGCGCCGGAAAGGGGGGCGCCGAGAGGTGCCTGAAGCTTCATGGGCGCGCCGGAAACGGGGGCGCCGAGAGGTGACTCATCTTCATATAGGCCCACTTGGGGTTTCTTCAAATGCATCATCATCCCAAAGGGTCTATCATCTCTGAAAATATCTTGTATTGACATCATGATTGCAATTTTCATCAGTCCGTAGACAGGGTTCTATCAGTCCGTAGACAGGGTTTTAACAGTCCGTAGACATGGTTCTATCAGTCCGTAGACAGGGTTTTATCAGTCCGTAGACAGGATTCTATCAGTCCGTAGACAGGGTTTTATCAGTCCGTAGACAGGGTTTTCATCTTATCAATATCGCCACTCGAATGGCGACGAGCTCGGACATCAGCCTTAGTCTTTCGCTGTTGGTCAGATCTTCTTTTCAATCATGCTTCCACCCTTGTTCATTTTCCGGGTGTCAACACCGCCCAGCGGCCATACCAGCTAACGGCGGTTTGTCGCAGAATACCTGACAAAAGGCTGTGGTCATCATAGCCTTCCCCGGCATACTCCAGCCCCGATGGCTCCAGTGTTAATCTTGGACTGCCCTCTGTCTCTGCTCGATGGTGTCCATGTAAATCCCAGAAAGTGGGACCCATCACTCTGGCGTGGACTCCGAACTGGTATGCTCTGCTGAAGAAGCCCAGGCACTCAGCGCTGGGAAACTGACTCTGCCTCCAGTAATCCATAGAGAAACTCGGGAAGCCACAAAGGACAATTCTGTGCAAGCTGTCTCGGCCCACCAAGATCGCCCGCTCTAGTTGACGACGTGCTCCAGCAACCCACGAGTCACTCTCCTCCAGGCCTGGCAGGATGAAGTGCCTGATAAACCCAAACAAGTGTCGGTCCAGAGGGAACCCCTCTGGATAGCCACCGCAGCAGTCATAAGTGTAGAGCCCGCCCGCCTCCGATGCACGGGCCAGCTCTACAACCCAACCCCGTTATAGCGCTCACCGGCGGGGCCCTCTTCCACAGCTGCCTGCCCACCATCAAGCTGCTCCATGTTGACCGCAGTGATAACTGGCGAGCCCAAAGGGGGCATGGGCCGCTCGATCCTCCTCACCCAGTGGTCCTCCTCCCGGACCACATGCCGTGCCACATGGCACTCAATGAAAAGGCCGGGGGGGCTACCCCAGGAGACTTCATTCAACCCTCCAAGGTCAAAGGGGGACCCGAGCAAGCCAACCACAGGCTTTGGAGGCCCGTAGTACGTGTGTACGACTCACACACGTGTGTTCGGCATTCTACCAAACACCTTGTGGGTGCACATGTTTCAACCCTTCTACACCAACCCACGGGCCATCCCATGGTTCTAGTACACCAATTGGGTCCTACGACGACCCCTCAGCAAGTCGGGGCCACCCCCAACCCTCAGACACGTTGCAACAAGCCACTAAACTTAGCTCTCGGGCCAGCCCGAGGCTACTCTGCCAACCCACCGTACAATGTGGCATGCAGTACGAGGCAAGGCCCATGGGCCCAAGGTGCCTCCTCCCAGCCCCTACGAACTTCTACCCTCATCCCTTGGCCAAATCCAAGGCCTGTCGGCCACCTACGCGGCACGTTCGGCAACCTAGGGTGTGTCGGGCATTCGCTCGAACACTTTGCGAGCGGCCACTACAACTCGAAGAACAATGGCTCTCACGGGCCATTTCAACATCCCGGAACTCTATATCCTTCAAAATGATATCCCCAGACGACGAAGGAAGACCCCCGGGGGCCATCCCCCGGGGTTGCGACTTGCCCGGGGCCCGTGCGCCCCAGGGCGTGGCTGCGCCCCCGGTGAGAGCGAACTCCCCGGGGGGCCGCGCCCTCTCCCCAGCCCGGAGGCCCGACGGCCCTCCCCAGTCCTAGTCCATGCAAACTCTCAGTTTCACGGTCTGAGGTTCGTGCAAGGTTCGTTCGTCGTACCCGTACGTGGAAGAACTCGCGAAGACGAAGCCCCGAGATTACGTCAATCACAACACCCACGTCCCTCGCACGCACATGGCCGGTCAACCAGTATCCTGCCAGTATCCTCATGTCCTTTTCTTCTTAGCCAATTTAGGAAGAAAATTCACAAAAAAACTGAGTTTTATAGAGGTGGGACCACTCCCTCTCTCTCTCTTCTACCTGGTCCGCCCAAACCCCCCCTGGGGAGGGGTTTAGGCGGACCAGCTTGGGCCTTCAATCTGGTCCGCCTAAACCCTTGAATAACAAAAAAAGATTTTTCAAAATTAAAAAAGCGGACCACTTTGGTCCACCTAAACCCCCCCTGGGGAGGGGTTTAGGCGGACCAGCTTGGACCCCCAAGCTGGTCCGCCTAAACCCCTCTAAAAATAAAAAAAAAGAATTTCTTCCTCCGAAGAGGGGTTTAGGCGGACCAGACCAGCCCCATCTCTTACACTCCGACACACATAAAAACACACAAATAAAATCCAAATAAAATAGAAATAAGAGTACTATTTGGTGGGTTTACCCAGACCAAGTTGGACCCTCAACTTGGTCTGCCTAAACCCCACCCCACCCCTTCAACTTCTATATATTGCCCCCTTACCAACAAGCATGCATGCATGAAGGAAGCAAGGAAGCAACGCACCGAACAAACTTCCCCGGCCTAATTGTCGCACCCTCAGATTCCCTAGGCTTTCGGCAAGGGTCGGGAACGCGAGAAGATAAGTGCTCGCACGGTTGGCTTGGGTTGGCTTGCTAGTCGGCTCCCATACACCGAGGGTATGTCGCACGTACTCCCCTCATGCGGTGTTTAGCCGTCTCATACCAAGTGCATCCCCGCCACGTGTAAGATGACCGTACGAATGGCAAATACGCCCGCATCCCGGGTCCGCCCGTGTACGACAACTTACAACACTTACGCCGGTGACGAAGGGTACTTCATAACGTCGCGACGGCCTTTGACACGGGACCGCGTACCCACCGTTCACCTCCCAGCCGGTCGTCAGCCCCTCAGATTGACAAATCAAGTCTAGTCGGACCTCTGGCTCGGGAATAACAATCTCGGGGCTGACCTCGAGTCTCCAGCTTGACAACGCTCGCCGTCCAAGACCCGGGCCCGACCGCTCACATCGAGCCGCGTCCGACCTCCGCCAGGCGCCAGCCCGTGTCCGTTCTGACCACCAAGGCAGTCGGACCCACACCAACTCCCCTATAAAGAGTTCCAGTAGAACACGCGGATATCCGCTTTGTCACGCAATGACCCGAGGACCGACTCACATGTCGGAATTGTCCCGCGGCTTGCTCCAGTTGTACTTAGGCCCATTAATGCCCGCTTGTAAAGCCCCTGTGGCTCATCATAAAACCAATGAAATACATACGCCTGTATTCAGGCCTCCAGCTTCCTACCCACCCCACTCGGCATTCGTGCCCAACACCCTGACTCTAGTTAACACCCCTCGGTCTTACGCTTACCCCTAGCCGCTGAACGCCCCCGGCCCTCTACCCATGGCTTCAGACACACATACGGACTTCTCTTCAGCTTAGAACAAAGGTATTTGGATTCAATCCGATGCAAATAAACACCGGTTGCTTGCGGTCGGTGGGGAAAGACGTCTTGTACATGATTCCCGCAATCGCCTATGCACTCGCACCCATGGAACCCCTTCTCTCCACGTGTCACCCGATCGCCTGAGCCCACGTGCCGCGCCCTGGTGGCGCTTTCCCAGTCAAACCTTGGTTCCATGAGTGATTGTCGAGAGACCGACTGGCACACCCGCATCTTGTCCGGTTAACCCTTATTCCGACACTTCCGTGCCATTCGACCCTTTTTGACTTTCCGTGAAAGGAGAGTGCCCGGTACCACCGTGAGATGCATGCACCCGTAAGGAGGATACCCGAGATACATCAAACTCTCGTATTTTCCTTCATCGTTGTATCCCTTCCCTCACCCCGGTAATCGGCATAAAAACCCGTGCAACAGTAATCCTCACTGTCCCGCGCATGCGACTCCACGAGCGTGCCACCACGTTGCCAATCCTCGCACTGTTCGGGGAAGCGCACCCACCAATCAATGTAGGTTACCGGCCTGCGTGTATTCCTCCCGACGCGGGGTGGCGCAGTCATATCTACCAATTCTTGGGCAAGCCCTAGAGTCCTCATGACCAATTGTAACCGAGGTGGCTCGATTTCATTCAGGCAGTGGACCCAAAGGTCCCGACCAAATCAGGCATGACCTGTGATGATGCACGGCTGGTCGACATCGACCAAGCCTGAGTAAGGCCTCCAAATCACCTGTATTGGCATGCTTATATCTCCTTAATCACTCAAAAAAAAAGAGACAAAAAAAAAGAGAGGAGTCCTACCATCGCTTCGGGGAACTCTTGCAGCTCACGCCTTAATACCATCAGCTGGTAAGATAGAGAGGTTGTGTTCATGATAGGTTGTCACCGCCGAGCTAGTGGCGCCACAGCAATACGCCACTGTCGAGCTCTCCCCATCGAAATGTAGTAATAACTCCATACCTGTGTCACCGCATGTTATTGGCATTTCATGAAATAGATTAGTTGCATTTAAAAAAAATTACCTGGAGAAACGGTGTGAAGCCACTCACAGTCACCTCCCGATCTGTCCCTTGGGACAGACCAGCAAATAAATGCGCTAGCACGGCGGCTCCCCAGGCATATTGCCCTACCCTCTCTAGGTCTACTAATAATTCCAGGAAGTGGCAATGGATGTCATCTCCCTTGGAACCTAGTAGCAATTTTCCCAACAGGAAGAGGAGGAATCTTCTCAAGTCCATGTTTGACCTCTCCCAGCTACTGGCATCCACGCAATACACAGCGCGGGACCCTCTTTCGATTCTCTCCATGAATTCCTCCAAGGTCTCGTTATCACGTTGACGAGCATTAGTAAGCCCCAATGCCTCCACGATGGATGTCTTGGCTACTGACCTGTTCTTTTGGTCTTTTAGTTCCAAACCCAGAGCTTTTGAGCCCCTTCGCGATAATCAGGGTAGGTGACCCCGGTCACCGCCTCGCCATCCACTCTAAGGCCAATGATTCGGGCCACATCTTCCAGACTGGGAACCATGTGTCCCCAGGGCATCAGGAAGGCATGACTCTCTGGGTCCCATCTCTCGCGCAATGCTTGGATAAGGGCAAAGTCGAGCTTAATAGGTTCCATCCGGAGGAATGCCCCAAACCCCATTGCATCTAACCGGGCTTTCTGAAACTCTAGCATGCCTCGATAGGTAGACGCCACCAATTCCCATGAGATGTGTGATCTCATCATACTCTGTGGATTACACAAGAAGTGAGAAACGAGTGCATCATCAAGATAAAAAAAATGAATGAGAAAGAAAGAAAGAACTCGTGAAAAATGAGAGAGAAGAAAGGAACTGGCTCGTTTACAAGCTGTGATTGGGTCATCTCACTGAGGTGCCCTTCAACATCGGAGAGTCTCCTGGAACTGCCACTGGTTCTACTCCTCTTCGAGGAGTGGGAAGATTCACCTCCACCCTGAAACTAGACTCTCCCTCCATCTTAGAGAATGAGAAGCTCTTACTCCTTCCTGTCAACTTTTCACTCTTCTAACCAGTCTCCACTACTCTGTGCTTTCAAGTGAAGCGGACGGGGAGAGTATTTATAGGATTGAAGGGATAAGATCCAGATGTGTCACAGTTCCTCTCGCAGTGGCCCTTGTAATGGAGCACTCATCTTCACTTTCATATGTTCACTCGGAGTAAAAGAAGTCGAGGGTGTAGCTGGTCGATTAGCACCCTACGCATCTAGGTTCCATGTGTTCATCGTGTTTCAAATAAATTTGATATGAGGACATCTACACGGGAAAAGATGACTAGAGGATGGCATCTCTGAATTTCAGGCTAAACTCATCTACATGAAAAAAGGACTAGAGATCGGCATCTTCGAACTCAGGACTGGACTCATCCACAGGAAAGAGGACTAGAGGATGACGTCTTTGAATTTGGGAGTAGACTCATCCATAGGAAAAAGGACAATGGGGGTCAGCATCTTTGAATCTGAGAGTTGACTTGTCTACATGGAAAAGAGACAAAAGGGGTTGGCATCTTTGAATTCGATGGCACATCATGAAAGTTTGTGATAGACTCTCCCGAAAGAAACACACCATGAGTCTGAGACACAATCTGTTATCTCAGGGAAGTTCTGTTAAACACGTCACATGGGGACGGCATGAAAGAGAAGAGGCGTAGAAGAGAAGGAATGCATGAAGGGCGAATAAGTCACATGAAAGCAAATCGTTTCACTCATACGTCTATATAAACTGTCATGTGCACCATGAAAAGAGGGTGGGAGTACAAGCAACTCGCTAAGTCTCGCCACCACCCTCCTGGTCGTCTCTCTCCTCCCTCCTAAGGCGGAGGTCCCTGGGAGGTCTCCTAGAGCTCTCCGAGGTAGTAATCACCTCGTTGTGCCACGCGTTCCCACCCTCTATGGTAGCACTCCTCGCCGTCCTCCAGCCTCTCTCACGACCCCTGACGGTCGAGAACCTCTTGAACCTGAGGCTGTCGGCTGGGCTACCCTCTACTCTGCCAGTGGAGACTACACCAGCTCCAAAAACTCCTCCACCGTGAGCTCCAACTCTCCTCCGATCTGTAGTGACTTTAGGAGAGTGACGTGTCCGGCCACTGCTTCTCCCAGAGCTCCATCACCTGGGCCTCCAGTGCCCTCCTCCTATCCCAATCTCGATGCCGCTTTATCCTCGCCTCTCTCTTCACTCTCTCTTGCTCTACCTCTCTCCTCGCCACCTAGAGAGACACCCTTAGCTCCAGGACATCTCAGGGTGACCCCTCATACTGTAGTTGCTCCGATCCTCCACCTCCTGTATGGGATGGTCAGCTGTCGCCCGACGTCTGCCATTTCAGCCACCTATATAAAAGAAAAGGAGAGGGGGGAGATCCAAAGAGCGTGCAATGGCATTAAGGCTTTTATTTCAAAACAAGATACATTAGGGTTTGGGCGCACCATAGGCCTCAATTTCCCCAGCTCAATTACATAGGCCTTCGATAGCTCCCGGTCCTCGCTCATAGACACCATCGCCTTCTGTGGAATGTTTGACTTCCATGATGCTTTGATTGCCTTCACGTCCTTTACGTCACCCTCCATGTCCAGCTCTCTTCCTTTAATCAAAGGAAGGTCGGATGACATAGGAAAAGAGTGTAGAGGAAGACCGACTTGCAGGCAACACCGGTGCAAGTTGTAAAGAACCAATTCGGTTGCACCGATAAGTTGGAGTTCCGCGTCAGGAGAAGATCTCGTGAGAAGCTCACGTGGAAGTAAACATGCTGGCGCGTGAGTGAACATATTCTGCTCCAAAGTGTTGAAGTGAGTACGCCAGTCTCCACGTGTCTTCAGCCAAGGCACACGGTTGACCACACTCCCACCAAAACCCAAAACATCAACCATGTGATAAAGGGAGATTTGTTGGAAGATTCTGGAGGTAGTTCACGCCTCCTCGCAGCGATCAAATTTGAAGTGAAGATCGATCCAGCAATTAAGGAGAAGCATGCACCCATGGGGGGACTGGCCCATGCTGGAAACCGTGAGACAGCTGTAAAGGTAGGCTAGAACGGCAGGCCCCACTCTTTTGCCCTCCCAGAGTCCTCAAATCGTGCCCAACTGATCTTCCTCTACGATGTCATCGGTGCAGGGGAAGAGGAGAGCTCTAGCCAAACAGATCACGAACCCTTTCATGAGTCCTTCTAAGCGTTCATCACATGTCAATCTTTCTAAAGCGCTCATGGTCCAGTTTGCGAGCTTTTGTAAGTTGATTCCCCTCTGGGTCTGAACACCTTTAATGGCTCTGCAGGGCATGAAGTTTCCTAGAATTTCCTCAGAGGATACCTTTTTCCCATGGGAAAGATTTTTATTTTGTCGTCCTTCTTAAACCTTTTCAAACCAAGCAGAAGTTCTGCTTCCTCGAGAAGGACTGTTGCTTCAAAAGTAGGAAAGACGACGTGTGAGTTTGAGGGTGCCAAACCTCTACCAGTGCACCCATGGCAGCCCAGTCCATATAAATCTTGTCATAATACTTGGCGTGGACAACGAGACCCTGGAGGTGCCACTTTGTGATAACAGCTCTCATGCCGATGGTAATGTTGGAAGTAAGTCTCGAAAGCCAGGGCAGCTTGGAAAATCTCCTCGGGCCCGAAAAAAGAGGATATGGCTGAGGGAGAAAAATGCAAAAGTGAGAAGGAATTCGTGTAAAGAAAAAGCAAGAAATTGTTTACTCACCTTCCTGAATTGGATTCTCTCGCTTATGTGGCCCTGGATGTCGGTCAGCCTTTTGAGGTCGTTGCTGAGCTTGCTCCTCTTCGCGGGACGGAAAAGCTCCCCCTCCATCTCAAAATATCAAAACTCACCTTTACTTCTCTTCCTAGCCCCTCACAAACCAACTTCTTGTGCTCCTCTCCAAATCAAGCTAGAAGTAGGGGGATACTTATAAGAGGAAATGGGGTAAATAGGTAAATGTAAAATATTAATGGTGAGTTACCGTTATGGACTTTAACTGGAGGAATCTTGTCTGGTTTGCATTGTGTTTTCCCCTACTTCTGTGAATCACCTTGGTGTGCATATCTCCTTGTACAGTGGAATGCAATTTCGTTTCTTATGAAATAATTATGTGCTAACTGTTGAGTGCATGTATCAAAAAAAATGAAAATGAAAATAATAAAAAAATTAAAAATTAAAAAAATTAAAAACTGGGATATCATTGTCCCACCCCCAGTCACCTCGGTGACTGACCCCACTGTGTCATGCATCCTACTTTATGATATCTACGTTATTAGAGCATGTCAAGGACCTTATGCCTTGGATGAATATGGAGTTTGAGTTCCCCTCTAACAAAAATAATGATAACTTCAGAGGAGTTTAGGACGTACGGATAGGCCGTTAGGTTGTGATAGTTTGGGGACGATGGTTCGATTCGGTGAATCGATGCGTGGATAAACGGGCCCCAGCTCAGTATCGGCTCACAAGATTGGTATCCTGACCCATCCTTAAGCAACTTAACAATATTATCCTTGGCTATTTTCTACTTTTAGTTTATTTTAATTTTTCTTTTAAACCCATCATGCATTCATGTAGGACTTTGATATCATTGTGGAAGATCATTTACTTAACTCGATTGTGAGAGCCGCTGTGCTTAAATTCATAGCAAATATGAGATATTCCATTCTGAGTCGAGTACTCAATTTCCTCGAGACCATCTTGGGTTGGTTTTCCGAAAGAGACATTTGTTTGGATTTATCAACTACTCTTTTTCTTTTATTCCATTAGACCCACCTTGGCCGCAACACTTCCACATTGGCTGGTAACCGCTCCCCAATGGTGAAACCTGTAGGTCTACGACTCAGGTACTTCCGCACAGAGAAGTTGGTCCCCTTTTTTTATGTTCGTGCCCAAGTGCACATTATCTCCCTCCTTATTTCATCTAAACAACCGTTGACTTCGGAAGACCCTCTTCAGGGTTGTTTCGTTGAGACTTTTGAAAAATTCCAATCATGTAATGTTGAAAGCGTGTCTCATCACACCTTGACATCCACTTTTCAGTCCACTCCACTACGTTTCAATACACTTTGTTTCATTCCACTCCATGTCATTCCCCTGCAAAGCAGACGTCAATGAGGGGCAGCTGTAGACACGCCATTTTCGACATTATTGAGAGTAGATCTCATAATATATTATGACGCCCCAAAGTGGCTCGCATAGTTAAGTTATCTGAGTGATCTCCAATTTTTTTATCTGATAATCTCGTCTCACGAAAAGTAAATTGTTGTTTCCTGTAATGAATGAGATTCTTGTTAATGGGCTTGTGGCCATTCTTTTCCTATATAAAAAAATGTTAATGGGCTTGGAATCATGTGCTAATGGGCTTGGCCCATTCTTTCTACATAAAATTTGTTTTGTGTTAATGAGTTTGGCCCAGTATGAAAAAAATAATATTTAAATAAACCTATTTTAATGGCCCATTCTCCCCTACATAAAGAAATAAATAATAATAAATAAATAAAAATAAATATTAATGGATTGGCCCAGCAATTATTTTCTACAACTATAAAAAAATAAAAAAAATTAACTTCTACCACGATTAAAGGATCTTGCCCCCTCTCTCATTTATCACACTCCTCCTCTCCCTCTCCCTATATCTACCCACCTGTTCCCACTTCAAAGACGTTCCTCCCCGGTTGAGCTCCCTTGCTACACCCTCTCCCTTCCTCCACACCCATCCCACAACCATAACCCAGGCTTTCCTCCCCATCTCTCATACTGCCACTCCACTCTATCCATACCATCGAGCCACTTCTCACACCATCGCAGCCCCCCTACACTCTCACTCTCCTCATTCTCCCACTTCATCCCACGAGATTCTCCCCCTCCCACTCTTTCTCCCAGACCGCCCACCTCACTTCTCCCTCCGACGACGCTGTCGGCCACCACCCGCTCCCGCCGGCCACCACTCGCCGTAGCCACCCACTCGGGCCTCCCCGCCGGCGACCTCCCCTCGCCGGTCACCCGTGCCCACAAGCACCTCCGCCGGCCGGCCACCTGCTATCTCCGGCCACCCTCGTCCACCTCCCATGCAACACCTCTCACCATGCCAGCGCCACTACGTCGACCATCACTCCTCCCCATCTCTCTCTAACCGCCGTGGCCACCTCCACCTCCCATGCAACCTCCCGGCCCCGCTCCGGCCACTCTCTAACCCACACCTACCAGCCGACCCCTCCATCTCCCTCTTCTCACCAACACGCCACCCCCTCTGCCTACACCGCGAGCCCACCATTCCACCGTGGGCCGACCTCCCATCTCCTCACTCTTACCCTCACTGACTCACCTACACTACCACCCTGCCATCTCCCTCTCCCTTCATCTCAACACCCAGCCCATCACTCCACCGGCGGCAGACCTCCCAAGCATCCCTCTCTCTCTTTTCCTCTCACTGCACCATCGTCCGCCCCTACGTCCTACATACACACCTCCACCTCTCCCTACCTCCCCTCCTCTTCTCATCGTCTCCCTGAGCCACCGCCCTCCCACTCTCACTCTCCCCTTCTCACTGCCTCTCCTCCCCACTCCCTCTCCCCACGTCGCACCCCCATGCATACGGTCTCTCTCTCCCTCTCCTCTCTCTCTCTTCTCTCTATCTCTCTACCCATTTCACACACTTGTTTTTATTTCTACTTCATTTTTTTATTATTTATTTTTAAACCCTTTTTATATATCACCTTCTCTAAACATCTTTCTAACAAAGATAACAAAAAAAGGAAAAGAGGGAGCTCTCTCTCTCTCTCTCTCTCTCTCTCTCTCTCTCTCTCTCTCTCTCTCTCTCTCTCTCTCTCTCCCTCTCTCTCTCTCTCTCTCTCTCTCTCTCTCTCTCTCTCTCTCTCTCTCTCTTTCAGGGCGGCATTGACACCGGGAAGGCCCCTGCTGAGTCTCTGGGCGTCGGAGTACATGAGAAGCTGTTACATCTCACCGTGCGCTCGCGCCATCCTCTTCCTGGAGAAGCTCGCCCAAAGCCCTTCACCGGCCTCCCAATAAGCCTTATCGTCCCCTTTGTCCTGCTTTATTTTTAGTCTGTTAGTTATTGTATGCATCATTCATCATCCCTATTGCGCTTCTCTCCCTGAGAGAACCTTGTTTGTCCATTCATCATATCATTTATCTACCCTTTATGTCCAAGAGGGGTTTCAAACAACACCAACTAGGTGCGTGTTTGAGCATGATTGCATCATTTTAACTTCCAGGGGCTGATACTATACTATTTCCACTCTAATTCATTTGTCATATATTTCGTCTTCTTTTGTTTTGCAAGGGTAACCATCAAAGGAAAGCCCTCTCCTTCGGCCGGCCGAAGGAAGAGGAAGAAGGAACCCACGCAATCCCCTAGTTCGGAGACGAGACGTGATCATTCCCTTCTATTTCGAGGTACACAACCCCTGGCGATCACACACACCCCCCTACGTTCATTTTTTAGTTCTTTGTTCTTATCACCTGCGCGGAGGATCATTCCCCGCGGTAGTTCCTCTCCCCATTTAATTTCTGTTCAAACCCCGTGAATGGAACAAGTTCCTCGCGGAGGTTTCATTCTGTGATCTTCATTCTGTCATTTCATTCCTGTTATTTTTATTTTTGTTCAAACCCAGTGAATGGAACAAGTTCCTCGTGAAGGTTTCATTCTGTAATCTTCATTCTATCATTTCATTCCTGTTATTTTTTTTTATTTTTGTTCAAACCCCGTGAAAGGAACAAGTTCCTCGCGGAGGTTTCATCCTGTAATTTTCATTCTGTCATTGTTCAAATCCCGTGAATGGAACAAGTTCCTCGCGGGGTTTAATTCTGTAATTTTCATTCTGTCATTGTGCAAATCCCGTGAATGGAACAAGTTCCTCGTGGGGTTTCATTCTGTAATTTTCATTCTGTCATTGTTCAAATCCCGTGAATGGAACAAGTTCCTCGCGGGTTTTTATTCTGTAATTTTTATTCCGTCATTGTTCAAATCCTGTGAATGGAACAAGTTCCTCGCGGAGGTTTTATTCTTTAATTTTCATTCTGTCATTGTTCAAATCCCGTAAAGAGAACAAGTTCCTCGCGGAGGTTTTATTCTGTAATTTTCATTCTATCATTGTTTAAATCTCCTAAATGGAACAAGTTCATCATGGAGGTTTTATTCTGTAATATTCATTCTATCATTTCATTCCTGTTCTTTTTATTTTTGCTCAAATCCCATGCAGAACAAGTTCTCACGGTGGTTTCAGTTTGTCGTACATTTCCATTCCGTGTGTTTTCCGTCTCACTTCTTTTCCCGTCTCTAAACCTGGTAGAGACAATCCTCTCCGGGTGCCTCTTCCTCATCTCACCGCGCAACGCGCTCACGACCACTCTCATACCCCGCATGACGTCCGTCCACAATCGGTTCAAGTAAAGTTGGCAAAAATCCCTCAAATTCCATTGAAAATCTCTTGTTGGTTGAAGGGTTGGAATATAATCTTTTGAGTATAGGTCAATTGTGTGATAAAGGACATAGAGTAGTGTTTGACTCTTCTGAATGTAAAATTTTGAAACCAAACTCTAAAGAAAAAAGGTTTTCTGGAAAAAGAGTCAATAATGTGTACATAATTGACTTAGATGATCCAGCCCATTTGAATCTTTATCTTGCTGCACCTCAATCTGAACTTGCATGCCTGTGGCATCGTAGACTAGGACATGCTAGCTATAATGTTCTACACAAACTCTTGAAACATTGTATGGTGAAAGGACTACCTGAACTCAAATTCAAACAAAATGACAAAATCTGTGAGGCATGCACCTTAGGAAAACAAACTAGAAAATCTTTCTCTAGCAGAACTATAAGTCTATCATCCAAACCGCTTGAACTAATCCATATGGACTTGTTCGGTCCAACAAGAACAGTCAGCTTAAGTGGAAGGAGATATGGGTATGTTTTAGTAGATGATTTCTCTAGGTTCACATGGGCGTTCCCTCTTGTGCATAAAAATGATACTTTTGGTGAGTTTCAGGCGCTCTACATGAAGGTGAAGCAAGATGGTAAGTTTAAAATTTCTAACATACTTTCAGATCATGGTGGTGAGTTCGAAAATGTTGATTTTGATAATCTTTGCAGGACTGAAGGGATAAATCATAGGTTCTCATCACCAAGAATCCCTGAACAAAATGGGGTGGTTGAGAGAAGAAATAGAACTCTCATAGAAATGGCCAGGACCATGCTTGCTGAAAAGCAACTACCAAAGAGATTTTGGGCAGAAGCAGTGAACACTGCATGCTACATTATCAACCGATCAATGGTAAGGCCATTCACTAAGATGACACCTTATGAGCTGTTCAAAGGTAAGAAGCCATCTCACTCTCACATGAAAGTATTTGGTTCAAAATGTTTTGTTCATAACAATGACAAAAGAGTTTTAGACAAAATTGAGCCCAAGAGTGAAGAATGTATATTTCTTGGATATTCTGATAGGTCCAGGGCTTATAGGGTCTATAATCTCAAAAGTCTAACTGTGGAAGAGTCACCTCATGTTACATTTGAAGAAACTTATGATGATAAATGTAACAGGAAAAATGATGATGAGGAGTTCATAGAGACCAAAGAAAAGAATGACCCTTCACAGGAGGAGACAAAAAGAAATTATGATGTGGCAGATCCAAGCAATGCAACGGTCACGGGTACAGGTGCAGGTAACAATCCTATGGATGTTAGAGTGCTCAAAGATCATTCGCTAGAAAATATCATAGGAAGCTTACAAGATCCACCTAGAACTAGATCACATTTCAAAATTATTGATGAACTAGAACAACTTGCTCTTGTCTCCCAAATTGAACCAAAGAACATTGAAGAAGCTTTGAAAGATGAGAACTGGATAAATTCCATGCAAGAAGAATTAAACCAGTTTCAAAGAAATAATGCGTGGCATCTAGTTCCTAAACCCTCATCAAAAACTTTCATAGGTACTAAATGGGTTTTTAGGAACAAGCTTAGTGAAGATGGAACCATACTTAGGATTAAAGCTAGATTAGTCGCTCAGGAGGACGCTCTAGCATTTGGAATTGATTTTGAAGAGTCTTTTGCCCCTATAGCCAGATTAGAAGTAATTAGGATTTTACTTGCTTTTGCTTGTGCTCATAAAATAAAACTGCAACAAATGGATGTAAAGAGTGCCTTTCTAAATGGCTTGATAAAAGAAGAGGTTTTTGTTGAACAACCCCTCGGTTTTGAATGTTCTTATCATGAAGATTATGTATTCAAGCTGGACAGGGCTCTCTATGGTCTGAAGCAAGCACCCCGAGCTTGGTATGATAGACTAAGCTCGTTCCTCACTAAAAAAGGCTACGTTAGAGGTAATGTGGACCAAATCCTCTTCACAAAAAGACAAGGTAAAGATATCTTGTTAGTTCAAATCTATGTTGATGATATTGTGTTTGGTTCTACAAAGCCCAAAATGTGTGAGGATTTTGCTGACCTTATGACCAGTGAGTTTGAGATGAGCCTAATGGGTGAGCTTAAATTTTTTCCTGGCTTGCAGATCTGTCAGAGTGATGAAGGATGCTTTATAAATCAAGCCAAGTATGTGAAGAGTTGCTAAAAAGGTTTGATACAAATTGTAAATCTATCTCAACTCCTATGGGAACAACTACTTTACTGGATGCAGATGAGAAAGGGCAGTTGGTGGATGCAAAGAACTATAGTGGTATGATTGGATCATTACTCTATTTAACTGCATCTAGACCAGACATCCAGTTTAGTGTTTACCTTTGTGCTAGATTCCAAGCTAATCCTAGAGAATCTCAATTGACTGCTGTCAAACGTATCTTCAGATACCTTGCTAGCACTCAAGACTTGGGATTGTGGCATCCAGCATCTTATGAATTTTCTCTCATTACTTATTCAGATGCTGACTATGCAAGATGCAAACTGGATCGCAAGAGCACTAGTGGCTATTGCCAATTCTTGGGTGGATGTTTAGTCTCTTGGATTTCCAAGAAACAACACTCGGTTGCACTCTCTACTGCAGAGGCAGAATATGTAGCTACAGGGAGTTGTGGCACCCAAGTGTTATGGATTAAACATCAACTCCAGGATTTCTCAGTGGATCTTGGTTGCGTCCCTATATTATACGATAACACTAGTGCTATAAGTCTTGCTAAAAATCCAGTTCTGCACTCTAGGACCAAGCACATAGATAAATGCATCACTTTATTAGAGATGAAGTTTTCAAGAAAAACTTTGAGCTGCATTTTATCCAATCAAAAAATCAGGTTGCAGATATCTTCACCAAGCCATTATGCATAGACAGGTTTTCTACTCTAAGAAGGGAGTTGGGTCTATGTAGACCTCAATCAAAACAGGTTTGAATTAATTGATTAACTCTCTCACTGTGTTCCTAGCATAATGACTATAAGTACATGCTTTCTGAACTTATCTGCTGAACTGGAAAAAGGGGAGTTTAACTATCTTTGGACTGTAATAAATAAAAATCACATGCATATCTAACTTTATCTTGTTAATACCAGTTTAAACTCTTATGAATAATCAAAGTGATTATTGTTAATATTGCATTTTACTGTGACTAGTCAACTGCATGTTCATAAAGCATTGCATGGTGATGGGTTGCTTTGCAAGTCTTTGTTTGACCATGGTATATAAAATACTGAGTGTGGAAAGGCAGGTTATGCTTGCCTGAAAGTACTCACTATGGGTGAGGTGGTCTTAGGACCTATGTTCTCCGCCAAGTACCAAGGGTCAAGGTATCATGTAGAAGAGTCTAGACATTTCTGTGGATACCTCATTTGAATCCCTGCATATATGCTGCATTCAGAATTCTCATACATTGCATGCATATGGGGGGAGACGTTCTGAGTGCACAGCATATCACTCTTTTTGAAAATTCCAAAAAGATCTATTGCCATGCATACTCTCAGGGGGAGCATCTGTCAAATTTTGGGAACTGAATTTGGGTCAGTCCATCTGTTTTTTTTTTTTGAAAACTCTCTGCTCATTGCATATTGCCTCTCCTTGAACTACCCTTGATTCAGAATTTTGTCAATCTGATCATCTATTCATTACAATTCAGCAAATCATTTATAGGAATCTTCTTGTAAGTAGGCTCTCTCATTGACCTTAAATAACTATAATGGTTTAGGTCAACTACAATTCAAGAGTTTGGGACATAAACTCCTCAGGTTTAATAGACCTCAACCATCTTCTACAAAATGTTGTGTCCCTGTGCACTCTCTAGGAATCAGAAAATTTGAGATCACTAGCAACCGTGGTTGAGCAACCTTGCTTAAGTATTGTCCTTAAACATTGCATAGTCTGAAATTTTCTAAAGGACAGCACATGTTAAAATTTTTATCAATGCTCATGACAGAGCAATGGCTGTATGCACAGAGAAATTAGGTCCTTCATCAAAGAAATGAGGATCAACCTATGTCATGAATGTTGTATATGTCTTGCATATATTTTTGATGATAACTAAACTTTATAGTTTGATGAGATTGATGAGAACTAAACTTTATAGTGTGAGGATTCATGATTGAATGAGTAGGTTTTACAAGAGGCAAGAGGTTTCATAACCTCTTGAATGTGAACAAGCATGGTATTAAACCCTGTCTATCTTGATTGCAGGATCAAACATCATGACGATCGCTTGGTAGGTAAAACAAACGTGTGGATAAGCACTTTGCTATCTACAGTCTAAATCAAGTGGTAAACCATGTCTAAACTCTTCAAGAACCTTTGGTAAGGCTATGGAATTCTCAATTCTGTTAAAGCAAGTAAAGCTGACTTACCTACATGGGAAGTTGATTTGATCTAATGTGAAGAGGTTCTCTATGCTAGAACATATGGATTTTTGATTGAATGGTGTATTGACTTAACCTTGATCAATCAACTTCATGAACCTGTTTTCAAACATCTCATGTACTCCTTGCTCATGTACTTTTCATGTATGTACTTCATGCTTTTATCATACGGGTTATTGAGCTAAAGTTCTAATCATTCCTCTTATGGTTTTGCAGGTTAGATCCTTTGTACAAATCCTGCAACATCAAAGGAGTTTGTCGCCTCAGACTTGAATGGATTGCAATGGGGTTAAGAAGACCAAACTGCTGAAAATCTGGAAAATTCCATATTTCGATCGACCGCCCCTGGGCGTCCAGTTGACCGGTTCTTCCAGAAACACAAGGTCATCCGACTGTAAAAATTCCAGTCGACCGCCCCTAACTTCCGGTCGACCGACAGTCCCGAAGCCCCCATTTTTGATTTTATGTTTCAAGCACGTGGAGAGGTCTTTCTTCGCATTTGTTTAATCCCAATGATCCCAATTAAGTCAGGATTCGTGGATCTGGTCTGGGGCATGTCTCTTGACCATCCAAGAGGTATAAAACCAACCTAAAGGGTCAAAACCCCCAATCAACAAAGGGAGATCAAGGGGAGGCTGTCCAAGGGAAGAAGGAAGAGTACTGTAGCCGTGAATAGTACTTCATGCAGCAAGATCTTCATCTATCTACAACCCATTCAAGATACATCTGAAGCCAACAAGCACTTATGAAGTGAAGAAGCAAGCAAGGCCTTCAAGCAAGATTCAAGAAGCTGTCCAAGAAGGAAGAAGATAAGAAGCAAGTAAGAAAGTAAGAGATCAAGGGAAGAAGAAGGCTACTGCAACCCTCTGTGAACAGTACTCCATCCAGCAACCTCTTCATCCATCTAAAGGTATTCAAGCTCCATTCAAATCCAGCCACCTCAAAGGAAGAGAGGAAGCAAGCAAGGATCAAGGAGATCAAGGAAGTTGTCCAAGGAAGATGGAACTGTTGCTGTAGTCGTGAATAGTGATCCATGGATCAACTCTTCATCCAGGAGTTGAAGATTCAAGGTCCATCTGAAGCCATCAACTTCCAATGAACTGAAGAAGCAAGCATCATTCAAAGATCAATAAGCATACATTCAGGGGGAGCCGAATCAGGAGTTTTTCTCAACTGTGCCTTATTGTGTTTTGAGTTTTAGATTTGTGTTTCTTATAAACTGTAAACATCCGTGTGTGTTTGTGGATCATTTCAGATCCATAGTCATGTGTGGTCATTGTGTTCCATTCGTGTGTGCGTTGGTCTTCTTAGATCTGCGTGTGTGATTGTTGATTTATCCATATCTTAGTGTTTGTGTGTATGGAGTGCTGCATCTATCGCAGCAAGTGTGTGTGTAGTCGATCCGGTTGTCGGATCGTGTTGGAGACCTCATCTCCGTGTGTGTGTGTGTGTGTGTGTGTTGGGGCACGTCCCCGTGTGTGTGTGCAGGCGTCATCCCGTGTGTGTTTGGAGCATCGTCTCCGTTTGGGGATTTATCCCTGAGTGAAGCCTCACCGGGTTTGGTGAGGGGTGGACGTAGGATTGCCGTCGTTGCATCCGAACCATCTTAAAATCGATGTGCATTGTGGTTTGGATTGTGTGGTGTGATTCATTTCTCCTACCTCCATTCTGTGTGAACGTTAGCATATATTGTATTCTAACTTGTGGCTAAATAGATTTCAACTTCCTAGTTAGTGTCTTATCACATATGTTCAAAAGGCCAAAAGTTTTCTTAAAATTGGTAAACACCAAATTCACCCCCCCTCTTGGGTGTTATTGATCGCGGGACTTCAATTGGTATCAGAGCTAAGGCTCGATTTTTCATAGATTTAACAATCTAGAGAGATCCAGATCAATGACTACCAACATGTACACCTTGAACTCTCCGCCTGTGTTTGATGGTTGCAATTTTGATTTGTGATTAGGAAGAATGTTCAGTCTAGTCAATTCATACGATCCTAAGCTATGGAAGCTTATCTCACATGGTCCCTATTTTTTTTTATGGAATGAGACCTATGATTACTATTGTGGGAGTGCACAATTTGTGCTACCACCAACAATAGCACCTGGCCCTAGTATTATTGCCAATGAATATGTCATGTACAAAATAACCACGGGGCATACCCCTAGAGAGGAGACTGTAAAAGAAAGGAATTCCAGATATCTACAACTTAAATTCTCCAGCTTGGAAGACCTGCCGCATCCATAGTTGCACACCCACGAGCCCGACTTGGAAGACTTCTCCAACTCCTGAAATCATTGTTGGACCAGGTAATACATGCATAAGAAGCCAGTGCATCCGCAACAGAGTTCCCCTCTCTGTAAATATGTTGTACCTTCCACTTGTTTTTGCTGAGAATTTCTGTAATTTCATCCCACCATCTACAGATTTTCCAAGGGGGAGATTCATTGGATTGAGTCATAGTTGTAAGAATTTTTGAGTCTGTATATATCACTGCCATTGGGAGCCCATCAAGAAGAGCCCTAGCCTCAGCCATTAGGTTCGTGCCCACTCCATAATAGTATGAAAAACCATATATGAATTCACCTCTGCCTCCCCTCAGGCACCCACCCCCACCAGCGGGTCCTGGGTTGCCTTTAGAGGCTCCATCAACGTTGAGTGCATATCCATTAATCAGACAGTGCCACTTTATAATTTTTGGAATCTTTGTAGTGATAGAATATGAGAATTCATACCGATCCAATGCCATTTTTTCATCAAGTGAAGGTGCCATGCTGAATTGCTTCTGCTGTAGGGAGTATGCAACCTGATTTCTGATGTGTTGCTGCATAGATCTGGTGGAGCTGCCCTTGTCTTCGTATTTAGATTTACATCTTTGTTTCCATATTTCCCAAATGATATGTAGCATGGATAGAATGGATGCATATCTATATGGGTTAGCAATATTTGCTGATTTAATAATATCCCAGCATTTAACAGTTATAGATATAGAACCTCTGCACCGAGAATCAAATAGAAGACTGAAATGTGTCCATAAGGCCTTAGCCATCTGACTGTCCAGGAACATATGGTTTAAGTTTTCTTCCTGGTGGTTGTCTTTACAGCATACACATTTTGAAGGGATGCTAATACAACACTCCTTAATAGCGCAATCTACTGGAATTGCTAAATGTAGAAGTCTCCAACAGAACAAGGAAGCCCTGTGAATTGTCTAAAGATAAAACAGTCTGGACTGCAAACCATAAGCTTAAACATGATCAAAATTGTTTGGTTTTAAAGTTACTTACTGCAGCAGTTAATTCTAATCATTTTTCCTTTGTCTCCCATTGCAGATCTGTGAAGGATATATTGGATGGCTTAACCGGTTTCCAGGAAGAGTATCAAGACCAATGCCTTGTGGCAGGCACAAGTGATCAAGGGAGTGATCAGCAAAGTGGATCAAACTCAAGGGTAAATTTTGATTCCGATAATGAAGATGAATTTAGCTATGAATATTTGTTAATTGCATATGATGATCTTGCTGATAAATACGAGAAGGTAAAATCGAAAAATAAAAAATTGAAAAAGAATGCCGAATAAAATAATTGTAATTCCACTTGTAAAAAATGCTCACATTTAGTGGAATTGATTGATGCTCATGTGTTTGACATTGAATTCAATAAAGATCAAATTTCTTCCTTTAGAAATGAAAATAAAGAGCTGAGAGAGAGAATAAGTTCAATGGACAATGGTCAGACTGAATTTGTTCATGATAAGAAACTTGAAAAAGAGAATGAGAAACTGAAGGAATTGAATAGGGCCATTTCTAAAAAATTGCTTGCTTTTGAAAAAGGGAAATCTGTGAATGTTGATGAATCTGAAAGAGTGCATGCTTTGTTGCAAGAAATCGAAAGTCATAAAACCATCAATGCCACTCTACATGAACAAGTTAATTCTTGTGAAAATAAGATAATTTCCTATGAATTGCACATTGCATCTCTTGAATCTGAAATCGTTGATTTGAAAAATTCTTTGTCTAAGTTTGTTGATGGGAAAGATAATCTAGACAAAATCTTAGGGACTAAGGTCAATTTCCAAAGAGAATGGTTAGGTTATAATCCTGTGAACAAAAAGAAGTTTGAAAATAAAGTTTATACATCTTTTGTGCATAGTTCAAACATAGCAAGCACATCAAATGGGTTTCCAAATCAATCTTCTTCATAGATAATAAAAAGATCAAATGAAAATCTGAAAAAGAAAAATCATGTTGCACACACACATGCATCCACAGAGAAAATCAATTTGCATCAAAAAATCCAAAAATGCTGCTAACACTACCATGTATGTTAAACATACTTCTGCCACACACACACATCCACCTAGAAAGAAACTCACATATTTTTATTGTGGAAAACATGGACATGCCATGCATGATTGTTTTACGATGAAGAATGATGATTTAGAAGCATGTAGGAAAAGAATGAAACCTTTTGCAAAAGGGGAACAAGAGTGGAACAAAAAGTCACATGCTTTAGAGAATCCTCACAGTTTTAAGTATTCAAAGTCATGCTGTGATTACTGTGATAAGCCTAAACATATGATGCATGGTTGTCTTTTGATGAAAAATGATATTTTGAATGTTGTCAAAAATTGGAAACCACATGCTAATGTTATTGCTTACCCACAAAGACCGAAAAGGATTTGGGTACCTAAGAATGTCAAATGAGAAATCTGTTTTACAGGTGTGCCATGGAGTGTAAAATATGAAATTTATTTTCGTCAAGAAGGTAAGGCACATGAGTCAAGTGAAAAAGAAAATCTAAAACTGAAATCTGAATGCTCAGGTGATATCCCTCTCATTACTCTAGAAAAGGTGCTATGTCTTGATTTGCTTTGTGCTGAATCTTGTGATAATGCATATGTATGTACATGCATTCCATCCATAGTCGTTTGCATACCAGTGTGCATATCATCTTCAGATAGCATCTTGTTGAAATGGAGTTTTACAATCGTCAAATCAATTTCACTGCATATACTGAGTTTGCATATACTTTCACATGCTGTCATGCAAAAGTTGAACAATTGTGAATTCATGTCATAATGCATTGCAATCCTTCTACCTTCATCATCCATGACTACATAGTATATCAAATGGTGACATGTGGAAGGACAGGTTTCGCCTATCTGAAAACTATCACTACGTGTGAGGTGATCTTCGGATATAAGTTCTCCACCCGGTACTATGAGTCAATTACTCGAAGGCCACACATGGTATTGAAATTTCACTGAACATTTCATATTCTTGCACACATTGTGGGGGAGTTACCAGATTAGTCATATGAACTTGTTACTTAGGTTCGCACCTGAGTTATGTATTTAAGTCTAGAGTTTTTAAGGGATGTTAATTGTTAAAGGAACTCTTCATGTTATTGTTAATAGATCTGAATCGAAATTGACAAATCAAAATTTCTCAACTTTGAATGCAGATCACACTCCCAAGAATATAAGTGAGATTAGGCTAGCTGTGGTCAATCGTCAATCCACTGATGGAACACCTTGCAAGGATGAAAAATGATGAGAACCTTCTCAACTATTACCAGGAGATGGGTAAGGATGCCCTTGTAGAACAAGTACCCATGGCATGGTATGAAAGGCTCACACCTCTTTTGATTGAGAATGGATTTAATAGGTAAGGTTGATCAAACACTTTTCACGAGACAATCAGGTAAAGACATTTTAGTGGTTCAAGTACATATGGATAATATCAATTTTGAAAGCTACTAATAATACCTTTTTGTGAATAATTTGCAGGGATTGTGTAAGGAGATTTCAAAGTAAGCTTAATGGGTGAACTGAATTCTATTCTTCTATGGATTGCAGGTGGAAGACTTGGAAGATGATGGATGCTCAAGGCACAACTATTGAAAATTAACTTCTGAGCTCTGTTTGAAAAACCCACATTTATTTTAACCATATTTCCATGAATGAAAATAAATAAAATAAAAAAAAACCGATTTTAATATTAGAATGCATATCCATTTTCATGCATATACATTGTTGATGAACCTTGACATTTGTATGTGGGAGATTATGGAATGCACCTCTCAACATGTCTGCTGCACTCAGGTATACAATTCTGAAAACTTGACAAATTGGTCGAATCTAGTTTTATGTGATAAACTTGTCAAATTGTTTGAACCAAATTGAAGATCTTGAGAAATGTGATTGGATATTGAATATTTCTCAATTTGAATTGCATAATCACATTTGAGTTTAACTGCACATCTGGTATATCAAATGGCGTCTATGGAAGGGTGGATTATGTCCACTTGGAAGCATTCCCTATGCGTTGAGCTGGGTCTTCGGACTAAAATCTCCGCCTCGTACCAGATCTTAAATTTTTGACTGGTTTGTGATTGGTTGATTTGTGAATGAATCCTTAAACTGAGCTATTTAAATTAAAAATATATTTTTGATCAAACAATCTAAACATTTGGCTTGTGGATGATTTCTCATTTCAAAAACTTGTGAAAGACTTTTGAAAATCTATTTTGAATAATTTCTGAAAAATGGGTTGCATTGCTTAAGTTTTGATCATATATGCACCCTTATTCATAAAGGTCATGTCATGAAAGATGCTTGTTTGATTCATTAATAAAATGTGAATGCCATTTGTCTCACTGGTTTGAAAAATAAGCACTTGCATCTTGCCTTTGCATATTGCATTGCATTCTTATATCCTCATAAGCTGCATTGCATTAGAACTCATGCATTAGCTACATTTAGTTCATTCAGTTGATATCCATTCAATTGGTATCAGCAATTTTGCATTACATTACATATTTGCATTGCATGTTGCATACATTCCCTCTGTGTGCTTGCTTGATATTATATGCTATTCACCCCCATTCTTTGGAATTTCTATGACCTTATGACTTCTTGACAAATAATATGCATTTGAGTCATTATTGGTGTGTTTCATGTACACTCTGGGGGAGTTCATATTTCATAAGTGTATCTATTTAGGGGGAGTTGCACTGTTATGTGTTCATGATATTTTCAGTATATATGCTGAATCAAATTCATACATTTCTTGCACAAAATGTGAAAATGAGTGTTAAAGATAAAGATATATGAATTTCTTTTCAACACTCTTAAGATGTCAAACTTGCTGCATGTATGTTGAAGAGACAGTTGAGGAAAAAGCTACCTACCTATCCTTGTTGAAATATCTGAAATGAAAAAGAAAGGTAGAGCAATGCTCCGTCTCACTGAGTAAATTGGGCACATGTCACCTGAGACGTGATGTGGTTCATTTCTAAAAAGTGTTGACTAAAGTACCTCTGTTCAAGATGAAGTGGAATGGTTCAGTATTCTGAGTAACCAGGGATTCTAGCATGAGCTCCATGCGTCTATTCTCGTAAAAAGGAATTATTTGAACCTGATCACTCTTAGAAAGATTCTGATTATCTTGTGATGTCATTAAAAATTTGATGTCGACAGTTTTTGAGGTAGAGCGAAGCCTCCAATACGCTTTTCTCAAAATTGAAGTGTAGTCTGTAAAATATCTCCTTGTGTTGATCTGAAAATCACATGTTACTCACTTACACATCTGGAAATTTGATTTACTATGTATTCAGAAAATTGATTGACTACTTTAGCAATTGCATGAATCTCCTATATGATTGCACAATCTCCTATGTGCTATAGATGTGCACTCCGCTTGTCATGACTCTCTTGCATCTTTCTTATCCCATTCCCTTCTTAACTAAGTAAGGGAGAGATATGCTTGCATATTTATATATACGTATCCGTCTGGTTGCATTGTGTGCACTTCATGTGTCATCAGTTATATGTATATCGCTTCATACATTTCATCAGAAAATTAAAAATTTAAAAAATAATAAAAATCCTAAAAATTTGGACTTCATTTTCTTTACTCTTGCTATGGGGTATTTGCCTTCAATTGGTATCATGAAAACCTAAATTTCTTGACCCTCACATAGAAATAATCAACCTGGTTTTTGAGTTCATCACATTATATGCTTGCATTCATAGTGTCATCATGTCTGCATCGCATGCATTCATAGTGCCATCATGCTTGCATTGCATTTTTATGCACTTCCAGAAAATATAAAAATCAAACAATTTGAAAAACAAAGAAAATCATTTTGATGTGCCACACTGCTCTTGCATGTTGTGAAAATCTGAAATGGGTTCTAAACTTTCAATGCTATCATGCTGAACACCTCATTTTGTGAACATCTTCCACCACTGGCTCATATCCTTGAGGCCAATCATTAACTTCAATTGGTATCCATACGTGCTTGAATGGATTTTCCTTGAATGATATCATCTTGAATTGTGACTCCGAGTCTGCCTATTAAGTCTACACACCTTTCTGACCCTAATAATCACCAATTGGCATCTCAAGAATCAATATGATTTGATCACCGTATCTTTGTCTTGCTATTGCCTCACTTGCACTTCTGATGTGGTTCCTCATTGCTTTATGAATCTGCTTGCTGAAATTTGAACTTCACTGTCTTCCTCTCACTTTTTGATCATGTCAAAGGGGGAGAAGAATATGGTCTGACTATGTCAGTCATAAAGTTTGTCATCATCAAAAAGGGAGAGATTGTTGTATATGCCTTACATATGTTTTTGATGATAACTAAACTTTATAGTTTGATGAGATTGATGAGAACTAAATTTTATAGTATGAGGATTGATGATTGAATGAGTAGGTTTTACAAGAGGCAAGAGGTTTCATAACCTCTTGAATGTGAACAAGAATGGTATTAAACCATGTCTATCTTGATTGCAGGATCAAACATCATGACGATCGCTTGGTAGGTAAAACAAACATGTGGATAAGCACTTTGCTATCTATAGTCTAAATCAAGTGGTAAACCATGTCTAAACTCTTCATGAACCCTTGGTAAGGCTATGGAATTCTCAATTTTGTTAAAGAAAGTAAAGCCGACTTACCTACATGGGAAGTTGATTTGATCTAATGTGAAGAGGTTCTCTATGCTTGAACATATGGATTTGTGATTGAATGATGTATTGACTTAACCTTGATCAATCAACTTCATGAACCTATTTTCAAACATCTCATGTGCTCCTTGCTCATATACTTTTCATGTATGTACTTCATGCTTTTATCATACGGGTTATTGAGCTAAAGTTCTAATCATTCCTCTTATGATTTTGCAGGTTAGATCCTTTGTATAAACCCTACAACATCAAAGGAGTTTGTCGCCTCAGACTTGAATGGATTGCAATGGGGTTAAGAAGACCAAACTGCTGAAAATCTGGAAAATTCCATATTTCGGTCAACCGCCCCTGGGCGTCCGGTCGACCAGTTCTTCCAGAAACACAAGGTCATCCGACTGTAAAAATTCCGGTCGACCGCCCCTAACTTCCGGTCGACCGACAGCCCCGAAGCCCCCATTTTTGACTTTATGTTTCAAGCGCGTGGAGAGGTCTTTCTTCCCATTTGTTTAATCCCAATGACCCCAATTAAGCCATGATTCGTGGATCTGGTATGGGGCATGTCTCTTGACCATCCAAGAGATATAAAACAAACCTAAAGGGTCATAAACCCCAATCAACAAAGAGAGATCAAGGGGAGGCTGTCCAAGGGAAGAAGGAAGAGTACGGTAGCCATGAACAGTACTTCGTGCAGCAAGATCTTCATCTATCTACAACCCATTCAAGATACATCTGAAGCCAACAAGCACTTATGAAGTGAAGAAGCAAGCAAGGCCTTCAAGCAAGATTCAAGAAGTTGTCCAAGAAGGAAGAAGATAAGAAGCAAGTAAGAAAGCAAGAGATCAAGGGAAGAAGAAGGCTGTTGCAACCCTCTGTGAACAGTACTCCATCCAGCAACCTCTTCATCCATCTGAAGGTATTCAAGCTCCATCCGAATCCAGCCACCTCAAAGGAAGAGAGGAAGCAAGCAAGGATCAAGGAGATCAAGAAAGTTGTCCAAGGAAGAAGGAACTGTTGCTGTAGCCTTGAATAGTGATCCATGGATCAACTCATCATCCAAGAGCTGAAGATTCAAGGTCTATCTGAAGCCATCAACTTCCAATGAATTGAAGAAGCAAGCATCATTCAAAGACCAATCAGCATACATTCAGGGGGAGCCAAATCAGGAGTTTTTCTCAACTGTGCCTTATTGTGCTTTGAGTTTCAGATTTGTGTTTCTTATAAACTGCAAACATCCGTGTGTGTGTGTGGATCATTTCAGATCCGTGGTCGTGTGTGGTCGTCGTGTTCCAATTGTGTGTGCGTTGGTCTTCTTAGATCTGCATGTGTGATTGTGGATTTATCCAGATCTTAGTGTTTGTGTGTGTGGAGTGCTGCATCTATCGCAGCAAGTGTGTGTGTAGTCGATCCGGTTGTCGGATCGTGTTGGAGACCTCGTCTCCGTGTGTGTGTGTGTGTGTGTGTGTGTGTGTGTGTGTGTGTGTGTGTGTGTGTGTGTGTGTGTGTGTGTTGGGGCGCGTCCCCGTGTGTGTGTGCGGACATCGTCCCGTGTGTGTTTGGAGCATCGTCTCCGTTTGGAGATTTATCCCTGAGTGAAGCCTCACCGGGTTTGGTGAGGGGTGGACGTAGGATTGCCGTCGTTGCATCCGAACCATCTTAAAATCGCTGTGCATTGTGGTTTGGATTGTATGGTGTGATTCATTTCTCCTACCTCCATTCTATATGAACGTTAGCATATATTGTATTCTAACTTGTGGTTAAATAGATTTCAACTTCCTAGTTAGTATCTTATCACATATGTTCAAAAGGCCAAAAGTTTTCTTAAAATTGGTAAATACCCAATTCACCCCTCTCTTGGGTGTCATTAATCGCGGGACTTCAATGAAGTGCCATTGCTATCTCTGTTCAAAATGAGACATAATAGTTAGTGTCACTGAGTAACTAGGGGTGAGGGCGTCTAATCAACGTCCATCCTTACGCAAAAAGGTGTAGACTAAACTTGACTATTCAAACAAAAGTATGATGAGCCAAAACAAAGTGTGAACTTGACCAAAGGTCAGACATATTGTTGTATTCCTGAAGTAAGCTCAGCTATGTTCATCGTGTTTATTTTCAATACCTCTCAATGGTCACTCCTCGGGGAATTACTGATTTTAAATGAGTAAGTTTCAAGGAGTTAAACTTGGATAAGACTTTGTAAACTTGGTTTATTTCTATTACATCTGACTGGAAATTAATTCCAACTCTACTTGTATTTTTCTTAAACCATGCAGATAATAGCGATTGATCATGGGAGTTCTTAGTGCAGAAGAATCTGAAAACTACTATCTTGGTTAATGAATGTTGTTTTAGATTGACTTTTCTGCAACCCTCTCTTTACCAACCATTCATCTGCCCTCTAGCTCCAAGCTTCCATCCCATTACTTTTTGATGTTGTCAAAGGGGGAGAGTAAGCATGTGTATGATCGCAAGCTAGTAACATGTGCATGATGTGCATGATCATGTGTATGAGGTCTTCATGCCAATGAATGCCATTTGTTAGTTATTTATGACTCATAGTAATTGCCATCATCAAAAAGGGGGAGAATGTTGTGCCTCTGTGGCTATGGTTTAATTCTCTAAATATGTTTTAATGATGCTTGAACTATGAGTCATACATATGGTTAATAATACTATTGCTAATGGCATTTCTAATGTGTTGATTGGCCTATGAAGAAGTGGAAATATTCCTTGAAAAGTCAACGCTGGTCAATGCTGGTCAATGAAGGTTAACGCTACTGATCAAACTGGACGCCAGCTCGTTGACAGATTTGGTCAATGCATATCTCAGTATGAGGAACTAAGGTCGATGCTACCTTAGTCAGAAATGAAGTGAGGTCAATGATAGTGACCAATATTGATGCAGAACGGACACGCGACCTGGGACTCTTGCTCGCGATCGTCCCTAAGCGAGGGAAGACGTGGACCGTGCACAGTTGAGAAATCGATAGTGAGTCTCGGGTATCGGCCTTTTCTGCGTGAACTCGGATCGAGCCACGGGATGGGTTACACTCACTCTCTCGCAGCGGTGATAAAAATAGATATCAAGCTAATTACCTATCACATGCAGCGGCATTCAAAAGGTATACGAGATAAGCAAAATGCGATAAAGAGTGGGAGCGAGTTTACCTCCACGCTCCGGGCGTGGGGAAGATGATCCCGGCCAAGACAGTAACTCCCGGTTAAACAATTATTATGATTATTACAGAAATGGTTTCTACTGCCCACTCCACGCAGGGAGATAACGGGCAACAAATGGGGCTCGGGAGGACCGAACTTGGGTTGACGGGCAGCATTTTGATGTAGCTTCAACGGCATGCATATTCACGAACGTGGGGCCCACGTGCTCATCGACGGGTCCGAGTGGGCCTGGAGTGGTACCGCTATGACGTTAGCTCCTAGAGAGGCGCTCCCTGGGACGGCGGCATGCCGGTTCGCCTCGCGGAAGGCGAGTCGTCTCCGGTCTTCACTGGTTGACCTTGCTGCCCACGGATCTGAAGCTGCTGTTTTACAGCGCGCGACCCAGCAAGATCTGCTGTTGCGATCACTCCCGTCGTCGAATCGATACCCAAGAGGTACCGTTGGAAAGCTCTTTCAAAATACCTCGATCTATGGCCAGAGAAATAATTTGGAATTTCTTGGATCTGGCCTTGATCGATTTTACAAGCTGTTGTTAGACAGAACCCGAAATCTCGGGATAGAACTAAGTTTTCCTGAGAGTTGGCGTTGACCGTGCCTCAAACCTCAGATCTAGAACTTGGACTCTTCATGAACGTTGTAGAGGTGGAAACAAGAAAGACGGGGATAATTTTTATTTAACTTTCGGTGGAGGTTTGGATTTTTTGAGGATTTTATACTGATTGGGGGTCGGATCTGAACTGCACAGGACAGAACAGATTTGGAAAAGACAGCAATTTTTAAAAATACAAAAAGGACTCTATAAATTCCAAGAAACTTCGTGGATGATAAGGTTGGTGGACAGAACTCCCAATGAAATTGGTGACCCAAGTAAATAAGGGAAAGGGGGTCGAAACTTGGAAACACAGGGTTGCTGTGACAGGATCTGAACAGAAGACAGAACTGAAATACTGAGGGACACGAAAATGGAAAAATACTTAACGACGGGTAAATGACTGGATTTTTTTTGGAGGCTGGGGTGGATGTGGATGATTCACCCTCCAAGTTTGGACTTGATCTGAGCTCCTGATTGAGAGCTAAAATTCGAGCTTTGAGGATCTGTTCTGATGAAGATAGAACTCCGATGTTGATGACGGTGGCACGATGGCGGTGCGATGGCCGCGCGATGGCGGCGGTGACAGAAATAGAATTCAGAGGATCAGAGGAGGAGGTAGAATGGATCTCACACCCTAGAAGGCTGGAAGAAGAAGAAGAACCAGAGGGAGAGAGGAGAGAGCGGCGCACCCTCCAAGGGGACTCCAACCAAATTTCCAAATTTTCACTTCATTAATTCCAATAAAATGTGAATTGCAAGCTATTTATAAGAAATAGAAAAAGACTCTAAATAACCCTAGATCTAGAATTGGGAGGGGTAAAAGAGGGAGTTCACAAGTTTTTATCCCATGTGATTTGGAACCACATTAATCTATATTAAATGGGGGGGCGCCCCCTTGACCAAGGTAGGTGGCATCTTGGACTTTTGGTAACACTTGTCCCCTTGACTTGTCAAACCATCTAGAAGCCACCTAGGATGGTTGACCAGCCCCACATGGACCCCTATGGCTTAGGTGGACCAATGGGAAAGGAGTGAGGGCCCCCTTGTTGGACCTACTGATATTTTGCATATAAACCCAAAGAATCCTAGGGAATGACCAATTGGCTTATAAAGCCTTACAATTGCACATATGCTTTTCCCAAGGATATAAAAATAAACTAAAGGACACAAATACAAATTAAAATGTCAATGCTCTTACTTTGATGTCCCCATCAAATATGGTCTGTGCACATTTTTGCTTCAATGTCTAAGGTCGGTGCACCTTTTTGGCCCATGCATGTTACAAGTCGGTGCATGTTTTGCATTGGCACATAGGGTCAAGGGTGCATGTGTTGCATTAAGCATAAGGTCGGTGCAGGTTGTTGCTGTAAGCTTAAAGGGTCGGTGCAGGTTTTGTTTTGGGCATATAGAGTCGGTGTAGGTTTTGGGCATGTAGAGTCGGTGCAGGCTTCGCTGTGACCACACAAGGTCGGTGCAAGTCTTGTTGTGAGCATTCAAGGTCGGTTCAAGGTCGGTGCAACTTCAGTGCAAAACCAAGGTCTGTGCACATCTCAGCGCAAGACAAGGTCCGTGCACAATCAAGACTAGCGCAAGACAAGGTCGGTGCATACTCTGCCCTCAACACAGCAAGGTCAGTGCACCTTTTGGCTTCTGGCAAACAAGGTCGATGCAACTTCTGGCTAGCATGCACCAAGGTCGGTGCACATTTCTTCTACTAGGCAAGTAAGGTCGGTGTACATTTGCACCTAAGCTAGACAAGGTCTGTGCACGTTTCAATGCAAGAAGCAAGGTCTGTGCACGTTGTTGTACAAGGTCTGTGCACATCACTGTACAAGGTCTGAGCACATATGAAGACCAAGGTCTGTGCACACTTGGTTTCGAGGTTCCAAGGTCGGTGCAGTTTTTGCTTCTACATACAAAGTCTGTGCACATATGAGCTCCAAGGTCAGTGCATATTTTCTTTCAACACCGTCAGGTCGGTGCACATCTTACCAACGCAGAAGCCTAGTCGATGCACATTTGGATTTCTGCAAGCAAGGTTGGTGCACGTTTTGCCTTATGCCATATAAGGTCAGTGCAGTTTTGCTATATAACCTACAGGGTCTGTGCACATTTGCAACCCTGCTCTAAAGGTCTGTGCACATTTGCTCTCCAAGCTACAAGGTCTGTGCACATTCTGCTTTCAACAAAGCCAAGTCGGTGCACATTTCTCCTCATGCTCTATGAGGTCTACACACATGCTGCAAATCAAGTTCGAGCACTTTTAAGGTCTGAGCAACTCAAGGTCTGAGCATGTTACAAGGGCTGAGCATATTCAAGGATAAGGTCTGTGCACTCAAAAATAGGCATTTCATCAAACAGATGTAGCCTCCTTTGGAAGTACAAGTTCTGGAAGATCTACTGGCAGAAAAGATTCCTACTTTCCAGGTGGACAAATGACAGCCACCTAGAAAGGGTCTCCATCCGAAAAGGGGTCAAACCTTGAAGAGAAAATCTTGTACTTGACGAAGATATGATCGGCCAACAAATGGGAACTGCAGTGTACCGCTCGAAGCAGTCTGAGCAGCCAATGAGAACTCACTACACCTTATCACTTCTGAACCAATCAGAGGTCACCATGGTCTGGCATCTAGTCTTCTCTGATGAAGATAGATGGCCCAGATTTCATCTTACTAGATCAGGAGCTACCAACCTCGTACGTTGCACACAAGAAGAAAAGAATGTCTACCCCAAAGGCATATCATTTGGGTGACATACTCAACAAAAGAAGATCGTGCAACAAGTTCAAAGAAAAAGGTGGACTTGTCCAAAGATGGTAAGAAAAGCTTGGGAGAACGCTGGACACCAAGTGCACCAGAGAATGAGGCTGAGCTTATATACGAAAGGAGCACCAAGCAGAAAGCAGGTAGAGAGCTCGTGGAAGTCAGTAGTTGGAAGAAGAAGCCTTGTGAAGTGAAGCTTGCTGCGAAGGCCCAGCTCCAGCTTTGAAGCATCCGAAGATAGACGTCTTCATCTTCTCTCTTCATCCTGCGAGAAGAAGAAGAAGAAGCTTCAACTTCCTTTGAAGGAGAATCTGCCCTTCTAGGAAGCACTCCATATGGAAGAAGCAAGGATCGCCATCCAGATTCTAGACGGGGCCTTTTGTTCTATCCTCAAGAGTCTTACATCATGTCTGGGTTTTTCATTTGGGTTATCTTTCCTTTATTTGAACACTCCATTTGATACTTGGTTCGATCCCTACAAGGAGTTGTAGGAAGACAGACAGAAGGTGTTTCTATTCTATGGGTTGGCTGTGTGAGCCCGTAAGCTGTGTGTCAGCTTGGCTATGTGAGCCCGCAAGCTGTGTGTCAGTATTTGTTTAGTGCAGTTGCACTAGTGAAGCCTCACTTGGTTGAGTGAGGGGTGGAGGACTCTGGGATTGAGTCCGAACCACCTTAAAACTCCTTGTATAGTGTGGTTGTCTGTGGGCTTATTTTGCGGTAGATGCTTGCATAGGTCGTCTTCCTATCTCTCTTTGACTGCTATCTTGTGGATCTTCCTGGGCGTTAGTTTACCTTTCATTCTGCTGTGCCTTATTTTTTTAAAAAAGGGGGCTGATGTATTCACCCCTCCCCTCTAGATCCGCCACCACCACACAACAATTGTTAGATATTGGGGAATTGAGATAGACCCCGCAAATATCAAGGTAATCCAGGAGTTACCCTCGCCAAGGAACCTCTCTGAGCTGAGATCTCTACAAGGCCGCCTGGCATACATCCGGCGGTTCATATCTAACTTGTCAGGGTGATGCCATCCCTTTCATAAACTAATGATGAAAGATGTTCCTTTTTATTGGGACGAAGAATGCCAGACAGCCTTCGACAAGCTGAAGGATTACCTGAAGACTCCTCCAGTGCGGGGTGCACCGGTGAAAGGACGGCCGCTAATCCTCTACATAGCAGCCACGTACAACTCCCTGGGGACAATGCTAGCCCAGAACAATGAAGAAGGGAAGGAACAAGCCCTCTACTACCTCAGTCGGAGATTAGTCAGAAATGAAGAGAAGTACACCTATATCGAGAAGATCTACCTGGCGCTGGTCTTCACAGTCAAGAAGCTTCGACACTGTATGTTGTCGCATGAAATCAAGCTGATTTCCAAGGCGGATCCGCTGAAATATGTCATGTCCCAACCGGCACTCAAAGGCCGCCTAGGCAAATGGGCGGTGATTCTTATGGAGTTTGATATCTCCTACGTGCCGCAAAGGGCCGTCAAAGGCCAAGCCATCGCAGACTTCTTCGCTGAACACCCAGTACCAGAAGATTGTCCGATGGAGCCAGAGCTTCCTGAAGATGAGACCCTGGAGGTCAGCCAAGTACAACCCTCATTGTGGCAGTTATACTTTGACGGCGCATCCAGAATTGATACCCCGAAAATTGGGTAGGGGCAGGCATAGTCCTGAAATCTCCAGAAGGAGAAGTCATATATACATCATGTTCAATAAACAAGCCCTACACAAATAATGAAGCAGAATATGAAGCCCTAATGATCGGGCTACAGATTGCTCTGTCCATGGGAATTCAGATGTTGGAAGCATTCAAAGATTCCATGCTAGTTATAAAACAGTTGGAAGGAGAGTTTGATGTGCGGAAGCAAGAACTCCTTCCTTATTACCAGCTGGCACTCCGCCTGATGGCAATGTTCTATTTCATCAGCATCAAGCACATCAACCTAGGACAGAATGCTCAGGCGGATGCCCTCGCAAAGTTGGCCATTTCTTTGGAAATCTGATGGGAATCAACACCGGGCACTAACTTTTTTATTTTGCATTTGTGTCTTTTTATTTGTATTTATACCCTTGGCTAATTGGATTTACAATTGTAAGGCTTTATAAGCCAAAGGGTTAGTCTTTAAAGTCTTTGGGTTTATTTGTAAAAGTTTAGTAGGTCTAGCCGGGGCCCCCACCCTCTTTCTCATTGGTCCACCTAGGTTCTAGGGCCCATGTGGGGCTAGTTCAAAGTCCAAAATTAGACTTGGACCATGGGGGGACAAAAAAATGAAAATTTAAAATGTGTACCCCTTAAGTCAAGGGGGCGCCCCCTTTTATTATAGTTTATTCTTGTTGTAATTTTTTTTAGTTTTATTTCTTTTGACCACATGGGGGAAGAAAATGCTATCCCTTATTTGCCCCTCCCTAACCCTAGATCTAGAGGTAGTTAAGGCCATTTGTATATTTCTATATATCCCTTGTATTTTCCATTTGGTAGAATTAATGATGAAAAATTGAAGAAAATTTGCCATGGGCGCCCCTCTCTCTCTCTAGCTCTATCTTGTTCTTGCTTGTTCTTCCTCTCTACCCCCTAGATCCATGGTGTGAAGCCCTCAAAATTGGAGTGAATCCAATCTCTATCTCCTCTCTGGAGTGTGAAGCTCCACCGCCGCCGTTCGTGCCGCCATCAAGCCGCCATCCCCCCTGCTATCCTGAACTCCGAGTTCCAGAATAGCAAGCTAAAGAAGACATCGGTTATCCCATCTCCCAGCTCTGATCGAGCTGAGATTTTGAGAGGTTGTTCCTTTTTGAGTTAGCTTGGCAGTAATATAGATTTTGCCCCATTCAGATCCCATTTGATATTTTTTTCGCTATTTTCATTCCACCCCTAACAGTTTGCCAAATCAGCAGATCTGCAGGACAGGAGTCTGTTCTTCTATTTTTCCAGCCACCTTATACATCCCCTAAAATCCCCAAACAAATCATACATGTCCCTTACATACCCCCCCTTCCACCATAATTTTTATGGAGTCTAGATCTATTGTTTTCCCTTCGGTCAAAATTCATTTTTAGGGGAAACTCAGTCTGTCCTGTGTCTGTCAGTCCGAGCCAGCAAAAATCTTTGTGGAACAGTCATTTTCATTTTCAATCCATTCACTTGATGGATCTGAGAAAATTATATGTTGTAGCCCTCTGCGTCCTCTATCCATCAGTACCCTTTTGCGTCGATCTGACATCGGATCTGGCCGCAGAAATTCTTCTGGTGGAGGCGCACAGTTCAGATCCGAGGACAGGTCAGCAACTCAGTTCGAGAACTAATTCCTCGGAAAATACGCCGGCACACTCTCGACCATCGCCGCTCCCGGAGATCACTCTGCCACCCAGCAGTAGCGTCCCAGCAAGCCGCCGCAGCAAGGAGACGCCCAGGCACCACCGTCCCAGCAGCCGGGCCCACCTGCCATCCCGGGGGCCCCACAGAACCGTGCCGACCAGCAGCCCGTCTCCGGCCCAAATTGCTGCCCGTCAACCCAAGATCGGTCCTCCCGAGCCCCACTTGTAGCCCTTTACCTACCTGCGTGGAGTGGGCAGTAGAATTCATTTCTGTAATTATTGTAATTGTTTGTACCGGGAGTTACTGTCTTGGCTAGGATCGTCTTCCCCATGCCTGGTAGTGTGGAGGTAAACTCGCCACTCTCTCTCTATCGCATTTGCTTATTTCGTATTTATTTGTATATGCCGCTGCTAGAGTGATAGGATTACTAGCTCAATATTTAATTTTATCACCGCTGTGAGAGTGAGTGAGTGAATCCATCCCGTGACTCAATCCGAGTACACGCGAAAGAGTCGAGTACCCTTGACTCATTGCCGGTTTCTCAACCGCGCACGATCTCACGTTTCCCTCGCTTAGGGACGTCCGCGAGCTAGAGTCCCAAGTTCGTTGTCCGTCCCGCATCAAATTGGTATCAGAGCGGAAGGTTGAGTCTAGGGTAGTCTTTGCTTGAAAATAAAACAAAAACAGAGTCTAAGTCGGTCCAAGGTTGCATTTACATTCCTTTATTCGGTATATCAAAAGGTGTTGCCCGAACATTAGGTTACGCCTATCGGGAAGGTCGCACATTTACGAGAGAGGATCTTCGGATTCCGTAACTCCGCCAAGTACCGTCTATTGGTTAAGTCTAGGTTTGTATTCGAGTCCGCATTTTACCCTTTTCACCATTTAGAGTCGTGTCTAGGTGCTTGCATTAGTCCTGCATAAAAGTTTTGCATAAAAAATAAAAATAATAAAAATAAAAAAAGGTGTTCCTATGCATGCCCACTCCTAGGGGAACCAATTCCCATCTTATGTGCAACTATGGCCAACCCATGTATCCCCATCAGACCCGTCCAAGGCAACAAATCCGTGTTTGAGTACATTCGGGAGTATGATAAGTACCGATTGGAATATGGAGTTGGAGAGGAGAGCACCATGACTGCATTTCAGTTCCGGAGAGGTTTACGGCTTCACTTCCAGTTTGAATGTCTTTGCCACGACACGTTCACTCTGGCGCAGTCTTATCTAGTCACTCTAGAGGTTGAGCCTTTTGAGGCAAGGTTTGATGCCGCCCTTCGGCGAGCATCTACCTCTCAGCCGAGTCCCGAGCCGATCGACAGCCTACTCCACGGCCTCCCCCACCCCAGTCAGGGAACCCCTCCCCTAGAGCTCCATTGCCATCTACGTCCGATCTTTATTTGGAGTCACCTCATTTAGAGCCACCTCAGCCCGAGCCATCCATGTTTCTAACGGGAAAGCTATTCATCGTCGAGCCACTACTTGGTTGGCTCAAGATCGGCTTGGTCCCTAGTCCACCTTCCTATCCATCAATGGACCCTACACTACCATTAGTGCTGGTCAACTCATTCCATACCATATTCCAATCCATGTTGATACATTGGATGACCTTACTAAGGGTTTAGACTGGCAATGGAAGTTGACGCACTTATTGGCCCGAGGCTTCGACCAACCCAATAGTCGTAGCTTCACCCATCCGGCCTTAGGGTCCATTATCTCCGTGTGCACCGTGGGTCATGTCACCACTTTGGTTCTTTTATTCCTCCCCATGGCGGCCGAGCCAAACTTCATTCCCTTTACCCCAAGGGAGGAACCATACCTTCTATATGAGATCACCGTCCCCTATACCCTAGTGCATGAAGGTGACCACCTACACCTTCAAGAACTTCCGACATGGGACCGTGACATGTGGGAACCCAGCTCGAGGGGTCACACTTTCTTTGATCCCTTCGACCCCTTCCCTAGTGAGCCTTATGACCCACTTTATCCATTCCATCTTGTTAGGGAAGTCCATTATCGCTCCCCTTCCCCACAGACTAGTCCACCTACACTCCGCAAGGAGTCCGTTCATTGGGGAAAGGAAGAAGGAAACTTTGGATCTCCTAGCCCTCCCAAGTCTCCCAAATCCAACATGCAGCCACATGCTAGGGGCATACTAGGATGTCTAGGAGTTCCCCATTCCATCAACCATCGATTGCATCTAGTGTATGCATGGCACACATTCAGATGTCCTGGTCTGCCATTGCATAAGAATGGGTCGGACTAACAGTAGGTTTGTTTAGGGTCATGTGTGAGTCTGTGTTTTTCTTTGTCAAGATTGTCGAGTGCATAGTGAGTCTGCATGCATCGAGTCGAGTCGGTCTTTTGTATGCTCGCGTTGTCAGTCCCTTTCGAGTGCGAGGCAAGTCGGATCTAATGCGTACATTGTAGACTTGTCAGAATTTGGGATCAGCTCTACCTCAACATATTAGATCTAGTCACATAAAGGGACCCAGCGGTGATTCCTAGTGAGTCTTCGAGCTACCTCCTCCCCTTTGAGAGTGACCCCACCCTGAAGTGTCCACCTCTAGCCTCATTCCCACAGCAGCGTGAGCATATCGAATATATACGGGATGAGCAGGTGACTAATACTTGGAGTGGAGCGTACTCCGCGCTTCCTGGTTCGATGACGGATCTACAGGAGCCACACGAGCAGCCGCACCCCTTACTCAATGGGGTCGAGGTCTTCCCACTCGGGGAGAATTGATGGGAATCAACACCGGGCACTAACTTTTTTATTTTGCATTTATGTCCTTTGTTTGTATTTATACCCTTGGCTAATTTGGTTTACAATTGTAAGGCTATATAAGCCAAAGGGTTAGTCTTTAAAGTCTTTGGGTTTATTTGTAAAAGTTTAGTAGGTCCAGCCGGGGCCCTGTTGGGATGGGATTTGTTTGGTCATTTTGTTTGGGGTCGATCAACCAATTGATTAATCGATAGTCAATTGATTAGTTGACCGCGCAGGCATGCCAGTCACAGAAGTGACAGATTTATTATGCGCTCATTCTGACCCGTGTTGGGCGTGAGTGAGATTCGGGTCGGGACCAGCAGTCTGCCATACCATAAAGGCTATGACGTTAATTAGATCCCCCATAAGGGAGAAAATATTTGATTAATTGCCGAGATAGTGGGCCATCCGAGGCCGAAATAAGATGCAAAAGGATGCATATGACGAGGTCACATGAAATGCTTTTATCTATCACGCAAGAGAGGCATGGTTTATTAAGTCGGAAACCCTCGATACGTGGAGGAGGACACAGGTCCGAAGACCACCGTCGCGCATAGCAAAGACTTCCAGTCGGGCATAACCCGGCCTTCCGTCGGTGCCATTTGATATACCGAGGGTCCATGCAAGCATTCATGCACTAACATGGTGCTCATAATTATACTAAAGCATGATAACAAAATCATGAAGGCAGACAATGATTAATCATGTTAATTAATATCCACCGAGGGAGACGAAAATCATCCTAAAGATGAGTGGGCAATTAAAACGGCGTGAAGGGAAGAATATTTATTCAAAACCGACGCGATCGAGCATAGGAGAAGGGTTCCCCGGTGCGCCCAAACGTAGGTAAAGGGGTTAATACGGCGCGGCCATGGCAAGATGCTCACCCGGCGCGATGGCCTTGGGGCGCGTCGGATTAGGGCGCGCCGGGTATAGACCGTTTTAAACCATGTGAGTTTGAGTCTAAAGTTATTCCGGCGCGGGGGGGTACCGCGCTGTATTAGGGCGCGCCGTTTAAGTTGATTTTTGTGTATTTTTGAATCTATTTGGTTTATTAAGATGTTCTAGAGTACTTTGAGATTAATTGGGTTGATTGTTTATTGAATTGGAGTCCCGGGCTCTCCAGGAGCAGAGTCATAAGCTCGTGCGAGGTTCATACTCAAGCATGGAAGCTCGTTGTTTAAGAACACATGTTTTATTAAGTCCAAACTTGACAAAAATTGGGCAGCATCTCCCCATCCCAGAAGGATTGCAGGGGAGAAGCAGGGTCATACTCACGTGTGGAGTAAGCCCCTAACAAGCCGGATGGCACAACAGCGGCCAGCAGACCCCAAGCGGATAGGAAACCCCGAGGGCTAGCCTACGAGGGGCACCATGGTTCCGCGGGTTGAAAGCGATCGGATGAGACGACCAATGAGGGAAGGAGAACCCCGAGGACTAGCCTACGAGGGGCATTCGACCCATGGTCAAATCACAATCTGAGAGGGGGATGGCCAATAAGGAAGGGGAGCCCTGAGGACTAGCCTATGAGGGGCATACAATCTGTGGCCACCACAATGTCCCTAAGGATAGTGGATTTGATATCGGGATAAGCCCTGTCGATATTCACCTTATGGCCCATAGGGACACTCATCACTCACAGATGGAGCCCTTTGACCAAATGGTGGTTCTGAGGTATCAATGGGGTATGTCCCCCTCCCCGGAGTATTGAAGCTATTGCTCTCAGGAACGGCGAAGCTCGACAATCATGAATCATACATAAAAAAAGGGGGGAAGTAGAATGGCATAACGCGACATCCGATGAGTTGGCAAATCGTCACTCACAGGGTTATTAGGTTAGCGTTCATAGGGCTATTAGGTTAGCATTGTGAACTACAACAATTAAGATATAGGAAACAACCGTCAGAATCATTAGCATATGATGGATGCGGGGCTTATAGAGATGACACTGTTCACTATGGACTATGAAGAAGTGCAGAGGGATGTTGATGGGGTCGACCTCGAAATAGGAACATGCAGAGATGCACACACGAGTGTGTCTCTAATCACGAAACCCACAACATATATACGGCAAGGCATGGCCATTGCATTAGAAGGGAAGAGCCCCGGGGAGGGGGTGACATCAATGTAGCCCGTATGACTCCCGGGCATGTTCGGTCTCACGAAGTAAAACTCGGCATTCGCACACACAAAGTGATTGGGCATGCAAATTGAGAACGGAACAGGAAAAGCATATACAGTATAACATCATTCATTCAATCAACGGGAGGCGAAATACATAGCATATTATAAGCATTCGGCGCGCCAGCGTTGTCGCTTGGCAGCCGTTTCATTGATTGCAGAGAAGAGATTGCAGAGGAGAAAGGAGTAAAGAGATGGGGGGGAGATGGGCTCATATCATCGCCCCTCCCCCCCTCGCTTACACAATGGCAGAAAGAAAAAAAATAGATCGGGATCGTTGGGAAGCAACCCACAGAACCCACCTAGAATTCGCCAATAAAATAGAGTATCGGATTCTTTCCTCCTCCGGCTCCGAAGCTACTCAGGCGAGACGGAGGGAGATGGCGGCGAGGACCTCTCTCGGTGGAAACCCTACTTCTCCCCCAAGGAGCTTCTCTCCCTCAAATGGACAGGCTCCCTGATTGGCTCTCAGGCTCTGCTTCCGGATTTTTCTCTCAAATATCTTCTCCCCCCCTCGCTCTTAATGCCTTGATGTCTCTTTTTCCTTTTTTTTCGATCCTCTCTTCACTTGGTCGAACCAAGTGGGTTATATAGATGAATAAGAGGATGCGCGCCGGTGAAAGGGCGCGCCAGGGAGCCTCACTTGCATCTGGCGCGTCGGGTACGAGGGCACCGAGATAGAGGGTGCGCCGGTGAAAGGGCACGTCGGATAAGCTTCGTTCGCTTAACAAGGATTAGACAGTGGGTCACGGACTGGTTCTGGGAGTCACCGTGACAGTTCATCTCATCGTGGTCTCACAAAACCTTGGTGAGAAGTCTGGACGAAGCCCCCAGGTCGACATGCAACCTTCTTTGGAACCTCGTGCATCTTCAATTTCAACACGTGGGTTTTCCGTTGACACGGCTTTCGGCACTGTGGTTCGTGCCGCCAGCTCGGTTTGACTCATGCTCGAAGCTTTCTTGGGAGGTGGAATACCATCCAGGGTGCTTTTGCCTTGACTGGGCGATCATTTGGTCACTAGCGGACCCAATATGCTGAGAAGCCGTACCCATGTCGGGTCATCGGGATCTTCTACTGACATAGCCTTTGATCCCCTATTCTGAAGGGCCAAGGGCGTTCTATCACCTCGGGAAAATCTTTCATTCAGGTGGCGGGCCACCGGGTGCATTATCATCCTTGGTCGGAAGATGGATGTGTTCTCATACTTGGTCAGACAACAGATACATTCTCATCCTTGGTCGGACGATGGGTACATCCTTGTCCTTGGTCGGACGACGGATGCATGCTTGTCCTTGGTCGGACGACAGGTGCATCCTTGCCCTTGGTCGGATGACGGATGCACTAATCTCATCTCGTCTGGCCTTGTTCCTGCACCAGGGCAAGGGCAAAAATGACTATAACCCGGCTGTGGTGAAAACCCGAAAGAGCACTGCAGGCAAAATCGGGTATCCCGCCACGTGAAAACCCAAAAGGGCGCATGGGCAAAAGCAAGAGGGGGCTGGTTTTGGTGAAAACCCGAAAGGGTGCTTAAGCCAGTAATGTGGTAATTTAAAGTTCCTCTTCACCCTCATCCTAATGAAACTCCGAAAAGGATGATCACCACAAGTCCCGCCGGAGATCTTTTCTCTCTACAAACCAGTCTTCGACCCTTGTCATCATCGGCAAGATCGGTCGACGTTTCCCTTAACTTGGACCCTCCGTCCTTATTAATGAATAAACCTCCTTTGCTTCGGCATTCAACCAATGTCGATGAACAAATCATGTTCGACCCTTGTCATCATCGGTAAGATCGGTCGACGTTTCCCTTAACTTGGACCCTCCGTCCTTGTTAATGAATAAACCTCGTTTGCTTTGGCATTCAACCAATGTCGATGACCAAACCAGTGTTCGACCCTTGTCATCATCAACAAGATCGGTCGACGTTCCCCTTAACTTGGACCTCCCGTCCTTGTTAATGAACATATCTTTGCTTCGACATTTAACCAATGTCGATGAACAAACCAGTGTTTGACCCTTGTCATCATCGACAAGATCAGTCGACCCTTTCCTTTAACTTGGACCCTTCGTCCTCGTTAATGAACAAACATATATTTACTTCGGCATTTAACCAATGTCGATGAACAAACCAGTGTTCGACCCTTGTCATCATCGGCAAGATCAGTCGACCCTTTCCTTTAACTTGGACCTTTCATCCTCGTTAATGAACAAACATATCTTTGCTTCAGTATTTAACCAATGTCGATGAACAAACCAGTGTTTGACCCTTGTCATCATCGGCAGGATCGGTCGACCCTTTCCTTTAACTTGGACCTTTCATCCTCGTTAATGAACAAACATACCTTTGCTTCGATATTTAACCAATGTCGATGAACAAACCAGCCCTGGCCCTTGTCACCATCGACAAGACCAGTCAGCATCTCATTAGCCTGGACTTTTCGTCCGCTGTCAACAAACAAGCCCTCATCTACCCCGGCTCCGTCCCGTGAATTAAGTTTCAAAAAAAAAGAAAGAAAAATGAGTCTTAAAATAGAGGTGCCTCGCCAGACTTGCTCCTACACTAGGGCAAGGGCAAAAACGGCTATAACCCGGCTGTGGCAAAAACTCGAAAGGGCGCTGCAGGCAAAATCGGGTACCCCGCCACGTGAAAACCTGAAAGGACGCGTGGGCAAAAGCAAGAGGGGGCTGGCTTCGGTAAAAATCAGAAAGGGCGCTTAAGTCAGTAATGTGGTAATCTGAAGATCCTCTTCACCCGTATCCCCATAAAACTTCGAAAAGGGTAATCACCATGCAGCCCCGCTGGAGATCTTCCCTCCCCTTAACCCGAACCTTCCGTCCGTGTTAATGAATAAACCTATCTTTGCTTTGACATTTATCCAATGCCGACGAATAAGCTATTATTGACCCTTGTCACCATCGGCAAGACCGGTCAGTATCCCCTTAACCCAGACCTTCCGTCCGTGTTAATGAATAAACCTATCTTTGCTTCGGCATTTATCCATTGCCGACGAACAAGCTACTATTGACCCTTGTCACCATCGACAAGACCGGTCAGTACTCCCTTAACTTGGACCTTTCGTCCTTGTTAATGAATATACCTTTGCTTCAACATTTAGCTAAATGTCGATGAATAAACTACCATTGACCCTGGTCACCATCGGCAAGACTGGCCAGTACTCCCTTAACTTGGACCTTTCGTCCTCGTTAATGAAAAAACCCTTGCCTCGACATTTAGCCAATGTCGATGAACAAACTCCCATTGACCCTTGTCATCATCAACGAGACCGGTCAATATCCCCTTAACCTAGACTTTTCATCCTTGTTAATGAATAAACCTATCTTTGCTTCGGCATTTATCCAATACCGATGAACAAGCTATCATTGACCCTTGTCATCATCGACAAGACCGGTTAGTGTTTCCCTTAACCCGGACCTTATGTCCGTGTTAATGAACAAATCTCCCTTTGCCTCGACATTAAGCCCGTGCCGATGAACAAACCTGCCGTCAACCTTTGTCGCCTATGGTAAAGTCTACAAATAAACCTTTGGTTCTACCCTCTGGCCCTTGATGGCCCGCAAACCTCTCTCCTTGTCCCCTGGCGCTCGGCCTAGGCAGATCAGTGGTCCCAAGGAGAAGTTGCGCCGTGGTGGAGCGAACCCCTCGCCCCTTCCCTGAAGGTGCGAGCGCTCTCCTATGTCAGCAACTGATATACCTCGGACTAAATAAATTGGCTCGGCAAGCAGATGCGCAAAAATAAGACAACGAAAGTTTTCCATTCAAACATAAAGGGAAAGATACATGTTACCCAGGGCACACCCCCCGGAATACGTGAAGGTTCACAAAAAGGAGAGAAGGTGATAAAGCTATTGCAGAGAGCGGCGGAAGATGTCCTCAAACTCCAGCAGCCCTAAGGACTGGTAACGGGCCAACTCCTGTAGACGGGTTTCCTCGGCCTGTAGTCACACCAATTTCTCTTCAAGCAATGTGGCCTGCCCTTCTGCCAGTTCAGCCGCATCTGTATGTTGGACCCACAGCTGGTCGGACAGTGCCAGTTCTACTTCGGCTCGATCAAGTTTGGCATGGAGCTTAATTATCCGAGTCTTCAGAGAAGACCGGCGTTGGCTAGAATCGTCGGCAGCATCCCGCATCTGCTGGGTAGTTCGCCTCGATGACTGAAGAGCAGTCTGACACTCTGCCCTTTCATGTTTTGTGGCCGCCATCTGATCTATCAAGCTGTGGCCGATGAATTCCCTCTTATTCACGTGCTTCAGGAGCAGAATTACTCGCTGCACCCAATCCTCCATGGGGCAGGCAAAAGCCAGCAAGGAGCGGGAGAGGTCTTCCGCAAGGCCCCTCAACTGCACATAGGTCAGCTCTGGGTGAACTATCACAGTCTCCCGCAATGTCTCCAGATACTGCCACACTAGGTCACTCGATGATTGCAAACCAAGTGATGGCGTGTCCGGGAGATGAAACTCTACACGGCTGTCAACCGCAGCCCAAATATCATCACTCAGCGCAGAAGACGAGGATGGTATGTCTTGCAAGGCGCCCGTGTCAAGACTGGCCCTAGCAGACAATGCAATAGGGGGATTGTCAATGATAGCGACTTCTCTCTCAACCTCGGGCGAGAGTGCCGCGTCTCAACCCTCAATAGAAGGAAGCGGTTGGTCACTATTTCTGACCCCTCCAGCTGCCACCAGCGATGATTCGATGGCAAGGGCTGGGGTCGTCGAGTCCCCGGTCACTTCTTCCACAATCTCACCCTCCTCTGCCCCAGGGAGGCCTTCTCCACTCTGAAGTGGCTTATCAGCGATGACAAGTTGCTACTACTCCAAAGTCACAGTTGACGGCTCGGACTCAGCAACCATCCCCGACGTTTTCGAGCCCGCTACCATGATATAATCCTTTGGATACCACAGGGCTATGGGCCTCAAAATCGGTAGGAACAATGGCGGATCTGCACAAAGAGGCGGCAGAGGTACCTTCACGGTGATCACCGGCGAGGTGACCTCGGCCTGACTAGCAGAAGCCTGCAAGAGAAAGAGAGCATAAGGATCTCAGAAGGCCAACATGATGGCCAGACGAGAATAAGCACGAGACTAAAAAAATGTGACTTTTACCTCAGTCGGCATTAAGCTCAAGTCTACGGCAGCAAGAGCTACCATCTTCGTCGCCTCTGACCCTTCTCCCACCGAAGGACCTGGTGGCCCGAAGCTACTTCACATTAGCTGTAGAGGACTAAAAGTCGTGAAGTCGCTCTCGTAGGCGGAAGACACCCCGACGTCCTCGGCCTCTGTTCCCATCAAGGGGAAATCCTCGTCACTCGAGCCACTGCCATAGTCCACCTACTCCGACGAGGACAAGCTTTGAACCAACATCGGTTCTTTCTCTCTCAAAGTAGGTGGTCCTTCACTTGAAAGGCCTCCCGCTGGAGCCTCTTGCTCAATGAGAGCCTGCTCAGCCAACTCTGTGGTGGGGATAACAGGCGAGCGAGCTTCAGGAGTAAATTGACTTCCTGGAATTACCTCTTGCTCCGTAGAAACTCCCTCGGTTGATTCCACGACAGGGGGGAAGGTGGTCGAATCTCGACTGAAGCTGAGAAAAGGGGAGCACCCATGTGAACCCAGGGGATAATAAATCATAGGAATCTGAAACTGGATATACCATCAATTACCTTCTATCTCGTGGCTGGGTGTGGGGGAGGGCAGATCTGCCCGCACTACATCCTCTCTCTCTTCGGCTCCGGCAGAGGTGGCAGCCGCTTGCGCGGCCATTGCAGATGAAGCAGCTACGTTTACAAGAATAAGAATTGGCCTATGTTGCCAAGATGATGGCGGGGCACAGGATGAGAGGTATACCTCGGGTTACGCAAGCTGAGGGATAGGAAACCTCGAATTCTTCAAATGAGACCACACTCGGAAGGACAACCGTTGGTGCTGGGTCTACGGTCTTCTTCCGACGGGCCCGCTTCGCTCGAGTGATTGCTTCCCGGACTTGGGACATCGTCCGCTTTCGTAAATCACGCGGAGGAAGTGGTGTCATGGTCAGGGCAGCTTCCGGAACTTCAAAATACGTCGGCTTCTGAGCTTTTATTATCAGCTCCCTAAAATGTCTGGTCTCCTCCGAAGAGAGTCGAACTGCGCATATGCGAAGGTGAAAGAGAAGAGGTGACATACACAACAGCGAATAGGGAAACCCAAAGCTGAAAATAAGAGAAAGAAAGATACCTACTGGTCCTGTATAAAAGGGAGAAAGTGGCCAGTAGAACAGCGAAGGCTACTTGTCCCTGGAGGCGGCTTCGCGAATCAACCAGCATATGTCCCCTATCACCTCGCACTATTCGGCCAGCAACGTAAGGTCCGCATGGCCGCGTGAAGACAGATGATAATACAGGCTGAGGTGGTCTAGCCCCCATCTATCGGCATACTTGAAAGAAAGGAGAATGGGTTGGCCCAATATGCTTTCACCAGGGCCACCCACTAAAAGTCCATGAGAGCGCAGCAATGCGAACAACCAGGAAGTGCCTTCGTAAAGCGCCGGCCATCGTCTTCTTTCCTGATAAAAGTCTTGTAGGGATAAAGCCGATCATTCTCGGGACGCCAAGAAGCTGTAGAAGGCATCGGCTCCTCCACTAGCAAAGGAATATGTTGGAGAATCAGTCGCTCGCCGCTCACGCGGCATAGGCCTTGAAGTGTCTTCAAGAAACCATCCTTGCTGATCTCCGATAGTTTCAGCTCGATCTTGGATGAACGTTGCTTGGCAGCTTTGCGTGCCTCCAGATAGCTCGCCACTGTAGTGTTTGTCCGAGATTTCAACCTCTTCAAGTAAGCTGGGTCGATGTCTAGAGCAGGCATCGGCTGGGAATCCAAAAATTTACACTCTACAACGGCCCAGCATTCTCTCCTCGAGTTTCTATAGAAGCCCGTGCGCGCATTCCACCATTTGATGTATTCTGGAGTTACACGGGAAAAGCGTGCAGGAGCTGGAACTCTGAATGAAGCCACCTCTCGGTGATGAAAATAGTCCCACCATATGCGGGCCTCGTCGTTCGACACCTAGCCAGCTAGGGCCCTGTTCGGAAGCGCAAACTGGGTGGAGGTGGCAGGGATATGCCGGTCATAACCGAAATTCTGACTGAATCAGAATGGGTAGTAAGGCTCCAGCCATAAAATTCCGCTCTTGCGAAAAACCAGGACGATCGGCCTTATGGACAGCGCCCAATCAATCAGCTCTGACTCCAAAATTGGCCTTGTACACTTGGCGTCAGAAATGGGGTGAACGTACTCCTCCACCTCACCGAGATGACACTCCCTCATCCTGTTCACCAATGGACTAGAGTGAGCAGCCAGACTCCAAAAGTGCAGAACCCCCGGGGAATCCAGTGGAACTTTTGTCAGTTTGCCATGAATAGCAAAGAACTGGTCTGCCACTCGGGCCGGCCCAACACTGGCGAATTCTATCATCCTGGGAACTAGCTGCGCCGACTGAAGCGACCGAGGAGCAGCCTCCGGGAAAAGAGTGCAGACCCAGGCATTAAAGAAATGCAGCAGGCCAACCCCCCAAAGATTCCTGGGAAGGCACGAGCGATGCAAGTCTCCCAGAAGTTTATATATCAAACACAGTGCGAATGGGCAAAGCAAAAGCTTCATGCCCCAGGCCATCAAGCGGGCAGGATAGATAGCCTCTGCCCTGATCACGCTCTCGTCACCTTGCGGGAGAGCGAAGAAGCAAATCCAATAAGTCAGAAATGCAGCACAATGAGTAATTGCGTCAACGCCCCTAGGGTTGGGCCCTCCTGGTTGTCCTCCCTCCGAAGTCGAGGGGAAAGCAGCCTGTCGCCGAACCCTTTTCTTCCGTTGAACAAGAGCCGGCACTATCGAAGGGAAATCTGTGTATTTCTGCTCCCCTCGGAAGAAATGTTGAAGCCATGTGCCCATCCGCAGACGCCTCTTCTCTCCAGGATTTCGCACCCCCTTGGCATCATACGAGGAGCGACAAAGGCTACGATATGCCTTCATCAGATAGCGGTAGGCGAAACTAGTCAAATTTCGCCCTTCACCATCCGTCTAATCTTTCAGCCAATCCGACCAGCAGACTTCCTCATACGGCTCGCCGTCAATCGGGAGACCGCTTAACTGTGAGAGACTCCAAAGGTCTAGTGACATCTCTCCTTCTGAAGTGTAAAAGGTGTTGTATTCCGGACAGAACACCTCAATCATATCGCAGCAAAGACCATTTGAGATGGGATAGCGGTATCTCGATGCATAGACGCTGTAATACACACCTGCTCTGATTAAGATAGGTGCATAGTGCTGTAAGACAAAATCTTTAAATTCTACTACTCCTGGCCTGAAAGCATGGGCGTTGGTGGCCTTCAAATCGGCAAACCACCCCACAGAAATCTGGTGCTTGAACCAAACTGCTAAACAGTCTAACAAGAACGGCTCATCTCGGTTCCCCCACTTTAGTGGGGCCAAGAATAGACCAAAAGATGGCTTCTCCCGGTCTATGCGACCTGCAGTCTCGTTCCACCTGGCAGGAACAAACTTAGGGGCCCTGGTCAACAGTCTGTCCTGTGGAGACAGCTCTTGGAGTCCAAGCAGAGCACCCCACTTCCTGGGTTCACCAGGCAGATATATGGGTCTTCCCCTCACAATAAAATCGGTAAGGCTGTCCCGCACTACAAGCAGCGCCTGCTCGGCCTTCCGAACAAGGAATAGATCCCACTTTCCCTGGAGATTGAACCGCTTCAGAAAAGATATCAAATGCTTGTCCTTGGGATGATCTACTCTGTAGCCGTCAGGGCGTTCATACTTGAAAGAGTCACCCCTGATGACCAATAGGCGATCAGTGTCCACTGTCTTGGTCTCCGAATCAGAGGACTCTGCCACTATGTCAAGCTTGCCATGGCCTCTGCCCAGAGAGTGAACATCCCTCCACGTCACCATAGCACGGGAGGAAGAAGAAGAGTCAGACGCCATGGTATCTGCATCAAAAATAAATACGAAAGAAAGCAAACAAAGTCAAAAAGAAGCTGTTGAAGACAAAGTCTTTCTGACAAAAATCCGACAGAGTGTCCCCAGCCCGGGAGTTTGCCAGAAGGAAGCGGGAACTCGTCCACTAAGTGACGGTCCCTGAAAAAGGCCGTGGGCGTCACACCAGGGCCGAATAGGACACCCAGGGGTGCAGCTCTGAGGACAAGCCTACAAGGAGCCTCCCTGGGCCAGGAAAATAAGGGTTTAACACTCGAATTCCCACTCACCACTCTCCACTGCCGCCGTCGCGCTCAAGAGGAGGAGGAAGAGAGAGAAAGTGGAGATGCAAATGAAGTTGAAGTGGGAAAGAAAGAGAAGAAAGAAGGGGTTTATAGGGGCCTTCTATGGGCTTAATCCGGAGTGCTAAAAGGGCGCTCCGGTTTAGCCTCTCACGCCCTAAAAATTTGAAATCCAAGAGCCTTGGGCTAATCCGGCGTGCTAAATAGCGCGCCGTATTAACCCCTTTCCATTCAAAGGGCGCGCCGCTAAATAGCGCGCCGTATTAACAAGACCCCTGGCCGCGCCGGATTAACCACCGTGCCGATTTAAGGGCCATTCTGGGTCTCTGCCAGTAAGATGAATAATCTGCTCAGTCGGAGTTCATCTGTCGGTCCTGCATCACTCGTGCCTTGCTCGCAACACCCGCGGCTGGGGGGCATTTGTTGGCACTCAAAATATGCTCGATGGCGACCAAGCCTAAATGATAGAAATGATGCACCGAAGCCTTCTCAAGCTGACAAAGGCTCAGGTCACCCGTTATGAACACCAGAAACTTCACCTCAGGAGGAGTGAGAAGAATCCACAACAAATCGACAGTGTCGACAAGCCTGCCCAATGAACCAGCATCGACTCGGTTGTGCCGCACGAACAACATCCGTTGTCCGACCAAGGACAAGGGTATACCTGGTGGCCCGCCACCTGAAAGAAAAATCCTCCCGAGGTGATAAAACATCCTTGGTCCCTCAGAACAAGGAACCGAGGGCTCTGTCGACAGAAGGCCCGGATAACCCAGCATGGGTACATCTTCTCAGTAAATCGGGTCCGTTAGTGATCAAATGATCGCCCAGCCAAAGCGAAAGTACCCCGGGTGGTATTTCACTCCCCGAGAAAGCTACGAAGGCAAGTTAAGCCGAGCCGGCAGCACAAGCTATAGTGCCTAGGCCCGTAGTAGCGGAAAACCCGCGTGTCTAAGCTGGAGATGCACGAGATTCCGCAGGCGGCCGTTCAGTGGCCTGAAAGCCTTATCGATGCCTCCCACTGTGGTTTGGCAAGACCACGATGAGATGAAAGATCACAGTGACTCCCAGAGGCCACTCCAAGGCCCATCATCTGGCTCATGTTAAATGAACACGAAGGAGGGGTTAATACGGCGCGCCCCCTAATCTGGCGCGCTACCCGTTTCCAACGCCCACATTCCCGGCGTGCAACAGGGTGAACCCCTTATCCGGTGCACTATTACCACGCCGGGTGAAGCCATGGTCAAGGGTTTTGCTATATATATACCAATCCTCTGCTGAAGAAGAGGGAAGACAGCCGATAGATAGCAAAGAGAGCTGGCCGATAGAAGAGAGAGCCAGCATAGAATAGAAGAGAAAAGATAGAAGAAGAGAAGCTTGGGGAGGAAGAAATGGGAGTGAAGAGCCCGTTTCCGATACTCTGTTTCCCTGCTGCAGACATCCGAGGTGGGTTTGCAGGAGTCGTCGAGGTTTTCTTCTTCTATCCTCCCTCCTTCTGCCAAGATAGCTCCGCTGAGCGATGTAATGAAATGGGCAATGATATGAGCCCGTAGATTTTCTTTTTAGCCGCTGTGCTCTGCCTTTTTTTTTTTTCTATTTTCTCTTCCTCCCCAAGCCGGGAGTCGGCTTCGTGTGACAACGCCGAGCCGCAGTTGTACATAGTGTCCTACATGATCCCTTTGGGTTTGAATGAACGTGTTGATGCATGTTTGAGCTATTTCTTTCCATCCGATTGCACTCCCTTTCCCTATGTTCTGTGTGTGATTGTCTGGTTTTCCAACGCCGAATGCACCATAATTCTTTCTCCGGGCAATATTAATATCATCACCCCTCTCCCCGAGGTTGCTTTCCAGTGATATGCATGTATCAGATTCCCGCCGTCTTGGTGGAGGGTTCAATTGCTAGAGGAACATGCATATGTGCCTCTCTGGTTAAACCCCGGGACCGACCCTTTACTACCCCCTTCGCCCCTAGTCGTGGGCTGAGGAGGATGAGACTGTCCCTACAACCTGGGCGTATAGTTTCCTCATATCATCATCTTCCCTATACGATGCACATCAACTGTATGAAGGGTTGTCTTCTCCAGTTGATCCATTTTAGTTTATGATTTTCGGAGGCTAATTTGCTAATCAGCTAACGAGCTAACCCCTACAGCTATATATACTTATATGCATATGACTTTCTATAGTCAGTTTATTGGCCGAATGCATTCTGCATATACCTTATGTGCGTCTATTTTCCTCAAGGAGTCTGGTGCCCGGGGAGAGGGGACATTCCCCATTGATGTTTTCAGTCACCGTTAGACCATAGGGTCATGTCCCTTGATGACATGTACCCCATGAACTGCCAGGTGAATATTAACAGGGTTCTTAGCCCGACATCAAATCCACATTCCCTCAGGAATGGTGGTGGCTATGGGTAAGATACCTCTTGTAGGCTAGCCCTCGAGGTATCCTCCCATCTCGGCCGTCCCTCTGATCGATATTTTTGACTCGTGGAGTGTTGGTGCCCCTCATAGGCTAGCCCTCGGGGTTTCCCTCCATTGAAGTCCGCCGGTCACCGTTTGGCACTCCCGACTTTAAGGAGCGTACCCCAGATGCTGTGGGACTGTCTCCACTTCGCCCCCGCAACCCTCTAGGCATGGAGAGGTGCTGCCCAATTTTTGATTGAGCACTTGGTCTGAATTATGATGAACGTTAGGCCATAAGTCTACGTTGGACTATGCTCGAGTAGGAACCTCACATAAGTCTGGACTATCCATGTCTGCAGGATAATTGGGGCCTGAATAAACTTTTAATCATCTTAATTAACATCAAAGTTCCAAAAAACAATCACTTGGCCCTTCATTTCAGTCTAAAATAAACCAAACCTGCCCTAATCTGGCGCGCCCCTAAACCGGCGTGACATCCCCCCGCGCCGCTTTTGCCCCACACTCATAAACCAATTCGTCTCCTTTGGCCTCCATTCGGCGCGCCTCGGGCGTGCCATTTTAACCTCAGCTTGACACTGCGCCGTTTTAGGCCAACCCCAACCACTTATGCATCAACCTTCCAGTCATGCATCGACCCTCCAACATGCATCGACCTCACCTCATCTTTGCACTGACCTTCAAAAATGTGCACCGACCTCATATTTAGCCCCTGTCAAAGCCCAATAAAATATTCCAAAAAATGCTTAATGAGTTTAATATTTGTGAGTCATTGAATGGAATGACAATGATAATGATAATAATAATAATAATAGTAAATCATCATAAAGAAATTGATGCATCATTTTCAAAATTAATAAATCAATCGGCTGAGCCTGCTTTTCTTTTATATATGCATTCGTGCTTAAGTGTGTCTATCGATACTCCTTCTCTTTACTTATATTTATGCATGATTGTACACATTTTGGTTGCATTGCTCGCTCTGCATGAATGAGTTAGTGAATAGACCCCTCAGGTGGTTTCGTCGTATGTGTTCATTTACATCTTATTTTGCCCTCAGATGGCGTCCCCTCTTGGCAATTAATCAAGGATTGTCTTCTTTCTTAGAGGACATAATTAACGTCATAGCCTTTATGGTATGACGGACTCCAGGTTCCGACACAGACCTCACAATCGACTGACCAAGTCAGATCGAGCGCATAATAAACTTGTCACTCAATGACTGACATGCCCACGCAATAATTAGTTAATTAGCATTTAATTAATTAATTGGCCACAAACAGGCAAATAAAACAAACAAAAATAAAACGTTCCACCAAACCCCCTCGAAAATACGAGCAGTACACTCCTCTATCCGCTCCCATCTATGAGATATACGAAGACATCAAGGGCTCGGGCATTCTTCGCCAACCCGAGCCTATGAAGGCCAAGTGCTACAACCGCCGCAAGCATTGCCAGTTTGATGCAGGACGGGACGCGACTCGACGCTAATTTGAATGTGAACCTTGGACTCTAGGCAAACTCACGACTTATCCCTAGCGAGGGAAGCATGCAGATGTGCGCGGTTGAGAAACCGACAATGAGTCAAGGGTGGTCAAACTCACTCGTGCTCGGATCGAGTCACGGGACGAGTTTCGCTCTCTCTCGCAACGGTGATTAAAAGACTTTAATGAGATAGGACCTATCACACGTAAGTAGCGGCATATAGAAATATACGAAGCAAGCAAAATACTGAGTGAGGGAGTGGAAACGATACCTCCACGCTCTGGGCGTGGGAAGACGACCCCGGCCGAAACTTGTACTCCCGGTGTACAGTAATTAATTAATTACAACAATTATTTCTATTGCCCACTCCACACAGGGAGGTAAAGGACTACACGTGGGACCCGAGAGTAGCAAACTCGGATTGACAGGCAGCAAGTCGGAAGGCTCTCGGGCCGGAGATGGGATGCTGGTCTGGCTCAGTTCTACAGGGCCCGCAGGACAGCATGCGGGTCCGGCTGCTAGGACGGCAGTGCCTGGGCGTCTCCTTGCTGCTACGGCTGGCTGGGACACTGCTGGGGGTTGCTGATTGATCCCCGGGAGCGGCGGTCACTGGATCGGAGTCGGGGATTTATGGGAGAATTAACTCCCAACTCTGCTCTGCAGTCCTACCTCGGGATAGATCTGCGCGCCTCCACAAAAATAATTGTTGCGTCCAGATCTAGAGGCAGATCGAGGCGAGATCAGCGTTGTTGGACAGAGGACTCAAAGGGCTACAACAAAAATTAATTTCACATCTAGTAAACGGATTGGAAATGAAAACCATTATTCCCCAAGTATTTCTGCTGGCTCGGATTACAGACAGTCAGGACAGATTGGGACCTGCCTGAGAATGACCTTTGACCGATAGGGAAATGGTAGATCTGGATCTTGGGGATTTTATGGTGGATAGAGGGGGATGTGTGGGACGTGCTCAAATGTTTTGGGATTTTTTGGAGATGGTTAAGGGGGCAAGAAAAATATAAGAACAAGACAATGTCCCGTAAATCTGCTAATTGGCCGACTGTCAGGGGTGGAACTAAAAGACTGGGAAAAATAGCAAATGACGTCTGATTGACACGAAATTTAAACTGGGAGGAGGTAACAACAAGGGGGATGATCTATCAAAATGTCAAGATCATCAGATACACGGATTGGGAGGACCAACCTTTTTTTTGAGCTTCTATCCTGGATCTCGGAATCCTGGACAACACTTCAAAGAACAAGCTGTGGCGGCACGAACGGAGGCGGCGGAGGCGGTGGCTGGAAGTCGCATCCAGCAGAGGTGGTAGATCTTGGAGTCACACCAAGATTAAGGCTTCACACCCTAGAAAGGGGCAGTAATTACTACTGCAAGGGGATGTTGAGTCTCTCCAGGTGATTTTGATGATAACAAAACCCCAGAATTACAACCTAAGTAATAACTGGCTTAAACCACTCTCAAACCTTCCTTAAGCCAGTAAATGCCTAAATTCACCTTGGTTCAATGAATTGCCCAAGATAAGCTCAACCAACTCATTTTGATTGGAACAGGACGTGGTCATATAATACACTGTTCACAGATCATGTTTTATTGGCTAACTCTCTTAAAAATGCAGATTTTCCAGCCAGCGGTCGACCGCCAGTCAGGGGCCGATCGACCGGTTTTCCCAGCGTTGAAAGCTTCGTTCCTGTAAAATTTCGGTCGACCGCCCCCTTCTGCTAGTCGACCGCCAGCTTCGAGGCATCAATTGTTGACTTATGTTCTTCAACGTAGGAAGCTCCTTTCTTTGGGTTTGTTTAATCCCAAAGTCACCAGAATTGCCATGATTTGTGGATCTGGTCCCCGGCTTGTCCCTTGACCATCCAAGATCTATAAATACATCATATTGGGGCCAAAAACCCTAATAAAAAAAAGGGAGATAAAAGAGGCTATCAAGGGGAGAAAGAGTGCTGCCACTGTAGCTCTGTGAACAGTGTTTCAAGGAAGAACTTCTTCATCGAAGAGCAGAGTCTTCAAGATCATCTGCATGTCATTCAAGTGAAGATCTAGCTGAGGAGGAAGCTTCATCCAAGATCATCTTCATCATCTAAGGGGGAGCTTAAATCTGAGTTTTTCATTTTGTGTTTCTCCCTTATTTTTCATCAAGCTTCAAGTGTGTGATCTTGAACATTTAAACACTTGTGTGTGTGTGGATCTATGTAGATCAGTGTGTGTGTGTGTGTTTCATCTAGTCTTCACATATCCTTGTGATTCAGTGCTTGTGCACCTTCGTGGGAGTTCCTAACTTGTCACGTGTGTGTGTGTGTGTGTGTGTGTTTTGATCTTGTAATCCTTTACAAGATAGTGTGGGAATCCTCACAGATCGTGAGGGGTGGACGTAGGTTTCCATTGTTGCATCCGAACCACCTAAAAATCTTTGTCCATTGTGTGATTTGTTCCTCTTCTTCTATCCCCATTCTGTGCAGCATACTTGTAGATTAATTTGGTTGTATTGGTTGAGTTAGATCTAGCATAATTTATCCTTCTCATATTAGATCTCGGGTATATTAAAAGGTGGGTTCGGATCGGCACGGCAAACCTTGTCAGGAAGATAACATCTTGTGTGAGTAGAATCTCCAGATTCCCACCTCCGCCATCATACCTAAGATCGGTTGAGTGCGATAGATTCTATTAGATCTGAGTGTTTTCATATAGTTCTAAAATTCATTACGGCTATTATTCACACTGGTTTGAATTGGGCAAGATATTGTTAAAAGTTTGTAAACACCCAATTCACCCCCCTCTTGGGTGTCATTGATCGCGGGACTTCAATTGGTATCAGAGCTAAGGCTCTATTTCTTTCAGATCTAATGATCTAGAGTAAGATCCAGATCAATGGCAAACAAGGGTATGATGCCTAAGGGTCATTCCATCCATCGTCCTCCATACTTCGATGGCTCAAATTACTCCTATTGGAAAAATATAATGCATGTCTTTCTGAGAGTCCAAGAGTATGAGATCTGGAGGGTTGTGGACAAGGGTCCTTATAAACTCTCGGATGATGAAGAAAAATGGACACCCGAGGAAATTAAGAAATACACTGTAAATTTTAATGCTATGAATATCATGCAATGTGCTATACATCCTAATGAGTTTTCTCGTGTATCCATGTGGAGTTCAGCGAAGGAGATGTGGGACAAGTTGCGGCTCATATATGAGGGAACCTCAGAGGTCAAGGAGACCAAGGCCAATTTACTTGTTAGAGATTATGAGCTGTTCAAAATGAAGTCTAAAGAAACCATTTCAGAAATGTTCGCAAGATTAACTGAGATCACAAATGGTCTCAAAAGTCTTGGGAAGGAGTACACAAACTCCAATCTTGTAAGGAAGGTTCTGAGATCACTTTCATCAGCGTGGCACACAAAAGCCACAATAATTGAGAATTCGAAGAATCTGTCCACACTTTCTTTGGACGAGCTCATAGGGTCACTCATGACCTATGAGATAAATATGAAGAGAATAGCCGAGGAAGATACGAAGAAGAAGAAAGTTATTGGATTAAAAGCTCACCAATCTGATAATGACTTTCAAGAAGAAGAATCCAGCGAGGGAAGCAATGAAGAAGAAGACGTGACCATGATAACTCGCCAAGTAAAGAGATTTTTGAGAAAGAAGAGGAATTTCCAAGACAACTTTAGAAAAGGGCAAAGGAAGCCCATTCAAACCAAGGGCGAGCCGAGCAAGCCCAATACTATCATTTGTTGCGAATGCAAGAACCCCGGGCACATGAGAGGAGAGTGCCCAGATCTGAAGAGGAAATTCAAGAAGGATAAGTTCAAGAAGCCCAAAGCCATGGTCGCCACATGGAGCGACGAAGAGGACGAACCGTCCGATGAGGAGTTGCAAGAGCTCATGAAAAGTCTATGCCTCATCGCACATGAAGATGAATCAACAGAGGTAAATTCTGATCCTGATTTTATTTCCAATGAACAATGGGAGTCAGAATATGAAAACTTGTATACAAAATATAGAAAAATCAGATCTGAAAATAAAACTCTCAAAAAGAAAATTGATGATGTATCATATGAGGACATCTTTATTAAATTTGAGAAACTGGAACAAGAATGGTTTGAGTTAACAGAAGAAAAAGAAACTTTGCTTCAAACGATTTCAGATCTTGAAAACGCCAAAGAGGAGATATCATGTAAAATGTCTGAAATTGAAAAAGTCTGTGAAAAGCTCAAGAATGAAAAAGAAATTCTGACATCCTCCATTTCAGAAATTGAAAATAAAAATATGAGCTTGAATAAAGAGGTGACTGACTTGCAGTTCACTATCTCTAGGTTTGTTAAAGGAAAATAAAACCTAGACAATGCGTTAGGAGTTAAAACTAACTTACAGAAAGAAGGATTGGGGTACAAACCCCAGAACAAGAAATCTTTTGAGCATAAGATTACTACATCTTATGTGCATGAAAAAGGAAATGATTGGGCTTCATGTTCACACTCTAAGCAAGTACATGTTCAACCAAAATTGTAGCACCTCCGATAAATACCTTTGCGTAAATTCAAAATTCCTTCTTAAAAGAAATCATACATGAAGGTCTTATATAAAGAACCCAACCTCACAAGGACTATAATACAAATGTACAAACCAACCCAACTTTATGACATAAAGAATCATGAGAGTTCTATGTAAAGAACCAAATCTTAGGTGGCTAGTATATAAAATTACCACCCAACACTTTATGCATGCGTAATCCACCCTTCTTGGCTTCTTAAAAGAATCCTAGGCTTTGGTTAAAGAATTAAACTATAGGAGGACTAGAATACAAATGTGCAAAATAACTTTAAACACATGGGCCATGATTTGTACATAAGTGGACTTCCACCTTGTCCACTTAGTGAATTGACGCCCCTCACTAGGGCGTCAATTGCAAAATTGAAGACCATGTATACATGCGCCAATTTGAAAAGGACCCCATTCTATTAAAATATTAATATATATATACACATCTTGAATACTAACACGTGAGTGGGGCAGAGTTGTCTAACAAATGACGCCCTCTTGCAAGGCATCATTTCCATGAATAATGCCGCAATAATCCACCTAGACAAATGACGCCCTCATGCAAGGCGTCATTTATGTAATTAACGACCCTTCACAAGGGCATCATTTAAACGCGTGATTCTAGAAGATTGAGACACGAACAACCCATTCGAGCTGGCAAAAATAATGCCCACTCAGCATGACCCACAAGGCATTAACCAATGCCTTCTCATTCCCTATAACTAATCCCATCCGTAGCACTGTCAGAGGCTACTACTGTGCTGCAGGAGCGTCTTCCTCCCAAGGCTACATCCTGCTGCGATCCTGCTGCAGCTCTGAACCTCGTATCACACGTCAAAAGGTTGGTGTTCTCAAATCCTTGCCTAACCAGTAGCTAAATAGGTTAACTGATGCATGCTTAGAGTTCGATTAACTAGTCAACCATGCTATCTACCATCTAGCTTTACTGTAATCAAGCAATAATCATGTATATATCAGGTCATTTTAATAGCCTATTACATATTATCATGATCTTTATGAGTTTAACATAGTCTGTTAAGCATGATTTCATGAGTTTTCATGAGATTTTTGAGCATATTAGTTTTATAGTATTAATAACCATATTTTAAAACCTTAATATATAGCATCTGTTACACTAAGACGTTCATGTTTAAGAACTCGGAGGGCCCCAGCCCTTATGTAAATGACGCCCCTATCAAGGGTGCCAATTTATAAATTGAAGACTGCCCACGCAGTCGTCATTTAAATGAAGACACCTCCAGTGTTGTCATTTTAATTTCTAAAATTTTTGAGAGCTAATAAATCTAACACATTCAAAAATCAATAACTATCGAACTAAAGCACAAAAATTTTACATGAACATGTTCCTGGAATCCTGACATTTTTCTCAATTACCAAATTGAAGACTGCCCAAACAGTCGTCAATTAATTGAAGACATGACCCATGTCGTCATTTTAATTTCTGGAATTCAACACATTCATAAATCCATAACTATCGAACAAAAGCACGAAATTTTTAAATGAACACATTTCTGGAATCCTGACATTTTTCTCAACATATTCATATTATTACTTCATGATTCAGAACATTTTCACACTGGTGAATAGTAAGTGAATAGTACGTGAATAGTGTACCAGTATCTGTAAATGACGCCCCTGACCAGGGCGTCAATTACCAAATTGAAGACTGCGCAAACAGTAAGACATGACCCATGTCGTCAATTTAAGAATCAGTAAATCAAAGCATTCAAAAATCTATAACTAATAAACTGGACTATGAAAATTTTGGACGAATATAGTTCTGTGATCCTGAGATTTTTCTCTACCTATCCATATCCTCGATTCTTGATTTACTGGAGGAATTAAAAATAAATAGTGTTTAAATAGTAAAGTGTGACTCACAATGTAGAGCCACCATGTTCAGATAATTATAACTTTTTTAACCTAATCACGAAACTCCTGCATGAATATAGTTCTGGAACCCTCATATTTTTCTCTATTTAACCATGTACTCAATTCCTGATTTACTGAAAGTATTAAAAATGAATAGTGTTTGAATAGTGTTTTGAGTCACGGAATATACCTTCCTGGCGTAAATCACCCCAATTTATTGAATAGTAAAACCCAACAATTTCACATGAGCATGATTCTGAACTCCCGAGAATATCCTCTACATGTCCATATCCTTACTTTCTATTTTTGAGAAATTTTTACGGTATGAATAGTGTATAAAAGTCAATATTTCAATGAATAGTATCACTTTTCCAAATAAAAGAATTTTTTTTATATAGACACGTAGATAGGTAGAGAAAAATATAAGGAATCTAACGGTATGCTCATGCATTAGATTAGGTATCATGATTCACATTTATTAATTTTTTCACATGGATGATTAATATACTAAACGATTAATATATACATAAACTTAGAAATGACGACTGTTTAAACAGTCGTCATTCATAAAAACGATGACTTAGTGAAGGGCGTTATTTGGGTGAATAGTGTAAATGAATAGTAATGAATAGTAATCTAAATAGTAATTGAATAGTATTCTTAAATAGTAAACTGGCATAATTGCATAATGGCCCTTATGGGATGTTCTAACTTTTGTTTAATCTTACTATAGAGTTATCTAGAGTTTTTGTTTAGGAAAAAGTATATAAATTGATACTTTTTCCCTCATTTCTATCGTGGTTTGTACCGACGCAACCCTAAGTCATTTTCTTGCATATTATGAGTCCTTGAATTCCATTCCATAAAAATCTACCTTGTATATCCTACTAAGGCAACCCTTGAAACTCTATATTGGCTATAAAATGAGAGTGGATGTCAAAAGCAATACATGAAATGATGTGCATATAGGGCCCGATCTGATCCTGGGAGGAGCACCTGAAGGTACTTGTGCCCATGTGAGTTTATTGACCACGATGTTTGGCATTGCACCGGAGTACTTGCTTGACTTGAGACACTCCACCCTACTCTCTCTTTACTCACTTGACTTGACTTGCGTAGCCCGGAACGGGCAATACTTGACTTGTGGCCCGAGAAAGGGCGAAATACTTGCTTGATTGAAATAGCCAATTATACTGATACGTACTTAACTTTACTTGCTTGAATTAAATTTTACTTGCTCGTACCTGAGATATACTTGTACATGAGTACATACTCGCACTTGAATTCGTAATCGTACATGAATCCCTGCTAGACCCGAAGTGGCATTTACATCTATAATTCTTGAAATACTGCTTGTCAAATACTTGAAATCTTGATATACTCTCTGTATGCAGCTCTTGATCTCTTATTGTTCATCATGTATAGATATACTTGTATACCCGATTCTTTTATATGTACGTCATGCATAGCCATACTGATAATACATGTAAATTATAATTCACGTAAAGATTGCTCGAATTTGAGATATAATTCCTACTGAGTGATTCGCTCATCCAGTTGCTTCTTAACATTTTCAGGTAAATCGGATAGCGACAAGAATGGGTTTGAGGCCGAGTGAAGAGTGCTAGAACGTCAACCATCTATCATTAGCTAGTCGTGTCTTTGAATTTATTTGAGTCTACTTTGTATTCCCAGTTATGTCAGTTAGTGGTATAAACCTTGTGCTAAGTCATGTAGCCAAATGTTTGGCTTTCTAAATTTAGAAATTTTCATGGACTATATTTAATAACTTTGATTAATTAAATAATCGTCACTTAGACTATTGGAATTTATTAGATTTATTAGTAAATTGCGCACTCCGTAATTATGTATGTTAAAATTCTTATCGCTCTAATGACACGATCTATATAGACGCGTCACGCATCCGAGTATCTTCCGCGCTCGAGACGTGACAGTCTTCGTGGTATCAGAGCCTAGGTTTTCAAACCTGGGAAATTGAAATATAGGTAAAAACTTGAGTCCAAGGATAGTTTGTACCTTACTTGGTGAGATGGTTAGAGCCATGGGTTAAGTGCTATAATGACTTTTGACCTCATAAGTAAACTCGATCTTTATTATCCTTAAACTTTTTTGTAGGATCATGGCTGCTGAAAGGGCACAATGGCGCGAGATGCAGCGCACCGTGCAGGGCCTTACACAAGCACTCCAGCAAGTGGCCCAAGGCGGAGCCCACCGGGGAGCGGGTGATCTCCACAGGAGTTTCCGTAACATGAACCCACCAAGGTTCATAGGTTCGTCGACCCCGAGGATGCCGAGAATTGGCTGAAAGAGATGGAACAAATCTTCCGTGTGATGCAATGCGCGGACAAGGAGAAGGTTTTACTGGCCGTATTCCAACTGGAGCGGGACGCTCGATGCGGTGGGAATCCATCGAAGCAACACTGCCAGAAGACCATGTCACATGGGAGGAATTCACGGAGCATTTTAATAACAAGTACTTCTCCGACCATATCTAGGAGAAGAAGGCCGTTGAATTCGTCGTTCTAAAGCAATGGGGCTTGAAAGTGGCCGAGTATGAGGCACAGTTCTCAAGATTGTCAAAGTATGCACGTCACTTGGTGTGTACGGAAAAGATGAAGGCGATAAGATTCCTCAACGGGTTTCGGCCCCACTATATTACGCAACTTGCACCGATGGACATCCAAGTCTATTCGGAGATAGTTCGGCGTGCCCAACTGCTAGAAGACGCCACCGAATTATCCGAGAGAATCCGAGGAAGAGACAAGAAGGAACCTGTCACAAGCCCGGGAAAATTCAAGCAATCATTCAATAAGAAGCGGTTCTTCATGGGAGGGGAGCCCTCCAAGGCAAAGAAATTCCAGAAGAATGACAGGCCATTCTCCACCGCCACTCCCTCTAAGGAGATTTGCAAGTATTGTGATAAAGCTGGTCATAAGACCGAGGAATGCTGGAGAAAGTTAGGAGCTTGTCTTCGATGTGGGAGCCGCGAGCATCGAATTCCAGACTGCCCACTGATGAAGGAACTAGACACCAAAGACGAGAAGCGTCCGGTAAAGAAACAAGGCCGTCTGCAAGCTCTCTGAGAGACGAAACCCACTGAAGGCGGAATTGTGGAAGGTACTCTCACTATTTATTCTAAAATCGCTCAAGTTCTATTTGATATCGGAGCAACTCATTCATTCATTTCCAACCAATTTGCTGCTTCATTTTCTAAGAAACATGAACTGTTAGATTTGGTAATATCTACACCTCTTGGAAACGAGTCTGATATCACTTACCACTATCCAAATTGTGAAGTGATGATTAAGGGAAGCAATTTGCCTGTTGACCTGATATGCCTAGATATGAAGGGTTATGATGTCATACTAGGTGCCAACTGGTTATCCATACACCAAGCGACGGTAGATTGCCTGTATGGCAAGGTAACCTTCGTGGATTTTCCAGAACTAGTTTACAATAGCCCTCGGAATAAATCACTTCTTATATCAGCACTCCGAGCTAGTAAACTTATGAATAAGGGATGTATGGCTTTCATAGCTTTCGTGACTGCCACGAAAGCCGAGGAGATTAAACTTGAAGACATCCATGTAATTCGGGATTTTCCCGACGTCTTTCCAGAAGAATTGCCCGGCTTACCCCCGGAAAGGGAAGTGTCGTTTACAATCGACCTTGTCCCCGGTGCTAGTCCTGTTTCCAGGGCACCGTACAGAATGTCCCCTGCTGAGCTGAAGGAACTAAAGGAGCAGCTAATGGAGTTATTGAACAAGGGTTTCATCAGGCCGAGTACTTCCCCATGGGGAGCACCCGTGCTATTCGTCAAAAAGAAGGATGGATCGATGAGATTATGCATAGATTATTGGCAGCTAAATCACATTACAATCAAGAACAAGTATCTACTGCCAAGGATTGATGAGCTGTTCGATCAACTATCTGGAGCTTTATATTTCTCCAAGATTGATCTTCGTTCTGGTTACCACCAATTGAAGATCAAAGAAGAAGGCATTCATAAAACTGCATTCCGAAGCAGGTATGGGAATCTAAATTTACTGTTATGCCTTTCGGACTAACAAATACCCCCGCAGCTTTTATGCAGTTAATGAATATCATATTCAGGCCCTATTTAGACCAATTTATTATGGTCTTTATTGATGATATTTTGATCTATTCAAAGATCGAAGAGGATCATGAAGAACACCTCAAGAAAGCATTGCAGATAGTAAGGGAAAACAAGCTATATGCCAAATTCAGCAAATGCGAGTTCTGGCTCGAGGAAGTATCCTTCTTAGGCCATATCATTTCAAAGAACGGAATTGTTGTTGACCCATCAAAGGTCAAAACCGTGAAGAACTGGGAACGACCCACAAATGCAACAGAGATTCGAAGCTTCTTGGGTCTAGCTGGTTACTACCGGCGTTTTATCAAGGACTTCTCCAAAATTATTGTTCCTCTGACCAGGTTAACCCGCAAGGAAGTGCCTTATGAGTGGAAGGAAGACTGTGAAAAGAGTTTCCAAACTTTGAAGGATCTCTTGACCACTGCTCCAGTCTTATCATTACCAATTGAAGGAGAAAAATATGAGGTATATACCGATTCTTCTGGTATTGGCCTCGGATGTGTATTGATGCAGAATGGAAGAGTCATTGCATACTCTTCCCGACAATTAAGGAAACATGAAGAGAACTACCTGGTTCACGACTTAGAACTGGCCGCGGTAGTATTTGCTTTAAAGATCTGGAGGCACTATCTCTACGGAGAACCATTCACTATATACTCCGATCATAAAAGTCTCAAGTACTTATTCTCCCAAAAGGAGCTGAACATGCGACAAAGATGTTGGCTCGAATATCTCAAAGATTTAGACTTCATTATACAATACCATTCTGGTAAGGGTAATTCCGTAGCTGATGCCCTTAGTCGGAAGCTAAGAGAAATTCTGGCCAACTGCATGATACAAGAATGGAAGCTGCTGGAGAAATTCTCTGAGCTTGATATCAGCACAAATAAGAAGAACAAGTGTATTATTCTATATCATGCTTGCTACCTGAAATCACAAAGCTTCAAGAAGAAGATCCCGCACTAGTGGAGATAAAAAGCAAGATGGATGAGAAATTTGATTTCAAGTTGGCACCTGATGGCAGATTGCTATTTCATGAACGGACATGTGTGCCCGACTATCCCGAATTGAAAAAAAGATTCTTGAAGAAGCTCATAGATCAAGGTACATGATCCACCCTGGAGCCACTAGGATGTACCAAGACTTGAAAAGAACTTTCTGGTGGCCTAACATGAAAAGGGAGGTAGCAGACTTTGTATCTCATTGCCTCACATGCCAACAAGTGAAGGCGGAACATCAAAAACTCGCCGGAAAGCTTCATCCGCTAGATATTCCCAAGTGGAAGTGGGAAGACATTGGCATGGATTTTATCATGGGTTTGCCCAAGTCTAAGGGCGGATATGATGGAATATGGGTAATTATCGACCGGCTAACTAAATCGGCTCATTTCTTACCTATCAAAAGTCGATGGTCAGTCGATGTACTTGCTGCCCTATATATCAAGGAGATTATTAGATTGCATGGAGTTCCCGTCTCGATCATATCTGACCGAGACCCGCGCTTCACCTCTCATTTCTGGAAGAGTCTACAGCACTCTCTAGGGATGAAACTCAACTACAGCACTGCTTTCCATCCTCAGACAGATGGACAGATCGAGAGGGCTAATCAAGTTGCGGAAGATATGTTGAGAGCATGCATTATAGACTTCGGGGGAAGTTGGCATGACCACTTACCACTAGCCGAATTTGTATATAACAACAGCTATCAAGCCAGTATACAAATGACACCTTTTGAGGCATTATATGGCAGGAGTTGCAGATCTCCTATATGCTGGGATGAAGTTGGTCAAAAACAAATTTTAGGCCCCAACATGGTACGAGATTCTACCGAGAAGATACACCTCATCAGAGAAAGGTTAAAGATAGCACAGTCCAGGCAGAAATCTTATGCTGATAACAGAAGACGAGACCTGAAATTTCAAGTCGGAGATCATGTTTTCCTCAAAGTATCTCCCGGTCGAGGCATTAGAAGATTCGGTGTTAAAGGTAAACTAACACCAAGGTTTATTGGTCCATTCGAAGTGCTGGAAAGAGTAGGCGAGGTGGCTTATCGCATCGCCCTACCTCCGCAATTGTCAGAAGTGCACAACGTGTTTCATATTTCTATGCTGAAGAAATACGTGCACGATCCCTTCCATGTCATTGACCACAATGATTTAGTGGTATAGAAGGACCTTACCTACGAGTAGAAGCCGATGAAGATCCTCGACTGAGAAGTTCGAGTTCTAAGGAACAAGACGATCCCAATGGTTAAAATCCAATGGAATCGATGTTTAGAACAAGAAGCTACATGGGAAACTAAAGAATCTATGAAGAGAAGATTTCCAGAGTTATTCTAATTGTAAGTACTCCGCACCTTTCTTATTTCTATATAATGTAGTTGAATTTGGGGACCAAATTCTTTTAAGTGGGGGAGGGTGTAGCACCTCCGATAAATACCTTTGCGTAAATTCAAAACTCCTCCTTAAAAGAAATCATACATGAAGGTCTTACATAAAGAACCCAACCTCACAAGGACTATAATACAAATGTACAAACCAACCCAGCTTTATGACATAAAGAATAATGAGGCCTTAGGGGGCTAGTATATAAAATTACCACCCAACACTTTATGCATACGTAATCCATCCTTCGCTTTGGTTAAAGAATTAAACTATAGGAGGGCTAGAATACAAATGTGCAAAATAACTTTAAATACATGGGCCATGATTTGTACGTAAGTGGACTTCCACCTTGTCCACTTAGTGAATTGACGCCCCTCACTAGGGCGTCAATTGCAAAATTGAAGACCATGTATACATGCGCCAATTTGAATAGGACCCCATTCTATTAAAATATTAATATATATATACACATCTTGAATACTAACACGTGAGTGGGGTAGAGTTGTCTAACAAATGACGCCCTCTTGCAAGGCGTCATTTCCATGAATAATGCCAAAATAATCCACCTAGACAAATGACGCCCTCATGCAAGGCGTCATTTATGTAATTAACGACCCTTCACAAGGGCGTCATTTAAACACGTGATTCTAGAAGATTGAGACACGAGCAACCCATTCGAGCTGGTAAAAATAATACCCACTCAGCATGACCCACAAGGCATTAACTAATGCCTTATCATTCCTTATAACTAATCCCATCCGTAGCACTGTCATAGGCTACTGCTGTGCTGCAGGAGCGTCTTGCTCCCGAGGCTACATCCTGCTGCGATCCTGCTGCAGCTCTGAACCTCGTATCGCACGTCAAAAGGTAGGTGTTCTCAAATCCTTGCCTAACCAGTAGCTAAATAGGTTAACTGATGCATGCTTAGAGTTCGATTAACTAGTCAACCATGCTATCTACCATCTAGCTTTACTGTAATCAAGCAATAATCATGTATATATCAGGTTATTTTAATAGCCTGTTACATATTATCATGATCTTTAGGAGTTTAACATAGTCTGTTAAGCATGATTTCATGAGTTTTCATGAGATTTTTGAGCATATTAGTTTTACAGTATTAATAACCATATTTTAAGACCTTAATATAAAGCATCTGTTACACTAATACGTTCATGTTTAAGAACTCGGAGGGCCCCAGCCCTTATGTAAATGACGCCCCTGTCAAGGGCGCCAATTTAGAAATTGAAGATTGCCCACGTAGTCGTCATTTAAATGAAGACACCTCCAGTGTCGTCATTTTAATTTTTGGAATTTCTGTGATTTTCTCAATTACCAAATTAAAGACTGCCCAAACAATTGTCAATTAATTGAAGACATGACCCATGTCGTCATTTTAATTTCTGAAATTCAACACATTCAAAAATCCAAAACTATCGAACAAAAGTATGAAATTTTTAAATGAACACATTTCTGGAATCCTGACATTTTTCTCAACATATTCATACCATTACTTCATGATTCAGAACATTTTCACGTTGGTGAATAGTAAATGAATAGTATGTGAATAGTGTACCAGTATCTGTAAATGACGCCCTTGACTAGGGCGTCAATTACCAAATTGAAGACTGCGCAAACAGTCAATTAATTGAAGACAGGACCCATGTCGTCAATTTCAGAATCAGTAAATCAAAGCATTCAAAAATCTATAACTAATAAACTGGACTATGAAAATTTTGGACGAATATAGTTCTGTGATCCTGAGATTTTTCTCTACCTGTCCATGTCCTCGATTCTTGATTTATTGGAAGAATTAAAAATGAATAGTATTTAAATAGTAAACTGTGACTCATAATGTAGAGCCACCATGTTCAGACAATTATAACTTTTTTAACCTAATCACGAAACTCCTGCATGAATATAGTTCTGGAACCCTCATATTTTTCTCTATTTAACCATGTACTCAATTCCTGATTTACTGAAAGTATTAAAAATGAATAGTGTTTGAATAATATTTTGAATCACAGAATGTACCTTCCCGGCGTAAATCACCCCAATTTATTAAATAGTAAAACCCAACAACGAGAATATCCTCTACATGTCCATATCCTTACTTTCTATTTTTGAGAAATTTTTACGGTATGAATAGTGTATAAAAGTCACTATTTCAATGAATAGTAACACTTTTTCAAATAAAAGAATTTTTTTTGATATAGACACGCAGATAGATAGAGAAAAATATAAGGAATCTAACGGTATACTCATGCATTAGATTAGGTATCATGATTCACATTTATTAATTTTTTCACATGGATGATTAATATACTAAACGATTAATATATACATAAACTTAGAAATGACGACTGTTTAAACAGTCATCATTCGTAAAAACGTTATTTGGGTGAATAGTGTAAATGAATAGTAATGAATAGTAATCTAAATAGTAATTGAATAGTATTCTTAAATAGTAAACTGGCATAATTGCATAATGTCCCTTATGGGATGTTCTAACTTTTGTTTAACCTTACGATAGAGTTATCTAGAGTTTTTGTTTAGGAAAAAGTATATAAATTGATACTTTTTCCCTCATTTCTATCGTGGTTTATACCGACGCAACCCTAAGTCATTTTCTTGCATATTATGAGTCCTTGAATTCCATTCCATAAAAATCTACCTTGGATATCCTACTAAGGTAACCCTTGAAACTCTATATTGGCTATAAAATGAGAGTGGATGTCAAAAGTAATACATGAAATGTTGTGCATATAGGGCCCGGTCTGGTCCTGGGAGGAGCACCCGAAGGTACTTGTGCCCATGGGAGTTTATTGACCACGGTGTTTGGCATTGCACCGGAGTACTTGCTTGACTTGAGACACTCCACCCTACTTTGTCTTTACTCACTTGACTTGACTTGCGTGGCCCGGAACGGGCAATACTTGACTTGTGACCCGAGAAAGGGCGAAATACTTGCTTGATTGAAATAGCCAATTCTACTGATACGTACTTAACTTTACTTGCTTGAATTAAATTTTACTTGCTCGTACTTGAGATATACTTGTACATGAGTACATACTCGCACTTGAATTCATAATCGTACATGAATCCCTGCTAGACCCGAAGTGGCATTTACATCTATAATTCTTGAAATACTGCTTGTCAAATACTTGAAATCTTGATATACTCTCTGTATACAGCTCTTGATCTCTTATTGTTCATCATGTATAGATATACCTGCATACCCGATTTTTTTATACGTACGTCATGCATAGCCATACTGATAATACATGTAAATTATAATTCACGTAAAGATTGCTCAAATTTGAGATGTAATTCCTACTGAGTGATTCGCTCATCCAGTTGCTTCTTAACATTTTCAGGTAAATCGGATAGCGACAAGAATGGGTTTGAGGCCGAGTGAAGAGGGCTAGAATGCCAACCATCTATCATTAGTTAGTCGTGTCTTTAAATTTATTTGAGTCTGCTTTGTATTCCCAGTTATGTCAGTTAGTGGTATAAACCTTGTGCTAAGTCATGTAGCCGAATGTTTGGCTTTCTAAATTTAGAAATTTTCATGGACAATATTTAATACCTTTGATTAATTAAATAATCGTCACTTGGACTATTGGAATTTATTAGATTTATTAGTAAATTGTGCACTCCGTAATTATGTATGTTAAAATTCTTATCGCTCTAATGACACGATCTATATAGACGTGTCACGCATCCAAGTATCTTCCGCGCTCGGGACGTGACAAAAACCATGTCAATTCCCAAGAAGGTCCTGAAATGTCAATTGCTTTATTGTGGTCGTTTTGGTCATGTTATTTCTCATTGTTGGTTTAGACAAAACTCACATAGAAATCATGTTGCTTGGACAAAGAAATCATATGTGTAGAATTGGACTAACTTCAATGGACCCAAATTCGTTTGGGTATCAAAAATAATTGCATGAGAATGTTATTTCTTGCAGATATGTCTTGAACCTAGAGGAAGCAAATGATACTTGGATAGCGGCTATTCAAGGCATATGACAGGGGACAAGAAGGTGTTTTCTACATTGCAAGATAAAGATGGAGGCTCAGTTACCTTTGGTAGAATGGACAAAGGTAAAGTAATTAGAATTGGCAACATAGATAAGAATTCTGAAATCTTGATTGAAAATGTCCTTTTAGTAAAAGGCTTAAATCACAACCTGCTGAGCATAAGCCAATTGTGTGACAAGGGCTTTAAAATTATTTTTGATGAAACCCACTGTCTTGTCATAAATAAAGTTTCCAATGAAATCAGATTCATCGGCAAGAGAAATAACAATGTATATACTATTGATCAAGATGATGTTTCTGGTGATGATGTGTGCTTGGTAGCAAACAATCATAATAATATATGGCTGTGGCACTGAAGACTAGGTCATACTAGTTTTGGAGTAATCTCCAAGTTGTCTAAACATGACTTGGTGAATGATTTACCAAAATTAAAATTTGAAAGTGATAAAATCTGTGAGGCTTGCACAAAAGACAAGCAAACACGCATATCTTTCAAAAATAAGAACATTGTTTCTACCTCTCGACCTCTAGAATTGCTGCATCTTGATCTATTTGGCCCTAATAGGACATCCAGCCTAAGAGGTAAATCTTTTGGATTTGTTATTGTTGATGACTACTCCAGATTTACATGGGTATTATTTTTAGCCAATAAAAGTGATGCCTTGATGGAGTTTGAAGTGTTTTGCAGGAAAATCTAAAATGATAGAGGCTACCTTATCACTACCATCCAAAGTGATCATGGTGAATTTAAAAATAATGAGTTTAGCAATTTTTGCGAAGAGTAAGGGTACACGCACAACTTCTCTGTTGAGTTATGGTTTTGATGATTGTTGTAATTGTTAAGTTATGGTTTTGATAATAACTAAACTTAATGTGTGATTACGTGATGATAACTAAACTTAATGTGAGATTACATGATGATAACTAAACTTATTGTTGATTACACATGTTCTTGATGATTGTGTTTATTCATCTTGTTGTTTATGCTAGTTGCATATGTTAGTTATACAAGAGGCAAGATGTTTCATAACCTCTTTAATGTCAACAAGTATGGTATTAACCCTGACTATCTTGCATGCAGGATCAAACTCATGGCAGTAACCTGGTGAACCAAACGTGTGGATAAGCACCCCCTGCTCCTCTACAATTCATTACATGTGGTATATGTCATTTACTGTCAAGCACCATTGGTAAGATTCTTACCTTGTCATAGTCATCAATCTCACCATGGGTATTCCATATACCTCTCATTTCTAAACTTCATTCATGATATTTGAGGTTCACAATGATAACTTGGTTTGATAACTTACAAGCTCACTCTTCAAATGCATTAGTTTCTCATTCCAATCATGGTAACATACTCAAATGGTCTTGATGTTTCTAATGTATAAATCAAGTGAAATCCAACCCCCAAATGTATGAAATAAACATCTACTTAAAGTCATTGTTATTTGGATGTATTTCATTGGCCTAACACTTCAACTTTGCAGGACTAGGTCATTCCGGTCAACCAGAATCGCCAAACGCGAAAAGTCTCATACTGCAGAACTGGCGGTCGACGGCCCCAGGTCGACCGGCAGCAGCGGTCGACCGCCCAAGGTCGACCGGAAATTCCAAGGATCAAATTTCTACAGGGTTTCTCAGTAGTGGTCGACCGCCAGCTTCCACAAGTCGACCGCCAGCCCTGAGCCAACACAAGTTGACTTTATTCTCCACTTCGAGAAGAGCCATTCTCCTTGTATTTATTTAATCCTAATGACACACAATCATCCACAAAATGTGGATCTGGTCTGGAGGATGTCCAAGGACCATTCAAAGGTTATAAAACCTACACAAGAAGGGTTGGAAACCCTAATACTTCAATTGGAACAAGAGAGATCAAGGGAGGCTAGAGGAGGTGATTCACGGGTATTGTAGCACCTTCGTGAACAGTGCTTCAGGCTGGAGTTCTTCATCCGTTCCAAGGGATTCAAGGTTAGATCTGAAGCAATCAATCTCCAAGCAAGTTTAGAAGCAAGCAAGCCCTCAAGAGAGATCAAATCTGCATCCTTAAATCTCTCCATCAACCCAAGGTGATTCAAGGTGACTCAAGGTTAGATCTGAAGCTAGCAACCTTCAAGGAAGTGAAGAAGTAAGCAAGCATTCAAGGGAGATCAACCAAACCATTTAAGTGAAGCAGGAAGCATTGTTCCAAGTTCTACATCATACATTCAGGGGGAAACCAAACCAGGAGATTTCTAAACTCTGCTCTATTCATCTTGGTGTTTTGAATTTCAAGTCTTGTTCTTTGTAATCTGAAGATATATGTGTGTGTGTGGATCAAGTTAGATCCGTGGTCATGTGTGGTTGTGGTGTTCTATTCGTGTGTGTGTAGGTCTTCTTAGATCTACGTGTGTGTGTGGATTTATCCAGATCTTGTGTTTGTGTGTGTGGAGTGCTGTACTTGTGGCAGTGGGAGTTTGTTTTGTTGATCCACTTGTAGGATCATGTTGGAGACTTCGTCTCCGTGTGTGTGTGTGTGTGTGTATTGGGGCGTGTCCCCGTGTGTGTGGGCATGCGTCGTCTTGCCTGTGTGTTTGGAGCGTTGTCTCCGTTTGGAGATTTATCCCCGAGTGAAGCCTCACCGGGTTTGGTGAGGGGTGGACGTAGGATTACCATCATTGCATCCGAACCACCTTAAAAACCGCTGTGCATTGTGTGTTATTTATGTGGTTTGATTGTTTTCATTGTATGGTTGTGTGGGAACGGAAAGATTGAGAGAATTGGTTAATTAGTTTTCAATTGCTAATTATTGTTTATCACATATTTTGTAAAAAGCCAAAAGTTTTCTTAAAATTTGTTATCACCTAATTCACCCCCCTCTTGGGTTTCATTGATCGCGGGACTTCAATTGGTATCAGAGCCAAGGCTCTAATTTCATAGATCTAACGATCTAGAGTGATCCAGATCAATTACTACCATGATATAGACCTTGAACTCTCCACCCGTGTTTGATGATTGCAATTTTGATTTGTGGTTTGGTAAAATGTGTAGTCTTGTCAACTCATATGACCTAAAGCTATGGATGCTTATTTCACATGGTCCATATGAATTGCCTAAGGACAATAGTGTCTGGACTACAAATCAAAAGCTTAAACATGATCAAAATTGTTTAGTTTTAAAGTTATTTACTACTGTAGTCAATTCTAATCAATTTTCTTTTGTCTCCCATTACAGATCCGCGAAGGAAATATTGGATGGATTAGCAGACTTCAAGGAAGAGCATGAAGATGAATGTCTTGTGACAGGAACGAGTGGTCAAGGAAGTGATCAAGAAAGTGGCTCAAGTTCAAAGGTAAATTCTGATTCTGATAATAAAGATGAACTTAGCTATGAAGATTTGTTGATTGCATATGATGATCTTGCTGAAAGATACAAGAAGTTAAAATCTAAAAATAAGAAATTGAGAAAAAGTGTTGAACAAAATAATTGTGTTTCCTCATGTAAAAAATGCTCACATTTAGAGGAAATGATTGAGGCTCATGTGTTCGACATTGAATTTCATAAAGATCAAATCAGCTCCTTAAGAAATGAAAATAAAGAGTTGAAAGGCAAGCTAAATTCAATGGTCGATGATCAAACCTTGATCAATGAATTGATTCATGATGAGAAGCTTGTTAAAGAAAATGATAAAGTGAAGGAATTGAACAAGACCATTTCTGAAAGATTGTTGATTCGTGAACAAGGAAAATCTGTGAATATTGATGAATCTGAAAAAGTGCATGCTTTGTTACAAGAAATTGAAAGTCATAAAACCATCAATGCTACTTTATATGAACAAGTCAATTCGTGTGAAAATAAGATGGTTTCCTGTGAATTGCACGTTGTATCTATTGAATCTGAAATCCTTGATTTGAATGCTTCACTGTCTAAATTTGTGAATGGTCAAGAAAATTTGGACAAATTGTTGGGGATGAAATTGAACTTTCAAAGAGAAGGGCTGGGGTTTAATCCTGTGAACAAGAAAAAATTTGAAAGCAAGTTATACACTTAATTGTTCATAGCACATGTACACCCAGCACCTCTAAATCTAACTCCCAGCAACCCATTGTGCCAAGAACTCAAGCCAATCTGAAAAATAATGTGAATGTTCAAAATGTGCATGCTAAAAACTTTCATGCAAAATCTCATGCATCCAACAAAAGAAACATGTCTTGTCTTTACTGTGAAAAACTTGGACACCTGATGCATGATTGTTTCACTATGAAGAATGATGACTTGAGAGCATGTAGAAACCAAGCTATTTTGAATAATGTAAAGTAATCATTTACCATAAAATCGTTCATGCATTGCAATCACTGTGGTAAAAGGGGTCATACAACTTCACATTGCTGGTTATTGTTGAAGAGAAAGAACTCCCACTCAATACATCATGCTCACACACACAAATCAGTCGAACCAATGAGAAGGAAAAATGTGATGCCACGTGCTTCCCCCCATCACTTTGGCAAATCTGAGAATGTTAAGCATGATTATTTTCTCATGAAAAATTATGACTTGAATGTTGTTAAAAATTAGAAATTGCATGCCAAAGTTGCTGCTAACCCACAAGGACCCAAAAGGATTTGGGTACCTAAGAAGGCCAAATGAGAAATCTATTTTGCAGGTGTGCCTTGAGAATGTAAAGCATGAAATCTATTTTCATCAAGAAGGTAAGGCACACGGGTCAAGTGGCATAAGACAGGTTGGAAGAAAAATCAAAAATTGAATCTGAGCACTCAGGTGATATCTCTCCTACTCTCTCCAGTGACTGTGTAAGGTTTTGATTCATTTTGAGTCATATAGTCATGTAGTCTTGCATATGTCCGTACATGTATTCCATTCATGATTGTTTGTATATTTGTGTATATATCACTTGTCATATAGCATCTTGTTGTAGGAGAGCTTGAAGATTCTTCATATCATGATTTCACTACATATATTGAGTTTGCATACACTTTCACACTCTGTCATGGAAAAGTTGAACATTGTGTATTTATGCCATAATGCATTGCAAATCCTCCTGCCTTCATCATCCTTGACTACATAGTATATCAAATGATGATATGTGGAAGGGCAGGTTAAGCATGTCTGAAAGCTATCACTACACGTGAGGTGATCTTCGGATCTAAGTTCTCCGCCTGGTACTATGAGTCATTTTCTTAAAAGGCTGCATATGGCATTAGTTTTTTACTGAGCATATCACATTCATGCACACTCTAAGGGAGAACAACTGCATTCGACATATAGGTTTAATGTTTGCGTTCACACATGAGTCATGCACTGTATCTGGAGCTGTCTAGGGGATGTTGGTTGTTAAAATAATTTGTCATGCCATTATCAATAAATTTGAATCGAAATTGACAACTCAAGTCCTCTTGTCCTTGGATGCAGATTATACTCCCAAAATTCAAATGATGCAGGGATAGTCATGGCCAAGCTTGAGTCAATGAAAGGAATACCTTGCAAGGATGAAAATGATGAGAACTCTATCAAGTTGGTATAAGAAGATGGGATACTTTGTGTAGAACAATCTCCAGGATCGATTTACGCACAAGCTGGTGAAAGTCCTTGTACGTGCTAAAACAAGTACCCAAGGCATGGTATGAAAAGCCTGCATCTTTTGATTGAGAACAGGTTAAATAGGTAAAGTTGATCAAACACCTCTCACAAGATAAATCGGGTAAAAGACATTTTAGTAGTTTGAGTATATGAGAATGATATTTCTTTTGGAACTACTAATAATGCTATTTGTGAAGATTTTACAGGGATTGTGCAAAAAGACTTCAAAATACTCTCATGAGTAAATTGAATTTCATTCTTCTTTGGATTGCAGGTGAAAGGCTTGGAAGAAAATAGATTCTCAAGGCAAAGGTAAGAAAGCAAATCTGAAATATCAACCCTCGTGAGGTTGGTGATCTTAGTGATTGAAGGCTTCCAATCTTGTCTCCTGAACTAAGGTAATTCAACCTTGTCAATTCATGCAATGGCCGTCTTTATCACTTGGTGACATATTCAAATGACATGTATTGATTCTACAAACCTGATCTGTCATTTACCAGCATTCTGTGATGGACTTGTTTAAGTGGTTGAATTAAATTGAAAATCTTGAGAAGTGTGAATAAAGTGATTGGTTTTGAATATTTTTCAATTTGAATTGCATGATGACATTTGAGCCTAATTGAGTATCTGGTATACCAAATATTGAGCAGTGAAAAGGTGGGTCACATCCACCTGGGAACTCTCACTATGCGTGAGTTGGTCTTTGGATCAACGTTCTCTGCCTCGTACTAGAATTCAGAGAAGTCAAATGGTTGATCCATGAATGAATCTTTGAACTGAGTTATTTCAATTGAAAATGTATTTTTGCTCAGGATTCAAATATTTGGCTTGTGAATGAATTTTAATTTCAAAACTTGTGAAATGCTCTTGAAAATCTGATTTTGAACAATTCTGAAAATTGGGTTGCATAGCTTAATTTTGATCATGTATGCAACCTCATTCATAAAGATCATGTCAAAAATAATGCTTCTTTGATCCATTAATTGAATGTGAATAGTCTCATGTGGAAGTTGTCACATTGGATTAGAAATAAAGCTCTCATCTTGTCAAAACAACTTGCATTCCACTCTCACATAGTTATAGGTTGCATGCATCATAATTCAATGCATAAGGTGCTTTTAGATCATGCAAATGAAAATCAAAAGTCTGAATCATTTTGCACATTGCATCGCATTCTTATATGCTCATACGTTGTATTACATTAGAACTCATGTATTAGTCGCACTTAGTTCATTCAGTTGGCATCCATTCAATTGGTATCAAGTTATCCATTCTATTGGTATCAAATTGACATCACATTGCTCGCATGCATATCATAGTGTATTTGCATAAACTCCCAATATGTGCTTGTATGCTATTATATGCTATTCAACCCCATCCTTTAACACTTCTATAGCCTTATCCATTCTTGCTAAATAATGTTACATTTGAGTCATTATTGGAGTGCTTCATGTCGTACACTCTGGGGGAGTTATATTTCATAAGTGCATCTATTTAGGGGGAGTTGCACTGTTATGTATTCATGATATTTTCGGTATACATGCTGAATTAAATTCACACAATTCTTGCACAAAATGTGAAAATGAGTGTTAATGATAAGGATATATTAATTTCTTTTCAACACTCTCGAGATGTTAAACTTGCTGCATGTATGTGTAAACACGCCGTTTTGACCTTACCGTGAGTAAATCTCATATTACACTATGATACCTCAAGGTTGCCTTCACACTTTTAATTACTTTGGCGATTTCCTATTTTTATAAAAAAAATTTACATTTTTTTAAATTTTTTCGTGATAAAGTTTTTGACGTGTCAAGATTGTTAGACGCCTCACTTTGAGGTGTCAAGGTATCTTGACGTCTTCATAAAAATATTTTTTTTATTATTTTAATATTTCTTTTTCCTTTTTAAAAGTGGCAGGGTAACTGGACGCCTCTTTTAAAGGCGTCCAGGCCCCTAGACACCTCCTTCAGAGCTTCGTGCAGCACGCGAGCGACGCCGCTCCGGCCGGCTAGTTTGACGTTTCGAATAAATCCAATCATGAAGACGTCATTGATCCTAGACGCGTCTTAAGAAGTCAAAGTTAGGTGCCGAAACCTCTCCCTTTCTCCGCTGTCGACGGCTTTCGGTGCTGTTTTAATGGAAAATCATTGAGGCGTCAAGGACCTTCGATGCCTCAATCAGGAACAAAATAATAAAAAAAATCATGGGCGCGTCCAGTCAGCTGAATGCTCAACATTGAAGCGTCCAGGACCCTGGACGCGTCAATGAAAATTTTCCCTATAAATAGGGAACCCCCTGCCTCGAAATCAGGGAGCTTCAGATTCGATAGAGGAGAGGGAAACTCTGCCGGATTCTTCTCTAACCCATGGGTTTTGTAGGAGGAGGTTCTGCCAGATTTTCGGGTGCCCGCGCTCGCGAGAGGAAGGCAATCTTCATCCACCGTGCTTCCACGACGTCCCCACGCTGCCGAAGCTCCACCGGATCTCGCCATTGGCGCCTTCAATAAGCCATTTTCTCCCTTTCTCTTTTGTCGTTTCTATTGCATGCATCATCCGTCATCTGTCATCTCGCTGCATAAAAGAGTTCCGTTTTATGCACGTTTGCACGATCCTTCATCCATCATAGCATTTTCCTTCTACTCGTGTCTGAGAGGGGTTTAAAAATAACACCAACCAGGTGTGTGTCTTGCCATGATTTCACTATTTTCATCACAAAGGATTAATACTACACTGCCATTTTTCTGATTCATTTGCTCTTTGTCTATTTTTACAAGGGTAACCAAACAAGGACCTCTCCATCGGCCGGCCGAAGGGAGAGGAAGAAGCAACCCACCATTTTCCACTTTTAAAGTAAACGCGATCACTCTTCTTATTTTTGGGGTCTCCAGCCCCTGACGATCACACCATATCTTCGAGGCCACGGCGAGTCACTTCCCGCTATGACCGTTTGAATTCTGTCTTTCAAATATTACCCTATTCTTATCTCTTCGAGGCCTATATCCCACTGGAGCAATCTCCCTGGTGGTGCTATGGCCGTTTAAATTTTGTCTCTTAAAATCTGCGCTATTTTCATCTCTTCGAGGCCTATGTCTCACTGGAACAATCTCACGTGGTGGTGCTATGGCCGTTTAACTTTTGTCTCTTAAATTCTGCTCTATTTTCATCTCTTCGAGGCCTATACCCCACTGGAGCAATCTCCCGTGGTGGTGCTATGGCCGTTTAAATTCACGTCTTTTAACTTCTACACCATTCCCCTCCCCCCGAGGTCACGGAGAGTCATTTCCCGCTATGGCCATTTAATCCCCGCATTTATTACACCATATCTATTCTACATACCCCGCCGGAGCAATCTCCTGTGGCGGTCTCTATCTCTCTCTCTCTTTCTGTGTCACAGCAAAATGAGCGCGCTTCGCTCCCCGCAGCATTCCGCGTGATGTCGCTCACATCTTGGCGATCACGGTGGGACATTCTTTCGCTTTCTTTTAGTTACCCTTGTGATTTCTTATGGTTTGCATTATTATCTCTCTTGGGTGTTGTTATACCTCTGTTGTCTTTATTATTTTGTCGTGTTCTATATATATGTCAGCACTTCATGGCATACATCCACCCCATTTTTTTAGTTTTCTAAGGATCACCCTCTCTCGGTGAAAGAAGGACTCTCCGTTCGGGAATTCCTCTCGACGGACTAGGATCTCCTCCACCGGGACCTCTGTAAGTCCCCGACAGCGAAGGATTCCCTCTTCGTTCACTGGGCCGGTTGTACCATTGAAGTTCCCAGGAGTTAGTTGACCCATTCGTGGTGAGACGAGTGACCCTAGTTGACACGGTGGTGAAACAAATTGAAACTAGGGTCCTTCCTATTTTGTGTGAACTTCAGATCTAGTTAAAAACACAAAAAAATATCAAAATAAAAACAAAAAAAGGGGCGTAAAAGCATCTGCTTGTTTGATAATCTTTGCTATTTGCTTGTTGGTGCATATTTTTACGTTCCGGAAGGACTTTGAAAATGGCCCACGAGTCTTTTGAGGAGAACCACCCTGGTCGTGGTCAGTCAGTTGAGCCACGTGTCCATGCTATGGACTCGGGCCCTTCCCACGAGCCCCCAAGCGAGTTGCAAGCAACTACAGGGGACGCATCCCCGCCACCGGATATCTCCTCCTTATTGGGTGCCCTTGCCAACACGGAGCTCACCTCCGAGCAACTCCGGGCCTTCCAGGCCATTCTAAAGGGAAAATCTACTTCTCCCGCTCCCCAGGAGTCAGCTCCAGCCATCGCACCCCTCCAAGAGTCGGTGCAAGCTATCCCCTCTTCTACACCGGTTCAAGCCATGCCTTCTCCCTCACTTCAAGGGCAGGCAAGCAAGCATCCCCCCTCTTTCCAATTCCCTTCACAATCTCAAACCCCTGTTGTTCCCCACACACCACTCCAACCAGGGCCAGCTACCGGAGGGCAACCATATCCCTCTCATTCGAGGTTCCCTCCTCAAGTCTTCGGGAGACATCTTCCTCCCCAGTGGCAGGTGCCACCTTCGCCTACCGAGGAGCTTGCCCAAGCACTCCTCCATAGGTTCAATAAAATGGATGAACAATTTCGCAACCTAAAGCAAAGGGTGGACGTAAAATCCACCCCCGAGGTTTCTCTGCCAATCCTACCTGTGTTCCATCTCCCTCCCTCCGAAATGCCTACGTACCGTAGGTACAATGGCACTGGCAATCCCTTTATTCACCTCAAGGACTTCATGTATGAATCCTCCTATTGGCAAAATGACCAGAGATTCCTGGCATACCTCTTTCGGAGATCGTTGGACGGTCCCACGCTAGAATGGTTCTATTCTCTGGAGCCGGGCGAGGCCGAGAATTTTGATGCAGTGCAAAGAAAATTCTTGCAAAAGTATCGGGATAGGGTTGGTCCTTCTCTTTCCATTACCGACCTAGTGGCCGAGAAAATGAGGCCGGATGAAGATTTAGTTCGCTATGCTGACAGATGGAGGTCTCTGGCAGAGAGGATAAGAGATACCCTCTCAGAGCCCAAACAAGTGAAAATGATTGTGTCCAATGCCACTCCACAGTTTAGGCACGTCCTAGCTATTGTAGATATATATTTCTCTCCTCTCTCCCTTTCACTACGGGTCAAAGTGCGTCAAGTGCATGAGACAAATGAGAGAAAGAAGAGAGGATAGGGAACAAAGCAGAGTACCGTGATCGCCACCAAGATGCCGTACGCGATAGGCACGCCGTACCTTGAAAAATGGGGAGACACTCGCCTTAGTGCAGCGCTGAAGAATGAACGGCTTCCTTAGAATTGCCCTACGTTGCGCGGTCTTACGATAGACCGCCCCAGGACGCTGCGAGGGACGCGGGAGGAACTGCTGCAGTGAGATGGACGGCGCTAGAGGGACCGCGTTCCAGGGAAGAACGGTCGTTGATGCACCGCGCGTACCGTTGAACGGCCGGAGGATAGCCGCTCAGTACCTTCACTCAGCAAGTTGAGAAGGGCTCGACCTCCACCCTCTCCGGCCGGCCAGAGGGGATGGGCCTCGTGCTGATTAAGTGCTGACCTACGAAACAATGTAGAGACACAGAAGAGACACCTAGATTAGACCTAAATAATGTAGTATGCATTCAAACGAGAAGAATTAAGCATAAACAAATGAAAAGGGGAATACCTGGGGGGTTTTAAACCCCTAGGGTGACAAAAAACGGGATGGTTGTGTGCATGATAATGAGAAGGAGGGGGTACGCGGGTGAGAAACAATGCATGCAATGAAGGAAAATGACAAAGCTACGGAACGAAAGACTACGAAGACTGGGCTACTCCCTTGACCGGAGGCTCGTGCGGACGTGGAGAGCCTCCCTCCTTGGTGCTAGGTCGCTCAAAAATGCGGCAGGGCTTCGCCGTCGACCAAAATCTCCCCCCCTTTTGACGTCCGGCCGTAGGGTCTATTTATAGAACCTAGAAGGCCAGCCTCGAAATCAGGGTTTAGAGACTTTTTCAGGTCGAACTCTCAAAAGATAATTCGTAGATAATATCATAATCTTCCATCCAGACGAAACGGCATCAAAAATGGTTGATTATCCGCGGAGAAATCATCAAAATAAGTTGGGGATAAAACCATGGAATAAAAGGGATAAAATCAGTTGAAAATCGATAGCCGACGTTTTGTACGGTCTTACGATAGGCCGCTCAATGGATGGGCGGTCTTATTCGGACCGTCCATCCTGTCGGTGGAAACTCGAATAATCAGAAAATTATCCCAACTATCTCTCGAACTGGCTGAAATGTTCGCCGTTGGACTCTGAACATACGAACGGTTGTATTGAGACCGTTTTAGTTTAGGGCGGCACTAAACCGACAGTTTCACCCTGTCGGTGATAATTCAAATCATTTGGATAATTATCTGAGAAAACGGGCGCGCGTAGGACTCTGAGATATAAGCGGTTGTAATAGGCCCGTCCATGAGCTTGAACGGTCCTAATCATACCGTACAAAAGCCCATCGGTGAATATTCAGAAAAAACCCTCAGAAATTAGCCAAAATTTATGAACGGTCAATATTAAACCGCCCATATGCTGAACGGCTGAGGTTAAGCCGTTCATGACCTTTAGGTACTTGATTCTTGTAAAATAGTTCAATTGACCAAAGCCAAGGCCCATTAAGTCCCGAATCACCACAGATTGCACCAAGGAGGGAGACGACCCATAAAACGAGCCCAAGACATGCCACAAAAAATGGCCTAATGAACGATGAACAACTCGAGGCATCAACTAATGGGAGTAAGAGAAACGGCTCGAATTATCGGTATAAAATGGGTGTCAACAGATGCCCCTCCTTAACGCCCTCTTTGCAGGGGAGCGAGCGGAGGTGAAGCGGAGGTGACATGGAACATGGAGGTGGAGCGGAAATGCAGCGGAGTGGACCAGAAAAGCGGGCATTAAGGTAAAACGACACCCGTTTCTACCAACAAGCGATGAAAATCTTTCGAAAAACCTTGAACCGAGCATCAGGAGTAATTGATCAAAAGGCGACACCAATCTGGAGGGACTAAACTAAATGAAACAAACCGACAAGACCAGCCTCATGGGGGACACAATCCCGCGGTCCAATGAGGGGGCCACAAAAGAAAGAATGCTAAAGCTCCAGACGGGGACCTTTCAGTCAACCGACCCCAACAAATCAACCAAAGAAAACCTTCAAATTCAGAGTGGAATTAGTTCATCTTACTCGAACATTTGAACACACAGCCGACCGTCGCTCGACGGGACATTTCTTAAGCACACTATGGGGCATGAAAGCTCAAAAGGATGCATATGATGCATGCTGGGCTAAAATAAAAGAAATCGTTAAAATGAATGCGAAGAAAGATTAAAATATAAAATATTCGAGAGTAGTATTGCTGAGCTGGGAACATCAGAGTCAAGATACTCTCCGCAACCACAACGTGCGGATAGAACCATCCTCCTCGTGATATCCCAACTTAACGGCCTATCCGAAGGTTAGGTACATGAGCCTGGATCATCATTATTTTTGTTAAAGGGGAACATCAGATCCTGGGACACGTAGGTAACCTACCAGCTCTCGAAATAGTATAATAAAATACCATATAATTAATGCAATAAGGGATTTAGGGATAGAAGGCCATACCTGACTTACCTGTGCAGGCGAAATGGCGAGACAAGCTGAAGTGATGCTGCATAAGATGGTTAAGAGATTTATTTCCAAAGAAAATATCAATATTCATGATCTAAATATACCATCTAGAAAAACGGTCGTATGTAAACCATTCCATATTCCAAACGGCTCCATGTTAACCGCGCTTACCTGTCCTTCGAACATTTTTTATAGAGCCAGATACCAGGGATGCACGGTCGTCACAGCACCGTTTATAACAAGAACGGCTCTTTTAGAACCGCAATGCCTGGAATTTCAACCGCCTTGAAATTAACGGTCAAGAGAGTCATACGGTTATATATGGACCGTTCACCCGGTGAACGGTCTAACGATAGACCGTTCTTCTCTGCAACCTCGAAAAAAAGAAACCCCCTCGTCTTCCTCCACCGTAACCGACGGTGGAAGGGACGAAGGGGCAAAAATCCCTCATTCACCCATTCCCTCGCTCTCTCTTCTCCACTCCCTCCCTCTCTCGGTCTCACAGCACCCCCCCATGACTAGGAGCTCGTCTCACACCGCCCGGTCACCCATCACCGGCGAGGATTCACCTCCGTCGTCGCCACCGCCACCACCGCGATCGTCCGAGGAGGAGGGCACGCCCGGGGTGACAATGGAGGACTTAGCCATCGTCGTCGCTGAGGAGGACGCTGCGGCCGGAGATGACGCTGTCGCCGGAGCCGAGGAAGGAGGCACGCTGGCGGGGAGGGAGAAGAAACCTCGTGATGCCGAGGTAGGCCTCCTCGGCCCTCATTTCCTTTAATTTCGTTTAATGCAAGCTAGCTTAGGGGATTTTTAGGGGGAGGGATGCTTAGAGGCTGATTTAGGGGGCCATGGAGGTCTCCCAGCCGTCCGGGGAGGTGTTCACCGTCGTCAGAGGCGGCGACAGTGAAACGGTTCAATAGAAACCGCACGGCGAAACAATGCGGTCCCCATAGGACCGCCCCAAATAAACACGGCGTAGGGAGCGCCGTTCGAACTCACACAGCCAACGGGCCTCCAAAACCCCAATACGGTAAGGCTATCACCGTTCAAAAGGTAGACGGACCATATAGGTCCGTTCAATCATGCAACCAAAGCAAAACAATACGGTCCTCACAGGACCGTCATCAATCATACGGCCAAAGGTGGGCCGTCACTCATTAGGAAGACGGGACGATAGACGGCGCATGGTAATCCGTCTAAGATGGGAACGGTTAATGATAGGCCGTTCAAAACGGGAAACCTGAGAAACAAAACGGTTCGAGAGAGGCCGCTCAACTGTTGAGCGGCCCGCGATCAGCCGTTCTTCGAATCAAGATTTGGACCTTTGAGAATTTATTTAACTGAAACAAAATATGACACTAAATGACTAACATAAATGAGATGGATGAATGCAGGGGAAGCGTAGGACCCGTACCTCCTGGCTGCAGGTCCGTGCAGTGTACCTGGCACTGCCGGACTTCTAGAGGGAGCGGTTGACTGCCATGGGGTTCGCCCCCTTCCTGAGTATTGAGGTGTGTCATTTTGACGCAGCTCTGCTCTATGCCCTGCACGACCGCTGGGATCCAGTGAGTCGGACGTTCCTTTTCCCATGGGGGCACATGGTCCCTACATTGGAGGACGTAGCTGTAGATCTCTTTAAAAATCCACTTAAATATAAAAAAAACAATAGATATGATGAAAGCAATAAAATAGCACGAGGTGCTAAAAGGAGGTTGTGATCGCCAGAGACGCGAACGCCTCAAAAGATATAACAATTAATGAAGGGGAGAGATCGCGAAGAATACCTTGAAAGTGCGGGGATGTGAGTGCTCCTTTCTCTTCTAATCGGCCGGCCGATGAAGAGAGTCCTTCACTTGGTTACCCTTGCAAAAAAGACACACAACAATAATAAAAGGAATTAGAAATAATGTGTGTAGCATCAAATTCAATAAAGAGATAGGTGAGCATGAGAAATATGAACAATACACACCTTAAGGGGATTGCCCTTAAACCCCTATGCAAAGAGGGTGTGGGAGATGTATGATGAATGCAAATAATAATTATGAGAATAAAGGGGAGGTGTGCAAGAGATGCACTATGGGGAGATCTCAACATGATTGTTGAGAGATCCATAAAAGATGATGCATGATCTATGAAAATAAAATAATGATAGTGAAGAATAGAAGAATGATGAAGGAGAGAAAATAAAAATCTGTTTTGGATGCTCCTTGGCTTTGAATGCTCGATGGGGATGAAGCCTCAAAGCCGATAGAAACTTGATCGTTGGAAGAAGCCTCTCCTAAGCCAAGCAGCAACTTTCCTTCGGTTCCCTGTAAAAAGAAAAGAAAATAAAGAGGAAGAAGAGAAAAGACAGAAGCAGCAGACGGGAGGAGAAGAAGAAAGACAGCAGAAGAATAAAATGAATAAGAAGAAGAATCAGAAGAAGAAGAAAAAAAAAAAGAAGAAGATAAGAAAAGGGCACAGAAGAAGAAGAAGAAGAAACACGGAGGAAGAAACAGAAGAGAAAGAAGAAGAAAACAGAATCAGAAAGAGAAAACCTCCGGAACCTTGGAACCTCATCACAGAACCGACTGGGCTCTTTAAATAGGGTTCAAATCAAGAGATAGAGGGATAAGAACGGGTAAGAGCCCAAAGAGGGAAGGATTAGAATGAGGAAAGTGACCAAACGAAGCAGGGACTCCTCGGGGAAAGGCTGCGTTCGTTTAGAACATGGAAGTTGAAACACGACTTGAACAAGGGCGTCAATTCAAGAATTAACGACCTTCAAGAGGGCGTCTTTTAAAAACACGCCTTAGATAAGGGCGTTAATTTAAAAATCAATTTTTAGAATTTATTTGAAAAATTGTGAAACACGTCTGATTTAAAGGCGTTAATTAAAAAACGCCTTAACAAAGGACGTTAATTCAAAATATTCAAAATAGGGCCATTTTTCAATTCTCAATATTATTTTCCCATTTTTTAGGTGAAGGTGCATCTCGTCGCCCTGATTCCAACGACTATTTTTGCGAATTTTTCTGACACCCGGAAGGCCACCAAATCACCTCTGGAAGGGGGTTAAAAAAAATAATAATAATAAAATCCATTTGAAAGACACGCCCTCACGTGAGGCGTGAATTCATTTTTTTTGATTTTTTATTCAAAATAACGCCTTATGATAAGTCGTTAATTCTCGAAAAATTCCGAAAAATTCCCAGAAAAATCTAGAAAAAATGGAAATTTCAAAGAATGGACGCCCTTCCATATAGTCGTCAATTTTTAAGAAAACGCCCATGTATAAGTCGTTATTTAAAAGACGCCCCAGATCAAGTCGTTATTTCTAAAAAATAGAGAAAAAATGCCCAGAAAATCCAGAAAAATCCAGAAAAATAGGAAAAAATAGGAAAAAATAGAAAAAAGGTGAAAAAAGGGAGAAATCTAAAAAAAGTGGGAAAAAACACTCAAATAGAACTAATTTGAGGGTCAAATTGGGACATTACAAGGCAATATGAGATGTACTCACAGTAACGTCAATTTTGTCGTGTCTACAGCTGCCCCGCCTTGGCGTCTGCTTTGCAAGGGAGCGTAGCAAACTGAAAAGTAGATACCAAGGCGTGATGAGACACGCAATCAACATCACTTGATGAGAAATGAAATCAAAAGCTCGAGATGAAGCAAATCTCGGGAAATCCAACGAAGTCAACAATGTTTGGATAAAAGGGGGAGATGTGCACGCGGTGCACGAAGGAGACAAAATAAATGATCAACTTCCAGCGCGGTGGAAGTACCCCAGGTCACAAACCTGTAGGTTTCACCATTGGGGAGCGGTTACCAGCCAGTGGACGTGCTGCAGCCAAAGTGGATCAAGGGGAAAATTGGAAAATAAGATGATAAAAATCCAAACAGGGAGCTTTCGAGAAAAGACCCAAAACAGCAACAAAACGAACTGAGGACACAATTCGGCATGGAATATCTCATATCTGGAAAAGATTAAGATCAATTCAACTCTCAAAATCAGCTTATCAAAATGATTTTTCAACAATTGTTTCAAATTCCTACATGAATGCATGTTGGGTTTAAAGGGAAAAAATAAATCAAATGAAAATATAGAATAATCAAGGATAATATTGCTAAACTGCCCAGACTGGGTCAAGAAATCAATTCTGCGAGCTGATACTAAGCCGAAGCCCGTTTATCCACGCACCAACTCGTAAAAAGGGAACCATCGTCCCCAGTCTTGGACGGCTCAACGGCCTATCCGTGTGACTAAGACTTCTCTGGAATCATCATTGTTTTTGATGAAGGGGAACTCAAATCCCAGATTTACCAAAGCCACAAGGTCCTTGATATAATCTAGTAACATATGTAACATATAGTAAAAATGCATACAGGGAGAGATGGTGGAGCAATAAGTATGGGGGAACAGAGAAATGAGGTACAAACACCGTGGGACTTGGATGATGATGCCCAGTCGGTGGGACCAAGAGCTTCTTCCTGCGCTCAAAGATTCATCAGCCAAGATAAAAGATAACAAGCAATGAATAAGGCATTTAATCATAGCATGAATCATAGCACCAATAGCATGTACATGGCCTGTATAGCACGAGTTAAATCACGACATTGCAAAAGCATCATTGTTTGTTGTTTGTCATGAGGATGCCAATCTTGGCTAATCAAGATTTGGAGTTGAATGATAATATAATGCCCATTGGCAAAAAGATCAGCAAGAGAAATTAGTAGGAGTTGATTGAAAGATCTGGAGATGAATAATCAGAATGATAATCAGGAGATATAACCAAAAAAGATATGAGGAGATGATAACCAAAATACCCAGGGTGGCATGTCATGAGAATATCGGGAGGAATCAATAGATTGATAGCAATGAGTGGAGATAGGACTCATCCCGTGTTCTTGGTCCTTGCAAAGCTGTTCCTGTAAAACACCATCAGAAAATATAATGCAATCTTTTTGGAGTTTTGAAATATACAAATTTTTATGAGTTTTGATCAATATGCAAATTTTTGTGGGTTTTGGAAATATTTGAATTTTTATGGAGATTTTTGGAAAATATTTCAATTTTTTTTGGATTTTGGGAAAAGAAATATTCAAATTTTTATGGAGTTTGGACAAGAAATATTCAATTTTTTGTTTGATTTTGGTTAGACATTGCTAAAGCAGCATCAAAGGGTGTTTTAAACCACTGGCTAGGGGTCCTCGTTCCTTCCCTTTTCGCTAAAACTTGCCCAAAGCTGGACGTGCATTGTAAGGTGGCGCCCTATAACCGACTGCCTTTGATCAACGGTGCCCCTACCAAGGCCATACCCGAGAAACATTCGGTCTTGGAGGGAGAAGAGAAGAATAATTGGGGATAAACTTTGTGCAGGATGGGAGATATCGGGACTTGAATTCCTTCCAAGGTGTTCCCTTCAAAGAGATAGTCTGTTGTGCCGGGGCTTTGTGCCTTTGATTTTTAGACCCTTGACATGCATACGACCAGGGTTTTCCCTGCGGGGACTTTGCCACTCTTGACATGCCATAATTCATAATTGTGCATCAAAATATTGATTTGATTTTCATAACAGCCCTTTTTTGGCGAGATGTATATCATGAAATTCATATGAAAAACTCATATTGATTTTGGGTCAAGACTGCCCCTATTTGAGACTCCTCTCGTATTGGGGATTACCGAGGTTGGGTCATCTTATCCGTCAGTCTCTTGCACCTGCATTCGGCCGAGTAAAGAAGAGAAAAGACTTTTAGATATACTCATGGCATGGCCAAGGTAGCAACGGTGTTTAACCAAAGAAGCCGGCTAAGGACGCCGTGAAGTGTGTGGAATGCCCAGCTAAGGGTTGCTCTTAACAAGCGGGGAGAGAATGTCGAATTCCCAACGCGGGGTTCTTATTAACCAAAGGTGCTGCATAGCAAGCCGAAAGACTCTTTTGAGAGTGATTCAATTAAAATCCTAAGATAAAGGTTTAAAACACCATTCTTAATCTTGTTAAGAAGCACTTCCCTTTGAGAATCATGCGTGAAGAAATGGGGTAATGATATCATAAAAATGCGCTTACGCCAATATGTTACCTTGCAACCTTCATAGAAGCAGCTGCTGCGAAGCGATGTTGATCATCGTGGGATAGTCCTCTTTGGCAGTCCATAGGATTGGAAGCAAAGGATTGAAAATGGCTTAACAAGAAGGAGTAGTGCCAAGACCAGACTCAGATGAATAAGGAAAAAAGGAAGAGAGGCGAGGGCTAGAACTCCCTCACTAAGGCGCGGAGACCCTGATCACATGGAACAGTCTACAGAAGAAGCGGAAAATTAGGAGGTGGAGTGAGGACTAAAGCCTCTAAAACAATGGGAGAAAGGGCAAATGCCCAAAGCAGTGGATGTGGAAGAAGTTGGGTCAGACCCAGAATTAGGAGGAATCAGAAGAAGAAATTGGTAGATGGAAAGAGGTGGATCCGAAGGGTCCGGAGGTAAAGGAGGAGAATCGTGATAGGAGGAATCATCCGGGGGCTCCGGAGGGATAACGAAAGAAGGGACGCGATGCCCTGGGGAGAAATAGGGAAAAAGATGATGAAAAAGATGACGGAAAAGAAAGAAGAGAATAAAAGATATGGAGTCCCGGAGGAGCAAAAAGATGAATTGAAGGAAATATGGAAGGTCCGGAGGTTCCGGAGGAATGAAATCAGGAGGGTCGCGATGCCCGAGGAAAAGATGGAGACAATCAGGTGGAGAATCCGGAGGTTCCGGAGGGATGAAATCAGTAAGGAGAAGATGGAAAGGGGCGTCGTGCCCGAGAGAAAGGTCCGGAGGTTCCGGAGAAATAGAATCAGAAAGGGCGAGATGCCCAAAGAGGAGGGATAAAACTCCTGGAGGTTCTAGGGAAATGGCAGGAAGGGGGACGCGATGCCCCAAGGGGAGTGGATAAAAGGATGAATATGAATAAGATGGGAAATGCGGAATATCCGGCGGTGCCGGAAGGCGAGGAAGATACGGGTTTGGAAACCCGGGAAGCAGGAGGTGCAAATGCATGTAATGGGATGGATGCGATGAATGTATGAAATGCAAAGAATATGAAGAATGTGAAGGGCGAGAGGATGTGATCCTCCTCCTAACCCTGGGAATGGCCCATGAAGAAAAAGTGATAGAGATGGATGAATAGAAAGTGGAGCAAATAAGGGATGGCCCCTTAGCATTAAGATAACTGCCCCTCCACGGCAGTGAACATGTACGGTCAATTGGCCCAATAAAAGAAGCTTCAATAGTAAAAGATAACTCCCTTGGAAAGCAAAGATCAATAATGTGGGGGAGTTGTAGAGTTGGAACGGGAAGCATTGAGTTGCCCATTGAATGTGGTGTATATGGAATGTTGAGCAAAATGGGCATTCGCCCCTTGTAAGGAATAATGAATTCTGGATTGGAAAGTTTGAACAAGGGGTGCCCTGCCTGGCCCTTGGATGGCATCAATTCTTGGCATTCTTCCCTGAGCAATGGCGGTGACTTGGCCTCTGCGACCATGCTCGGCACAATAATCCGGATTGGCATCCGGTAAATGACTTCTTGAATCTTGAATCGCATAACCGTGGCCACATCTGTCTTGCCCGGCTCTTGATCACCTTCGGCACAAGTACTTGCAGAAGCACTCCCATTCCGAGTAGTAAAAGGAGGTGAAGCAGAGGCGGAAGGCTTTGTGAGTGGTGGAGGTATAATGGAAAGTGTTGGCGTAAGTGGAGGCGGAGGTTCAAACACATCAAGTTTCTCCCTTTGCTTGCAAGCGGTCGGGGTTAGCTCGAGTGCAAAAAGTGGTGGGTCCTGCTCAGGATTAGCCATAGGTAAAGGTGGAGGGTTATATGGTGGAATAGGCAAAGTGGGTTTTAAAGGGATAATGGAAGACCGAGGTGGCGGTAATGGGAGGCTAATTGGGGAAGGTTTAATGGTGTAATTAATGGAGGCCGATGGTGTGGAGGTAGATGGCTTAACGGGTGGTGGTTTAATAGTGGAAGGCTTGGGGGAGGCCAGTGTTGCGGAGGTTAATGGTGTAACTGGAGGAGGTGTAATGGGTGGAGGGTTAATGGGTGAAGGTTTGGTGCGTAGGAAATGCCGAATGGGGCGAGCGGTGTTTGGAGCGGTGAAAAACTCAAGATGCGTCGGCGCGGGTGATTGGAGTATCGACCCATCGTCGTAACACCAAGAAGTCTCGGAAATAGGGGTTGGATCGGGGATGGTGGCTTCATCCTGAGCGAGGGGTTCATCGAATGAAAGTGGGGGAAGTGGAAAGTTAAGGAAACTCGAAAGGGGTGCCTGCGGAGCTTCATCATCATACACCGGCTCGGATTCTTCAATTGCCGGTTCTTGCTCGCTTGGAATATCAACGCCGTAGTCGTCCATCCTATCCTTCCATTCTCTCTCCATTCTTGTAATGTCATCCAAAGCCGCATAGAGAGGATTGACCGGAGTAGGAGGAACCGTGACCCTCTTTAATTGTTCCTCCATGGAAGTAATCTTATCAAAAAGAGATTGTTGGAGGGGTGTGACTTGAACAATAGAGGGCTGGCAGGGCCTTGAAGGAGGAGGGGCCGCATAAAAAGGCCGTGGAGGGGAGTTGACGGTATGACCCGTAAAAGAACCCGGAAGGGCCGGATTGCAATGAATAAATGGGCCTCGGGGCCGTGCGGGAGGAGGAATAGAAGGAGGCGGGTGTCGGACCACCCGAGTAGAATGAATAGGGGGAGATGGGTAATGGGCTACCCGAATATGATTGGAAGGAGGAGGTGGGTGATGGTCCACCCGTGTAGAATTGGAGGGAGATGGGTGATGGGCCACCCGAATAGAATTGGAAGGAGGTAGGTGATGGGCCACCCGTATAGAAGTGGAAAGAGGGGGAGATGCATGAGATGTACCCTCAACGGCAGCCTTAAGGGCTTGGATCTGTTGAGGGGTAAGATGATCTAATGCATGGATGATTCGAGAGACCTTCTCGTCATTGGGAGGAGACGGTCCCGAGGGAATAGTGGCCTGAAATTGAGTAGGTGGACCATGAGAATGGACATTGCCCATGGGTTGGGTATGACCATGAGAATAAGAACGTGGTCCCTTGAAAGAATGGTGAGAATGCTGATTAACATGTTGAAATTGAGGATATGAAGTGCTAGGTTGTGCATCCTCATGAATTGAATTGAACATGTTTCTATCATGGTAAGCCATTATATAATCAAAAATTCTCAATAATTATGCAAATAAGCACACAAGTTGGAATGGTTACCGTGATTTTTGATTGTTTTATCCTTGGTGAATTAAGGATTTTAATAAAGTTTGGAAAGATTCACACAAGGAGAGTCCTAGTTTCAAATGAGATTTGAACTCCAATGCCAACTAGGAACTCTCACTCACCACGTATTAGGCCAACCATATCGGGACTCCAAAAGGGTACAACCTGCCCGGCGTCCGTGAGGGAATCCACGGGTGCGGGGACTTACGGAGGCTTGGTTTAGGAATTTCCAATCCAAAGAGACGGAATGCTCAATGGAGGGTCGTTCCTTCACCAAGGGGGTGTGTGGATCCTAATGAAGAGGAGGGGGCTCCCAAACCAATGCAAATATGAATGAAACAGGGTAAACAGGCCAACCACAATAATATGATCAATCAACAAAGATAAGCATGAAATATCATGAAAAACCACAGCCGGGGGGGTTCTGGAAACCCACAGTAAAAACACGCCCTGGAAGGGGACGCTACTAAACAAGGACACGACGGTGTGACCGTCGTGAATCAACGTGAGGGGCCAAGGGGTAGGGTAAAACACGCCTTAGTGTGAGGCGCTATAAATAAAAGGACGCCCTATCCAGCGGACGTCAAATCCAATAAAACGCCTTTAAGGGAGGCGCTAATAAAGATAAAGACGCCCTTGCAACGGGCGTGAATTCACCAAGCAAGCAGAGATAATTGGAGACAGCTAGCAAACGCCCTGTCAGAAGGCGTTAACTTCAAACAACACGCCCTAGGTTAGGGCGTGAAATCAAAAGGCGCCTCCGATAGAGGCGTTAATTCTCAATCCACGGCCAACAGTAACAACCACTCACAGTCGCAGGCAATCAACAAATATAAGATATAAGCATGCTCATCAAAATTTCAAATAAGTGGAGATTTTAAAGAAAAATCAATAAATTGACAAATCACTTAGGGAAAAGGACAAAACCAATGGAGGGTGCCCGAGGGGCACAAAAGGGGGACGCACCGAGGGTGCAAATAAGGGAGATGGCACACGCGGGTGCCTAAGGGGAAACGGGTAATAGATGAAGAACACAAAGGGTCCCACCGTGATCGCCAATTTGTAGATCTCTTTAAAAATCCACTTAAATATAAAAAAAACAATAGATATGATGAAAGCAATAAAATAGCACGAGGTGCTAAAAGGAGGTTGTGATCGCCAGAGACGCGAACGCCTCAAAAGATATAACAATTAATGAAGGGGAGAGATCGCGAAGAATACCTTGAAAGTGCGGGGATGTGAGTGCTCCTTTCTCTTCTAATCGGCCGGCCGATGAAGAGAGTCCTTCACTTGGTTACCCTTGCAAAAAAGACACACAACAATAATAAAAGGAATTAGAAATAATGTGTGTAGCATCAAATTCAATAAAGAGATAGGTGAGCATGAGAAATATGAACAATACACACCTTAAGGGGATTGCCCTTAAACCCCTATGCAAAGAGGGTGTGGGAGATGTATGATGAATGCAAATAATAATTATGAGAATAAAGGGGAGGTGTGCAAGAGATGCACTATGGGGAGATCTCAACATGATTGTTGAGAGATCCATAAAAGATGATGCATGATCTATGAAAATAAAATAATGATAGTGAAGAATAGAAGAATGATGAAGGAGAGAAAATAAAAATCTGTTTTGGATGCTCCTTGGCTTTGAATGCTCGATGGGGATGAAGCCTCAAAGCCGATAGAAACTTGATCGTTGGAAGAAGCCTCTCCTAAGCCAAGCAGCAACTTTCCTTCGGTTCCCTGTAAAAAGAAAAGAAAATAAAGAGGAAGAAGAGAAAAGACAGAAGCAGCAGACGGGAGGAGAAGAAGAAAGACAGCAGAAGAATAAAATGAATAAGAAGAAGAATCAGAAGAAGAAGAAAAAAAAAAGAAGAAGATAAGAAAAGGGCACAGAAGAAGAAGAAGAAGAAACACGGAGGAAGAAACAGAAGAGAAAGAAGAAGAAAACAGAATCAGAAAGAGAAAACCTCCGGAACCTTGGAACCTCATCACAGAACCGACTGGGCTCTTTAAATAGGGTTCAAATCAAGAGATAGAGGGATAAGAACGGGTAAGAGCCCAAAGAGGGAAGGATTAGAATGAGGAAAGTGACCAAACGAAGCAGGGACTCCTCGGGGAAAGGCTGCGTTCGTTTAGAACATGGAAGTTGAAACACGACTTGAACAAGGGCGTCAATTCAAGAATTAACGACCTTCAAGAGGGCGTCTTTTAAAAACACGCCTTAGATAAGGGCGTTAATTTAAAAATCAATTTTTAGAATTTATTTGAAAAATTGTGAAACACGTCTGATTTAAAGGCGTTAATTAAAAAACGCCTTAACAAAGGACGTTAATTCAAAATATTCAAAATAGGGCCATTTTTCAATTCTCAATATTATTTTCCCATTTTTTAGGTGAAGGTGCATCTCGTCGCCCTGATTCCAACGACTATTTTTGCGAATTTTTCTGACACCCGGAAGGCCACCAAATCACCTCTGGAAGGGGGTTAAAAAAAATAATAATAATAAAATCCATTTGAAAGAAACGCCCTCACGTGAGGCGTGAATTCATTTTTTTTGATTTTTTATTCAAAATAACGCCTTATGATAAGTCGTTAATTCTCGAAAAATTCCGAAAAATTCCCAGAAAAATCTAGAAAAAATGGAAATTTCAAAGAATGGACGCCCTTCCATATAGTCGTCAATTTTTAAGAAAACGCCCATGTATAAGTCGTTATTTAAAAGACGCCCCAGATCAAGTCGTTATTTCTAAAAAATAGAGAAAAAATGCCCAGAAAATCCAGAAAAATCCAGAAAAATAGGAAAAAATAGGAAAAAATAGAAAAAAGGTGAAAAAAGGGAGAAATCTAAAAAAAGTGGGAAAAAACACTCAAATAGAACTAATTTGAGGGTCAAATTGGGACATTACAAGGCAATATGAGATGTACTCACAGTAACGTCAATTTTGTCGTGTCTACAGTAGCCCGGCTTACTGGCCTACGTGTGCACGGGTCACCGGTCAGTGGGACTACTTTTCCGGACTACCGAGGGATGGCTCAGGAGCTGCTCGGCCTACAGCTGCGGCGCCCCGAGAGGCAGTCGACCCTCCTTCCCCGGGCTACTCTCCAGGATAGCCTGGGTCTACGATGAGTGGGAGTTGCGGTTGGGGAGCGACCGGAGGAGCACTTGGAGCGGCTCGTGGGGCTGGCGAGACCGAGGGTTGCTGCGGGACCGGGACCTGAGGCGGACAGAGTGCTGAGACGGTTCTTGATGCTGATGTTCGGGCGGCTTCTCTTCTCTACTCGGGCGGACGTGATGAGCTGTCGCTTCCTCCCTTTCCTCCAGGAGCTCGAGCACGTAGGCGACTATGCTTGGGGAGCGGCAGTCCTCGCCTTCCTCTTTGACACCCTTAGTTCGACGGCGCGTCGGACGATGCTTGGGGGCTTCTCCCGCTTACTCCAGGTGCGACTTTCTTCTCTAGTCTTAATTATGCAACTCTATATGCTTACTGAATGTTGACACGACTTGTGGTACAGGTGTGGGCCTACGTGCACCTACGTGGGTTGGGGAGAGGTGAGGAGACCCGCCCTGGGCTCCTGCCGATCGCGCGGAGGTGGACAGCACCCCGGGAAATGATGGCCTTGAGGAGGCAGGTCCGGGAGCTGCAGGACGACCTGGACACTCTACCGTACACCTCGGTACGCTTCTAGACTCAGACTCTTTAAATACATGCTATTCTTTCAAGATATGATGATGCTGATGCAGTTCCTATTCTTTGCAGGTACGGTGGACTCCTTACACGGAGGAGAGCCCGGAGGGCCAGCCGTGGGTGACCGAGGCCTTGGCCTTCTCTGGCCGGGACGTGTGGCTTCACTGCATGAATGTGGTGGAGCCACTACACTTTAGGTTGGTGATGAGGACCATCAGGGTCTATCAGCCGGCCGTTGAGTTCCCTGTGCCCGAGAAGGCGGGGGAACGAGTGACGAGGATGACCCGGGGACTCCGCGAGGCGTACGACTGGACAGCGAGGAATGCCGAGCAGGTTCCCGACTGCGCCGCGCGAGGGCGAGTGGTGACCGCCCGGGCAGAGAGCGACAGCGCGTACTACACTGCGTACGCACGGCACTACCGGGACCAGGTGTTCCGAGGCGCCCATCGACCGGTACGACTTCTAAACTTAAACTTTGTCTATTATGCTTATGAATGATGCACTAACAAGGACTTTTACATGCAGGTCGACCCCGCAGGACGAGTGGCAGAGTTGCAGGGACTCCTGCACTCTACCATCCAGGAGAGAGACGAGGCCCGACAGGCCCTGGCCCTACTGGTGAGTGCTCTAAACCTAAACTCTTTAAATTATGCAGTTCTATAGGATTATGACTATGCCTATGACTGACCTGGAGTATTTGGATGCAGCGCGCCGAGGGTGTTCAGAGGGCGGGACCAGATGCTCCTTCTTCCTCCTCCGTCCAGACCCCAGCAGATCGAGCCGATCGGGATGCAGACTTCACTCGGATGGTAGAGCGGGCCAAAGCGGCCGAGGTGGCACTCGTGGAGAGGGTACATGAATCTCCATACTTCCTCTTGCTCATTTATGCTTATGAAATGTATGAAATGTGACCAACTGATAGTGATATGTGAATGCAGACGTCCGAGCTGACCCGCCTCCAGGCGGAGCTGGAGCGGGGCCAGGTGGCGGCTCTGGAGGAGGTAGCCCGGGTGCGAGAAGAGGCTGTGCGGAGCCGACCGGTGGACGCAGTGGAGACGGCACTCCTCCGGGCCGAGCTAGAGTGACTACGGGCCGGTGCTACTGAGGCGGACAGTTACCGGGCAGAGGCCGAGCGTTACAGGAGTGAGGCAGAGTAGGCCCGTCTACAAGTTGCCCGGTTGGAGGGCAAGGTGGAGGGTCTGAAGAGGCGAGTCGGGAGCGCAGCAGGGCGACTGCGAGTGGCAGCCACGGCACCCACGGCTCCGTGAGGAGTTACTTCACTAGTTCCTCCGGCCATCGGAGGAACGAGGAGGAGGAGCGGCGCCGGCGACGGCGTGATGAGGCGACCTCAGCGATGCCTCCCCCAAAGAGGCATGAGGGCGGTGGAGACAGTGACGGGGGCCAGGGAGAGGGAGCTGCTTGACTGATTGTACTGGGCCCGTCCTCTGTACATGGTGTGACATGATTAGTGATGTGCCTATCTTTGTTTTTCGTTTGTTTTGTGGATGAATGTATGTATGAGTGGGCGAAATGAGTTTGAGGAGCGCGCTTAGCCAGAGAGAGATGAGCGACGCACACGCCCACTTGAGTGAGATGAGAGACGCACCCGCCGACTTGAGTGAGATGAGAGACGCACCCGCCGACTTGAGTGAGATGAGAGACGCACACGCCGACTTGAGTGAGATGAGAGACGCACACGCCGACTTGAGTGAGATGAGAGATGCACACGCCGACTTGAGTGAGATGAGAGATGCACACGCCGACTTGAGTGAGATGAGAGCGCTAAGTGATTGAGACATGAGAGCAGTAGGTTAATCGGGGGGCAGAGCATATGGACGGTTCTCCCCTAGCCGTTCGTAGATAAGAGCGGTTCCCTAAGGGCCGCTTAAATTATTTGGAACGGTTCCATGAAAACCGTATGAATGGTGGAACGGCGGATTTCAGACCGCACACGTCACCGGGCTCGAGCTTTCTTGGAGAGAAGGACGGTTGATGATGGGCCGTATATGATATGGACGGTCTATCGTAAGACCGTCCAATCCAATATCCTATTTGCCCGAAAGGGGACTCCCTGGAGAGTCCCCAGCCCGAGGGCAAGGCGCTTTGTACTTATCAGAACCCTATCTAAACCCATCCTAGGCTTATCTAGGCCTAATCCTAAGATGTTTAGGCTCCCTAATGAACCCTATAAGTAGTAGGGAGGCCTGAACCCTCAACTCACTCATCCTCCCTTTCCTGAAGCCTAAAAACCTTCGATTCTCGTCACCTCAACATGAAGAGGGCTTATGATGGAAGTCTTGCGGAGGACGCGTTGTTTGAAGGACCGAGGCCGGCTAGAAAGGAGCGGGAAGCGATTCAACGGCTAAGCTTGATTCCTCGACATCTCAGCGCCACCCCTATGAGAGAGGTAAGTTTGATCAGAATATGCTTAGAGTCCATCTTTCAATCTTCCTCTTATATCTCCTTACACCCCTTTGCCTTCTCCTTCTTTTAAGCTTCTTCCCGGCCCGAGACACTTTTCTAGTTTAAAGTGGGTGGCTCCCATGGTCCGTGCATTGCCCCTCGGGGTGACTCATCTTCTCAAATCCTGGCACCTACACTCCCTCCTAGTTTTAGGTCAGAATTACCCTAAACTTTCCTTAGACTAGCATAGTATCTCTGCTCTGATGGAGATTTGGCACCCTCAGACCCACACTTTCTTCTTCCCATCTTTTGAGGCCACTATCTTGCTAGAGGAGGTAGAGACATATTTCGGGCTCCCTAGGTCCAAGGTGGGGGAGGAAGACTTGATATGTCATACCGTTGCCCCTATAGACCCAAAACTCATCCTAGGGGGATTCATACCTGATAGCGGGGATGTTCGTACCTTTATAGGCCCTCGCCACATCCACCTCCTTCCTCTGAGCCAGTGGGTAGTGGAGCATTGCCGGAATAAGTGCGGGTGGATTGAAGCCATAGCCAAAGCTGCGTCCATCTGCCTATGCGGGGCCATCCTTTTCCCTTCAGCCGACCATGTCCTAGAGACTCCTTTACTCAGCACCATCAGCGGCCTTTGGCAGGGGTTTTCCATCTCTCAGGCTGTCTTAGCTTACCTGTACGAGGGTCTTACTTCAGCAGCCTTAGGAGGTCCTCTCTTTGGTTCAATGATCCTATTGGAGTGCTGGATGGGAGTTAGGATGAAGTTTACCCTGAGGGAGGACATTACTTCAGTTAGCAGGATCTTTGGGAGCCATCCCCTTTACTTCATAGGGGGCGTCTTCAGGTTTTCTCCACAGGTTGAGTGCAGGACGGCCGAGCTGAAGACCAGGGACGAGTGGCGCCCGTACATCAACAGGCTGCCCCTGGATAGGTTTGTGATGTGCCCGGACTTCCTCCATGATACCACCATCAGACTACCGAGGAGAGCTGGCTTGGACTTGAGGCTCGTGAGCGACACTACCTTAGCGATGTACAGCCCGCATAGATGCTACCTGCAGATTGGGCTACCCCGGACGGTGCCACCTATACTACCTCACCTTCCCATGCTACAGGCACGGAGGATCGGGACAGAGGAGGACGAGCAGGCGGTCAGGAGTGCGCTGATTATGTGGGAGGTGAGTAGGGTGCGTACCCTACCAGCAGAGGTCGAGGAGACTCCAGAGACTAGACATGCTTATCTTAGGGAGTTGAGAGAGATACGTCCTCGCGGGGATGTCCAGCGGCGGACTGAGTGATTTTCCTTTTGTTTTTATGATGATGTGGGATAGGATTTTACATCCAGACAGCTTGATATATGACATGAATAAGATTTGATGAGATTGAGTTTTGAGCTTTGGAATACGATTATGATGTGATGTAATCGCATAGGCCAACGCGAGGATTGAATATTCATGTGGTCCCGAGCCAACTGCCCTTCCAACCTGCCCCTGCACACATGCAAACATGAAACAGATTAAATCTATTTTAGGCTCAGCCCCTTGCCTACAACAAGTTAGGAGATGACCCTTTCTTGACTTTTGGTCAAGGGGGGTGAGCCTTATTAAATAGGCAAGTGTCAACGTGCGAGAAATGCAGATGAATGCAAGAGGGAAACATGTAAGATTTTGTTGGATTTTGAAATGTTCGATCTTTTTGGGTTTTGGAGTATTTGATTTTTTTTTGGTTTCGAAATATTTGATCTTTTTGGGGTTTTGAAATATTTGATTTTTTTTGGGTTTTGAAATATTTGATTTTTTTTTGGGTTTTGGAATATTTGATTTTTTTGGGTTTTGAAATATTTGATTTTTTGGGTTTTGAAACCAGCTCGGGTCTCAATAACAGGGACCTTCTCGTCTTGCTACGGAATCCCAAGGCCCAGCACGTGCGGGAAGGGGGGACCGCCCGTGCTCGGAGTCAACTTTGCTCGACGGTGCTTCTGCTGAGGCCATACCCGGGGTGGGATTCATTCCTTGGGAAAGTAAAAAAAGATTGAGTAGAGAAGCCGACGATAGGTGTAGGGGTTTTTAGGGCTTGAGTTCTCTTCCCGGGACACCCCCTTTTCAAGGAATCTGGTCTGTTGCGCCGGGACTTTGTATCCGTTATCGAACCTTCACCCGCTCTAGGCACGCATGCGACCGGGCTCATAACGTCCCACGGAGAAACTGTATTGCCACTCTTGCCATGCCTAGTTGCATCCTTTGGGCTTTGTACTTTCGGCTTTATCTTTTGATTTTGCCCCTGTTCTTTTCTCCTTTTTTTTTTCTTTTTGCTTTCCTTTGCTTTCTCTTCTTTTTTTCTTTTGCAGAGTGAGGTCTTAACGGATTGCCCCTATTTGAGACCTCTTTTAACAGGGAATCTGGGTCAGTTCTAGCCCCCTTATTCACCACTTGCCCCTATCTTCAACCGAGAGAGAGGAAATACAAGGATTTCCACCTTCCCCGAGCATGGCCAAAGGAGAAACGGTGTCGGGTAGCATGAGAGAATACCGTACCACGGGGTCGTGTAGTGTGTGAGATGCTGGACCTGGGTCCTCCTTTCGCAATTTGGTGGGGTATGCCCTGCCATCGAGCCGTTCACTGGTTTTATTTTTATGGATGAAAATGCTTTAAATACAGCCCATTCCACGGGTTTGGCAATTCCTCCCCCTCCGAGTTAATTAGACGATTGGCATTGCCTGGATAAGCTTCTTTGATTACGAAGGGCCCTTCCCAGTTGGGTTGCAACTTAGACCTGGGGCCCGCTGACCTGATGAATTTGCGTTTTAAAACCATATTACCCACTTGAAATTTCCTCTCAATGACCTTCTTTTGGAAATATCACGAGACACGCTTTTGATATACTGAAACATGATTGGCCGCATTCAACCTCTTCTCGTCTAAGAGTTCCAGTTGGACTAGCAACGCCTCTTGATGTTCGTCAAGATTAAGTTCCTTATCCAGCTGCACCCTTAGGGAAGGGATTAGAATTTCATACGGGAGCACCGCTTCCATTCCATAGGTGAGGGCGAAGGGCGTCTGCCCTGTGGGAGTGCGGACGGAAGTGCGGTAGGCCCATAGAGCTTCTATCAATTTGTCGGCCCAATCAGCAAATTTATGTGATTCGCATGTTTTCTTGATAATTTTGAGAAGGGTCCTATTCGTGGCCTCAGCCTGGCCATTACCTTGGGGGTAGTATGGTGACGAATGATGCAAAACTATATTGAATTTCTTACAGAGGTCTTGGAGTTCTTGTGAGATGAATTGAGGCCCGTTGTCGGTGACGATGCTGCTTGGTACTCCGAACCGCGAAATAATGTTCTTCATGATGAAGCGGCATACTGTGGTGGCTTTGATTTCTGCATAAGCTTCAGCTTCGGCCCACTTGGTAAAGTACTCCGTAGCCGTCAGAATGAAGGATTTCTATTTAACAGCAGAGTTCGGATCACCGAGGGGTCCGATGATGTCAAATGCCCACATAGAAAATGGCTAGGGGGCCGTAATAGGATGAAGAGAAGAGGCCGGAGCGTGGATTTTGTCGGCATGGATTTGGCACTGAAGACACCTACGGACATAGGTGGAGCAATCTTCTTCTAGGGTTGGCCAGTAATAGCCCTGCCTAAGAATCTTCTTTGCCAAGGCCTGTCCGTTCACATGCCCTCCACACTCGCTAGAGTGGGCTGCTTCCACGACCTTCCAAGCTTCTTCGTCATCTAGGCACCTCATTAGAACTCCACTCAAAGCCCGCCTATACAATTCACCGGCGATGATCGTGTATCTGGCGGCGACTCTTCTAATGGCTCTTCGTTGCTCAGCATTGGCTGTTTCCGGAAATGTACCATCCTTGCAGTATTGCTCGATCTCATAAAACCACGGCAATTCTTCCTCTTCAATGATCTCCTCGAGCTCAGTCAATGAAACCTCTTTTATTTCCTCCCTTTCTATTTTCTTCTCTACGGACATCCTAAGATTGTTGAACCAGGGATCCTGCAGGGAAGGAACGTCTAGCCTTTGGACCACAATGGTCTCAGTGGCGCGACTTAGGTGGAGTGATAGGGAAGAGGCGAGCGACGCAAGGGCGTCGGCCAAGATATTCTGAGAGCGAGGAGTGTGAATATAGACGAGTTTCCTGAATTGCCTGGCCAAGAGCGTGACCAGATCCTGGTAGGGTTTGAGCTTAGGATCGCGGGTGCGGTAGGTTGACAAAACTTGACGCAGCACCAGCTGGGAGTCTCCTATGATGTTTAGGTATCGCGCGCCCAAGATGTAGGCGTGCTTCAGACCAGCAAGGAGAGCCTCATACTCGGCTATATTGTTGGTGGCGAGGAATGAGAGTTGATATGCCACGGGGATGGTTACCCCTTCTGGAGTAAGGAGAACGGCGCCGACTCCGCTGCCCTGGGAATTAAGGGCACCATCGAAGTGCAGGGACCAAAAAGGAAGATGAGTGATCACCGCCAGGTGTTCATCGGGGAATTCGTCCTGAATGGAATCAGTGCGAGGGATAGGAGAATGAGCCAGGTGCTCGGCAATAGCATATCCCTTGATTGCTTTCTGCATGATGAAGGTGCTGTCGAACTGGGAGAGAAAACTTTGCCAGCGAGCTAGCCGGTTAGAAAGGATCGGCTTTTCCAACAGGTAACGGATGGGGTCCATTCTAGAAATGAGCCTAACCTCGTGGGCAAGAAAATAGTGTTTAAGCTTCTGCGCTACCCACACTAGTGCGGCACAGGTCTTCTCCATAGCAGTGTACTTGGATTCAGCAGGATTAAATAACCTTGAGAGATAGTACGCCGCCCTTTCTCTTCCTTCATCGTCTACCTGTGCCAAAACAGCTCCTAGGGAGTCCTCAATTACAGAAATGTACAAGATCAGGGGTTTCCCGGGGACGGGTGGTTGTAGAACCGGGGGATTAGAGAGGTACACCTTGAGTTCCTCATAGGCCTTTTGACATTGTTCATTCCATTCAAATTTCGTGCCTGCCTTTAACAATTCATAAAACGGGCGGCATCTTTGCGAATGCTGAGATATGAATCTCCTGATAAATTGCAAACGCCCGATCAAACCTCGAAGCTCAGTGACGTTCTTCGGCGGTGGCATTTCCATGACGGCCTTTGCCTTGTTTGGATCGATCTGAATCCCCCGTTTACTAACTATAAACCCGAGCAATTTCCCTGATGCAACTCCGAACACACACTTCTTTGGATTCATCTTTAACTTGTATTCCCTAGCCCTTTGCAATACCTTGGCTAGAATGGCGGGGTGCTCTTCTTGTGACCTTGATTTGACTAAAATATCATCCACATAAGCTTCTAAATAAACATGCATCATATCGTGGAAGATAGCCATCATCGCTCTTTGGTAGGTGGCACCTGCATTTTTCAACCCAAATGGCATAATGACGTAGCAGTATGTGCCCCAAGGTGTGGTGAACGAGGTCTTTTCTTGATCCTCCGGAGCCAAAAGGATTTGGTTATACCCCGAGTAGCCGTCCATGAAGGAGAGGGCTTCGTACCCAGCTGTATTATCGACCAAGACGTCGATGTGAGGAAGTGGAAAATCATCTTTTGGGCATGCCTTGTTTAAGTCCCTGAAGTCAATACAGATTCAAATTTTTCCATCCTTCTTCATCACAGGGACTATGTTTGCCACCCATTGCGGGTACAGTACCACTCTAATGAACCTGGCCTTATGCAATTTATCGACTTCTTCCTTAATCCTCAAGGCCATCTGCGGGTGAAATCTCCTTGCCTTCTGTTTAACGGGCGTTGCCCCTGGTTTGAGAATTAGCCTGTGTTCGACCAATGCGGGGTCAAGGCCCGGCATGTCTTCGTAGGACCAGGCGAAAGAATCGCTGTACTCCCTCAAGACTTTGACAAGTTCCTCTTCGACTGAAGGAGGGAGATTGGCGGAAATAAGTATGGGCCTGGGGTCCTCTACTGTTCCGAGGTTAATTTCTTTAGTGGATTCATCCACTGCTACGGAAGGCTCGTCGAACTTCTTCAAGCCTTGGGCATATAGGTCGGCAGTGTCATCCATTTCATCTTCCTCATCATCTACTGGGTCTTTCTCATTCACAATTTCAAATACTCCTAATCCATCATTACTCCATACCTCATCAATTCCCTCATCATCTTCCAGGATAATTGCGGTCTCTACAAATTCCGGACACTTCAACAGAACATGACATCTCCCAGCCAAATCTTGTAGAAACCTATCGGGGATGGTTTTGGGAGGGCGCGTTACGGCAGGTGCCGCAGACGTGGATGGGCTGACAAAACTCGAACTAGACTCTACCCTGACTGACTCGACCATCCTAGAAGACTCTGTACACTGTACATCTGATCTAGGGGAGAAGAAATCTACCGGAAAAGAAATAGGGGTCTCGTGCCCCTGGGAATCTGGGTAGAACATAGCGTAATCTTCCATGGAGACCTCCGTTTTGAAATTGGCATTTTTTTTTGGAGGCCGGAGGTGATCACACAATAGGAGGAAGAAGGCGGAGGAGGAGGAAGTTGCATGGGGAACAATTATGGGAAGATGCAGTCAAAGAAAGGGTCAGAAGACTTAAACCACATTTCATGGAGCTGAGCTCCTGGAGGAGGAGGAGTGAATAGGGTTGATAGATCAATGGGCGGGCAGCGCCCGCAAGCACATGGAACGAATAGGATTTCGGGTCTCTCCGCAAAGTACGGGTCGACCAGGAGTGGAGGGGAACGGGGAACAGAATCCAACCGTTGAAACCAGGAAGTGAGACGGGATGGGGACATAGAATAAGTAGCGGCGGAGCTCCCCGTCTTCCGGGGCCCCTGGCGGGCCAATGGCATCGGAGGGCGCTTTACCAGTTGCGTCTCCTTCTTCTTTGGGTCACCCTCTTTTTCACAAAACATCCTTGTAAAGCATTCAGAAAGGTCTTCCACGTCACCGGCTAGCCCTTGCGGTGATGGTGGCGGATTGGCAACAGCACAAGCTTCATCTATCTTTTCTTCAAGGCTGGATGGCGAGGTCTTCAAGGTGCCGGGCTGCAACGGACCCTTCACAAAATGTTGTCGGTAATCCCAGGTCAACGGCCCAGAGTCCCCAAGCATTGACATGGAGGATTCATGGTAGCCAAGGCCCCGGCGGCCCATCTTCCTTCCCTTGGGAACGGGGTTAGTTCGGCCCTGCAATTGTGCGCCGAGTCCTCGGCCTGGCTGATAGCCCAATTTTAGAATTAGGTGCCACCCTTTAGAGTCTCTCATTTTGGGCTTGACCTTCACATTGATTGGTGCAGCGGTGGGCTTGCGTGACGCATACGCCCACGAATAGTTTAAGTCCATGACAGATAGAACAGGTCTGTTACTCGGCCACAGTGTGGGCAGAATCTTGGCCGCTATGGCGTCAACGTTTTGAACTGTGGAGACACTTTTCACCTTGACCACTCGCCCTTGGAACGGGAACTTCAGGCACTGGTTGGCGGTCGAGGGGACGGCGTTCAAACTATTCAACCATGGACGACCCAGAATGGCTTTGAACATTGGGTCTATGTCCAACACATAAAATTCTACATCCATCACTAAGGGCCCTAGCTCGGCCTGTACAGTTACCACCCCATGACAAGCACGTCTGGAGTTATCATATGCGGCTATCGTGGTTGGTGTCGGCTTGAGCATGTCCTATGATATGTTACAAGCACGAAGGGTACTCAATGGGCAGACATTTATCGACGCCCCTGTATCCACAAGGGCGGATTCCACGGCCGTTTTGTTTAGAGAGATGGTAATACATAACGGCATCTGCCGTGCCTCAGGAGGAGCTAGCTCTGACTCAGCAAATGTAATAGAGGGCCCCTTTGTGATCGTGGCCAAGACCGCGGGCAGGCTATCCATTGCCACATCTTCGCTCACCATAACTTTCTGTAGGAAGATTTTCAGGGCGTCTTGGTGGAGCGGCGACCTCTTGATTAGTTCTAACACTGAGATTTTAGCCGGCAGTTGGTCTAAGTGCTGTAATAAGTCATATCTTGTGCCCGGCACCGGGTCCATCTCTTCTGGTTCAACTGTAGGGGAGGAAACTGTAGGGTTTGGTGCAGATGCACCTGGGGAAGGAAAAATTCTTTGGAAAGGACGCCCGCTCTGAAGGGCGCACTGTGAAGCTTGCACGGCCTGGACTGGACCCCCGCTTGGCCTGGTGGGGCAGGTGAATGGCGTGGAGGTGGGGGTGAGGATGACTGAAGTGGGTTTAATGGGCCCTGGTGGAGGGGAAATGGGTGAAGGGTTAAGCTTAGGGGAATTGATGGGAGGCGTGGCGGGTGGTGGTGAAGGAGCGGAGGGGAATATGGTGGGCCTAAGAGGCGACGCGGAGGAAGTGACGAGTGGTGTGGCGGCCGGAACGGCGGGTCTAAGAATGGAGGGGATGGTAGGTGTGGGAGAGTAGTGGTGGTGTAAGGCCAAGAGATGGGCGGGGGTCTCATCATCAAATGTCCACCCAGCGTTGGGGGCTGGGCGCTGGACCATATTCACTTGTGCTGGGGCCGGTGCCGGCGGCGGCTGTTGTTGCTGAGGAGCGGGCTGATGTATTGGCATGGGATTTTGATGGATCCCAAGGTCTTGCTACTGCGGTTGAAGTTGCTGTTGCTGCTGGGGCGCCGCCTGCTGCGGCCTGGCCTGTCTGTGCCTCTGCTTGATATCCTCAATTAACTGGTGCATCTGGGCCCAATCAATCCTCTGGCCCTCATGCAAATCATACACCAGGTCTCTGAACTGGTAGCATCGCTCTATCGTGTGTCCGGGTTGCCGATGGAATATACAATACCGGGATTGGTCGGCAGCCAGATTCCAGTTCGGGCGTTCAGGAGGCAACTGGAGGTCACCAGTATACATTAGAGAAGAGAAAATATCTGGCAAGGTCTCCGGAAGAGGGGGGTAATGAGCCCTTTTTGGAGCTGGTCGAGCAGAGCCGTAGGTGGGGGGTGGAGGAACACTATTGTATTGCGGGGGGCGCTGAGGCTGTTGGGGTGGCGGAGGTGCTTGTTGAGGATATTGCGGGACTTGGAAGGCAGGCTGTGGAACTGGCGGAGCGGCGAACTGGGGGTTACGCTGAGGCGGTGGGAAGCGGGGTGGAGTGGCTTGTTGGGGGAACTGATGATGAGGGCATCTCCCGACACCCCTCTAGCTTTGATCGCCTGCACACTCTTGATATAGATTGATCATGGTCTACACTTGTTATCTTCATTTCCCAAGTTTCATTTTATGTATTTTCTTTTTATTGAGTCCTATCTTATGTATTTTCCTTTATTGAGTCATATGGTTTTAGTCCATTTCCCTTGTTATGTTTAATTGGGCCTTATTACTTTAGTTATGGGCCCATAGGATTGAGTCTAGGATATGCTCGGTCTTTTATCTTATTGTCAAGGGTATTTTGGTCATGTAAAGAATGGTTGCCTATATATAGGCCCCATCTCTCCTCTTGTATTCAACTTTTGATGAATATTGAAGAAAACCCTTTCAAACTCTCTCAATATCTCTCTCTCTCTCTCATTATCTCTCCATTCTCTCTCCTCCTCTCTCTAAATTTCGAAATTCACTCTCTCTCCTCCCCCTCTCAACCACTTCCAACCCCCACCTACCTCCATTAACTCCCCACAACTTCCCACAACCCCTCTTTAATCCTCACCTAGTCCCAAGGAAGTTCCACCACTCAAAACCCCACCCTCCAACCACCACCTACCCCTTTCACTTCCCTAAGCATATCTCCACCTTCCCAAGGCTGAATTAACTCATTCCAAAGCCCAAATTCGAATCTCCCCTTCCCTCCTTGCTCCCTAGGTCGCACCCCTCCTCTCCCCTCAAGCCAAGTTCACCCCCTCCTCTCTTCTCCACTCCAGCTTTGTGTGCAGGCCGACCTGCAGTTTAGCACTCTGTTGCAGCGACGTCCACGACTGCATCCTGGTTCTGCTGGTGGCGTGGCCTAACTTTCTGGAAAGGCCTCCCTGTGCTCTTCGCAGGCGAGGTGGAATCACTCCATTCTGAGTTCGTGGCCGTCCGTGAAGGCTGTTCTTCCCCGACTGCGCAGAACCTCTCAGACCAGGAGCCAGAGCGGCAGAGAAGACTCTCCCACGACAAACCTTGAAGGAACCAGTCTTCTAGGTCTTCTACAAAGTTCTTCCTCCCCCTGTCAGCGTCCAGGAACAGAAGGCGGAACCCCGTTTGGCATCCGAAAACCAGAGATACCAATTTTCTACCACACCCACGCTGGTCTGCCTCCTCACAGTCTGCACCGACCACTGTCCACTTCTCTGGACACCCAGCTCATCTCCAACATCAGAAGACTTTGCCGTTTATTTTGCTGCAAAGTAGACTCGTCCACGATTCCAACGAGTCTAGCGGTGCCAAATTTGGAGCTCAGGAGCGATCGTGGCAGCTTCTGCAACCTGCTGTTTCAGACTGAGCTCGGCCAGAGACCAGAGCTGCATCCATCTTCCAGTCGCTGGAGCAGTCAGCCCCCAGATCAGAACGTCGTCCAAAAAATTCAAGCCACACCCCTCTCCGGTTAGCAAGCTTTTGGCGCAAGTTTCATGAGATTCCAAGTTCGGTGGAATTATTGGCAGCATCGAAATCGTCCCTCTGTCCAGAATTACAGAAGCTAGGCAGAATCGGCAAAGCTCGGAAAGTCGACTCTATCTCGCTCGTTCCCCTCCCCGCTTGGCCGGCTGAAGGCCCCTCCCTGCGTGGAGGTAATTTTTGGTTGTAATACATTAACCCCCACCCCAAGATCCCCCCCTTGCAAGGGGCGTAGTGCTGTACCTCTTCACATTTTCAGGTCAAGCTCCATCGCCGCGGCGATCGGGTGTATACCCTCGCCTCCCGGCGCGCCCTCGTCTCCGAACGGGATCAGTGTCTTCACACCGATCAGGTGAGCTTCTGATCACACCCTTGTAGCTTCATTTCTGCAAATGTAGTATTGCCTTGAATGCCCGTCGGACGGTAAGAGAGTGCTCGGAATTCATTTTAAGCAATATCGTGCCCACCGCGGCCCGTGAGTGAGTGCCACCCCACACCCCGCCTTGCGGGCCAGCCACCCACAAAGTTGGGACTCCCAGGCCCATTGGAGGTCAGCCTTAGCATTGTAAGTCCATTAGGACAATTGGGTCCCGCCTCGGACCCTCACCATCATCTCCCGGACCCACCGGGTGAACGTGTGAACCGAGTGAGCAGAAATCGTCGTTGTGAGAATCATTGAGCGCTTGTATGCTTGCGGGTCTAAGTCCTAGGGTCACCTTATCATATTTAGTGGTCTTTAGGCTGTGCCACATCAAGTGGTATCAGAGCGGTCATAGGCTTGTCCTTACAAGTCTAGTCTTGGGTCACACTAAGTCTTTCATAGGTGCATCCGCACACCCTTGCATAGCCCACCCAACCTTGCATGACCACTCGTAGTGGTACTCGCTTTCAACCCAATACTACATCTTCCAATCCCACAATGAATCCAAAACCCGAAGGGATGCCTACCACTAACACTCATGACTTCAACTACTTCATGAAAGCCTTGACCTATGCCAATGAGCGACTTGATAACATATCGGGCCGACTCAACCAACTTGGAAAAAATAGGCCCGCCCTAAGGACGGACGATAGGATGGCCCCTTTCCCACTTCCCACCTTTGATGGGACCTCTCCTAGCAAATATTTAGATTGGGAAGCTACAATGGACCAATACTTCAATTGGTATCATATTTCCGAGGATGAAAAGGCATGGGTTGCCAAAATACAACTAACCAAAAGGGCTCAAACTCATTGGTGTAAAATTGAGGGCTTAAGGATAATTAGACGGGAAGCTCCCCTCACCACATGGGAGGACATGAAGGATCAACTAAGGGCTAGGTATGTGTCCCCATCCCACTCGGATCACCAAAACCCAAGGAGCACTCCCACTCCTCCCACCCCACCCGTCCAAACCCTTATCACTAAAACCCAAGTACCTAAGACCTCCACCTCCCCACCTAACCCCATGAGGTCCCCCACATCCCAACCAAAACCCCCTTCCCTAACCTACACTAGTCAAGCCCCTTTAGCCCCCACTTCCACCCCAAGTGATCCCAAGGGCAAGAGACCCCTAACCAACCCAATTCCCTCCATGGTGACCACCACTCATCCAACCCTCACCATTAAAAACCATGTGGACACCATGTCCACCCCTCCACCAAGGCCCATAATGGCCACCACCCCAAAACCCAAAACCCCTCACCCAACCCACCTCCCGCTTCCTACACCAATCTTACCCCAAATTAGGCCTCCACTACTTCCACTCCCAAGTCCAACCCATGTCCAACCTTGCTCACCTCCTCGAGTGCGCCATGCCTCGACTAACACCAACCCACCCACCATAGACCTTCCTACCCCATTGTCCTTAGGAGTTGCAACCCACACACCTACCCAAGTGGAGAGGGATACCAATTCGGATCCACCTCCCAAAATCAAGGAAATCCAAGGGCCATACAACTCACCCACCCCTCCTAACCTAGTTCCTCAAGAGCTATACACCCTTCCCCATGACACCATCACCATAGATAAGTCCATATTCCTATGGCTCAAGCGAGGCCTCACCATTCCTAGTTTACAACCAAGCCACCTACTCATGGGACATCAATCCCAACTCATTCCCACTCAGCCTCATGTCACTTATCAAACCTCCTATTGTGTAGAAGATTTGGGAGACTTAGTGGCCTACCTACATTGGCAAGTCCACTTGACCGATATGCTAGCCATGAGGCCATCAGAGTCTAGCACCATTAGCCTAGCTTACCCCACCATTGGCTCCATCACTTCCATCTACACCAATGGCCAATTTACAAGTGAGATCATACTCCTTCTTCCCATGGAGGAGGAACCCATCCTAGTCTACTCCCCAACCATTGAGATCCCAAGTACTTTGATTGGCCAACCCATTAGCAACCTTGGCCCAATTATCTTAGAGAGAGATGATTCGCCATTTGAGGACCTTGAGAACATGGAGTACCCCTACCTAGGTGACCCTTACCATAATCCCTTTGACCCTTTTCTATGGGAGCCTAAATCTCCATGTGACCCACTTTCCCTATTCACCACCCACCTCACCTTACCCACATCGCCCATGTCGACCCAAACTCCTCCCTTCCTAGAATCGGGTTACAACATGAGAGCCTTGACCTTAGGCAACAAACACCTTGGGATTGATGAAGTGCCCCACCCCATAACCACGTTCGTAGATCCCTTCGACCCATTCACGTGGACGTTCAAAAGACATCCCACATCTATGCACATGGAAGTCACCTTTGGGATAAACATGCATGTGTCCAGGCCTACCACACCATTTGACATGATTTATAAGTCGGGTACATTCATCCACATCACCCACATGTCAAGTAGGCAGCATAAGTGGACCATATTCAGATGTATTGGCCCACCTTCATTCATCATGAGTCTTAAGCATGATAGGAGCATACATGGATGTCCGGGTCCCCCGACATTTATCACACCCATGCATAAAAGGTTCATCTATGGATGTCCCGGCCCTCCTAAGACTACCACAGTCTTCATAGCATCAAAGTGTGATCGGTCTTTATTTGGCTGCCCAGGTCCACCTTGGCATACGCATTCTCGCAAGCATATAGGAAGGATCAATGAGACTTACAAAAGGCGGGCAGATGCTCATCGGCGCCACTACGAGTTCCAAGTGGGAGACTCGGTGATGGTGAGGACGGAGCAGCTCCTTCCGGGACCTGCCTCCAAGTTGAGGGCACGGGGTTTGGGACCCTTTCGAGTTCTACGACGACTTGGCAGCAATGCTTATGAGCTTGACCTACCAGAAAGCTATGGGGTGCACCCTACCTTCAGTGTGGCGGACCTGGTACCCCACAAAGGCCCCGCGGTGGAACCCAGTGAGGAGCTTGAGCCTTTACCCCCCCTTATGAGAGACACTCCCGGAGGGACTCCACTTTCTAGCTTGAGAGACCGACGAGAGCAGGTAGAGGCAATACTGGATGAGCAGAGTATCATTACGAGGCACAGGGTGTATCAGCGCTATCTGGTTAGGTGGAAGAGCCGTCCCCCGATCGAGGATACATGGGTGAGTCGGGAGGATTTGATATGCTTGGATCCCGACATGATGGAGCAGTACGACAGCCAGGCAGACCCATACTCGACAGGGTCGAGCTCTCCCCACCCCGGGGGATTTGATGAGGGCATCTCCCGACACCCCTCTAGCTTTGATCGCCTGCACACTCTTGATATGGATTGATCATGGTCTACACTTGTTATCTTCATTTCCCAAGTTTCATTTTATGTATTTTCTTTTTATTGAGTCCTATCTTATGTATTTTCCTTTATTGAGTCATATGGTTTTAGTCCATTTCCCTTGTTATGTTTAATTGGGCCTTATTACTTTAGTTATGGGCCCATAGGATTGAGTCTAGGATATGCTCGGTCTTTTATCTTATTGTCAAGGGTATTTTGGTCATGTAAAGAATGGTTGCCTATATATAGGCCCCATCTCTCCTCTTGTATTCAACTTTTGATGAATATTGAAGAAAACCCTTTCAAACTCTCTCAATATCTCTCTCTCTCTCTCATTATCTCTCCATTCTCTCTCCTCCTCTCTCTAAATTTCGAAATTCACTCTCTCTCCTCCCCCTCTCAACCACTTCCAACCCCCACCTACCTCCATTAACTCCCCACAACTTCCCACAACCCCTCTTTAATCCTCACCTAGTCCCAAGGAAGTTCCACCACTCAAAACCCCACCCTCCAACCACCACCTACCCCTTTCACTTCCCTAAGCATATCTCCACCTTCCCAAGGCTGAATTAACTCATTCCAAAGCCCAAATTCGAATCTCCCCTTCCCTCCTTGCTCCCTAGGTCGCACCCCTCCTCTCCCCTCAAGCCAAGTTCACCCCCTCCTCTCTTCTCCACTCCAGCTTTGTGTGCAGGCCGACCTGCAGTTTAGCACTCTGTTGCAGCGACGTCCACGACTGCATCCTGGTTCTGCTGGTGGCGTGGCCTAACTTTCTGGAAAGGCCTCCCTGTGCTCTTCGCAGGCGAGGTGGAATCACTCCATTCCGAGTTCGTGGCCGTCCGTGAAGGCTGTTCTTCCCCGACTGCGCAGAACCTCTCAGACCAGGAGCCAGAGCGGCAGAGAAGACTCTCCCACGACAAACCTTGAAGGAACCAGTCTTCGAGGTCTTCTACAAAGTTCTTCCTCCCCCTGTCAGCGTCCAGGAACAGAAGGCGGAACCCCGTTCGGCATCCGACAACCAGAGATACCAATTTTCTACCACACCCACGCCGGTCTGCCTCCTCACAGTCTGCACCGACCACCGTCCACTTCTCTGGACACCCAGCTCATCTCCAACATCAGAAGACTTCGCCGTTTGTTTTGCTGCAAAGTAGACTCGTCCACGATTCCAACGAGTCTAGCGGTGCCAAATTTGGAGCTCAGGAGCGATCGTGGCAGCTTCTGCAACCTGCTGTTTCAGACTGAGCTCGGCCAGAGACCAGAGCTGCATCCATCTTCCAGTCGCTGGAGCAGTCAGCCCCCAGATCAGAACGTCGTCCAAAAAATTCAAGCCACACCCCTCTCCGGTTAGCAAGCTTTTGGCGCAAGTTTCATGAGATTCCAAGTTCGGTGGAATTATTGGCAGCATCGACATCGGCCCTCTGTCCAGAATTACAGAAGCTAGGCAGAATCGGCAAAGCTCGGAAAGTCGACTCTATCTCGCTCGTTCCCCTCCCCGCTTGGCCGGCTGAAGGCCCCTCCCTGCGTGGAGGTAATTTTTGGTTGTAATACATTAACCCCCACCCCAAGATCCCCCCCTTGCAAGGGGCGTAGTGCTGTACCTCTTCACATTTTCAGGTCAAGCTCCATCGCCGCGGCGATCGGGTGTATACCCTCGCCTCCCGGCGCGCCCTCGTCTCCGAACGGGATCGGTGTCTTCACACCGATCAGGTGAGCTTCTGATCACACCCTTGTAGCTTCATTTCTGCAAATGTAGTATTGCCTTGAATGCCCGTCGGACGGTAAGAGAGTGCTCGGAATTCATTTTAAGCAATATCGTGCCCACCGCGGCCCGTGAGTGAGTGCCACCCCACACCCCGCCTTGCGGGCCAGCCACCCACAAAGTTGGGACTCCCTGGCCCATTGGAGGTCAGCCTTAGCATTGTAAGTCCATTAGGACAATTGGGTCCCGCCTCGGGCCCTCACCATCATCTCCCGGACCCACCGGGTGAACGTGTGAACCGAGTGAGCAGAAATCGTCGTTGTGAGAATCATTGAGCGCTTGTATGCTTGCGGGTCTAAGTCCTAGGGTCACCTTATCATATTTAGTGGTCTTTGGGCTGTGCCACATCAACTGAACGGCCTGGACTTGCTCGTTAATTTGTACCCCCTCAGTGACGGGGCCCTGGGTTTTCTTGGTGGCTTTGGGTTTCTGGGCCTCGAATAAAGAATGGATGGGGGAGTCTTTAAATTGGGTCTGAATAAACCTAGCTCTGCTGTATAGTTGGTGCATGTTTGAAATGTCATTCATTGCCAGAATGTTTCTGAAAGTTGGCGTAGCATTGGAAATCAACAACTTCACTTTTTCCACTTCCGGAATCTGCCCGGGCACCCGTGAGGCCATCTGTCTCCAGCGGTCCGCATAGGTTGCGAAGTCTTCCTCCGGCTTCATCCTCTCCGCCACCAGGTCAGTGAAAGAGTACTCGGGTCCGACCCGATCCTGAAACCTCTGTATAAACCTCTCCTTGACGGTCTTGAAATTCTCAGCCTCCTCCATAGGCAAGGTGTAGAACCATTCCAACGTGACCCCCTCCAGAGACCGACGGAACAAATAGGCCATCAAACGATCATCCTGCTGGAACTGCGCAGACTCGTACAAGAACTCCCGGACATGGATGAATGGGTTGCCGTTCCCATCGTATTTGCGGTACACGGGGAGCTCCGACTGGGAAGGAAGACGTAGGTCCCTGAAGTTAGGGATAGGGACATCAGCTAGAGATTGCGGGCCGACCCGCTTGTGGAGGAGATCAATTTGTTGCTGCATAGCAGCCCACTTGTCAAGAATTTCCCGTTCCCGGGAAGGAGGGGGAGGAGCAAGAGGAGCGGCACCTGGATAGGTGACCAAAGGATAAACTGACGAAGGAGGCGGCCCGTAAGAGGGATAACGGGCTGAGGAAGGGCCCATATCCGTATGAGCCACCTGGGCCGCCCCTGACTGTGACCTAGCGAAGTCCGCCAGGGCCATGAGGGCCTGAGGCGATGGAGAAATTGTAGGGTACGACTCAAGATAAGGAACAGAGGGGATCGGGGATTTTCCATTATCAAGTTGCTGATGGACCGATGTGGACGCTTGGCCCATTTCTATATTGGGATAGCGAAGGTTCTGAGGGCGGACCGGAGTAAGGTCAATGGGAGCCACAGAGGTGGTCCCGACCACAGGAGATGAAGTGGCGACACTGGCCGTGGCATGAGCCGGAACTGAGGCCGGGGCATCGCCCCCTTGCAAAGCTTGTCTGATGAGATGGAGTTGGGTGGGGTCCAACTGGGCCATCATATCGAGGATCATACTGGTTCAATTCTGATTGGGCGGGTTTGAAAAAGAGGGCCAGGGACCCTCGCCCAGAGAGGTCGGGAGTGAAGGGGCCGTCCCCTCTCCCCCTTGCAAGTGGGTGACCCTAGGTGGGTCCTCAAGGAGACCACGAGGAAGGGAATCCTCGTGGGCCTGAGAGAAGTCATACGACGACATGGAAGAAGAAGAATCGAACAAGGGGTTGGAGTAGGAATGGAAATAAGAGTCAACCCTAGGAGATGATCGTGGGGGCAGAAGGCAGCCCCACATACACCAAGACACTTGCTACTAGAACAAGCAACACTAAATCAATCAAATCTACCAATCAAGTAAGAAGCATATAATGGAGCGAGATGAGAGCAGAATCACTCAGTAATGCAATCAAGTTCTTAAAATGATGCTCGTCAATTCCTTATATCTTTGGGTTTGAACCTTAGTGGATTAATGAAAATATCAATTCTCTCGACCACTAGGTGCCTGATTGGGATGAGAAACGAGGAACTGTGTGACCCTATCGGGACCTCTCACTCGCGAATGCAACCCTAGACTGGGGTGGATACGGTACAACCTGCCCGGCGTCCGTGTGGGAATCCACGGCTCACGAGGGCTTACGGAGGTCCTCAGCAAGGTCCCTAGTCGGCTCCAAGGAATATGGAGACGAGAGGAAACCCTACCTCGGTAGGAATGCAACTAATATGGGAAGATGTCGATGCTCCTATGCGCACCGGAGTGCATGCACAAACTAGCCTAGCAGCTATCAATCAATGAGCGAGTATACACATGAGTAGTAAAAACATGGTGATGCAATGACAATAAGATGGCAGGGGGAGCCAATGAACAGCACCAGGAGCAATATGTATATCAGCCAAAAAAAACTAAGCAAGATGAAATAAATGCACTGCGACAGGAGATGTGCGGTCCTCCTCTGACCGCTCTAAGTACACAGGCGGTTAATACCCAACCGTAGTTGATGGGAGGAAAGCAAGGGAAATACCAGACAGACGGTCGATAGTCAACCGCTCACGTACTTGAACCGCCGCCTCACAGCCGTGTATCTGCCACCCAAAAAGTACAGCGTACCTATGCCTGAGCGCGGGACGGCTGTGTGAAAGCCGCTCAAACGGATGGACGGCGTCCAGGGAGCCGTCTGCAACAGGAAAGGCCGGGGTAGATAAACCTGATGGCAGAGTATATGAGCAGTGGAGTATCAACCGTGCGTATTGGTAGACGGCCCTAGACGAACCGCGTGTCCGCCAGAGGACAGGAACCGCATCCAACCTGTAAATCACTCCAAGAAGGAAACCTTGACAACGACTAAGAAGGGTCAGCAACTCAAAAGCACGACGGGCATTAGGCGTCCCACCGTGATCGCCACAAAAGGGGTGTAGATATATATTTTTCTCCTCTCTCCCTTTCACTACGGGTCAAAGTGCGTCAAGTGCATGAGACAAATGAGAGAAAGAAGAGAAGATAGGGAACAAAGCAGAGTACCGTGATCGCCACCAAGATGCCGTATGCGATAGGCACGCCGTACCTTGGAAAATGGGGAGACAGTCACCTTAGTGCAGCGCTGAAGAATGAACGGCTCCCTTAGAACCGCCCTACGTTGCGCGGTCTTACGATAGACTGCCCCAGGACGCTGCGAGGGACGCGGGAGGAACTGCTGTAGTGAGATGGACGGCGCTAGAGGGACCGCGTTCCACGGAAGAACGGTCGTTGATGCACCGCGCGTACCGTTGAACGGCCGGAGGATAGCCGCTCAGTACCTTCACTCAGCAAGTTGAGAAGGGCTCGACCTCCACCCTCTCCGGCCGGCCAGAGGGGATGGGCCTCGTGCTGATTAAGTGCTGACCTGCGAAACAATGTAGAGACACAGAAGAGACACCTAGATTAGACCTAAATAATGTAGTATGCATTCAAACGAGAAGAATTAAGCATAAACAAATGAAAAGGGGAATACCTGGGGGGTTTTAAACCCCTAGGGTGACAAAAAACGGGATGGTTGTGTGCATGATAATGAGAAGGAGGGGGTACGCGGGTGAGAAACAATGCATGCAATGAAGGAAAACGACAAAGCTACGGAACGAAAGACTACGAAGACTGGGCTACTCCCTTGACCGGAGGCTCGTGCGGACATGGAGAGCCTCCCTCCTTGGTGCTAGGTCGCTCAAAAATGCGGCAGGGCTTCGCCGTCGACCAAAATCTCCCCCCCTTTTGACGTCCGGCCGTAGGGTCTATTTATAGAACCTAGAAGGCCAGCCTCGAAATCAGGGTTTAGAGACTTTTTCAGGTCGAACTCTCAAAAGATAATTCGTAGATAATATCATAATCTTCCATCCAGATGAAACGGCATCAAAAATGGTTGATTATCCGCGGAGAAATCATCAAAATAAGTTGGGGATAAAACCATGGAATAAAAGGGATAAAATCATTTGAAAATCGACAGCCGACGTTTTGTACGGTCTTACGATAGGCCGCTCAATGGATGGGCGGTCTTATTCGGACCGTCCATCCTGTCGGTGGAAACTCGAATAATCAGAAAATTATCCCAATTATCTCTCGAACTGGCCGAAATGTTCGCCGTTGGACTCTGAACATACGAACGGTTGTATTGAGACCGTTTTAGTTTAGGGCGGCACTAAACCGACCGTTTCACCCTGTCGGTGATAATTCAAATCATTTGGATAATTATCTGAGAAAACGGGCGCGCGTAGGACTCTGAGATATAAGCGGTTGTAATAGGCCCGTCCATGAGCTTGAACGGTCCTAATCATACCGTACAAAAGCCCGTCGGTGAATATTCAAAAAAAACCCTCAGAAATTAGCCAAAATTTATGAACGGTCAATATTAAACCGCCCATATGCTGAACGGCTGAGGTTAAGCCGTTCATGCCCTTTAGGTACTGGATTCTTGTAAAATAGTTCAATTGACCAAAGGCAAGGCCCATTAAGTCCCGAATCACCACAGATTGCACCAAGGAGGGAGACGACCCATAAAACGAGCCCAAGACATGCCACAAAAAATGGCCTAATGAACGATGAACAACTCGAGGCATCAACTAATGGGAGTAAGAGAAACGGCTCGAATTATCGGTATAAAACGGGTGTCAACAGCTATGAACAAGCTTACCACAATGGAAGAGCTCTATGAGAGGGCCCGGTATATCCAGACTCAACTAAAAGATTCTCCTATCATGCACATGTTTGAGCCGCCGAATCCCAAGGTGGTCAGAAAGACAGGCACTGGTGTCCCAGGTGGAGTGACAGAAGCGGTCGTAACAAATGAGCAGGTGAGTGCAGTCAACAACACCAATTATGCAGCCAACCGAAGGCATCCACAAATGCCATGACTTCCCCTCCAGCAAGGTCCTTTCCCCTCTCATCCTCCGCCCCAAAACAATCCACCCCAGAACCATATGCCTCAACCATTTCAACCCCAGCAACAACCCCGACCCCAGCAACAACAACCACAACCTCACTACCACCAGGTTCCACCCCCAGGAAACTACGCCCCCCCACAGCAATAGAGACGGCCGATTGGCCCCAAGAGAGCCCATTACCCGCCATTGCTAGAAACTTTGGCGGATATTTTCAACACCCTCATGGCCTCAAATACACTCATTCTACCAAGGGAGAAGCCCGCGTGGCCCTCAAATGTTGACACCTCCAGATACTGTGTTTACCACAGGCAGCCAGGACATACAATAGAGACGTGTTTCCATTTTAAAGACTACATCTATGATATGAATGACGAAGGCGGAATTGACTGGGATAAAATGAGGCGATACATCACCACTCTCAAAGCCAGGAGACCTCCTCCTAGACCACAGTTCCAACAACAACAACAGTTACAACAGCAGCCACAGCAACAACCACAACAACAACAACAGCCTCAGCAGGCCCAACCACAACAGCCTAACATGGGCATAATCCAAGATCCATTGCCGGAGCACCAACAACCCAATCACCAGGTAAACCCCATCTCCTCCTTCTCGGAGGTTGGGAGGGAGCAGGGTTGGCACTCAAAAAGTACCTCCGTTCTCGTAGCCGCCACCCCTATCATTAGGCAACCACCTCGCCTTGCCCGGGTGGCACCTCTCTCTCATCAACCCGCATCACAACCCATAGCGTGGGCTTCACCATTTCCACAGTCATCACGCCCTCTCATCCGCACCCCTCCCACTAACTCACCAATGACCTATCAGCCAACGCCCTCCACTATGCCCTCACACCCTCTCATCTTCTTTCACCCCTCCATTTCGCCATCTACACCTACTACATCTACACCTATGCCTTCCAAACCTCTTATCATCCGTCAACCGTACGTGACCCTGCCTACCCACACCATGCCTCCACTAACGCCCTCAAAACCACTCATTACCCACCATCCATCTCAGAACCATTATCCATCTCAGGCCTTATCCACCTCCACTTTGCCTCCGCCTCCTCCTTCCAAGCCCCTTACCCTCTATAGCCCATATGAGGTCCCCTCCACCTCCACCATGCCTCCACCTAACAAACCCCTCATCAGAATCCCCCCTCCCATTGTCACCCCTGCTACGTCAACCATTCCTTCACCATTACCCCTCAAACCCCTGCTAAAACACACATCTAACCCCATAAAGATACAGAAGCCGCAAGCAATGGTGCTCCGGATTGGAAGAATTTTCCACAGGATTTTCCCCCAGAACAGTTAGGATCCCGAGCAGTCTCAGCCAGAGAAAGACAAGGGAGAGCAGCCAGAAAAGTCCATCCCTGGAACACAGTATGATTTGTTAAAACACCTGGACAAGACGCCCGCTCAGATCTCCATCCTTGAGCTGCTTCAGCGATCTGCATCCCATCAGGCAGCCTTAATGGAATATCTTCAAAGGGTCATGGTGAATGAGGACCTCCCTGTAGAGAAGATTTTGGCCGTTCTGACGCCGACGGACACACAGCCGGCCATTATGTTCCACAACCACGAGCTTGCCCCCAAGGAAGCTCAAAAATATGCATTGTGTGTTTCGATAAAAGTCAATGGAGTGTCCATAAACCCGTGCCTGGTGGACATAGGTGCATCCATAAATGTGATCTCCATGAGCACCCTTCAGTTGTGTGGGGTCGATGAGGAACAGATAAGACCTTCTTCAACCACAGTCATAGCCTATGACAACAGCAAAAGGCCGCCTCAAGAGATGATTATCCTGAGGGCAGAGTTAGGCCCTGCGTCAGTCTTTACGGAATTCCATGTCCTCGATATGGATCCCACATTCAAGGCTATACTGGGTCGCCCCTATATTGAAGTCATGGATGCTGTGCCTTCCACCAACCACCAATGCCTAAAGTTCCCGTACAATGGGAAGATTATTAAAGTGATCAGTACACATGTCCTTCATACAGTGGATGCTATTAATATCTCTCTACCATCTGTTTGGCCATCTCATCGGCCCATATTGTCACTGCTGGATGTGTATGACACATCCCGTATTACACCAAAAAAGCCGCTTTCGGTACCAACGTCACGTCTCCCTTTTCATTCTAAAGGATGGGAGATTATGAGAATATCGGCTATCAACAGGGCAAAGGCTTGGGCGCACAATTACAAGGAAGGCTAAAACTGCCAAAGAAAATAAGGTTGAGCCACAAGTTTGGTCTAGGCTTTAACGGACCGCTCGAGGGAGATGGGAAACCCCTCACGTGGATCATATCCTCTCATTTCAAGAAGGGGCCCGTTGTTCAAATGGGGGATTACCCGCAAGAAACACATAGGGGATCGCACGTTGTATACTTGGCTGAAAAATGTTCAAGGGCCACTAAGAGAGGCAAGATCAAAAATCCAGAATGCGAATGGAGCAAATGGTTTGACATACAAGATATTTCCATCGCACTAGGAAGAATGTTCTCGCTTCCACAGCTGGAAGGGCCGCCATTGATCTCTGAAATGCCAGGGAACATCACTACTGTTGCCAAAGTTCCAAACCATCCTCACCAAGAGGACTCTATCACCGGTAGATCTTCATCTGTCATCAACATTACCATTGACGGCTCATTAGCCGTCGTCTTCTCCATTCACTCGCCTTAGCCTTCGCTGATGTCTTCCTCCTAGGCCAGATGGTTGTCTGATGATCTTCCCAGGTCCCCTTCTCTACTTACATACCTACGCATGTTTCTCAACCTGCGCCAGGTTTTCAATCACGATCTACTCTATGAGCCTCTCAACCCTTTAGCCATAATCACCTTTCCCCCTCCTCCGATTTCTTTTCATTGCTTTTTCATTAAAAATGAAAACGAAAAAAAAACGTCGATTTCCAAACCCCTCAACAACACATCTTCATTGAGGAAACCTCCTACATTTCCCAAGAGTGCGTCCCGACCTACGGGCCACTCATCCAAGATCCTATGAGCGACCTTTTCTACCCCTCCTCTGAGGGGTCCTTCCCTGTACATTCTTCAGCATCTTCTTCAGCTTCTTCTTCGTCCGTAGGACCGCTTAGTCAATCTAGGAATAATGGGTCGAGGGTAGTACCTACAAAGAAATCCAAGGGTAAGCAGATCCCTCATCGATTCCTTCTAGATCTAGCCAGTAGGTGTCGAGCGTGCCTATCAATTCCTCAATTGCTAGAAAATCCCATCCAACTGCCAGAGATAGATTGTAAGGAGAATTGCATAATTGATGAAGGGTATGGAGTCTACGAGATCACAGATGAAGAATGCCCTATTGAAGAAGAGGATGAAGAATATGAGGACGCGACTGGCGCATATGCTAGTGGGATGAGGAGATTCGACGAGCCGTCAGCCGCCGTAGAAGAGTCCACCAAAGAAGTCAACTTGGGAACTGAGGAAGACCCTAGGATCGTCCTCATAAGTAATAATTTGCCATCATCTGAAGAAGAGGCATTAACTAAAGTTCTCAAGGAGTATAAGGACACGTTTACATGGAGCTATGAGGATATGCCGGGTTTGGATTCCACCTTGGTCGAACACTGCTTAACTTTAAAACCAGGGTCCATCTTGGTAAAACAAAGGTTAAGGCATTTCCACCCTCAGATGGCTTTGAAAATGAAAGAAGAGGTCGACAAGCTCCACAAAGTCAGGTTTATCAGAGTCGTCCTTTATCCTCAATGGGTGGCGAACATTGTCCTGGTCATGAAGAAGGATGGAAAAGTCAGGATTTGCATCGACTTTCGGGACCTTAACCGCGCGTGTCCAAAGGACGATTTTCCCTTGCCTCACATTGATGTATTAATCGATAACACGGCAGGCTATGAGACCCTCTCATTTATGGACGGATTTTTGGGATATAATCAAATTCGTTTGGCAGAAGAGGATCAGGAGAAGACGTCATTCACTACACCATGGAGAACATATTGTTACGTGGTCATGCCATTTGGATTAAAGAATGCTGGAGCTACTTACCAAAGAGCTATGATGGCCATATTTCATGACATGATGCATATATATCTGGAGGTGTATGTGGATGATTTATTGGTGAAATCAAGAACTATGGTGGAACATCCAAGGGTTTTGGCTAAGGTCTTGCAGAGATCAAGGGAGTTCCAATTGAAAATAAATCCGAAGAAGTGTGTGTTTGGCGTATCATCGGGCAAATTATTGGGTTTCATTGTGAGCAAAAGGGGGATTGAGATAGATCCCGACAAAGCTAAGGCCATCAGGGACATGTCGCCTCCCAAAAAATTGAGGGAAGTCCGAGGTTTAATTGGGAGGTTGCAATTCATTCGTTGATTTGTGTCTCGGCACTCACAAAGGTGTAGACCTTTCTTTGAGTTGACCAAGCCAGGAGTAGAATTCCATTGGGATGCTAAATGTCAGAAAATTTTTGAAGGGTTAAAGGGATACCTGGCTAATCCACCCGTTCTCATTCCACCCAAACCAGGAAAACCTCTGATCATTTATATCTAAGTCTTGGATGACTCCGTGGGGGCCGTCCTAGCACAAGCCGATGAAGAGGGCAAAGAACTGGCAACCTATTACTTGTCCAAACTCCTCAATCCCTGTGAGCAGAAGTACACGGCCATGGAAAAAACCTGTGCTGCTCCTGTTTGGGTAGTACAGAAATTGAAGTAGTACTTCTTGGCTCATGAGATCCATTTGATTGCCCGCATGAACCCTATCAAATTCCTCCAGGAGAAATATGTCCTTACTGATAGGCTAGCACGTTGGTAGAGTTTCCTCTCTCAATTTGACATCACCGACATCCAGCAAAAGGTAATTAAAGGCTATGCTATAGCCGAGCATCTCGCTCACCATCCTCTTCCCAAGTTCGATCCTGTCCAATCAGAGTTTCCAGATGAGGAACTAATGTCCATCACCCAATCTGACGAGCCAATGTGGACATTATATTTTGATGGAGCTCTGAATTCCCAAGGGAAGGGTATTGGCATTGTCCTTCTAACGCCCGAGGGCGTTACCATCCCAGAGGCATTTCATCTCGCATTCCCAGTCACCAACAACATTGCTAAATACGAGGCTCTCCTAGCTGGTCTGGAACTAGCCCATTCTTTCTATATCACCGAATTACGAGTCATGGGTGATAGTCAACTTGTTCTCTGCCAGGTGCTTACCAAATATCACACCCTTGATCCCAAGCTCAAGCCCTATCAGGAGCTGGTCTCCGCTTATGTCAAATTGTTCACCAAGCTGATCTTTGTCCATGTTCCTCGTGAACAGAACATTCTGGCCGATGCCCTCGCCTCCTTGGCGTCATCTTTTAAATTCCCTTTAGGTGTATGGTCTAAATCCATCACCATCTATAAGCGTCTCGTCCCTGCCATTCAAGATCCTTACCTATAAGAATCAAAGAAAGAGTCCCACGGAAGGTTCAGGAAGGGGAAATTCTTGAGAAGAGGGAAATCATGTTGGCAGAATTTGAAGAAGAACTGACTGACGAGGAGAAACCTTGGTTCTATGAAATTGCCAAATATTACAAAGATCAGTCTTATCCTGAGGGAGCCACCACAGAAGATAAGAAAGCCATAAGAAGGGTGGCCCAGAAATACACATTGGTTGGAGGTCTACTCTATAGAAGGAGCCTTACTGGTGTTCTATTAAGATATCTTGATGACAATGAGGTCTGGAAATACGTAGAGGAAGCACACTTAGGTGTGTGCGGTGGCCATGTAAATAGTCAAATGCTCGCTAAGAAGATCATTCGGCAAGGCTTTTACTGGCCCACTATGGAAGAGGATTGTGCTGTCTATGTCCGTAGGTGTGTCAAGTGTCAGCTTCACGCCGATAAGATTCATTCACCATCTTCCTCACTTCATCCAGTATCCTCCCCATGGCCTTTCTCCATGTGGGCGTTTGACATCATTGGTCCCCTAGGTGATCCCAACTCCCTCACCAAGCAGAAATCCTTCATCCTCACTACGACGGAGTACTTCACCAAATGGGCCGAAGTCGAAGCTTACGCGGAAATCAAGGTGTCAACAGTCTACAAGTTCATCATGAAGAATATCCTTACCAGGTTCGGCATTCCAAGCACAATCGTCACCGACAACGGGCCACAGTTCATTTCTTAGGACCATCAAGACCTCTGCAAAAGGTACGCAATCGCATTGCATCATTCATCACCTTATTACCCATAAGGTAATGGTCAGGCGGAAGCCAGCAACAAAATATTGATCAAAATCATTAAGAAAACTTGTGAGTCTAGTAAATTCTCGGACTGGCCAAAAAAGTTTATCGAAGCTCTGTGGGCCTATCGCACTTCCATCCGGACCCCCACCGGGCAGACTCCATTTTCCCTTACTTATGGGACGGAAGCGGTAGTCCCGTACGAGACTCTGATTCCTTCCTCAGGGTACAATTGGATAAGGAATTTTCCCTCGACGAATGTCGTGATTCGCTCCTTGCCCAATTGGAACTCTTAGACGAGAAGCGGCTGGCCGCTGCCGAGCATGCACGTGTTTATCAAAATAGACTCGCTCGCTTTTACCAAAAGAAAGTCATTGAGAGAAAATTCAAAGTTGGCGAGATGGTCGTAAAAAGAATTTTTGTCAAATCTAGAGGGCCGCGTTCTAAATTTCAACCCAATTGGGAAGGACCATATGTGGTTCAGGCTGTGTACCCCGGCAACGCCTACAAGCTAGTCAATGCCAAAGGGACCGAGTTATCCCACCCTTAGAATGGGCTTTATCTTAAGAAATACTACCCTTAGATAGGTGTAACAACTGGCATGGTACGAGGACCATCGGAGCAGAAAATTCACTCTTCGGTCTTTGTAGTCTAACTCAGGGTTGACCTCCGCACACTCCCACACCCCGCTTTTGGGATCAAACAAAACGGAACTCGAGGGAAGCCTAAAAAATAATAATAATAATAATAAATGCCTGGTGATCATCGTGTAGTCGGGTCTTTGCATCTATCCTTCATATTAGGATAGGACCCATTAAGGTTCGTTAGGTCTCGGGTCTTGGTCTGCCAGAACCGTGGAGATTCATGTCCGGTCATGTCGTCTTACGCCCACTAAAAGAAGGCAGCACGCACACACGTAGCTGTTTTTGCCAAAATTGGTAGTATTGCTTATGTGGGGCTATACTCAAAGGTCTCCAAGAAAGTCATAATCTTTGTTCTCTTCTTTCTCAACCCAATGAGATAGCCGGCGCCCTTAAAACGCTGAGCATAAGGGATCCAAAGTACCATGTCTTAAAGGTGAGAGTAGGATTCATCTCCTCGAACCCGAATCACAGCACGAGAAGAGGGCAGTGTCCCCGCAGACATACAAGAGGGACTCCCACATATCGAATTATCATGTCCCCCTCAAAAAAAAGGGGGGGGGGGGGGGGTCAAATAAGAGCCTGGTCGTGGCCGTGCCTGATTTCGACAAGCGAAAACCCCTCAAAACAAAGGCTAAATTCCAAAAGGGGCAACGCGATCTTGTTCGAGGCTTGGCCCAAAGTCGCCCAACAGGGAAAGGTCGAGTAGGTCCCGATTAGCTCGTCGGGTTAACAGTTTTGCCGGTCCTCTCGGAAGGTTTACCCCACCGCACTCTTCTTTCTCCCCTCAAAGGTGAAAGCCCAATGGAAATCCTTAAAGGCACGCCCCGCTAAGGCAAGCAACCTCGTTTTAGCAAAACACACATATAACTGTCTACTTCGAAAAGCGAAAGCCATCGCTGTGAAGGAGTCTCGGTGTTTCTAGCCGGTCAAGACCTCTATCTACCGCCTCGGTGGATTCTTACTTCAACCTCAGGCTTAGGTCAATGCAAGCGCGTCACCATAGGTGCGACGACGTCTGATTCCAGGTCAACATCGCGCGGTTGGCCGTTAGGGTTCCAGGGTGTTCCATCCTATACCATCTAGAGTTGTGAGGAAATAGACCCGGGTCGGATAAATCTTTTACCTTGAACGCTCTTTCGGTGTATCCTTACGGTCGGAAGCAACTGGGAGCCTAAGCATGGCATGACGGTTTTGTCATCAGGTTAAGTCTTAACCGGCAAGATTATCATTTGAGGAGTCTAGGGGCCCAAATCACTCTAGATGTGCACACATGATACCTGGGAGGTTAGTAAGAAGCCCTGTCTTCATAAAGGTCAGGTGCCATAAGAATGGTCACCAGGCGTTGGCCATAAAAAAGAGAGAGAGAGAGATGGTAGTGATGTGATGAAGTGGCCCTCGGAAGACGCCGTCGGTTGAGTTCCCAAGTGGAAATTCTTTTGGAGCATGTTAACCCTGCATTAGGCTATTTAAGAACGATTTAAAACACCCCTGATCCAAGCACCATGCCGATTGTGATAATAGTGTCCTTCGTTAAAAAAATAATAATAATAAAAAATAAAAAATCCAATAAGTCAAAAAAAAGAAAAATAACAAAAAAGAAAAAATTTTGCATCCGTGTGATCTCATCTGTGTGCTACATCTTTACATTTTGTTCTCATTTGTGTGCCCGTGTGTTGCGTTCATCATCTTTGCATTTCTCAAAATGATCACCCACTCTTTGAGCAAAGGGCCAAGTCAGAACGGAAGAACTGACTTGTTTCATTGAGCAATGTGTACAGGATTGAAAAATAGGAATGAAGGCAGAAGACACGAAACTGAACATTCCTTCCTTTATTTCCTTCTAGAAGTTGTACATTAAGTTCCGTCCTCTCTCTCAGAGTTACCCCTCTCTCCGCTCTCCAGACGAGGAACCCTGGAGGGTGTTGCTAAACCATGCAAGGTGGTGCCTCTACTGCTCGGTACCCCTCTTCCCGTCTCTGCTCCCCGTCGATCGACAGGTGTGGCAAAGAAGCTACTAACACGAAAGCCACGCTCTCGTGCTCTTCGGTAGCGCTCTTCACCATCCCTCAGCCATTGTTTAGCAAGATCGAGGCCAGTTCGGAGTTCAAACAGTTGGGCCTCCATGGCCCTCCGTTTCTCCCTCTCAGCCAATCTGTCGGCTCTCTCTCATTCGGTGTCTCTTTCCCTTTCCGCACGTTCTCTCTCTCTGTCCTCCCTTTCTAGCTGAAGGGTAATCCTCAGCTCCATGGCGTCTCGAGAAGAGCCATCGTCTGGACGATGCCGCAACTCTTCCTCTAGTTCCGCTATTCTGGCTTCCCCCTGCACAGTACGGGCAAGTGCATCTTGCACCTCTTTCGTCTACCATAACCATCATCTCAGATATGTGGAGGCGCGAATAAGTGAAATTCAATGGTGAAACTCTCACTTGTGTGGAAAGCATTCATTCTGCCTCCGCAGCCCGCTGCGTAGCGCAGGCAAGCTACTCATGGAGCAAATCAAGTTCGGAAGTGGGGATCCATAAGCTGGAAGAGACACCATCCGCCCCCATGGCTGAAGAAGCCACGTCAAGCTGGGCACGCTGCAACACGCATGAGGTGGCATTGAGGGTCTAGCACCAGGAATCTTGGTCTATGATCATGAGTAAACAGGCTTACCGATGTTGGCACTCAAAACATGATCCTTTGGCAACCAAGCCGCAAAGATGAATGATACGGCCCACTGAAGCACGGAAGCCGATAAAGATCAACTTATCAAGGGGACCCCTCAAGCTGACAAAGCCCCGAGCCACCTTGAAGGGAACGTCGGGGACTTTACCTCAGGAGAGCCGAAGTGAACCCGCAACCAACCGGCAGCGCGATCAAGCCTGCCCAATGATCCGGCATCGACCTCGTCATGCCGCTACCCCACATCCGTCGCCCGACCAAGGACGACGGTCTACCCAATGACTCTCCTAAGGAGGAAGAATGTCCTCGGCCATCCGAAACAAGGGGGCCAAAGGTTCTGTCAGCAGAAGACCCCGATTACCCGGCACGGGTTCGGCTTCTCGCCATAGTGGGCCTGTTAGTGGCCGATTGATCACCAATTCAAGGTGGAATTGTCCAGGATGTAACGTCATCCTGTAAGGAAGCTTCGAGCACTAGTCCGTCTCAGCCAGAAGCATAAATCACAGTGCCGAAGACTGTGTTAGTAGGACACCCGTGTGCTCGGACCGGACACACACGAAGTCTTGTTTAAGGCCATTCGTCCTATCAAGAGCTTCGTGAACACCCCATCAAGGCCCTTCGATGGCCAGGGCGAGGGGAACAGTCGACGGGAGCTTCCGGAATCATCTCCGGGCCTACCGGACTGACACGCCAAGTGAATAGGTTAAAACAGCGCCGTCAAACCGGTGCGCAAAGAACAAAAGGGGGTGTTCCCCGGCGCCGTCAATCCGGCGCGCAAAAGCCAGATGGGGCCCTTCCCCGGCGCCGTCAACCCGGCGCGCAAAAGCCAAATGGGGCCTCTCCCCGGCGCCGTCAACCCGGCGCGCCTCTTCCTGGGGCGCCGTTTTAACCCCAAGGCTATATATAGCCTGTCAAGATATAGAAGATCAAGGGGGACCCGATCAAGAGAGGAAGCGGAATCAAAAAGAAAGAAAAGGGAAATAGAAAGAAATGGGGGAGGTCCAGGGGTGCTTCTTTTCTGAAGGAGTTCCCGGCTGAAGTCCCTCGGCGGCCGCCACCCTCTTCCGCTCGAGCTCCCCGGTGTCGGAGAGGACGATCGACTGCTTCCCTGCCTTCTAGGTGGGTCGTCGTCGTGTTCCTCGTCGAATCTCCCCGCTTCTGTTTTGCTGTATTCGCCCCAGGGCTGCAATGTAAATGAAGAAAAGGGGGAGGGGCGATGATACGAGCCTTTCCTCCCCCCTTTTTCCTCATCTTTCCTTCTGCTTTTTTTTTTATTCCGTCTGTAATCGTTTCTTCGATTAATGGAAACGGTGGCCGATCGACAACGACGGCGCCGGAATCTACGTGCTCTGCATACACATAACTGTGTCTTCCATGGGATGAATAAAGAGTTGCTCTGATTGATGTTGTATCTCTTCCTCCCGCTCTCCAATCCTCCTTCGAGCGTGCATTTAATGATGTCTCCAACATATGTATATACTCTCGTATAACCGATTTCTCCGACATTGGTTATGCGTTCGGGCTACATGAATCATTCATCCCCCTCCCCGGGGTTCTCTTCCTTTCGAGTTTGATGCAACGGCTGGACTCAGCATTGAATATTTTATGGGCTTTGCGAGCAGAGATGTACTTGTGTGCATATCTCTGTCTGGTCTCCGCCTAGGGAATAAGGTTCTTCACCGTCCCCTTTATGCTCTGTTTCATAGACCAGGGGGATGGGAAGAATCCTTGGATGGCTTCCAGTCGTTCGACGGTGAGCCCCATGTGGGTTTGTTCTCGAATGTCATATATACGTATATGTATATCGGTACCCCGGGCTATGCGCCGGCTACATATTCTGCTGGTGATTGACTTGCTCGATCCGTGGGGCTCCATCATTTCAATGTATTTCTAGGCAATTAGCTTGTCTGTCTGGCATCGTCAAGCGAAGTTTCATACTGCTTCCTGTTATGTCATTTGTACTTTGATGGGAGTATGCTATGTAGCATCACTCCAGCATCCGGGGAGGGGGGACATTCCCCAAATCATGTTTTCACCAATCATTCGGTTGACAGAGGGATCGTCTCTCGATGACAAATCTCCCTGTGGACCACTGGGTGTACAATAATGGGGCTAAGCCCTACAGTTCAGAATCTGCAGTCCTTAACGGACTCGACAGTGACCGTGGGTGGTGTTCCCCTCGTAGGCTAGCCCTCGGGGATTCCTTCCCTGTATGGTCGTCCCGATTCGAGTGTTGTGGTGACTCGGGTCACGTGCCCCTCGTAGGCTAGCCCTCGGGGTTTTCGCTCCCATATCGAGTCGCCTCACTCACTCACCGTTACCCACGGACTCGGTGCCCCTAGCAGGCTAGCCCTCAGGGTTTTCCTATCCGTTTGGGTCTGCCGGCCGCCGTTGTGCCACCCGACTTTTAGGGGTTTACTCCGCCACGTGAGTACTCCCTGCGTCTCCCCGACCATCCTTTGAGATGGGGAGATGCTGCCGAAATTTCGGCTCGAACGAGTTAAACTCGGAACAATCGCCTCACGCGAGCCCGTGACTCGGCCTTTAAATGACTCGGCACCGATTCTATGAATAATCAACTTAATAAATTCTCAAAACCATCCAAAACCTCTTAATAAATCTATGAATAAACCAACGAGGCTCCTATTTCCATGAAGTCGGGTTAATTCGGGGCGTTCATGCGCGATCACGCCTTAAAACGGCGCGCCCTTCCTGGCGCGGTCTTCCCGGCGCGGCCTTCCCGGCGCGCCCCGGCTTCCCGCACCGTTTTAACAGCCTGCCCCTTTTACCTACGGTTCTGGCGCCGTTTTAAACCTTTTACCCACGTTTCAGAGCGCCGTTTCAAGTGTTTTAGCCCCTGTCTTCGCGAACACTGCACCAGTTTCGTTCCGAATCGTGTCGTCGCATCATTATAATCCCTTTCCCACTCATGGGATGATTTCTTATGCTAATCACAGAAGGGTGCAAGTTCCTCAACCAATAAACTGAACAAAATTAGCATGTTCAAGCTTGAATCAAGGCGCCTCGAATCCTTCCGTTACGCCTTGGTCTACGCACTCATATCGCATTAGCGCATGCCCGAATGTGTGCATCCTTGGTATATCAAACAACATTGCCAGAAGGTCAGGTTACGCCTGATTGGAGGCTTCGTTACGCGTGAAGGTGGCCTTCGAGCCTAAGTCCTCCGCCTTGTACCAGGGTCCACCCTAATAAATCTTGTGTAGTCAGTCGTATCATCCTGCATGACCGCTTGCCTGCTCTGTACCCTTTATCCCGGCTTCGACAGCCCGATATCTCGGCAATTAATCAAAGGTGTTCCCTCCTCATGGGGGATGTAATTAACGCCATAACCTTTATGGTATGGCGGACTGCTGGTCCCGACCGAACCTTACATTCGCCCGACACGGGTCAGAATGAGCGCACAATAAAATCGTCACTCATGTGACTGGCACGCCCGCGTCGTTAATTGATCATTTGACTACCAGTTAGTCAGTTGGTCGATCGACCCGCGAAGGAAAGAAAAAAAGGTCGCGAACAAGTCTGGCACCCCCGGTGGGACCAGTGTCACCTTTCATCTCTTTGCCGAGATATTCAGGCTTCGAAGCCCTCTCAAAGGCTACTGATTATCGCCTTGTTTGATATTTCAGTGCAAACAATGACGACTCACAGGATAACCGGCGTCGGCTTCAGTCCTGCGATCGTCGCCAGACACGCGCAAGGGTACCTGGCGATGCCCATGGAATTTGGTAGCTTTCCTCCTGCTGTGGGCTTCCCCAACTTCTTGGGGTTGGCCTTTGTCGACATGCTGGAAGTCGAAGCCACAGAACCCGTCAAGGAAACCGTGAAGGAAATGGAGCCTCTGAAGGCTCCCTGCTGCGATGGTTCGCTCAAGAATCCGGCCCCGGCCGCTAGCTGCCTGGTGCACCACATTGTACGTGGGATGCATCCCACTATCATCAACAAACCCCCTGGAAGACGTCAGCGTCGCCAGGCTAGCAAGAACACTGCTGTGATCACCGGAACGGTCTCTCAGTCCGGAAAATCAATGCTGGTGGGAGGCATGCGTGTCTTCCTCAACGGGCGCACGGCACGGGTGACCCTAGACCGCGTCATCCCAAACGTTCCTGTCTACAACAACTATCAAGCTCTCGCTGGAAGGAGGGCAGAAAGAGAAGAAGCCGGCCACCATGGCCAAAGAAACCCGGCGCTCATGCCGAGGAAATTCAAACAGGTGTGGGTTCCCAAGCGGACCCAACCTGCCTGCCATCCAACGCCCACCCGCCGTCGTCCTATGAACGACGAGGCGGGAGCGAGAAGAGAAAGGGGCTTGTCCCCGATGAATGAAGAAGAGGTGGTTGCGGACCCTCCGCGTCACAGAAGTTTCTGGGCTGTGGCCCGTCAAGCCAACGTCCCTGCCACGGGGCGAAGGTTCCAACAACCAGCCGACAGGGCTCGACTGGCCTACATTCCTCCTGCTGGAGGTCGACCACTTTCCCCCGTGCTACATCAAGAACGGGCTCGAGAAGAAATGGCCTGCCTGGTCAGAAGCTATTTCCGAGGATTGGGTAACACCTCGCTCGGACAGCAGCGGCTGATGCAGACAGTCGCCACTGAAGAAAATTACTGCCCATCAACGGCAGATGAAGAAGAAATGGAGGATATAATGAGGATGTCGTCGGTCGACGACAATGGACACAATGACGGCTTTGAGATCAAAGCCGATGAAACCTCCCCCGAGCGGGAAGAAAGAAGAAGAATTTCTGTGTTCGAGAGGCTGACCTTTCCGCAACAAGCAAGGCGGAGGGTCCATCGACAAAGAAGGAGGATGCAGGTTTTCACTTGCAACATGGCTGGTGTATCCAGCCGATATGGGGAGCTTCCTGAAGACCCCCAAGAACTGGCTCAGTTGGCCGTACGGCCGGGACCAGCTACCCGCAGGACAGAAGCAGCAAGAGGGCTTCTGACAAGGATGAAAGAGAAGCAGCCCCAGTTATACCTCCACTGGGATGACAAAGCCCCCGTCTTGACCGCTAATGTGGTAACGACGGAAGAAGAAGACGACGTACTCCTCGACATCCTGTCCGAGGGTACGTCCGGGGAAACAACAGAAGGTGTCCCCACCACTATAGATCCATCAGTCTTGATGTTGCTGCAAAGATATCAACGGGAAATAGATTCCCTGAAGAAACAGCTGATGGAGAAAACTGAACACTCATCGGCCTCTAAACCACCCGAAGTCCAAGGTGAATCATCCCGGGGAGCGGCTCGTCGAGACGACCCTCCACCACTTTATACACTACCCCAGCCGTCAGAGCCAACTGTGACGACAGCACAACAGCGGCCACCACAGCCTCAGCCGCTGCTACCTCCGGTGCTTCCTCAGGTGCACCCAACACCCCCGCTGCTGCATCCTCCACAGGCGACCACCCTGGTCACCCCGTACCTGCAGCCAGCACACTTCTATCCGGAGCCAGTCGACCCCACGGTCGTGAACCGGATGATGGTGGAGAGGATGATCGAGCTGAAGCTCGCAGAGAAGAGCGAAGGCGACTACGTCGCATTCGATGCCTATCGGGTGCCCTACCCGCAACACCATGCGGCTAAGCGACTTCCCCCGGGAGTCAACAAGCCACCTAAATTTGACAAATTCAACGGGAAAGGTTCCCCAAAAGAACATATTGCATATTATATGACCGTTATGGGTGATCTGTCCACCGACGAGTCATATTTGCTGAAATTCTTCGGGTCCTCGCTGACGGGGCTCGCATTTGAATGGTACTCTAGCCTCTCGGCCGGGTCAATCAATGACTGGTCAGATATGCAGAGGAAGTTCAGAGAAAGATTCCATGTCACAGAGAGGGAGGTCACAGTGGCCGAACTCTATTCGACAAAACAAAGGGCAGATGAGACCGCCCTTGACTACATCAAGAGGTGGAGGAACCTCGGAATGAGATGCAAGCGACCCCCGCACCAGGAGGACGCTGTGCAAATATGTAAGCAAAATCTCAGGAGGGAGGTCCTGGAAAAGATGATTGGTATGGAAATACGGTCGTTCGACCGGCTGAATAATGTCGTGGCTGAGGTGGAAGCTTTTCTAGCCAAGCCTGTCCCGACGTCAACTGCCAGCATAGCCCAGAAAGGCAAGGCGGCGGAGCGGCGCCCCGTACCTAAAGAAGCGAATGCGCTTGATATCAAGGCATTCGAACAACAGAAGGAGAAAGGCAAGAAAGCGGCTCCCCCGCAGCCTGCGAAAGCTCCAGATGACAAAGAAGGTCCTTCGTTGAGGGACAAAATGAAGAAGGCTTATTCCTTTCCTAAGGATAAGACCCGGATCCTGTTTGACTGGGTAACGGAATACAGTATGGTCACTCTGCCTGAGCCGAGAAGACCAGAGGACCTGAAGAGAAAAGACAGTCCAAGATTCTGCCCCTATCACCAAATGCTAGGACATTCAATCGAAGACTGTTATGTTTTCAAAGACGTCATCGAGGGGATGGTGAAGAAGAATGAGATAGAGCTGGGAGAGTACAAAGTAGACCCTCCTCAGCCACATGAAGCTCCTCCCCGAAGAGCGACAGTCAACATGGTCTCCCTCTATCAGGCACTACCCGAGGAGATCTCTGAAGCAAGCACACGGAGCACCTACGAAATCCATTTCCTGGAGCCCGTGAAGGAACATCAGGGGTGGCAGCAAATCCCTGTGAAGCACAAGAAGAAGGGGGCACCCCGCCCAAAAGAGGGGGCACATATCCGTGGCATTACACCCCGGCCTGCTCCGCCAGTGGTAGCGCCCGTATGGGTCACTTCACCTACAGCTGTCAGAATATATACACCCAACAGGAGGAGACAAACTCCGCTGCCAGTAATCAAGGAAACCAATCCTGGGGTCCTTCGACTGCAACACTTAATTGAAGGGCTAGAGGAATATGTACAGCCCGAACTGAAACCTCTGCTGGTACGGGACCACGTCCCATGACAAGAGCTGGAGCAACTCTCACTCAAGCAAGGGGAGGAAGCTGAAGCAGCACCACCTCAAGAGAGCAACCTGTTTTGGGGGCAAGCACCTGCAGAAATCAAAAAGAAGAAAAAGCAAAAGAAAAAGAAGAGAAAGGCCGCTGGGGCCCATAAAACACAGGTCGTCTCCTGCAATACCCTGTCAGCACTCTTCAACCTACCCGGAGAAGAGGAAGAAGAAGAAATTTGCTTCACACCCCATGCTGGGGGAGGCAAGGCCGAGGCCGCAACTGCTGCACATGCCACTCGGTCAGGCCGGAAATGGGGGCGCCAGCCGCTGCCCAATCACAACATTATGTTCAGAGGGGAGCAACCCTACAAGACACCTCCGCCGGAAGTTAAGGGAGTACAGATCCCTCCTCCGTCAGGTCTATACAGCAAGACTGGGGGCAAGACAGTCCCGTCATTCCTTGAATTCATGAAGATGTCAAATGGGAAGCAGCCTTGTCAGGAGGCTAACCCTACACCCGGGGTCATTCACCCGCAGTCAGCGCAACCCCCTGAGGATGCAAATGCAGATGGGGCTTGCCCTACAATAGCTAATAAAGAAGACCCGACAGCCGGTGCCAGTCAAGAGGGTGCCGAGTCCGAGGAAGATGAAGCAGGTCCGTCTGGACCCACAAATCAAAACCCTCCTAAGCCCAGATGGGTTGAAGAGATGAAGCTCTCCAATGTCCGGGCTGAAAGCTGAATAATGAAGTTGCACAAGAAGCTCCCTGCTCGATTTATGATCTGGGAAATTCTCTCTTTGAGTGAAGAGACTCGACAGGCAATCATCACTGCTCTGCAGACGCCTGCTCATTTTGAAACCTGCATAGCTGAGGCTATACCAGAAGCCAGTATGACCTTCTCTCCAGAAGACATGCTACTACCTACTGCCAGTCACAACAGGCCTCTATATATGAAAGGACATCTGAATGGAAGAGAGCTGAACCGGATTCTGGTTGACCCTGGTGCAGCAGTCAACATCTTGCCATATAGAATATACGAGAGGTACCACTTCAATGTACATCTCGAGAAAGTCGGGGATATGCGTATCGCTGGCTTCAACCAAAAATGTGAAGTATCTATGGGAGTGGCAGAGTTCACACTGACCCTGGCAGATTTCACTACAACGGTGCAGTTTCACGTCATTGATTCTCGCACCTCCTACAAAGCACTGCTCGGCCGCCCATGGCTGCATGAAAATATGGTGGTGCCCTCCACGCTCCACCAATGCATCAAATACAGCCTCCAGGGGAAGGAGGAAAGGATATTTGCTGACATCCACCCGTTCGAGGTGTTTGAATGTCACTTGGCAGACGCCAATCTGTATACGGGATCTCCCCGGAAGGTTTCTGAAACTGAATCCCCCGTAGGGGCATCGAAGAATAGATCGGGTGACGGTTGGTATCCACCACCGCCGCGCGGATATGTCAAGCCGAAGGTGGTTTCCCACATCACGGCTTCTGGAAATGTCGGCAGGGTGACACCCCCAGCATTATACCCCAAAGCTAAGGAAGCGCATGTTGATCGACAGCACGACCGCATCAGAGTCCCGGCCGGCCTCACCAAGCCAGTCTCCGGCCTCGATGGTCCCACTGTCGAACCTTTCAAAGCCTGGGAGGTGGCACAAGAAGATGGGCCCAGCAGCTTGTTCTATACGGCTGAGGAGCATCCCACTCAGGAAGACGCAGACTGCAGCCTCCCTGAGGATCTAGCCGACCCGCGGGTTCCTGTTCAGGGCCTGGCATTTACCACTGATCGAACGGCCAGGATGTTTCAAAAGCAACACATCCCTCCCGATCAACCTCAAAAACGTAAGGAAGCTTTCCAGAAGATGTGGTATCCTGTAAATCTGGACAAAGAAATGAGACGTGTCTCTCAACATCCGGGTCTGGGCTTCACCCTGGAAGACTACTATTACAGTGGGCGGTACGAGGTGGATACCATCTCCACCTTCTATCCAACTGAAGACAGCCCTCTGGGGGCAACCTTTGATGAATACCCGGCGGAAGCCGAACATGCTGAATTGGCTCTATCCGGGAATCAACAAATGGAGACCTTGATCTCCTGCCGATGCTGGGAGCAGGTCCGTCCTGAAGGAGCGGCCTTTCAAGCCGAATTTGATACGGCTAGCAGCAGCGAAGCCGAAGATGCTCAAGAAGCAGAAGTCTCTCCCTCCGCAGGGGTCATGCTAATGATGACTTCAGCACCCTTTCTGCCAGTCAACAGAGCCTCGGTTTACTCCAATCAAGGGGAGCCGGCTACCAGAAAAGAAAAAGCCACTTCTGTGGAAGATACAACTGTCCCAGAAGGTGAGACTCCCTCAACTTCTGCCGCAAGTCCAATATGCTGTCCGAGTCCGGCGGCAAACAACTACCGGCCTGTCATGGCTGCAACCTCATCTACAAGCACTGAAGCTGTTCTCTCACCCTCAGGAGCTGCAACGGCAATGGATCTTCTAATAGAACAATCCACCCAGCCGCTAGCACAAGAGATCAAGAAACCTCAGGAAGCTCTGGCAGTGTCTTACGAGGAAGTAGAAGCGCTCGACCCTCAAGATGGTATTCCAGACTTCGTCGACCTCCAGCCAGCACCTCCAGAAATAGAAGACGGAGGCCAGGCCACAGTCGATGAACTAATAGAAGTCAACTTGGGAGATGAGGGGGACCCTAGGCCTACCTTCCTCAGTGCCCAACTATCCCCGGAAGAACGGGAGCTGTACATTCAACTACTACTAGAATACCGGGATTGCTTCGCCTGGACTTATAAAGAGATGCCAGGTCTAAGCCCTGCTGTCTCACAACATGAACTGGCAATCAACCCTGAAGCCGAGCCGGTGAAGCAACCACCGCGGCGTATGAGGCCAGAGCTCATCACCCGAATCTGTGCTGAAGTTGACAAGCTCATTGATGTGGGATTTGTTGAAGAAAATCAGTACACCACATGGCTGGCGAATATCGTCCCCGTAAAAAAGAAGAATGGACAGATCCGGATTTGTGTCGACTTCCGAGATCTAAACAAAGCCTGCCCTAAAGATGACTTCCCGGTGCCAATAACCGAGGTCATGATTGATGCTACAACCGGCCATGAAGCCCTGTCATTCATGGATGGGTCGTCCGGCTACAATCAGATTTGGATTGCGGAGCACGACCGGGTCCATACCGCTTTCTGAACTCCCAAAGGCATTTATCATTACAAGAGAATGCCATTCGGACTGAAGAATGCTGGTGCAACCTATCAGCGCGCAATGACCAAAATCTTTGATGAATTGCTCTACCACAAGGTCGAGTGCTACATAGATGACCTGGTGGTCAAAACCAGAAGAAAAGAAGATCACCTGCAAGACCTCCGGATTGTTTTTCAGAGGCTGAGGCAGCATGAGCTAAAAATGAATCCTATGAAATGTGCGTTCGGAGTGTCGAGCGGAAAATTCTTGGGCTTTGTCGTCCGATATCGGGGGATCGAGATAGACCCCGCAAAGATCAAGGCGATTCAGGAGTTACCTCCACCAAGGAACATCTCCGAGCTGAGGTCACTACAAGGCCGCTTGGCTAACATCCGGCGTTTCATTTCCAATTTGTCAGGGCGATGCCAGCCTTTTCACAAGTTGATGATGAAAGATGTCCCCTTCTATTGGGATGAAGATTGCCAGACAGCCTTTGACAAGTTAAAAGACTATCTGAAGACTCCTCCAGTATTGGGCGCGCCGGTGAAAGGACGGCCGTTGATACTGTATATAGCAACTACACACAATTCTCTGGGGGCAATGCTAGCCCAGAATAATGAAGAAGGGAAAGAACAAGCCCTCTATTACCTCAGTCGGAGACTGGTCAGAACTGAAGAGAAATATACTTATATTGAGAAGATCTGCCTGGCACTAATCTTCGCAGTCAAAAAGCTCCGGCACTATATGTTGTCGCATGAAATCAGCTTGGTGTCCAAGGAGGATCCCCTGAAATATATTATGTCCCAGCCGGCACTCAAAGGCCGCCTAGGCAAATGGGCGGTAATCCTCATGGAGTTTGATGTCTCCTACGTGCCGCGCAAAGCCATCAAAGGTCAAGCTATTGCGGACTTCTTTGCTGAACATCCGATACCCGGGGAAAGCCCGTGGGAACCGGAACTTCCTGAGGATGAGACCCTAGAAGCCGCCCAAGTACAGCCTTCCTCATGGCAGCTATACTTTGATGGCGCTTCCAGAATCGACACCTCTGCTACCGGGTCATCCAGGGTCAGAGCAGGGGCAGGCATAGTCTTGAAGTCCCCAGAAGGAGAAGTGGTGCATACATCCTGCTCCATAAACAAACAATGCACAAACAATGAAGCAGAATATGAAGCCCTGATAATCGGGTTGCAGATCGCTCTGTCCATGGGAATTCAGATGCTGGAAGCATTCGGAGACTCCATGCTAGTTATAACACAGCTGGAAGGAGAGTTCGAGGTGCGAAAGCAAGAGCTCCTCCCCTATCACCAGTTGGCAACTCGACTGATGTCAAAATTTTACTTCATCAGCATCAAGCACATCAATTGAGGCCGAAATGCTCAGGCAGACGCCCTCGCTAAGCTGGCCAGTTCATTGGCGGTCCCGCCAGACACAAGCCTGAATATAACAGTAATCAACCGCCGACAGGTCCCCAGCGTAACAGAGGTCCTTGCCGACGAACATGAGATGGAGGTAACAGTCATCGAAGGGGTTCAGCAGCCCGACTGGCGAGAGCATCTCCTACGCTGGTTTCAACACCAGCAACTTCCAAAAGAAAAGGAACAAAGAATGAAGCTCCTGAGGATCAAGGATTCTTACGAGATGAGAAGCGGGACCTTGTTCCGAATTATGGCAGATGCCCGAAGGAAAGTCCTACTCCGTTGCCTGTCTTCAGCAGAAGCGGGACAGGTGATGCAAGAAGTTCATGCAGGATCAGCTGGGGCACACCAGGCCGGTCATTAAATGAAGATAGAGATAAAGAAATTGGGTTACTATTGGCCCACTATATTCAATGATTGCTGCAAGTTCGCCAAGGCTTGTCAGAAATGTCAAGAACATGCTAATGTGGCGAGGAGACCCCCAGTGCCACTACATCCCACTCTACCAAGTTGGCCGTTTGCTCAGTGGGGCACGGACGTGGTAGGGCCACTTCCAGCATCTTCATCAGGATGCAGATACATCTTAGCAGCTACAGATTATTTCTCCAGATGGGCGGAGGCAGTAGCACTAAGAGATGTGACCGGAGAACTAGTTGCAAGATTCTTCCGGCAGAATGTAATATTTCGGTTCGGGATCCCCAGCCGAATCATCTCTGATAACGGCAGCCATTTCAGGAACCAGAAGGTTTATCGGCTGGCCGACAAATACAAAATTGACTGGAGGACATCCTCCCCCTATAACCCTCAAGCCAATGGATTAGCAGAGGCCTTTAACAAGACCTTGTGCACACTATTGGCGAAGACTGTCAAGTCTAACAAAAAAGATTGGGAAGAAAGGATGTACGAAGCGCTTTGGGCCTATCGTACTGTCTACAAGACCCCAACCGGCTGCTCACCCTTCTCCCTTGTCTATGGGTCGGAAGCTGTAGTGCCGATTGAACTCGAAGTTCCTTCATTGCGAGTTGCCATCCAGCACGGATTAGTCAGTGGTGAGCAGACCAACGCAGAAAGAAGATTGGAAGAGCTCGCTGAGCTCGAAGGAAAACGCCTCCAGGCGCAACAAAACATCCAACTCTACCAAGCTCGCATGGCCCGTGCTTTTGACAAGTTAGTCAAGGGTCGAGAGTTCAAGAAAGGAGACCTGGTGATGGTCAAAAGAAGAGAAGTGATGGCCTCTAACCCCAAAGTGAAGCTGGTCGAAAACTGGGTCAGACCGTATATCATCCGCCGAGTGTATGAAGGGGGTGCCTACGTCCTTGTAGACCACAAAGGAGCCGTCCAGTTCTCTCCCCTCAACGGAAAACACATTAAGCTGTATCATGCGGCGCAACCAACACACCCCGAGTGATCGGCCGGAACATACCCTTTACTTGGTTAGCGGCATTCCGCCCTAATCGAGCTACCTTTTTCTCGGTTAGTGGCATTCCGCCCTAATCGAGCTACTTTTCCTTGGTTAGTGGCACTCCGCCCTAATCAAGCTACTTTTTCTTGGTTAGTGGCACTCCGCCCTAATCAAGCTACTTTTCCTTGGTTAGTAGCACTCCGCCCTAACCGAGCTACCCTTTCCTTGGTTAATAGCATTCCGCCTTAACCGAGCTACTCTTCCTTGGTTTAGTGGCACTCCGCCCTAACCGAGCTACCCTTCTCCTTGGTTAGTGGCATTCCGCTCTAACCAAGCTACCCTTCCCCTTGGTTAGCGGCATTCCGCCCTAATCGAACTACTTTTCCTCGGTTAGCGGTATTCCGCCCTAATCGAACTACTTTTTCTTGGTTAGCGGCATTCCGTCCTAATCGAGCTACTTCCCTTGGTTAGCGACATCCCGCCCTAATCGAACTACCTTTCCTTGGTTAGCGGCATTCCGCCCTGATCGAACTACTTTTCCTTGGTTAGTGGCATTCCGCCCTAATCGAACTACTTTTCCTTGGTAAGCGGCATTCCGTCCTAATCGAGCTACTTCCCTTGGTTAGCGGCATCCCGCCCTAATCGAACTACCTTTCCTTGGTTAGCGGCATTCCGCCCTAATCGAACTACTTTTTCTTGGTTAGCGGCATTCCGTCCTAATTGAGCTACTTCCCTTGGTTAGCGGCATCTCGGCCTAATCGAACTACCTTTCCTTGGTTAGCGACATTCCGCCCTGATCGAACTACTTTTCCTTGGTTAGCGGCATTCCGCCCTAATCGAACTACTTTTCCTTGGTTAGCGGCATTCCGTCCTAATCGAGCTACTTCCCTTGGTTAGTGGCATCCCACCCTAATCGAACTACCTTTCCTTGGTTAGCGGCATTCCGCCCTAATCGAACTACTTTTCCTTGGTTAGCGGCATTCCGCCCTAATCGAGCTACTTCCCTTGGTATAGCGGCATCCCGCCCTAATCGAACTACTTTTCCTTGGTTAGCGGCATTCCGCCCTAATCGAGCTACTTTCCCTGGATTAGGCGGTTTTCCACCCTAATCAAGCTACTTCTCCTTGGTTAGTGGCATCTCGCCCTGATCAAGCTACCCTCTTTCGGATCGCATTCCAAATAAAAAAAGAGAAAAAAAAGGGGGGTTAAAAATAGAGATACCCCGCCAGACTTGTTCCTATAGCAGAACAAGTGCAAAAATGGCTATAACCCGGCTGTGGCGAAAACCCGAAAGGGCGTCGCAGGCAAAATTGGGTACCCCGCCGCGTGAAAACCCGAAAGGGCGCGCGGGCAAAAGCAAGAGGGGGCTGGCTTCGGCGAAAACCCGAAAGGGTGCTTGAGTCGGTAAAGTGGTAATTTCCCAAATGCCTCTCCTATTCTCCACCCAATAAAACTCCGAAGGGGACAATCATCAAAGTCCCACCGGGAATACTTAAAAAAAACCCTTTTTGACCCTCGTCATCATCGACGAGATCGGTCGATCTCTGTCCATGACTTGGATCTTACGTCCTTGTTAATAACCTCATCTTTGCTTCGGCATGTAACCCATGTCGATGAACAAACCCTTTTTCGACCCTCGTCATCATCAGTGAGATCGGTCGATCTCTACCCCCAACATTGGACCTTACGTCCCTGTTGACAACCCCATCCTTGTTTCGGTAGTGACATATGCCGACGAACAAATCCTCTTCGACCCTCGTCGTCATCGGCGAGATCGGTCGATCTCTACCCTCAACTTGGACCTTACGTCCCTGTTGACAACCCCATTCTTGTTTCGGCAGTGACATATGCCGACGTATAAACCCTCTTCGACTCTCGCCATCATCGGCAAGATCGGTCGATCTCTACTCTTGAACTTGGATCCTACATCCTTGTTAATAAACCACTTCCTTGCTTCGACATTTAACCAGTGTCGACGAAATAAACTTAAGACCAACCCTTGTCCTCATCGACAAGGACGGTCGGCGTTCCCGCGGTCCAGTTCTTCTGAATCTTGAATTCAAAAACAAAGAAAAAAAAAGGGAAAAGAAATTGGGGTTAAAAATAGAGATACCCTGCTAGACTTGCTCCCACATCGGGTCAAGTGCAAAAATGGCTATAACCCGGCTGTGGCGAAAACCCGAAAGGGCGTTGCAGGCAAAATCGGGTACCCCGCCGCGTGAAAACCCGAAAGGGCGCGTGGGCAAAAGCAAGAGGGGGCTGGCTTCGGTGAAAACCCGAAAGGGCACTTAGGTCAGTAATGTGAATAAAAATGAATGCTGAATAGTGATGATTCATTCTCTGTCCGGAAGACCCCTTTCGAGGTCGTGGCGGAGTCTTCATCCGATATCCCGGCAATATACATCTATTGTCATACCCCTTTCGACCCTTGTCACCATCGGCAAGATCGGTCGTTACCTATCGGGTTTTTGTCACCATCGGCAAGACCGTCTACCCCTTTCGACCCTTGTCACCATCGGCAAGATCGGTCGCTACCTATCCGGTTTTTGTCATCATCGGCAAGACCGTCTACCCCTTTCGACCCTTGTCACCATCGGCAAGATCGGTCGTTACCTATCCGGTTTTTGTCACTATCGGCAAGACCATCTACCCCTTTCGACCCTTGTCACCATCGGCAAGATCGGTCGCTACCTATCCGGTTTTTGTCATCATCGGCAAGGCCATCTACCTTTTCGACCCTTGTCACCATCGGTAAGATCGGTCGCTACCCTATCCGGTTTTTGTCACTATCGGAAAGACCGTCTACCCCTTTCGACCCTTGTCACCATCGGCAGGATCGGTCGCTACCCTATCCGGTTTCTGTCATCATCGGCAATACCGTCTACCCCTTTCGACCCTTGTCACCATCGGCAAGATCGGTCACTACCTATCCGGTTCTTGTCACCATCGGCAAGACCGTCTACCCCTTTCGACCCTTGTCACCATTGGCAGGATCGGTCGCTACCCTATCCGGTTTCTGTCATCATCGGCAATACCGTCTACCCCTTTCGACCCTTGTCACCATCGGCAAGATCGGTCACTACCTATCCGGTTCTTGTCACCATCGGCAAGACCGTCTACCCCTTTCGACCCTTGTCACCATCGACAAGATCGGTCGCTACCCATCCGATTTTTGCCATCATCGACAATACCGTCTACCTTTTCGACCCTTGTCACCATCGGCAAGATCGGTCGCTACCTATCCGGTTCTTGTCACCATCGGCAAGACCGTCTACCCCTTTTCGACCCTTGTCACCATCGACAAGATCGGTTGACTACTCTCTAACCTGGGCCCTCCGCCCTCGCTGACCAACAAAACATCATGGCATCAACATTTGACCCGTGTCAAGGGTCATAACACACCTCTCATCACCAGCGGCAAGATTCGCTAGGTGCATCTGCCTACGCTACCTATGTCCCACATTGGCAAAGTCCCCGTTTCGAGAACGGCTACATCGCGGTGGAGCGAACACCTCACCCCTTCCTTGAAGGCGTGAGCGCTCTCCTGCGCCATCAGCAAGTATCCCTAGGTTCGGGTGACCATCCAGAATAAAGAAAAGAAAGAAGGAAAAGAAGTCACGATTGATGGCGACGAAAAGAAATATTTCCATTTAATGAGAATGGGTGGAACACATTTTTTTTGCCCGGGGCATCCCCCGGGGGTACATGAGCTCCGAAGACAAAAAGGAGCATTACAAAAAAAAAGAAAGAAAAAAAAGGGGGCAAGGTCACGGCAGAGGGCGCCGGAAGATATCTGCCAAGTCTAAAAGGCCCAGCGAAGGATATCGTGTCAACTCTTGCAAATGGGTCTCGGTGGCTGTCAGCTGGGATAACCTCTCGTCTAGTGAGGCAAGTTGTCCTTCAGCCAGGTCAGCCTCTTCCGTTGTCTGGATCTCTAGGCGCTCGCCCTCTTGCAGCTCGGCTTCGACCTTAGCAAGTTCCGAGCGCAACTCGTCCAACCGTGCCGCGAGGAGCATCCGACGTTCCGAGATATTGCTGGCAACATTTCTCAGCTGCCCCACGGTCGTCCTCAATGAACTAACGGCGGTGCGGCAATCTGCCTTCTCCAGCTTCGCGACAGTCAGCTGATCAGAAACCTCTCGATTGAGGAACTCCCGCCTGTTGGCATGTTTTAACAACATCACAACCCGCGGGGTCCAATCATCCATTGGACAGCCAAATGCTAAAAGCGATCGGGAGAGATGATCTATCAAGCTTCTCAGCTGCAGATAAGTCAGGTTCGGAGAAGCTAGCATGGCCCGCTGGAGGTTATCCAGAGACTGCCACACCATGTCTCCAGAAAATTGTAGACCCAGTGGCGAAGTCTCGGGGAGCTGAAAGTCTACCCTGCTATCTACCTCGGCCCAGATATCGTCGGCTACCCCAAGGGACGTCGACGGCATAGTCTGTATGACGCCCACATCCGGCTCGACTATTGCGGCTACATCAACTGAAGGAACCGCCACGATGGCAACTTCCTTGCCCGCCCGTTGCGGTGAGGCTACAACAACCGTGTCGGCGACGGAAGGCGCTGGCTCTTCCTGAGCAGTCTCACCGGTCGCTGAGGCAGGAGAGCCCTCTATGATCGACAGAGCTTTAATGATATCGGCCTCGCCCGCAATAATTTCCCCTGCCTGTATTTCCGGGGGATCACTCGGCTTCAGCAATGACTCGTCACCAGCAACCAGGGCTTGAGCCCCTACAACCTCGGGCGGGCCGCTGACCTCGGCAGTCGCACCTGGTTCCTCCGAGGCCGCTGTAGCAGCATAGGTCCGTGGAAGCCGCAGGGCAATAGGCCTCACAACTGGTGGGAAGGCCGACTGACCCATATCCACATCTGGAAGGGGTATGCGGATCATTATAGCCGGCGGTACCACCTCAGCCTGCATTCCATATATGTACATCAGCCGGCTGGCTTAAAAATTATAAGAAGTGCTGCAAGTGGGAATCGGAATACTTCCTACCTCAACCGGCACTATATTTAGGCCTCCCAAAGTGGCCTCTGAAGATTCTGGCCCTTCTCCTGTAGCCGGGTATGATGGCCCGTGCTCGGCTCCCAATAGCCTCGGAGGGCTAAACGTTGGCAGGTCGCTCTCATAAGCTGATGAAGCCCCGGCGTCCTCAGCCTCGGTGTCCGCCATCGGGAACCCCTCATCATCGCCGGAGCCGCCGCCGTAATCAACCTGTTCAGAAGAGGATGACTCTTCTGCTTGTCCTCTGATCTCCAGGACCTGAGCATGAACCGGGCCGCTGAGAGGAGGCCCTCTATCCAGAACCTCCTCGGCGATCGCCATCTCGGGAACATCTATCGACGAAGTATCCAGGGGCTGGTCCCTTGGAAGCCCTTGCTCTCCGATGACAACCCCTGCCGAGGCACCAACCTCAGGGAGCAGTGTGGGCCGAATGTCGACTGGAGTCAAAGGACAATAAACAATCAGGACTTGACTGAAATTACAACATGCCACTGAGCTCTACGGGCAAGCTGCAAATTACCTTCTGTTTCTCGATGGGGTGTCGGTGAAGGCAAGTCGCCCTCAACAGAGGTCAAGGGGACTTCCCTCTCTCTCTCTCCAGCGGCAGCTCCGGTTGCCGCCTCCAACCCGACAACGGCAGGGATAGTGCCGGCAGCTACTGAAAAGAAAGATGGTCAGCCCAGGTAGCCGAAACAAGCAAATAAGCCATGCAAGAATAAGAAGTCACCTTCGCCTTCAGGCCCTTGTGTCCGGGTGGCCTCAAATTCAGAAAATGACGGAACTCGAGGAAGGGGAACCGTAGACTCCTCTTCAGCAGCCTTCCTCCGACGTGCCCGAGTAGCACGGGATTCTGCCCTCTTGGCTTTCTTAGCCCTGCTGATGGCCTCCCTGACCTGAGACCTGGTCCGCTTTCACGAGTCCCCAGGGGGTAATGGCGTCGTGGTGGGAGCCGGCTCTGGAATGTTAAAATATGAAGGCTTCTGCGCCTTAGATATCAGCTCCCTACAGTGTCGAGTCGCTCCCGCAGAAAGACGGGCTGCGAAAACACATGAGTAAGAAGATGCACACTGAATATAGGGGAAGCAGCTCCAGGGCTGAAGAAGAAAACAGGCATTACCTGGCATCCCCGTATATCGAGGACTGAGTGGCCAGTAAAGCAATACTGGCGCCTTGTCCCGGGAAGCCGCCTCGCGGATCAGCCAGCATACATCACCAATTGTTTCACTTTTCTCCGTCAGTTGGGCCAAATCTTCATGGCCGCAGGAGGACAAGTGATGATATAAGCTCAAGTGGTCGAATCCCCAGCCGTCGACATACTTGAAGGATATTTGAAGCTGATGGTTCCGAATGGCTTCTAACGGACTGTCAACTGAAAGCCCATGAGAATGAAGTAGGGCGAATATCCAGGGGGTGGTGGTGTACAAGTCAGCCCGCCTGTTTTCCCTCCCGATGAAGGTCCGATAAGGATGAAAATGGTCGACTTCCGGGCGCCAACTCGCCATACTAGGAAGGGGTTCTTCCACCGGAAGGGGGATCGTCTGGAGAGCAACCCTCTCACTACTAACCCGGCACAGCCCCCAGAGAGTCTTAATATAATCATCCCTCTGGATCTATGGCATCTTCGGGTCGGCTCGGGACGACTTGCCCTTCGCAGCTTTCCTGGCTTCTACATATGCCGCCACCTCAGTATTGGACCAAGATTTCAGCCTCTTCAAGTAGGCTGGATCAACATCCAGAATGGGCTCCCGCTGGGAGTCTAAAAAATGGCGTTCGGCAGCATGCCAGCAATCCTTCCGGAAATTCTGATAAAAGCCCGTTCGTGCATTCCACCACTTGATGAAGTCTGGAGTCACTCGGGGCAGGCGAGCCGGGGTTGGCACCCTGAATGATACATCCTCTCGGCGATGGAAGTAGTCCCACCATCCACGGGCTTCATCAGTAGCCGTCTGACCAGCCCGGTGTCTATTCGACAGATTGAACCGGGCTGAAGAAGAAGGAATTTGCTGGTCAGACCCAAAATTCCGGCTGAAATGGAAAGGATAATACGGCTCCAGCCACAGCAAGCCGCTTTTCCTGAAGACTAGAACACTGGGGCGAATAGACAACGCCCATTCCACCAGTTCCGGCTCCAAGATTGGCCTTGTGCTCTTCGACCCGGTCAGCTGATGAATAAATTCCTCTGTCTCAAATAATCGGCATTGCCGCATCCTGTTGACAAGAGGGCTGGAGCTGGCAGTCAAACTCCAGAAATGCAGAACGCCAGGGGAATCTGTTGGAACTGTCGTCAACTTCCCCCGAATGGCGAAAAGCTGGTCCGCCAGTGAAGACGGTTCAGCACTGGCAAATTCGATCATCCGCGGCAAAGGACGATCTGACTGCATTGACCGGGGAGCTGCTTCCGGAAATAGGGTGTAGACCCAGGCATTAAAAAAGTGGAGGGGACCAACTGTCCACGAATTCCTGGGGATGCGCGACTTGTGCAAATCCCCCAACATTTTGTATATAAGGCATAAAGCCACAGGGCACAGGGATAGCTTCGTCCCCCAAGCCATCAAACAGGCAGGGTAAATCGCCTCCGGCCTGATCACCGTCTCATCTCCTTGGGGAAGGGCGAATGAACAAAGCCAATATGTCAAGTACGCAGCACAGTGTGTAACTACGTCAACTCCCGTGGGATTCGGGCCGGCCTGCCGCCCTCTCCCTGAGACAGCAGGATATGTTGCTTGGCGCCGAGCCCTCTTCTTCCGCGCCACCACTGTTGGAACCACTGTGGGGAAGTCCTCATAGTGCTATTCCCCACCAAAGAAATATTGAAGCCACGTGCCCATCCGCACGCGCCTCTTCTCACCAGGCTTTCGCGCTTCCCGCGAGTCAAGTGTCAGGCGCAGCAGGGTGCGATACGCCTTCATCAGATAATGATAGGCGAAGCCCGTGAAGTAGTTGCCTTCACCATCTATCTGGTCCTTCAGCCAGTCTGCGAAGCAAACTTCTTCATACGGCTCTCCATCTATCGGCAGGCCGCTCAGCTGAGAAAGGCTCCATAAATCCAATGAAGTTTCACCTTCTGCAGTGTAGAAAGTATTGTACTCTGGGCAGAAGACTTCAATCATCCCGCAACATAGGCCTCGGGAGATCGGGTATCTATACCGGGAAGCGTATACGCTCTGATAAATTCCGGCGTGCACCAAGATGGGGGCGTATTGCCGCAGCACGAAGTCTGTAAATTCAACCGCTCCCGGTCTGAAGGCGTGAGCATCGGTGGCTTTGAGCTCTCCAAACCACCCCACTGAAATTTGATGTTTGAACCGGACCGCCAAGCAGTCCAAAAGAAAAGGCTCGTCCCGGTATCCCCAATGGAGCGGTGCGAGGAACAGACCATATACGGGCTTCTCCCTATCAACGCGGCCGGCGGTTTCATTCCAGCGAGCTGGTGTGTATTGCGGCGCTCTCGTCAGCATCCCGGCCTCGGGGGATAATTCCTGTACTCCGAGCACGACCCCCCATTTCCTGGGTTCCCCGGGGATGTACATGGGCATACCATAGGTGACTGACTCAGTCAGGCTGTCCCGCTCCGCCAGTAGCGCTCCTTCAGCTCTGTGGACCAGAATTAAATCACGCTTCCCACCAAGGTTGAAGCGCTCGAGGAACGCCATCAGGTGCTTGTCTTTGGGGTGGTCCCGTCTGATGTCGTCCCCTCGGTCATACCTGAATTGGTTGCCGTCGAGGATCAACAAATGGCCGGTGTCGACGGTGTCGGTTTCTGAGTCCGAAGACTCAGCCACCACGGCTACACGTCGGAGCCCCCGATCAAGGGAATGGACGTTCCCCCATGTCACGGCGACCCGAGATACGGAGGAAGAAGAGCCGGAAGCCATGTTATCTGCAAAACAGCACCCGAAAAAGAACAAACGAGAGTCAGAAATTAGTGGATCAAAACAATATTTCTGACAAAATTTTGGCAGCATCTCCTCAGCTCGAGGGTTTGCCAAAAAGAAAGCGGAAGCCGTCAACAAAGGGAGCGGCCCCTAAAAGCAGCCATAGGCATTAAGCCAGGGCCAAATGGAACACCCGAGGGATCTAGCTCCGAGGACAAGTCCTACGAGAAGCCTCCCGGGGCCCGAAGAATGGGTTCAAAACCCAAAGAACAGCAACACTCAACTCACCCACTCACAGGCGAAACCGCCCGAGCCCAAGAGCTACTCGGCGCCGAGGGAAGAGGAGAAAGCGAAATGAAGAGAGAGAAAAATCTGTTGCAAATGAGCAGTGAAGAAGAAAAAACAAAGAAGAAAGCCTTATATAGGCCCCCCCTCATTTTGTTAAAACGGCGCGCCCCGGAGCGCGCCGTTTTAAGCAAATGGCGCGCCGGGGAGGGCGCGCCGTTTTAACCCCTGAAAGGGCCAGGGCGCACTGGGAAGGCGGCGCCGTTTTAACCCCGAAGGCCCAGGGCGCGCCGTAAAGGCCGCGCCGTTTTAACTCTCGAAGCAAAGGCCGCGCCATTTTAAGCAACGCCGTCAGGCTTCCTACCTCGCCAGATCGACATCCGACGTCAGAATTAAGTGCTGGTCGAGCCTCCGTCAGCCAAACGAAGCTCATCCGCAGGCCTTGCCGCATTCCTGCCTCACTTGCACCGCCTACGTCTGGGGGGCATTTGTTGGCACTCAAAACATGATCCTTTGGCAACCAAGCCGCAAAGATGAATGATACGGCCCACTGAAGCACGGAAGCCGATAAAGATCAACTTATCAAGGGGACCCCTCAAGCTGACAAAGCCCCGAGCCACCTTGAAGGGAACGTCGGGGACTTTACCTCAGGAGAGCCGAAGTGAACCCGCAACCAACCGGCAGCGCGATCAAGCCTGCCCAATGATCCGGCATCGACCTCATCATGCCGCTACCCCACATCCGTCGCCCGACCAAGGACGACGGTCTACCCAATGACTCTCCTAAGGAGGAAGAATGTCCTCGGCCATCCGAAACAAGGGGGCCAAAGGTTCTGTCAGCAGAAGACCTCGATTACCCGGCACGGGTTCGGCTTCTCGCCATAGTGGGCCCGTTAGTGGCCGATTGATCACCAATTCAAGGTGGAATTGTCCAGGATGTAACGTCATCCTGTAAGGAAGCTTCGAGCACGAGTCTGTCTCAGCCAGAAGCACAAATCACAGTGCTGAAGATTGTGTCAGTAGGACACCCGTGTGCTCAGACCGGACACACACGAAGTCTTGTTTAAGGCCATTCGTCCTATCAAGAGCTTCGTGGAGACCCCATCAAGGCCCTTCGATGGCCAGGGCGAGGGGAACAGTCGACGGGAGCTTTCGGAATCATCTCCGGGCCTACCAGACTGACACGCCAAGTGAATAGGTTAAAACGGCGCCGTCAAATCGGCACGCAAACAACAAAAGGGGGTGTTCCCCGGCGCCGTCAATCCGGCGCGCAAAAGCCAAATGGGGCCTCTCCCCGGCGCCGTCAACCCGGCGCGCCTCTTCCTGGGGCGCCGTTTTAACCCCAAGGCTATATATAGCCTGTCAAGATATAGAAGATCAAGGGGGACCCGATCAAGAGAGGAAGCGGAATCAAAAAGAAAGAAAAGGGAAATAGAAAGAAAGGGGGGAGGTCCAGGGGTGCTTCTTTTCTAAAGGAGTTCCTGGCTGAAGTCCCTCGGCGGCCGCCACCCTCTTCCGCTCGAGCTCCCCGGTGTCGGAGAGGACGATCGACTGCTTCCCTGCCTTCTAGGTGGGTCGTCGTTGTGTTCCTCGTCGAATCTCCCCGCTTCTATTTTGCTGTATTCGCCCCAGGGCTGCAATGTAAATGAAGAAAAGGGGGAGGGGCGATGATACGAGCCTTTCCTCCCCCTTTTTCCTCATCTTTCCTTCTGCCTTTTTTTTTTATTCCGTCTGTAATCGTTTCTTCCATTAATGGAAACGGCGGCCGATCGACAACGACGACGCCGGAATCTACGTGCTCTGCATACACATAACTTGTCTTCCATGGGATGAATAAAGAGTTGCTCTGATTGATGTTGTATCTCTTCCTCCCGCTCTCCAATCCTCCTTCGAGCGTGCATTTAATGATGTCTCCAACATATGTATATACTCTCGTATAACCGATTTCTCCGACATTGGTTATGCGTTCGGGCTACATGAATCATTCATCCCCCTCCCCGGGGTTCTCTTCCTTTCGAGTTTGATGCAACGGCTGGACTCAGCATTGAATATTTTATGGGCTTTGCGAGCAGAGATGTACTTGTGTGCATATCTCTGTCTGGTCTCCGCCTAGGGAATAAGGTTCTTCACCGTCCCCTTTATGCTCTGTTTCATAGACCAGGGGGATGGGAAGAATCCTTGGATGGCTTCCAGTCGTTCGACGGTGAGCCCCATGTGGGTTTGTTCTCGAATGTCATATATACGTATATGTATATCGGTACCCCGGGCTATGCGCCGGCTACATATTCTGCTGGTGATTGACTTGCTCGATCCGTGGGGCTCCATCATTTCAATGTATTTCTAGGCAATTAGCTTGTCTGTCTGGCATCGTCAAGCGAAGTTTCATACTGCTTCCTGTTATGTCATTTGTACTTTGATGGGAGTATGCTATGTAGCATCACTCCAGCATCCGGGGAGGGAGGACATTCCCCAAATCCTATTTTCACCAATCATTCGGTTGACAGAGGGATCGTCTCTCGATGACAAATCTCCCTGTGGACCACTGGGTGTACAATAATGGGGCTAAGCCCTACAGTTCAGAATCTGCAGTCCTTAACGGACTCGACAGTGACCGTGGGTGGTGTTCCCCTCGTAGGCTAGCCCTCGGGGATTCCTTCCCTGTATGGTCGTCCCGATTCGAGTGTTGTGGTGACTCGGGTCGTGTGCCCCTCGTAGGCTAGCCCTCGGGGTTTTCGCTCCCATATCGAGTCGCCTCACTCACTCACCGTTACCCACGGACTCGGTGCCCCTAGCAGGCTAGCCCTCGGGGTTTTCCTATCCGTTTGGGTCTGCCGGCCGCCGTTGTGCCACCCGACTTTTAGGGGTTTACTCCGCCACGTGAGTACTCCCTGCGTCTCCCCGACCATCCTTTGAGATAGGGAGATGCTGCCGAAATTTCGGCTCGAACGAGTTAAACTCGGAACAATCGCCTCACGCGAGCCCGTGACTCGGCCTTTAAATGACTCGGCACCGATTCTATGAATAATCAACTTAATAAATTCTCAAAACCATCCAAAACCTCTTAATAAATCTATGAATAAACCAACGAGGCTCCTGTTTCCATGAAGTCGGGTTAATTCGGCGCGTTCATGCGCGATCACGCCTTAAAACGGCGCGCCCTTCCCGACGCGGTCTTCCCGGCGCGGCCTTCCCGGCGCGACCTTTCCGGCACGGCCTTCCCGGCGCGCCCCGGCTTCCCGCGCCGTTTTAAAAGCCTGCCCCTTTTACCTACGGTTCTGGCGCCGTTTTAAACCTTTTACCCACGTTTCAGAGCGCCGTTTCAAGTGTTTTAGCCCCTGTCTTCGCGAGCACTGCACCAGTTTCGTTCCGTATCGTGTCGTCGCATCATTATAATCCCTTTCCCACTCATGGGATGATTTCTTATGCTAATCACAGAAGGGTGCAAGTTCCTCAACCAATAAACTGAACAAAATTCGCATGTTCAAGCTTGAATCAAGGCGCCTCGAATCCTTCCGTTACGCCTTGGTCTACGCACTCATATCGCATTAGCGCATGCCCGAATGTGTGCATCCTTGGTATATCAAACAACATTGCCAGAAGGTCAGGTTACGCCTGATTGGAGGCTTCGTTACGCGTGAAGGTGGCCTTCTAGCCTAAGTCCTCCGCCGTGTACCAGGGTCCACCCTAATAAATCGTGTGTAGTCAGTCGTATCATCCTGCATGACCGCTTGCCTGCTCTGTACCCTTTATCCCGGCTTCGACAGCCCGATATCTCGGTAATTAATCAAAGGTGTTCCCTCCTCGTGGGGGATGTAATTAACGCCATAACCTTTATGGTATGGCGGACTTCTGGTCCCGACCGAACCTTACATTCGCCCGACACGGGTCAGAATGAGCGCACAATAAAATCGTCACTCATGTGACTGGCACGCCCGCATCGTTAATTGATCACTTGACTACCAGTTAGTCAGTTGGTCGATCGACCCGCGAAGGAAAGAAAAAAAGGTCACGAACAACCGAAGAACTCAAGGCTGCATGAGTATCACATAACTGCCGCTCTGTGCCTATCAGGCGAGCTTGCATGTTCGCTATCATGGTGTCGTGAGCATCCTATGTCCATAGCATAAGTTAACATATTAAAAAAAATAAAATAAATAAAATGTGTTCACCTCCACAGTCGCCTCGGGATGGAGTCGCTCTGCGTACATCGCCTTATAGAGGTGTAGATAATCCTCGCTATCTTGAGCATGTGACTCCACGAGTGTGCCACCCCATTGCCAATCTTCATACTGTTCGGGGAACCGCACTCGCCAATCAACGGAGGTCACCGGCCCGCGCGTCTTCCTCCCAACGCAGGGTGTTGTAGTCATGTCCACCCATTCCTGGGCAAGCCCTAGGGTCCTCATGGCCAATCGTAGCCGAAGTGGCTCGATTTCATTCAGATAGTGGATCCAGAGGTCACGCCCGAACCGGGCACGACTCGTCATGACCCATGGCTGATCGGCGTCGATCATGCCCGCATAAGGTCTCCAGATCACCTAGGTCAGGTCACACACGTCTTCTTAATAATAAAAAAATTTAAAAAAAATCAAAAAAATCAAGAAAAAAAAATAATAACCACCATCGCTGCGGGGAACTCTTGCAACTCGTGTCTTAGCACCATCAACTGGTAGGATAGAGGGGCTGGGCTCATGAGGGGCTACCACCGCCTTGCCAGCGGCACTGCCGCTGGGCGCCAATGACGGGCCTTTCCCATTGGAAGGTAATAATAGATCCACAACTGCACCATCATGTGTCTTTAAAGACAGAAAAAAAAGAGGATAGGGAGGCGGTACTTGGATGAACGGCGTGAAACCACTCACTGTTACCTCTCTGTCTGCTCTTTCAGACAGACCCGCAAATAGATGCGCCAGCATGGCTGCTCCCCAGGCATATCGCCCCACTTTCTCAGGGTCTACCAGGAATTCTAAGAAGCGGCAATGGATGCTGTCTCCTTTCGAGCCCAGCAATAATTTTCCCAACATGAAGAAGAGTAATCTCCTCAAATCCATGTTGGCCCTTTCCCAATTGCTCCCATCTACACAGTAGACGGCGCGGCATCCCCTTTCGGTCCTCTCCATGAACTCTTCCAAGGACTCATCATCACGGGAACGAATGTCAGTAAGCCCCAACGTCTCCATGATAGGCGTCTTGGCTACGGACCTATTCTTGCAATCATCCAGGTCCACTCCTAGTAACCTCTGGGCAGCCTCTCTGTAGTCGGAGTAGGTGATACCGGTTAGCGCCTTGCCATCCACTTTGAGGCCCGTAATTCAGATCACATCTTCCAAGTTGGGCACCATGTGCCCCCAAGGCATTAAGAAGGCGCGGCTCATTGGATCCCACCTTTCACGTAACCCTTGGATGAGAGCGAGGTCGAGCTTGATTGGCTCAATCCGGAGAAAGGCTCCAAAGCCCATTACGTCTAGCATGGCCTTCTGAAAATTCGGGAGACCTCTGTATGCTGCCACCACTAGCTCCCATGATATGTGTGATTTCATCACGCTCTGTGCATACACAAGAAATGAAAAAGGGGCCTTTGTCAAGAGAGAAAAAAAGAAGAAAGAATGAGGGAAAGGGCAAGAAGGCTCATTTTACGAGTTACGATTGGGTCCTTTCACTGAAGTGTCCTTCAAGGTCCGAGAGTCTCCTGGAACTACTACTGCTGGACCTGCTTCTCTTCGAGGAGTGGGAAGATTCGCCCTCCATTCTGAATCCTAGAACTCTCAATTCTTCCTCTTCCGTGGAAACTTGTACTCTGCGAATTGGCTCTCGATGTCCTTGGAAGAACGAAGGAGGGAGGTATTTATAGAAATGAGAGAAGTGCAACCCAACTGCCTCCATCAGCTTTAACAATAACCCTCGTGATAGAGCACCTTCCCTGCGATCCCATGTGTCGCTTCACCGCTCGCGTAGGGTAATTGATTGGATGGTATGATGCAACCACTCGCTCCCTATGCAGTCTAAGGATGCCCTGTCATGTTGTAGAGATCGTCCGGGAAGGTTGAAACGGAAAAGCGGCTAGAGCCATCATTGTTGACTTCGGCGGCAAATTTTCGTGGAAAAGACGATCACAGCGAGACGCGATTCCCCGTTTCATGGCGGAGTCTTGTCGAGCGCATCACATGGGAACAGTATAAAGGAGAAGAAGCGTAGGGGAGAAGGAACGTGCAAGAGAACAAATAAGCAACAGGAAACCAAATCATTGCATTCATAGGTCTACATAAACAGTCATGAACATCACAATCATAGAGAGGAGGCGGGTATGCTAGCTCGCAACTCTCGCCATCACCTTCATGCTCGTCCCTCCGGGCGTCCCTCTCCTCTCCCCTAAGGTGAGAGTCCCTCACGGGCCTTCTGGAGCTCCGTAAAGCAGCACTCGCCTCACCCTGCAATGTCTGCTAAGCAGCGGTAGCTCGTTGCTGCTCCCCTGGTGTGGCGAAAAAGCCACCGACAGAAAGGTGGCTAGACTGGAGGAGTCGCGCCCCGAACTCTCGTGCTCTCTCGTAACGCATCTCCATGACTCCTAGCCTCTGTCCCATAACTCGAAGGCCTAGCTGGAGCTCCCTCACCCGGGCCTCCAAAGCCTTCCTCTCATCCCGATCCTGCTGTCGCTCGGCCCTTCTTTCCTCCCTCTCTTTCTCCCTCTCCTCTCTCTCCCTCTCCTCTCTCTCCTTCTCTGCCTCCCTCCTCGCCACCTGGAGGAGGACCCTTAACTCCAGCTCCAGATGTCCGGAGACGGCCTCTCTTCATCGTGACGCCGCAGCTCTGCCATGGTTGCTGCCCAGGCATCACACTCCTCTTCAGCCCGGGTCACGCGGGCCACTGCACTGGCAAGTTGCTCCCGAAGGGAGGTGATCTCCGGAAAAGGAGCTTGAGAGCTGGAAGACGATCCACCGGCCATCCCCGCCATCACTGCCTGTTGGGCACGTTGGAATAGGCAAACAACAGCTATCGGCTAAGCCCCGGGTTAAAAAAAAAACAAGGACGCGTCAAATCCCTTTGACGCCTCAAACATTTCTTATATTATTTTATTATATATTTTCAAAAACAAAAACAAAAAAAAATTCACACGTCTAAGGGTTTTGACGCCTTCATATTTTTTTGTATTTTTTCTATACTTATTTTTATTTATCTAAAAAAAAATTTTGGACGCGTCAACGGGTTTTGACGCCTCAATATTTTTTTTAATATTTTTCCATTAAAAATTTTAATAATAATAATAATAATAATAATAATAAAATTAATATAACATCGTCTAGGTATCTGGACGCATCAAAATAATAATAATAATAATAATAATAAAAACAAAAATAATCATAATCATAAAAAATCTGGAAACAAAAAAAAATAATAAAAAAAGAAGAGAAAGAAAGCATTTGCGCACAATAACTTCGCATTTATTTCATTAAAACAGCAAAGTGAGTTACATCAGGGGCTTACACACTTCAGGCCTTAACTTCCCCAGTTCGGTTACATAAGCCCTCCACAGCTCGCGTTCTTCCTCTACATGCACTAATGCCTTTCCCGGAATGCTCGTCTTCCACGACACTTTGATGGCCTTCACGTCCTTTGCATCATCTTCCGCGCCCAACTCTCTCTTCCTTAGAGGAGCAGTGCCAGCTAACAGTAGGAACAAGTGGCGGGGAAGGCCAATTTGAATGCAGCACCGATGCGCGTTGTAAAGAACAAACTCGGTCGTGCCAATAAGTTGGAGTTCAGTTTCGGAGGAAGACCTCGTGAGGAGTTCACGCGAGAGTAGACATGCCGGTGCACAAGTGAAGAAGCTTTGCGTCATAGTTCTGAAGTGAGACCTCCAGTCTTCACGCTTCCTCAGCGAAGGAACACGGTTCACTATGTTATCATCAAAGCCTAACACATCAGCTATGTGGTAAAGCGGACTTTGTTGAAAGATCTTCGAGGCAGTTGGCATCCCCTCACGGTGATCAAATTTGAAATGTAAATCAACCCAGCAATTCAGAAGAAGTACGCAACCAAAAGGAGGCTTACCCATACTGGACGCAGTAAGGCCACTGTAGAGGTAAGCATGAACGGCAGGTCCCACCCTTTTACCATTCCAAATACCGCAAATAGCACTCAGCTGATCTTCCTCTACTATGTTGTCGGTATAAGGGAATAAGAGAGCACCCGCCAAACAGATTATGAATTCCTTCATAATTTCTTCCAAACGATCATCGTCTGGCGATCCTCTTAGGACATCCATGACCCATTCCACGAGCTTCTGCAAGTTGAATCCCTTTTGAGTCTGGACATCTCTAACAGCACCAGACGGCATGAAGCTTCCAAGGACGTCCTCGGAAGTCACCTTCTTCAGCATCGGCATGATCTTTATCTTGCCATCCCTTTTGAATCTTTTCAAACCAAGCAGGAGTTCCACCTCCTCAAGAAGGATAGTCACCTCGAAAGTAGGGAAAATGAAAGTGTGAGTCTGAGGATGCCAGATCTCCATCAGCGCGCCCATAGCCGCCCAGTCCATGCGAATCTTTTCGTAATGCTTGGCGTGAACCAGGAGCCCCTGAAGATGCCACCTCGTGAGTATGGCCCTCATACCGATGGATATGTTGGAAGTTAGCTTTGAAAGCCAAGGCAGTTTGGAGAATTTCCTCGGGCCTGGGAAGAGAGGGTACGGCTGGAAAAGAAGAAGAAAAATAAAGGAGGAAAGAGGTGAATGAAAGGTTGTACAGAAAATTTGAAATGAATCAACTCACCATACACGACTGGATCATCCCACTCAGATGTCCTTCGAGGTCAGAAAGTCGCCTGAATTCACTGCTGGGCCCGCTCCTCTTCATAAGGCGGGAAGACTCGCCTTCCATCTTGAAGAACCCAAGATTCTTCTCCTCCTCCCCTTAAGCTTCAAAGCTCTCCTTGGTGCATTTGGCTAAACTAAGCAGGGGGGTACTTATAGGAAGGGAGGGGCTTAAAAGTCAAACACGTCACATTAATGATGAGTCGTCAATGTTGACTTTAGCAAAAGGTGTTTTGTCTTGTTCTCCTTTGTACTGTGTATTCTCCTGTTATGATAACTGAAGTGCAATTCTTTTGCTTTGAGATAATGTTGTGCTAAATAATGAGTGCAGGTTTCACTAGTGGGCACCACTATCCCACCTCGACCCATCATATGCTACCATTCGGTGACTGGTCCCACCATGTCATGCATTGTATTATATGATATTTACGCTATTAGAACATGTCAAGGACCTTGCAGCCTGAACGAATCTGGAGTTTAAGTTCCCCTTCAACAAAAATCATGATAAGTTCAGAGAAATTTGGGTTGTACGGATAGGTCGTTAAGTTATGAAAGCGTGGGGACGATGGTTCCATTCAGTGAGTTGGTACGTAGATAAACGGGTCCCGGCTCAGTATCAGCTCACCGGATCGGTATCCTGACCCATTCTTAACAACTTGACAATATTATCCTTGGCTATTTTCTATTTTAGTTAGTTTTAAGTTTTCTTTTAAACCCAGCATGCATTCATGTAGGACTTTGATTCCATTGCGGAAGATCATCCAAAGTAATTCGATTGTGAAGGCCGCCGTGCTTAAGTCTTATAATATGAGATATTCCATTCCGAATGAGATATAGAGTTTCCTTGAGATAGCCTTGGACTGTTCTTCCAAAAGAGACCCTTGTTTAGATTGATCCTCAAATGTTCCTTTACTGTTACTCCATTTGACCCACCTTGGCCGCAGCACTTCCACATTGGCTGGTAACTGCTCCCCAAAGGTGAAACCTGTAGGTTTATGACCTAGGTACTTTCACACAGAGAAGTTGGCCCCTTTTTCTACTTGTGCTTGAGCGCATGTCTTCCCCTTCCTTGTTTGATTTCTGTCCAAGTAATTGTCGAATTCAGAAGGCCTTCTTCAAGGTCGCCTCATTGAAACTCTGAAAACATTACAAATCATAATGTTAAAAGCGTGTCTCATCACACCTCGGCATCTACTTTTCAGTTCGCTCCCACTCCATTTCATTTCATTTCTATGCCACTCCATTACGTGCCACTCCCTTGCAAAGTAGACGCCAAGGCGGAGCAGATGTAGACACGCCGTTTTGACCTTACCGTGAGTAAATCTCATATTACACTATGATACCTCAAGGTTTCCTTCACACTTTTAATTACTTTGGCGATTTCCTATTTTTCTGAATTTTTTTACATTTTTTTAAATTTTTTCGTGAAAATTTTTTTGACGTGTCAAGATGGTTAGACGCCTCACTTTGAGGTGTCAAGGTATCTTGACGTCTTCATAAAAATATTTTTTATTATTATTTTAATATTTCTTTTTCCTTCTTGAAAGTGGCAGGGTAACTGGACGCCTCTTTTAAAGGCGTCCAGGCCCCTAGACGCCTCCTTCAGAGCTTCGTGCAGCACGCGGGCGACGCCGCTCCGGCTGGCTAGTTTAACGTTTCGAATAAATCCAATCATGAAGACGTCATTGATCCTAGACGCGTCTTAAGAAGTCAAAGTTAGGCGCCGAAACCTCTCCCTTTCTCCACTATCGACAGCTTTCGGTGCCGTTTTAATGGAAAATCATTGAGGCGTCAAGGACCTTAGATGCCTCTATCAGGAACAAAATAATAAAAAAAATCATGGGCGCGTCCAGTCCGCTGGACGCCTCAACATTGAAACGTCCAGGACCCTAGACGCGTTAATGAAAATTTTCCCTATAAATAGGGAACCCCCTGCCTCAAAATCAGGGAGCTTCAGATCCGACAGAGGAGAGGGAAACTCTGCCGGATTCTTCTCTAACCCGTGAGTTTTGTAGGAGGAGGTTCTGCCAAATTTTCGGGTGCCCGCGCTCGCGAGAGGAAGGCAATCTTCATCCACCGTGCTTCCACGACGTCCCCACGCTGCCGAAACTCCACCGGATCCCGCCATTGGCACCTTCAATAAGCCATTTTCCCCCTTTCTCTTTTGTCATTTCTATTGCATGCATCATCCGTCATCTATCATCTCGCTCCATAAAAGAGTTCTGTTTTATGCACGTTTGCACGATCCTTCATCCATCATAGCATTTTCCTCCTACTCGTGTCTTAGAGGGGTTTAAAAATAATACCAACCAGGTGTGTGTCTCGTCATGATTTCGCTATTTTCATCACAAAGGATTAATACTACACTGCCATTTTTCTGATTCATTTTCTCTTTGTCTATTTTTGCAAGGGTAACCAAAGGACCTCTCCATCGGCCGGCCGAAGGGAGAGGAAGAAGCAACCCACCATTTTCCACTTTTGAGGTAAACGCGATCACTTTCTTATTTTTGGGGTCTCCAGCCCCTGGCGATCACACCATATCTTCGAGGCCGCGGCGAGTCACTTCCCGCTATGGCCGTTTGAATTCTATCTTTTAAATACTGCCCTACTCTCATCTCTTCAAGGCCTATATCCCACTAGAGCAATCTCCTGTGGTGGTGCTATGGCCGTTTAAATTTTATCTCTTATAAATCTGCGCTATTTTCATCTCTTCGAGGCCTATATCTCACTGGAGCAATCTCCCGTGGTGGTGCTATGGCCATTTAAATTTTGTCTCTTAAATTTTGCACTATTTTCATCTCTTCGAGGCCCATACCCCACTGGAGCAATCTCCCGTGGTGGTGCTATGGCCGTTTAAATTCACGTCTTTTAAATTCTACACCATTCCCCTCCCCCTGAGGTCACGGAGAGTCATTTCCCGCTATGACATTTAATCCCCGCATTTATTATGCCATATCTATTCTGCATACCCCACCGGAGCAATCTCCCGTGGCGGTCTCTATCTCTCTCTCTTTCTGTGTCACAGCAAAATGAGCGCGCTTCGCTCCCCGCAGCATTCCGCATGGCGTCGCTCACAGTATGTTGAAGAGACAGTTGAGGAAAAAGCTGCCTACACATCCTTGTTGTAAAAATCTGAAATGAAAATGAAAGATAGAGCAATGCTCGATCTCACTGAGTAAACTGGGCACATGTCACCTAAGACGTGATGTGGTACATATCTGAAAATTATTGACTAGTATCTATGTTCAAAATGAGGTGAAATGGTTCAGTATTCTGAGTAACCGGGGATTCTGGGATGAGCTCCATGCGTCTACTTGTGTAAAAAGGAATTATTTGAACTTGATCACTCTTGAAAAATTCTGACTATCATGTGATATTGGTTGAGTTGAAAAATATTGGTGAAAACTCATTGCGGTAGAGCGTAGCCTCCAATACGCTGTTCTCAAAATTGAAGTGCAGTCTGTAAAATGTCTCCTTGTGTTAATCTGAAAATCTGAATATCCATATTGTAACTATCATTTTTCATGTTACTCACTTACACATCCGGAAATTTGATTCATTATGTATTCAGAAAATTGATTGACTACTTTAGCAATTGCATGAATCTCCTATATGATTGTACAATCTCCCATGTGCTACACATGTGCATTCTGGTTAGCATGACTCTCTTGCATCTTTCTTATATCCATTCCCTTCTTATATATGTACGGGTGAGATTACATGTATGTTTATATGTAACTGTTTGGTTACTTTGTGTGCACTTCATGAGTCATCATAAGCATATACATAGCTTCATGCATTTAAACAGAAAATGTAAAAATCAACAAAATTCCAAAATTTTGGACTTCAATTTCTTTACTCTTGCTATGGGGTATTTGCCTTCGTTCTGTGTCATGGGAACCAAACTTTGTGACCCCCACATAGGAATAATCAACATGGTCTTTGAACTCATCTTTTGCCCTAGTCGATTTTCATGTAATTATATGCTTGCTTTGAGTTTCATGCATTTCAAACTAAAATACAAAAATCAGAAAATTTAAAAATCAAAGAAAATCCTTTTGATATGCCCTCCTGCACTTGTTTGTTGTGAAAATCTGACATGGGATCTAGATTTTGAATGCTATCATGTTAAACACCTCATCCTGTGCACATCTTCCTCCACTGGTTCATATCCTTGAGGCCAATCACCACCTTCAATTGGTATCAATACATGCTTGACTGTATTTGCTTTGGATGGTATCAAATTGATTTGTGAGAATAATCACCAATTGGTTTCCTCTGATTGGAATCATATTGCTTTCTTCATCCATGATTTGTCCTTGCTTCTTCTAATTTGATAAGATGGGCTATTGCTGTTTCAAAGGGAGTTAAGCTTGCTCTTCCTTATTTGGCTTCTTCCAACTCGCTTGATACTGTTGTTGTGGGAGATAGATTTGCATTATCCCGCTTTTTGATTATGTCAAAGGGGGAGAAAAATTGATGATTGTGTGTGACAGCGGGAGACGAATATATGTGCCATTCTGTTGTATACACTCTGTTGTATCATCATTAATAAGTTATCATTAAGTTTGTCATCATCAAAAAGGGGGAGATTGTTGAGTTATGGTTTTGATGATTGTTGTAATTGTTAAGTTATGGTTTTGATGATAACTAAACTTAATGTGTGATTACGTGATGATAACGAAACTTAATGTGAGATTACGTGATGATAACTAAACTTATTATTGATTACACATGTTCTTGATGATTGTGTTTATTCATCTTGTTGTTTATGCTGGTTGCATATGTTGGTTCTACAAGAGGCAAGAGGTTTCATAACCTCTTTAATGTCAACAAGCATGGTATTAACCCTGACTATCTTGCATGCAGGATCAAACTCATGGCAGTAACCTGGTGAACCAAACGTGTTGATAAGCACCCCCTGCTCCTCTACAATTCATTACAGGTGGTATATGTCATTTACTGTCAAGCACCATTGGTAAGATTCTTACCTTGTCATAGTCATCAATCTCACCATGGGTATTCCATATACATCTCATTTCTAAACTTTATTCATGATATTTGAGGTTCACAATGATAACTTTGTTTGATAACTTACAAGCTCACTCTTCAAATGCATTAGTTTCTCATTCCAATCATGGTAACATGCTCAAATGGTCTTGATGTTTCTAATGCATAAACCAAGTGAAATCCAACCCCCAAATGTATGAAATAAACATCTACTTAAAGTCATTGTTATTTGGATGTATTTCATTGGCCTAACACTTCAACTTTACAGGACTAGGTCATTCCGGTCAACCAGAATCACCAAACGTGAAAAGTCTCATACTGCAGAACTGGCGGTCGACCGGCAGCAGCGGTCGACCTCCCAAAATCGATCGGAAATTCCAGGGATCAAATTTCTACAGGGTTTCTCAGTAGCGATCGACCGCCAGCTTCCACAGGTCGACCGCCAACCCCGAGCCAACAAAAGTTGACTTTGTTCTCCACTTCGAGAAGAGCCATTCTCCTTGTATTTCTTTAATCCTAATGACACCCAATCATCCACAAAACGTGGATCTGGTCTAGAGGATGTCCAAGGATCATTCAAAGGTTATAAAACCTACACAAGAAGGGTTGGAAACCCTAATGCTTCAATTGAAACAAGAGAGATCAAGGGAGGCTAGAGGAGGTGATTCATAGTACTGTAGCACCTTCGTGAACAGTGCTTCGGGCTGGAGTTCTTCATCCATTCCAAGGGATTCAAGGTTAGATCTAAAGCCATCAATCTCCAAGCAAGTTTAGAAGCAAACAAGCCCTCAAGGGAGATCAAATCTGCATCCTTAAATCTCTCCATCAACCCAAGGTGATTCAAGGTGACTCAAGGTTAGATCTGAAGCTAGCAACCTTCAAGGAAGTGAAGAAGCAAGCAAGCATTCAAGGGAGATCAACCAAGCCATTTAAGTGAAGCAGGAAGCATTGTTCCAAGTTCTACATCATACATTCAGGGGGAAACCAAACCAGGAGAGTTCTAAACTCTGCTCTATTCGTCTTGGTATTTTGAATTTCAAGTCTTGTTCTTTGTAATCTGAAGATATATATGTGTGTGTGGATCAAGTTAGATCCGTGATCGTGTGTGGTCGTGGTGTTCTATTCGTTTGCACGTAGGTCTTCTTAGATCTACGTGTGTGTGTGGATTTATCCAGATCTTGTGTTTGTGTGTGTGGAGTGCTGCACTTGTGGCAGCGGGTGTTTGTTTTGTTGATCCGCTTGTTGGATCGTGTTGGAGACTTCATCTCCGTGTGTGTGTGTGTATTGGGGCGTGTCCCCTGTGTGTGGGCAGGCGTCGTCCTTCGTGTGTGTTTGGAGCGTTGTCTCCGTTTAAGGATTTATCTCCGAGTGAAGCCTCACCGGGTTTGGTGAGGGGTGGACGTAGGATTACCGTCGTTGCATCCGAACCATCTTAAAAACTGTTGTGCATTGTGTGTTATTTGTGTGGTTTGATTGTTTTCATTGTATGGTCATGTGGGAATGGAAAGATTGAGAGAATTGGTTAATTAGTTTTCAATTGCTAATTATTATTTATCACATATTTTGTAAAAATCCAAAAGTTTTCTAAAAATTTGTTATCACCTAATTCACCCCCCTCTTGGGTGTCATTGATCGCGGGACTTCATTCTCATCACCAAGAACTCCCCAACAAAATGGAGTAGTAGAGAGGAAAAACATAACATTGATAGACATGGCGCGGATCATGTTAAGTGAAAATTCTCTACAAAAATATTTTTGGGCTGAGGCGGTAAGTACAGCATGTTACATCATTAACAGGGCGATGGTAAGGCCCATTTTAAAGAAAACTCCATATGAGCTCTACAAGGGTAAGAAACCAAATATTTCTCATCTTAAACCTTTTGGATGCCCATGTTTCATCTTGAACAATGGTAAGTCTAACCTAGGTAAGTTTGATGAGAAAAGTGACAAAGGAATTTTCCTAGGTTATGCACTTAACTCTACGGCATATCGATTGTTTAATAAGAGGACTTTGGTTGTTGAGGAAAGTCATCATGTGATTTCAGCACAGCTTTTCATCCACAAACAGATGGTCAAACAGAAAGAACAAATCAAGTAGTGGAAGATATGCTCAGGGCTTGTGCTATTGACTATGGAGGAAGTTGGCATGATCACTTGCTTCTGGTAGAGTTTGCATATAACAATAGTTATCAGGCTAGCATACAAATGGCACCTTTTGAAGCTCTATATGGAAAAAGTTGTCGATCACCTATATGTTGGAATGAAATAGGGGAAAAGTAATTCTTAGGCCCTGACATTATTAGAGATTCTACAGAGAAGATCAAGCTCATTCAAGAAAGAATGAAAATGGCACAAGATAGGCAAAAGTCTTATGTCGATAATCGAAGGCGCGACTTGGAATTTCAAGTTGAAGATCATGTATATTTGAAGGTTTCTCCGGGTCGTGGTATTCGAAGATTTGGCATCAAAGGAAAGCTAACTCCAAGATTCATTGGCCGATTTGAAATTCTCGAAAGGGTTGGTGAAGTGGCTTATAGATTGGCTTTACCTCCACAACTAGCAGGAGTTCATGACGTATTTCACGTCTCCATGCTGAAGAAGTATGTATATGATCCTGACCATATTATCACTCATGACAATCTGGAGATTTAGAAGGACATGACATACGAGCAAACGCCAATAAAGATATTGGAGCGTGAAGTGCGATAACTAAGAAATAAAGTTATTCCTATGGTCAAGATTCAATGGAAGAAAACATGGCCATATGAAGTAACATGGGAAACCGAAGCAGCTATGCAAAAAAGATTTCCAGAATTATTTAACTGTAAGTACACTCTCCGAAATCCATATAATTGAATTTGGAGACCAAATTCTTCTAAGTGGGGGAGGGTGTAGTGCCCCAGAATTTATGTAAGTAATTCTATAATTATTTAATAATTTTCTGGAGTTATTAGAAATCTATAAAGGCCTAAATATATTAATAAATGGATTATTATATTAATAAGTCATTACAAGGCCCAATTAGGTTAAATAATTAACCAAGTATATTTGAATAAAATCCACAAGATTTGAGGACCAAGCCCATTAAGTTTGGCCCACATTCTAGAAGGTTATTTAGCCTATTTATGAAATTTAAATGATAAATACTATTTTGTATGGATAATTAACAAAAGAGTTTGATTGACGTTGAACTCTGGGCACGTTGAATGTAACGGTCTATCGTACGACCGTCACATGCCTGTAACGCACCAGTCCAGACGCGTTACACTCTGTTAGTTCCGTGAAGGAAAGAATGAGTAAAAAGATTGAGACTTTGGGATCTTATCCACTAGAGATCCACTTAGGAGAGTTTATAACATTACTAAGGACTCTTAGGGATTAGATTCTGGCAGATTAAGGACTCTAGAATCGATCTAATCTTTAAACCCTAGCTAAAAACATATAAATATGACCTAGTTCTGAACTGAGTGACCCTTACTTTTGGGCCGTAAAGAATCAAGGTAAGGAGTCATAATTACAGGTAAGTTCTTTAGAAGCTTTTGTTTATAATATATTAGACTAATAGGTCTCCAAATTTCGTGCTAGGAGATCAAGCAACCAAGGAGATTGAAGCTTCCAAAGTTGCTGATTTATCATAGGAAGTACAAGGATCAAAGAGTAGCACCTAGCATCAAATTCGAAGTTTAAAGGTCTTAGAAGAGGTAGGTTATCTCATGAACGGCAAAAACAACATGTTAAGGATAAAAGTGCTCTGATTTTGCTTGATTCCATGCACTTTAGCTCATGAATGTCATGTTTTAGTAGAGACATGCATACATACATGTTCTTAGCCCTAACTAACTTAAAAAGGAACTTTCATGTCAAATTTACAAAGAACCCATGCATAATATTAGTTTAGCCTTCATTCTATCATGTGGAAAGTTTATATATGATTTCCAAGCATGATGTGAGTTGAACTTAGGTCATTATTACTTATTATTGTCAGCAGTAGCTCTGACGGATCAGGGTAGGACCGTCACATGAGTGTAACGGTCTTACGATAGACCGCCACGCACTCTGTGGTATTTTTATTTCACTGTTGTCTCTAACGCACCAGGATAGGAGCGTTACATTACTGTAACGGCCCCTCGATAGACCGTCACAATCACTGTGACGCTCTCCTGTTAGACCGTTAGGCTCTGTGTTCTGTCAGCCCATGACAGGATGGTAACCAGTGAAGTTACTTATGGATAAGCCTAGTTATCTAAGTTTTTGACCTGTTATCATGATTTTTAAGGTTACTTACTAATTCATATTGGAAATTTCATGATTTAGGCATCTTGGGTTATTTTAAGTTATGTTAATTTCCTATGCCAAAAACTGCTATAGTTTATAATTAAAACATGATTTTTCCAATGTTGTATGAACGGAATTTTATCATGGTTTTACGTTATTACACGTTCTATCTCTCTATAGAGTCATTTCTTTAAGTACATGGCACATATTCCGGTAGATTGTCTATTAGTTCACTTTGCACTATAGGAACATATTCTTGGACATGAGGACCTCTCTATTGGATATTCCTTCCAATGGACTTGAAAATCTTGTTTCAAGGCCTCTATAATTCTCCGCAAGCCTGGGATTCCCACTAGGACGCCGAGTTGGTTGTACCATTAAAGCCCATTGATTAGATTACACCATTGATGATTTCGGGTTGTTAGTAGTGTAACGGCTCTATATTGGACCGTCAGGCACATGTAACGGCCCAATATACGACCGTCACATTCATCTGAGTTTGAATTCTTGATTCTGGATTCAGACAAATGTAACGGCCCAACACTACACCGTCACACAATGTAACGGCCCAGTGCACGACCGTCACATGACTTGAGTATATTTAACCCAAGGTTTGACCAAGGGTTGATATTTCAAGGTTTCTAGATGACCCTTGATGATCTAGAACTTATCATATTACTTAATAGACTTAATATAATGAATGAAAGTTAAGGAAATATACCGTTATGCTGCCGATTTATTTTATAAGCATAACATTGTTTAATGTCATTCTTGATTTCCTCATATCCAAATTGAAGCATTCATTCATTGATTTCCATTATTTTTGAACTTGCTATATTCTTGGCCATACTTTATAGTTCATGCGTGGAAATAAGCTTGATTTATACTTGAAGATGCGATCGAGCACTGATTGTGTTCAAGGGCTCTATGCTAGTCCCCTCGGCTGATTGTCGGAAACATACTATTTTATAAACCATGGGGTATGATGCTACTGGCGTCGCATTACGCTGGGAGTACTTTCTTTATAAATAAGTGAATTATCCACGGCTCGTGAAGTGAAAATCCACAACACGGTGCAGCATGATTAACTCTTATACATGACTTTCTTGCTTGATATTCCACAGAAATTCACGAAGCACTTGCTCATAAGCAAAACATGCTGGAGTGTTGATTATGTGGCTTGCTAGTACATTCTCGTTACATTCTTGTTCATGAAAGGCCAATCTCATGTTCTTGTCATATTCGTGCTAGTTCATTCTTGCTCTCATTCTATCTTATATGAGTATCTTGTTACGTTGGTTTAATCGCATGGTTATCACATTTGCATGATTTTGCCTTATTTCTCTAGAGCAAAAATGTTAATTACTTTAATAGTGCCTTCATGTTGATGCGAAGATACCTACTGGGCAAGTGTGCTCATTACCTATTTCCAATCTTTTTCAGGAAATGATAGTGAATCGGGTTCGGATTCAGAATGTTCAAGTAGCGGATCCGAGAGTGATTAAAGAATGAGTGAAGACTTAGGAAATTTTAATTGTTTAGATCGAGTCTATGTAATTTCCCTATTTCTTGAGTCTAGTAGAATGGAAAATGGTGAAAAGGTTATTGTAAAAGAATACTTTGATCATTTATGAAATAAAGTTGGAGTTTGATTAAATACTGTGTAATTACATTTATGTGTGTGATTGTCTCACGTTCTGATCATTCTTACTCGCAAGAGGCTTACCATGCCGGTTGTTCGCGCTCCCCGAGTTAGTTTTTCGCTATAATAAAGGCTCGGGATGTGACAGTTAAGTTGGTATCAGAGCCTAAGTCTCAGGACTTAGGGAAAAGAATCATGTCATAGGATAAGTCCAAGGTTTAAGGACCCCTACCTATGAACTAGGAAGAAATTCCATACCCATGTGAGAATTGGGTAGAGCCCGGGATAAGATAATTAATTAGCTTTAAGGTTGATTTTTAGGAGAAATAACATGTTGTTATTTTTCTCTCTCAGGTACCTTATTTTACAAATGGCTCATCGCGTAGATTGGGATGGAATGCAACAAATAGTTGCCGGCCTTACTCAGGCATCGCAAACACTTAGAGAACACAAGCTTTATGCCAAACTCAATAAGTGTGAATTCTGGCTCGAGGAAGTTTCATTATTAGGCCACATTATTTCAAAAGAAGGTATTGTTGTGGATCCTTCTAAGGTAGAAGCTGTCAAGAATTGGAGTTGACCAACGACTGTATCTGAAGTAAGAAGTATTCTGGGTCTAGCTGGTTATTATAGAAGATTCATTAAGGACTTCTCGAAAATTGCGGTTCCTTTAACTAGACTTACAAGAAAAGAAAATCCTTTTATCTGGTCAAAGGACTGTGAAAAGAGCTTTCAAAACCTTAAGAATCACCTTACAACAGCTCCTATTCTATCACTACCAATGGAGGGTGGTGGATTTGAAGTATATACAGATACGTCGGGTATTGGCTTAGGATGTGTCCTTATGCAAAATGAAAAGTTGATCTGTTATTCTTCCAGACAATTGAAACGGCACGAGGAAAACTATCATGTGCATGATTTAGAATTGGCAGCAGTTATTTTTACCTTGAAAATTTGGTGTCATTATCTTTATGGAGAGAAGTTTACGGTCTACACAGACCACAAGAGCTTGAAATATTTATTCTCTCAAAAAGAGCTTAACATGAGGCAGAGGAGGTGGTTAGAATATCTCAAGGACTTTGATTTTGACATTCAATATCATCCTAGCAAGGCAAATGCTGTAGTAGATGCACTCAGCAGAAAATCAATGGGTATGCTATCAAGTCTTATGATTAGTGTAACCGACCTTGTTCTTCAATTTGCTCAATTGAACTTAGATATTGACATAAAGTAAGAAGATTGTTTCGTAGCTAATATTCGAGCTCAACCTACATTAGCAGAGGATCTGGCCAAGTTACAAGATGATGATCCAGTTCTACTAGAAATTAAGGCCAATGTTGAACAAAGGCCGGATTTTTCTATTTCTGAAGATGGAAGATTATTATTCAAGGGTCGAATATGTATACCAGATCATGAGGCTACAAAGAAACTGATCCTTGATGAAGCACATAAGTCCAAGTACTCCATTCATCCAGAAGGTACAAAGATGTATCAAGATTTAAAAGGAAGTTTCTTGTGGCCCAATATGAAGAGAGAGATAGCTGATTTCGTGTCTCGTTATCTAACTTGCCAACAAGTTAAAGCCGAACATTTTAGACCCGTTGGTAAATTACATCCCTTGAATATTCCCGAATGGAAATGGGAGAGTATAGGGATGGACTTCATTATGGGTTTACCCAAGACCAGGGGTGGACATGATGGCATATGGGTAATCAAAGACCGATTGACTAAATCCACACACTTCATACCAATAAAGAGCCGATGGTCTGTGGATATTCTAGCAGCATTGTACATAAAGGAAATTGTCAAATTACATGGTGTACATGTCGCTATTGTATCCGATAGAGATCCTCGATTCACATCACATTTCTGGAAAAGCCTATAAAATTCACTAGGAACTAGATTGAATTTCAGCACAGCTTTTCATCCACAAACAGATGGTCAAACGGAAAGAACAAATCAAGTAGTAGAAGATATGCTCAGGGCTTGTGATATTGACTATGGAGGAAGTTGGCATGATCACTTGCCTCTGGTAGAGTTTTCATATAACAATAGTTATCAGGCTAGCATACAAATGGCACCTTTTGAAACTCTATATGGAAAAAGTTGTCGATCACCTATATGTTGGAATGAAATAGGGGAAAAGCAATTCTTAGGCCGTGACATTATCAGAGATTCTACAGAGAAGATCAAGCTCATTCAAGAAAGAATGAAAATGGCACAAGATAGGCAAAAGTCTTATGTCGATAATCGAAGGCGCGACTTGAAATTTCAAGTTGGAGATCATGTATATTTGAAGGTTTCTCCGGGTCGTGGTATTCGAAGATTTGGCATCAAAGGAAAGCTAACTCCAAGATTCATTAGCCCATTTGAAATTCTCGAAAGGGTTGGTGAAGTGACTTATAGATTGGCTTTACCTCCACAACTAGCAGGAGTTCATGACGTATTTCACGTCTCCATGCTGAAGAAGTATGTATATGATCCTGACCATATTATCACTCATGACAATCTGGAGATTCAGAAGGACATGACATACGAGCAAACGCCAATAAAGATATTGGAGCGTGAAGTGCGATAACTAAGAAATAAAGTTATTCCTATGGTCAAGATTCAATGGAAGAAAACATGGCCATATGAAGTAACATGGGAAACCGAAGCAGCTATGCGAAAAAGATTTTCAGAATTATTTAACTGTAAGTACACTCTCCGAAATCCATATAATTGAATTTGGGGCCCAAATTCTTCTAAGTGGGGGAGGGTGTAGTGCCCCAGAATTTATGTAAGTAATTCTATAATTATTTAATAATTTTCTGGAGTTATTAGGAATCTATAAAGGCCTAAATATATTAATAAATAGATTATTATATTAATAAGTCATTACAAGGCCCAATTAGGTTAAATAATTAACCAAGTATATTTGAATAAAATCCAAAAGGTTTAAGGACCAAGGCCATTAAGTTTGACCCACATTCTAGAAGGTTATTTAGCCTATTTACGAAATTTAAATGATAAATACTATTTTGTATGGATAATTAACAAAAGAGTTTGATTGACGTTGAACTCTGGGCACGTTGAATGTAACGGTCTATCGTACGACCGTCACATGCCTGTAACGCACCAGTCCAGACGCGTTACACTCTGTTAGTTCCGTGAAGGAAAGAACGAGTAAAAAGATTGAGACTTTGGGATCTTATCCACTAGAGATCGACTTAGGAGAGTTTATAACATTACTAAGGACTCTTAGGGATTAGATTCTGGCAGATTAAGGACTCTAGAATCGATCTAATCTTTAAACCCTAGCTAAAAACCTATAAATAGGACCTAGTTCTAAACTGAGCGACCCTTACTTTTGGGCCGTAAAGAATCAAGGTAAGGAGTCATAATTACGAGTAAGTTCTTTAGAAGCTTTTGTTTATAATATATTAGACTAATAGCTCTCCAAATTTTGTGCTAGGAGATCAAGCAACCAAGGAGATTGAAGCTTCCAAAGTTACTGATTTATCACAGGAAGTACAAGGATCAAAGAGTAGCACCTAGCATCAAATTGGAAGTTTAAAGGTCTTAGAAGAGGTAGGTTATCTCATGAACGGAAAAAATAACATGTTAGGGATAAAAGCCCTCTGATTTTGCTTGATTCCATGCACTTTAGCTCATGAATTTCATGTTTTAGTAGAGACATGCATACATACATGTTCTTAGCCCTAACTAACTTAAAAAGGAACTTTCATGTCAAATTCACAAAGAACCCATGCATAATGTTAGTTTAGCCTTCATTCTATCATGTGGAAAGTTTATATATGATTTCCAAGCATGATGTGAGTTAAACTTAGGTCATTATTACTTATTATTGTCAGTAGTAGCTATGACGGATCAGGGTAGGACCATCACATGAGTGTAACGGCCTTACGATAGACCGTCACGCACACTGTGGTATTTTTATTTCACTGTTGTCTCTAACGCACCAGGACAGGAGTGTTACATTACTGTAACGGCCCCTCGATAGACCGTCACAATCACTGTGACGCTCTCCTGTTAGACCGTTAGGCTCTGTGTTCTGTCAGCGCATGACAGGATGGTAACCAGTTAAGTTACTTATGGATAAGCCTAGTTATCTAAGTTTTTGACCTGTTATCATGATTTTTAAGGTTACTTACTAATTCACATTGGAAATTTCATGATTTAGGCATCTTGGGTTATTTTAAGTTATGTTAATTTCCTATGCCAAAAACTCTATAGTTTATAATTAAAACATGATTTTTCCAATGTTGTATGAACGGAATTTTATCATGGTTTTACGTTTTTACACGTTCTCTCTCTCTATAGAGTCATTTCTTTAAGTACATGGCACATATTCCGGTATGTTGTCCATTAGTTCACTTTGCACTATAGGAACATATTCCTGGACATGAGGACCTCTCTATTGGATATTTCTTCCAATGGACTTGAAAATCTTGTTTCAAGGCCTCTGTAATTCTCTGCAAGCCTGGGATTCCCACTAGGACGCCGAGTTGGTTGTACCATTAAAGCCCATTGATTAGATTACACCATCGATGATTTTGGGTTGTCAGTAGTGTAACGGCTCTATATTAGACCGTCAGGCACATGTAACGGCCCAATATACGACCGTCACATTCATTTGAGTTTGAATTCTTGATTCTGGATTCAGACAAATGTAACGGCCCAACACTACACCGTCACACAATGTAACGACCCAGTGCATGACCGTCACACGACTTGAGTATATTTAACCCAAGGTTTGACCAAAGGTTGATATTTCAAGGTTTCTAGATGACCCTTGATGATCTAGAACTTATCATATTACTTAATAGACTTAATATAATGAATGAAAGTTAAGGAAATATATCGTTATGCTGCTGATTTATTTTATAAGCATAACATTGTTTAATGTCATTCTTGATTTCCTCATATCCAAATTGAAGCATTCATTCATTGATTTCCATTATTTTTGATCTTGCTATATTCTTGGCCATACTTTATAGTTCATGCGTGGAAATAAGCTTGATTTATACTTGAAGATGCGATCGAGCACTGATTGTGTTCAAGGGCTCTATACTAGTCCCCTCGGCTGATTGTCAGAAACATACTATTTTATAAATCATGGGGTATGTTGCTACTGGCGTCGCATTGCGCTGGGAGTACTTACTTTATAAATAAGTGAATTATCTACGGCTCGTGAAGTGAAAATCCACAACACGGTGCAGCATGATTAACTCTTATACATGACTTTCTTGCTTGATATTCCACAGAAATTCATGAAGCACTTGCTCATAAGCAAAACATGCTGGAGTGTTGATTATGTGGCTTGCTAGTACATTCTCGTTACATTCTTGTTCATGAAAGGCCAATCTCATGTTCTTGTCATATTCGTGCTAGTTCATTCTTGCTCTCATTCTATCTTATATGAGTATCTTGTTACGTTGGTTTAATCGCATGGTTATCGCATTCGCATGATTTTGTCTTATTTCTCTAGAGTAAAAATGTTAATTACTTTAATAGTGCCTTCATGTTGATGCGAAGATACCTACTGGGCAAGTGTGCTCATTACCTATTTCCAATCTTTTTCAGGAAATGATAGTGAATCGGGTTCGGATTCAGAATGTTCAAGTAGCGGATCCGAGAGTGATTAAAGAATGAGTGAAGACTTAGGAAGTTTTAATTGTTTAGATCGAGTCTATGTAATTTCCCTATTTCTTGAGTCTAGTAGAATGGAAACTGGTGAAAAGGGTATTGTAAAAGCATACTTTGATCATTTATGAAATAAAGTTGGAGTTTGATTAAATAGTGTGCAATTGCATTTATGTGTGTGATTGTCTCGCGCTCTGATCGTTCTTGCTCGCAAGAGGCTTACCATACCGGCTGTTCGCGCTCCCCGAGTTTATTTTTCGCTGTAATAAAGGCTCGGGGCGTGACACAAACCTTGTCAGGAAGATAACATCTTGCGTGAGTAGAATCTCTGGATTCCCACCTCCGCCATCGTACCTAAGATCGGTTGAGTGCGATAGATTCTATTAGATCTGAGTGTTTTCATATAGTTCTAAAATTCATTATGGCTATTATTCACACTGGTTTGAATTGGGCAAGATTTTGTTAAAAGTTTGTAAACACCCAATTCATCGCGGGACTTCAGGGGAGAGGAGAGAGGGGCGCCCTTGGGCTCTATTGGAGAAATTCTAAATTTTCTTTGCATTGATTGTCAAAATAATGAAACTACATGAGTTTTATAGACCTAACTAAATGACCATCACTACCCTCAGATCTAGGGTTAGGGCGGGACAATTAGGGGATGAGAATATTTAATTCATTTTCCCTTCTCCCATGTGGTCAAAACAACATAAAAAAGGATAAATGGCAAGTGGGCATCTTGGACTTTTCTTAGTCCAACTTTGAAAGGTCTTGGTCTAAGCCCCACCTTGGACTTTGAACCAGCCCCACATGGGCCCTAGAGCCTAGGTGGACTAATGGGAACGAAGGTGGGGGTCCCGCCGGGCCACATGGCCTTTTACAAAGAAACCCACTAAAACCTAAGGACTCATACTTTGGCTTATAGTTCCCATACAGTTGCAAACCCATTTAACACAAGGATATAAATGCAAATAAAAAAGTTAGTGGCCTTGCTTTTATGTCCCCATCAATTCTCCCCGGGTGGGAGAAACTCAACCCCATCGAGTAAGGGGTGCGGCTGCGCATGTATCGCTCCAGCGGATCCATCACTGTACCGGATAGCGCGGGTACGCTTACTCCTAATAATCGTCACCTGCTCATCCCGTATATGTTCTTTATGCACACTCTACTGTGGAATGAGACTAGTGGTGGACACTCCGGGGTGGGGTCACTCTCAAAGGGAGGAGACGGCTCAAAGACTCACTAGGAATCACCGCTAGGTCCCATATTTCTCAGGCAATTTTACAACACACGCAATAGATCTGACTTGCCTCACACTCGAAAGGGACTGACACTTGAGAGCTTGCGTTAGACCGACTCGTATGCAGACTCTCACAGACTGTACAAAACAAACACTCACACATGACCCTAGGCCATACATGACCCTAGGCAAACTTAAACACTCATAGTACTACTATGACTGACGAGAAAGAGATACAAACACAAGGGACGACTCGGTGAGAATGACGGACACCGTCTGCATATACCAAGTGTAAAAAAAGACTGACCCACAACTTAAGGTCGCGAGTTTCAACTCTCGTCAACCATCTTCGATTGGAGAAGACTCATCCTCGGGTACAGAAATGTGTGAGGACAAGGAGGTGGGTGATGGGAAAGTCATCCGGGCATTTGGTGTGAAGCACGACAAAAAAGAAGTCTGGACGTTGTCTCTCAAAAGCGTGGAAGAACTCAGACCATACCGTGTCAACATAGGTGTCGACAGTAGTACGATAGTGACTAGTGGATACATCACTGTAGGAGAGACGGGTAAAAGTAGGATAGCTGACTGTATAAGGTCGGCGGATGGCACATCCACCGAGGATAAAGTGGGTGCGACAGACAGTTCCGGGACGATCGGTGGGGCTGGGGTGACTAAAAAGATGGAGTCGTTGGGTGGTACATCACCCTGGCCCACTAGGCACAGTTTGGGATCTCTCTCTTGCCCCAAAACATCAGCGAGGTACTCCTCGGCCAACTCTTGGTCAGCCACGTAACTCACTAGAGTAAGTTCGGGTGGGGTATCCTCCGAATGTGTGTCTTCTAAGGTAGGGGAATGTGAAGCACACTGGTCGGGGAAGTGGCTACTCCCACTATAGGTGGCCACATGAGCGGGCTGGCTATGGGTGGCCAGAGAGGTGGGTTGGCTATGGGTGGCCAGGGGGGCGGGCTGGGCAGCAGGCGCCTGAGGGGCCGGAATAGCTCCGGGGAGCTCCTGGCGGGGGATTCTTCCCACACTCTCTAACTTTCCAACCAGTCCTTGGATAGATCGGTCGAAAGCCTCGGCACGGTCCTCCATGGCCTTGGAATGGCCCACCAAGCAGTCGGTATGCTCCCTACAAATTTAGTCGGACCTATCCATGCGCTCCATGAGTAGAGCGAACAAGTCATCCAGGGATCGGCCTCCCTGGGTGGCACCTCGGGGTTCACCCATAGTGTCAGGGTGATGGTACTGGGTAACCATGGGGAATTGGGGAACTTATGGGTGGGTTGGACATGCAGACACTCGGGACAAGACAACTGACTCCCTAATGGACTAGACACGACCCTAAAATAACAATGCAAAGTTGGAATGTAGACTCGACTACAAACCTCGACTCAACCAGTATCTGGCACGTGGCGGAGGTTTGATCCGAAGATCACACTCACGCAAGTGTGCTACCTTCCTAATAGGCGTAACCTATCGTTCCGGAGGCACCTTTTAATATACCTGGTATCGGAATGCAATGCGACACCTTGGACTGACTACCCTAGACTCTAACCCACTCTGATACCAATTTGATGCGGGACGGGACGCGACTCGACGCTAATTTGAATGTGAACCTTGGACTCTAGGCAAACTCGTGACTCGTCCCAAGCGAGGAAAGCATGCGGATGTGCGCGGTTGAGAAACTGACAATGAGTCAAGGGTGGTCAAACTCACTCGTGCTCGGATCGAGTCACGAGACGGGTTTTGCTCTCTCTCGCAGCGGTGATTAAAAGACTTTAACGAGCTAGGACCTATCACACGCAAGCAGCGGCATATAGAAATATACGAAGCAAACAAAATGCCGAGTGGGGGAGCGGAAACGATACCTCCATGCTCCGGGCGTGGGAAGATGACCCCGACCGAAACTCGTACTCCCGGTGTACAGTAATTAATTAATTACAACAATTATTTCTATTGCCCACTCCACACAGGGAGGTAAAGGGCTACACGTGGGACCCGGGAGTAGTGAACTCAGGTTGACGGGCAGCAAGCCGGAACGCTCTCGGGCCGGAGACGGGCTGCTAGTCCGGCTCAGTTCTGGGGGGCCCGCTGGACAGAAGGCGGGTCCAGCTACTAGGACGGCAATTCCTGGGTCTCTCCTGTTAGGGTGCTTGGCCCGGATACAGAGGGGGGGGTGAATGAATCCTTCTACGAATAATGGCCAAATTTAAAAAACGGATGCTAGATAAAGAAACAGAATAGAGCCAATTCTATTCTACTCAAATACAAACCCATTGAGCGCACCTATTCAAGCATTTAGCGGAAGCAAACCAAACAAGCAAGCCACTGCTCAAAAGATTTTTAGGTGGTTCGGTCCTTCAGACCTACATCCACCCCTCACTCCCAACCGGAGTGAGGCTTCACTAGCACACGCTAGAACCAAGCAGACTCAGTCTGCAAACAATTGCTGCCACACAGCTTGACCAGGGGAACAGCCTCCCCTCTTCCTCCCAACCGGAGGGAACCACTAGTGACACTAGTCACTAGCAAACCAGAGACACACGGTCTCTCTTCCTCCAGACCTGGAGGGAACCCCTGGACTTGAATCCACAAGCCCAGAACCGGAGACAATTCTCCCTTCCTCCAAACTGGAGGGAACCCACAAGTAGCTCCCAACTACTTGCAACTGGAGATCAGATCTCCCTTCCTCCAAACCGGAGGGAAACCACAAGTAGCACCCAGCTACTTGCAACTGGAGATGTCAATCTCCCTTCTCCTGAACTAACAGGAGGAACCCCGACCACTCTAAAGAGTATCGGAAACCACAGTAAACCAGAAAACAAAGGAAAGAACAATAAACGAAAAATAACTTCAGCAAAACAGAAAGCTGAAAAACGAAACACATAATGTGGCTCTCAACGGAGCTGACTGGCCTGTATTTGATCCACGGTCCAGTAGACGGATCTTCAAGTAAGCTTTTCTTCCTCTTCTCATCTCTTCTTCTTTTTCTTCTTCTCTTTCACTCTCTCAATCTCTGCTCTTTTCTCTCTCTTTCTTCTACTCTCCTAATCTCTCACTCTCTCTGCTGCACTTCTCCTTTTTTACTCTTTCTTCTTTCTTCACTCTTTCTTCTTCTCCTTCTGCTCTTCTATTCCTCCTTTTCTTTTTCTATCTGGATCGTGGCTCTCTGTATGAGCTTTTCTTTTTGCCAACCCGATCAGCCTTCATCTGTGGACGAAGGCTTCCTTATATAGCATCAGCAGCAGGTGGATAGGGCACAAGACGCGTGTGCCTCCCACGCTTGATCCAGAACTTTCTTGCCACGTGCCTTCATTGCATTTTGTTCCTCTTGTCTTGGATCACGTGCAGCCCAGGTGTCTGAAATGTTCTTCCTCGGACCTGTAATGAGATTAACACCATTAGTCAATCAGAGTTCGCTGCATGCTTATTTAAAGCTAAGGCGCACGAGGTATGTAATGTCAACACAGGGTGACTACTTCACGAGGTTGGAAGTGAACGAACTGTGATACAATGAACAAGGCTAACACAACAAGGAAGATGACACGAGATGCAACTAGAGGACAGAGAGAAGCGACACGAGGTTCACACAGAAAACGACACGAGGTATACTGTGACAGAACAGACACAATGAAGAGAGTGACACAAGGTGGTGGCACAGAAAGCAACACGAGGTGCTGCAATGTTCTGCACGCAGTGGAACAAAAAATGACACGGAATGAAAACAACACAAAAATGAAACAGTAATTGACATGGGTTGAAATCAACATGAAGACAAAAACTGAAATCGACACGGAGTAAAAAACGACACGAAGATGAAAACAACACTAAGATGAAGTTGACACGGAGTGAAAATGACACGAGGTCTGGGAGACACGACACAAAGTCACAAGAACGACAGTAACCAACACGAAGTGTGGTTACGAAACATGGACGACACGAAGTGTGGAAACATGACACGAAAACAACACGAGGTCTGGAAACATGACACGAAGTCACAAGAAGAACAGTAACCAACACGAAGTGTGGTTACAGAACAAAAACGACACGAGGTCACAAGACAAACGACACGAAGTCCAAAGGTGACAAAATAGATACTACAAAGAGAACGACACGAGGTAGAAAGAAAACAACATGAAGTAAAACAATAACGACACGAAGTGTTACTGTAACAACAAACACTACGAAGTTACGAATACAAAAAAAAAACAACACGGAGACATAGAGGAGTAAAACCGACACGAAGTAAAACGACACTTGAACCTAGACCGACGTAAAGATCCAGCGAAAAAATGACTCGAAGACAGAAATACACAAGCACGACATGAACTAAGATGACATGGGACAACACAGTCACATAGGCTGCACGAGTGAAGACAACACGGCTATCTCGACACGTGATGAAGCAGTGGGAGCAGAAAAGAAACGACACGAGATGAACAACTAAAGAACAAAGGGAACGATACGAACAACGAAGTGAAGTGAAGGACAGAAAATTATAAACAACATGAAGTAAGAGAAGACGACACGGCGTGTTGGAAATACAAACATGACGAAGTGTCAACCAACACGAAGACAGTCCTTGTATACCTGAAGTGAAGACATATTTCTGAATACTACTAAGACTTATAGTGTTGTCATCATCAAAACATGTAAAGATTCAACAAGACTCAACAATCCCCCCTTTTTGATGGATGGCAACACTATGAGTCTTGAGTCTTTGCAGAGAAAGGAAAACACTAAATAGCCATTCTCAACGAGCTAGCAACGGCCTGATTTCTCCAAGGCGAAATAGCCATTCTCAATGAAAAACACAAACACATTAAACATTCTCAAGAACGAGCTAGCAAAAAAAAACCAACGAGCTCAAAAGCCTGATTTCTCCCCCTTTGACATCATCAAAAAGAATGAAACAAGAAGAATGCAACAATGCAAATGATATGAGTTAAATTAATAAGTCCAATAATCTGAGAGAGAAGGCCTCAAAAGGGCAACAAAATACAGAGCATAGTCTTTTCAGGAAAAATATCTGGCTTGTCTGCTAGAAGGGCCACGTGGCCTGCCATGAGGTGGTCTCCCCCTTGGAGAAGCAGAAGTATGTTCTTGAGGTGGAGTTCTGCTGGAAGAAGCTTGACCAGGTGCTGAACCCAAGATAGACTGAAATTCCTTTAGGTCATTTGACAGTTCAGCTAGCCAATATACCACAGAGCTTCTGACCTGTGCCACTTCAGAAATGATGTCTTCTTGGCGAACATTGACAGTTTCATATCTGTCAGTCAGAAGTGTCATTTCTGTTAAGAAGGTAACCAACTTATCATAGATTTGCTGAATGCCTGGACCTAGGGCACTTGAAGACTTCTTCAACAATTCTAAAGCTGTTCTGATCTCATAGCAATGATCTATTATGGTAGAAGACATTTTGAAGGAGGAAATATTAACATCATGTGACTCTCTCAGAGCTTTTGCAATTTTTGAACAAATCTCCTGTAATCCTTCCATCAAGGATTTGTTTGCATCATCTGAAGCCCTTTTGTTTAGAAGGAATCGTCTCCATTCAGTGAGGAGAGATATCTCAAGCTTCAGTAATCTGGTATGTACCTGATTAATGTTGAGAGTGACAAATGTAAGCAGATCATCCAATTTCTTGTCTTGTTTTTGCATCTGCTGAGTCAGGTTTATGAGAAGCTCTTCAATGTTGGGCGCCCGAGCAGATTCAATGTTGGGTGCCTGTGCAGATAAGAGTCTAGGTGGACCTAGAGGTGTACCAAAAAATTCACTGCCAGGTGCAGTTCTCTCAGCTGCTTCCTCTTGTACTGGCATTTGACTGCTCTCAGCTGGGACCTGAACTTCATCTTCAGCTTGAGTTTCTTTCTGAGGGAATATATCTTCAGGTTCCTCTTCTTCACTTGAAGATTCTGTATCTAGTTCTATGACAGGAACCTTTTCTCTATCTTCCATGAGTTCCTGATCTGCAGGGCTGCCAACTAAGGCCTGCTCAAGACTTTCAGATACGACCAAGTTGGTAGCCTCTTCCAAGCTTCGCTCAACAGTTTCTCTTAAAATTTCATTAACAAAAGCAGCAAGATCTTGATCAGTACTGTCTTGCTCTTTAGCTGGCTGTTCTTTAGGCACTATTACCTCTTCAGATGTCTTCCCAAACGAATCAAATAGCCCAGCAATGGTTGCATCTAGATCTGTTTGAATGCTTTCGTCAGACAATCTGATGTCCTCAGATGCAGCCTCAACTAGCCTCTGAAATGAGAATGGTACTTCGATGGGTGCAGCTGGCAAGGTAGACACTGGTGGTTCAGCTGGTGTTTCCTGTTGAGCAGTCTCAGAAACCAATTGCTCACCAGCTTGGGCTAAGACTTGAAATTCTTCTAAATGCTCCCCCTGAGATTGTGATTCCCTGGCCTTTTGGACCTTAGCTTGTCCCACCATAGAGGAGTCCTCTAACCCCAAGAATACTGAAACAAAGTTCATATTAAAAATGTTTCTGGCCTTCACTTCTGATGCGGCCTCTCCATCCAAGCAAATCTCAGAGTGCTTGAATATCTCAGTCAGATGGGCGGCATAGGGAAGATGTCTCTTGGATCCAATGCATCCCTTCATGACCGAAAAAATAATCTCTGGCAGACAAATCTTTACATTTTGAATCAGACAAAACAGTAGAAATCTCTGTGTGTCTGTAATTCTTCCTCTAGCCCCAGTCTGTGGAGTGATAATGGAAGCGATGACATTCTGAAGAAGCTTGTGAAGAGGAGGAAATGACGATGTCTGATAAGCTTTTAGCTTTAACTGCCCCTTATCATGAATATTACTGGGTTTACCAGTAATGACTGAGAAAGCTTCATGGAGACTATATCGAAAGCTTCCCTCTACCTCCCCTTTATCTGGAACACCGAGGGCTTTATGGATGGACTCACATGTAACAGTTAACTCGACCCCTTTAACAGATGATAATAAGGCAGACTTGTCTCGGCTCAAAGACAAGTTATTATAAAATTCCATTACCGGCCTAGGGTAATAGACACGGTGATTTTCTAAGAAATCTCTCCACTCCTGAAACTCAAAGATTCTTAACAGTTCTGGGAACTTCGAGATCAAAGTTTCATCTCCGAAATCTATTAATCTAGGAGGGATGATTTTCCCACTTTCTAAGGATACGGTTGACTCAGAAATCCTGGTACCTTGTTCTGAAGATACTGCTGCAGCAGGTTCTGGCTCAACACATCTCTGTTGTTTAGATGAAGGCTCTTCAACTATTTCTTTTCCCTTCCTCTTCCTGTCACCCAGAGCTGCTGACCTTTGCTGATCCATCTGCCGGAACTTTCAGAGTATCAACTCTCTCTTGCAGGCTGCTGTTGGACGCGATGCTAGACTGAAGAGAGGAATGGACCTCTGTGGGGGGAAGAAGGTGAGCGGGAAGAGATGGAGATAGGTTTGAAGAAGACGCTCAAGGTGGAGCGGCACGAGGATGAATAGGAATCGACAAGGGGAAATAAGGGTTTGAGGTTGAAGACGTGTGAACAAAACAAAAGGTATTGTCGAGTAGCTTTTTACTCTTATCACACTTATTTCTGTAAATACCCAAAATACCCTTAGTTCTGATGTAACGCAGCTACACCATATTAAGTTAGCCCTTCAATATGTGGACGGGTTATATTCTTCCAAAAAACAAGGTCAGTTAACTCAAGATATTAAATCAGCATAATCACAAAATTAGCTGTTAAAGTTGCTTAACCTAGAGAGAGACACGATTAAATTGCACCTTATGTTTGTCAAGCAACGAAATAACACATTAATGTCAAGCAGAAATCATTTCTTCATTTAATGGACGAGAAGGCATACAGAGTCAACCAATTTGTTGAACACAAGGTAGTATAGTCCCTTTTTACACAAGGAGACATGTTTATCAGACACCAGAAACCCTGGTTACTCAGGACGAACTACCTTTATGCCAAAGATATTTTTCTTTGAGGACTTTTTCCCCTTCCCCTTTTTTTTTATTTTAACATTTCTACACAGAGATAGCTAATTGTATCATGACAGATACTCTGGACTTCATTGATCTAGAGTGTCTATTTCTCCACAAAAGCCATTGCTCTGCCACAAATAATGGCGTATTCCCTGGAAGCACTTCTCATGAAAAAAAAAATCTTACTTAACATAATTTTTATCTCAGAGCTCTCTTTACATAAGTTTCAGTTAAGTCGAGATCCTCAATAAGTTTTTCTCATTTAACAGGAAGTTTTATAATATGTTGACCAACACTTGAGAAGATAACTTAGAAGGATCAAGGACCAAATATAACCCCCAAACATTGAAATTCTTTATTAACAGGTGTAGATTGTTACACTTGATATAGGGTGGTTTAAGGTATACAGATCTTATCTGATAAGAGCAAGAAGACTGAAACCACAATTTCTTCGAGAGAGAATCTGAACCAATAGTGAGAGGTGAGAGATAATGAGGTGGCTGATTGAATAGAGAAAGATGAAATGAGATGAGCAGCACTCCTATCAGCAAGCCAACAAGTGAGAGATCACTCAAGACATTAAGCACTAAGGACATATCCAAATATAGTATTTGAAGTAGTTCTGTCTCACATCCAGAGCAACTCTTGGACAACAGACTGCAACCTCTTGAGATGACTGATCTTAAAACCACATTAACTGCATCGGCTGACAAAAATCTTCAGAAACCAAATAGCCTGACAAGATCCTCTTCAGCCCACTCAAGGACATCTCACACACGACTCTTGGAAGTGTTAATTATTTAATGAATGCAGTGTATGCCAAGAAAGAATTATGCAACATACAGTTTTCAACCAGCATTCGCTTTCAGTTAAAGATTTCAGAAATTTCAGAGTGCATGTTTTAGAAAATAATGCAACTTGCAGATGATGAATGAATATGCAAGACCAGATTCAATATGCATGCACTAGATGAAACTAATAGCAGGATATGCAAGAATGCATCAAACCAGATATGCAGTAAGTTTCAAAATGGGACATGTAGAGAGATTACCTGAAAATTGTGAGAATGGAGTTTTCATTCTTGAGTGCCTTGGATCATTTCCCCTTTTATTCCAGTCTCAAGGCACACCTGCAAAACAAAGTTTATTTTGCGCAAACAGGTACCCAGGAAGTCTTGGGTCCTGTCCTGACATTATCACTCCTAGCAGGTTTTCTTAGCACATTTTTAACTTGATAGCAAGGAGCAGTAGTTTTCAGATCTGGGTTATGCACATTATTATGAGCATGAATTGTATGTGCATTAGCATAGAAATTTCTGTTATTTGCATTACCAAACTGTTTTCCATAATCAACACATTCAAAGTTTTTCTTTTTGAAAATCACTTTGTTCTTTCTAAGAGCATTTGTACTAGCAGGAAATCTATACTTTCCAGAACTGAAATTTTTCCTTTGAGCATGCCAACAATCAATGGCCCTGTGGCCATACTTTCCACATTCAAAGCATGAGATAGAATTTCTTTTAAAAGAACCTGACCAGCATTCAGAGACCTTGTGACCAATTTTGTTGCAATTAAAACATATAATGTGCTGGTTCTTGTTATAGACATGCTGATTTGTAGAGTGTTTTGTATGATATGAGCATGATTTTTTCTTACTACTTGCAAACCAACAATGAGTAGTAGTGTGTCCTACTTTATCACAATTAGAACATTTGACATTCCTTTTCTGACCAGACACAGATTTTCTAGCATGCTTGTTGTCATCTTTTTCCATCACAAAACAGTTACTCATAAGATGTCCATACTTACCACAATAATGACATGAGCCACTTGATTTCTTTAAAACATGGCATTTATCTGATGAGTTCTTAGCATGCAGATTGTTCCTTTGAATTTTTGATGTTTTATGATTTTTATTTTGTTTTTCTGTTTTCTTAGCCTTGTACTGAGGTGGAGATGAGATAGAAGGCTTTTCCTGTTCAGAGGATTTGACAAAGACAGTTTTCAGGTTGGCTCCATCAACCTTCCTCATGACTGGACTGTAACCCAGTCCTTCCTTGTTAAAATTAATCTTTGTTCCCAGTATTTTCTGAACAATGGGCTGTTTGTCTTTTGATGTAGTGGCTACATTTGAAGTATTTACAAAGGATGTCATTACTTTGTTCTGCAAGGCCTTCTTATTGAGATTATTGTAGCCCAACCCTTCCTTTTTGACATTGACTTTTACACCTAGCAGCTTGTCTAGGTTTTTCTGCCCATCAACAAATTTAGACAAGGAAGCTTTCAAATCCTGAATTTCATTTTCAAGAGATGCAATGTGTATTTCATAACTAGTGATCTCTTGTTCACTACAATTGACAGCTTCATTCAAAACCTTGTTAGCTGTTTTGTATTCTTCAATTTCCTTTCTTAGCTCATCTACCTCTTCAGTCTCATTTGTACAGATAGCTTTCCCTTTTTCCAATGTGAGAAGTCTTTCAGACATGGCACTGTTTAACAGTTTTAATTTTTTAACTTCTTCTTTAAGCTTATCATTTTGAATTAACTCATTTATTAGAAGCTGATCTTCTGAGTTAACCATGGTTTCTCTCCTAGCTTCAAACTCCCTCAAATCCTTTTGTTGTTTTTCAAAATCTTTCTGTAATTTCACGTTCACAAATTTTATGGCATTAAAATTTTCAATCAGCAACTCATTCTCTCGTTTAAGTTTCTTTAGTTGTTCATCATTTTCTTTAGAGAACTTTCTGAGGAAGTCATCTTCAGATTTTAAATTGTTCAGCTCAGAGTGAACACATTCAAGTTCCTTCTTCAGTTCTGCATTCTGGTTTTTATACATATGATTATCAGACAGACATGCATCATGAGATTTCTTCGTACTTGAACAATTTTTACATGGAGAGCTAGAACTATCTACCCGAATACTCTTTTTCAACTTTTTATACTGTTTTCTTAACAGTTCATGAGATTCAAATAATTCAGCATATGCATTCTCCCAATCTTCTAGAGAGAAATTCTCGAAGATATTTACCTCATCATCATCATCTTCTTTAGTTTGATTGCTGCCTTGATCGCTGGCACTTTGATTTCTTCTGTTGGCCATCATGCATCTGTCCACATCTATCTCCTGAGTTCGCTTCAGTGCATCTAAAATATCTTTAGCAGAACTGGATTCAAAGAAACATGAATGAAAAGCTCTATCAGTAGCTGCCTTCATTAAATTTATTGCTATCTGATTTTCTTCATGCATGGATTTGTGACTGTCAGTCCATTTGGACTTTTTCTTAGGTAGTTCATGAGGACCATGTGAAATTACTTTCCACAGGTCTGGATTCACAGATTTAACATAACTCTTCAAAACAGCGAACCATGCATCAAAATGCGTACCACTGAAGATCGGTGGATGGGCCATGAGAACACACAGATTAACGCACAAGAATATTGAAGCACTAAAAAGAAATAAGCACCTAAGATTGCAAGATCGATCTGCAGGTCGCTGGACCTTGTAAGCAGACACCAGCTCTGATACCAACTGTTAGGGTGCTTGGCCCGGATACAGAGGGGGGGGTGAATGAATCCTTCTACGAATAATGGCCAAATTTAAAAAACGGATGCTAGATAAAGAAACAGAATAGAGCCAATTCTATTCTACTCAAATACAAACCCATTGAGCGCACCTATTCAAGCATTTAGCGGAAGCAAACCAAACAATCAAGCCACTGCTCAAAAGATTTTTAGGTGGTTCGGTCCTTCAGACCTACATCCACCCCTCACTCCCAACCGGAGTGAGGCTTCACTAGCACACGCTAGAACCAAGCAAACTCAGTCTGCAAACAATTGCTGCCACACAGCTTGACCAGGGGAACAGCCTCCCCTCTTCCTCCCAACCGAGGGAACCACTAGTGACACCAGTCACTAGCAAACCAGAGACACACGGTCTCTCTTCCTCCAGACCTGGAGGGAACCCCTGGACTTGAATCCACAAGCCCAGAACCGGAGACAATTCTCCCTTCCTCCAAACTGGAGGGAACCCACAAGTAGCTCCCAACTACTTGCAACTGGAGATCAGATCTCCCTTCCTCCAAACCGGAGGGAAACCACAAGTAGCACCCAGCTACTTGCAACTGGAGATGTCAATCTCCCTTCTCCTGAACTAACAGGAGGAACCCCGACCACTCTAAAGAGTATCGGAAACCACAGTAAACTAGAAAACAAAGGAAAGAACAATAAACGAAAAATAACTTCAGCAAAACAGAAAGCTGAAAAACGAAACACATAATGTGGCTCTCAACGGAGCTGACTGGCCTGGATTTGATCCACGGTCCAGTAGACGGATCTTCAAGTAAGCTTTTCTTCCTCTTCTCATCTCTTCTTCTTTTTCTTCTTCTCTTTCACTCTCTCAATCTCTGCTCTTTTCTCTCTCTTTCTTCTACTCTCCTAATCTCTCACTCTCTCTGCTGCACTTCTCCTTTTTTACTCTTTCTTCTTTCTTCACTCTTTCTTCTTCTCCTTCTGCTCTTCTATTCCTCCTTTTCTTTTTCTATCTGGATCGTGGCTCTCTGTATGAGCTTTTCTTTTTGCCAACCCGATCAGCCTTCATCTGTGGACGAAGGCTTCCTTATATAGCATCAGCAGCAGGTGGATAGGGCACAAGACGCGTGTGCCTCCCACGCTTGATCCAGAACTTTCTTGCCACGTGCCTTCATTGCATTTTGTTCCTCTTGTCTTGGATCACGTGCAGCCCAGGTGTCTGAAATGTTCTTCCTCGGACCTGTAATGAGATTAACACCATTAGTCAATCAGAGTTCGCTGCATGCTTATTTAAAGCTAAGGCGCACGAGGTATGTAATGTCAACACAGGGTGACTACTTCACGAGGTTGGAAGTGAACGAACTGTGATACAATGAACAAGGCTAACACAACAAGGAAGATGACACGAGATGCAACTAGAGGACAGAGAGAAGCGACACGAGGTTCACACAGAAAACGACACGAGGTATACTGTGACAGAACAGACACAATGAAGAGAGTGACACAAGGTGGTGGCACAGAAAGCAACACGAGGTGCTGCAATGTTCTGCACGCAGTGGAACAAAAAATGACACGGAATGAAAACAACACAAAAATGAAACAGTAATTGACATGGGTTGAAATCAACATGAAGACAAAAACTGAAATCGACACGGAGTAAAAAACGACACGAAGATGAAAACAACACTAAGATGAAGTTGACACGGAGTGAAAATGACACGAGGTCTGGGAGACACGACACAAAGTCACAAGAACGACAGTAACCAACACGAAGTGTGGTTACGAAACATGACGACACGAAGTGTGGAAACATGACACGAAAACAACACGAGGTCTGGAAACATGACACGAAGTCACAAGAAGAACAGTAACCAACACGAAGTGTGGTTACAGAACAAAAACGACACGAGGTCACAAGACAAACGACACGAAGTCCAAAGGTGACAAAACAGATACTACAAAGAGAACGACACGAGGTAGAAAGAAAACAACATGAAGTAAAACAATAACGACACGAAGTGTTACTGTAACAACAAACACTACGAAGTTACGAATACAAAAAAAAAACAACACGGAGACATAGAGGAGTAAAACCGACACGAAGTAAAACGACACTTGAACCTAGACCGACGTAAAGATCCAGCGAAAAAATGACTCGAAGACAGAAATACACAAGCACGACATGAACTAAGGATGACATGGGGACAACACAGTGACATAGGCTGCACGAAGTGAAAGACAACACGGCTATCTCGACACGTGATGAAGCAGTGGGAGCAGAAAAGAAACGACACGAGATGAACAACTAAAGAACAAAGGGAACGATACGAACAACGAAGTGAAGTGAAGGACAGAAAATTATAAACAACATGAAGTAAGAGAAGACGACACGGCGTGTTGGAAATACAAACATGACGAAGTGTCAACCAACACGAAGACAGTCCTTGTATACCTGAAGTGAAGACATATTTCTGAATACTACTAAGACTTATAGTGTTGTCATCATCAAAACATGTAAAGATTCAACAAGACTCAACATCTCCTTGCTGCTGCGGCTGGCCGGGATGCTGCTGGGGGGTTGCTGATCGATCCCTGGGAGCGGCGGTCTCTGGATCGGAGCCGGGGATTTATGGGAGAATTAACTCCCAACTCTGTTCTGCAGTCCTACCTTGGGACATATCTGCGTGCCTCCACGAAAACAATTGTTGCGTCCAGATCTGGAGGCAGATCGAGGCGATATCAGCGCCATTGGATAGAGGACTCAAAGGTATACAACATAAAGTAATTTCACATTCATCCAGTAAACGGATTGGAAATGAAAACCAATGTTCCCCAAGTATTTCTGCTGGCTCGGATTACAGACAGTCAGGACAGATTGGGATCTGCCTGAGAATGACCTTTGACCGATAGGGAAATGGTAGATCTGGATCTTGGGGATTTCATGGTGGATAGAGGGGGATGTGTGGGACGTGCTTAAATTTTTTGGGATTTTTTGAAGATGGTTAAGGGGACAAGAAAAATATAAGAACAAGACACTGTCCCGCAGATCTGCTGATTGGTAGACTGTTAGGGGTGGAACTAAAAGACTGGGAAAAATAGCAAACAACATCTTATTGACACGAAATTTAAACTGGGAGGAGGTAACAACAAGGGGGGTGATCTATCAAAATTTTAAGATCATCAGATACACGGATTGGGAGGACCAACCTTTTCTTTGAGCTTCTGTCCTGGATCTCGGAATCCTGGACAGCACTTCAAAGAACGGCCTGTGGCGGCACGAATGGAGGCGGCGGCGGCGGTGGCTGGAAGTCGCATCCAGCAGAGGTGGTAGATCTTAGAGTCACACCAAGATTAGGGCTTCACACCCTAGAAAGGGGCAACAATCACTGCTGCAAGGGGAGAGGAGAGAGGGGTGCCCTTGGGCTCTCTTGGAGAAATTCTAGATTTTCTTTGTATTAATTGTCAAAATAATGAAAATACATGAGTTTTATAGACCTAACTAAATGACCATCACTACCCTCAAATCTAGGGTTAGGGAGGGGCAATTAGGGGATGCGAATATTTAATTCCTTTTCCCTTCTCCCATGTGGTCAAAACAACATAAAAAAAGGATAAATGGCAAGTGGGCATCTTGGACTTTTCTTGGTCTAACTTTGAAAGGTCTTGGTCTAAGCCCACCTTGGACTTTGAACCATCCCCACATGGGCCCTAGAGCCTAGGTGGACTGATGGGAAAGAAGGTGGGGGTCCCGCCGGGCCACATGGCTTTTTACAAAGAAACCCACTAAAACCTAAGGACTCACACTTTGGCTTATAGTTGCCATACAATTACAAACCCATTTAACACAAGGGTATAAATGCAAATAAAAAAGTTAGTGGCCTTACTTTTATGTCCCCATCACAGTTCCACAACGACCACGGGCACCATACCGAAGATTGTCACCAGCTCAAGGATGAGATCAAGCGTCTCATCGGCCAGGGAGACTTATCTCGGTACGTGTCCGAGCGCCAGAAGGAGGACCGTGGCATTCTAGAAGAGATTGACAATCAACCCCGCGGTGTCCACATCAATGTCATTTCTGGCGGCGCGGCATCAGGAGGAGACAGTAGCTGAGGAAGGAAGTGTCACGCTGAACGGGCGAGCAGGGCCTCCGAGCCCCTCAAAGCCCCACCTGCGAGCAAGTAGCAGGCCCTGGTATTCTCTGACCAAGACCTGGAAGGGTTATCTACCCCGCACGATGACGCTCTTGTAGTATCGACTACTATAAACCATTGTAACGTAGATAGGATACTGGTTGACAATGATAGTGCCCCTGATATACTTTCGTACGAATGCTTCCTTAAGATGGGTGAAAACCTATCCAAGCTCCGCCCAATTCTAACCCCCCTTTGTGGGTTCAACGGCCAGACAACCTATCCCAAGGGACCCCTAAGTATGCCGGTCACCATCATCACCCCTCCCAAAACCGTTACTATTGTGGTTGACTTCATTGTGATCAAGGGGATGTCGGCCTATAATACCATCTTCGGCCAAGGTATCCTCAGCTGGACAAAGGCAGTGCCCTCCACCTATCACCAAAAAATGAAGTTTCCCACCAAATGCGATATCGGGAAAACCCAAGGTAACCAGGCAATAGCTCGAAGGTGCTACATAATCTCGGTCGAAGCCGTAAGGCCAGAGGGAAAAAAGAAAAAGGGCGAGGGAGTCGAGGATGAACCGACAACATCCGAGCCTGGTGGCGAATTGTTGACGGTCTTCCTCAAAGACGACGCAGCTCTAGGAGTAAAAATTGGAGCTGATTTACCATCTGATGTACAAAAGCAATACAGAGATTTTCTTTCGGAGTATATTCAAGTCTTTGCATGGTCTGATGAGCATCTTCCCGGCATCCCTGGGGAGATGGTGGTACACAAGCTCAACCTTGACCCATCGGTGAAACCCGTCTAGCAACGTAGAAGAAAGCACGTCCCAGAGAAGCAAACGATCATCAAAGAGCAAATTCTTAAGGGGAAGAAAACTGGCCTATTTCGATCGGTCCTTTACCCGACATGGCTCACTAATGTCGTCTTAGTACCAAAAGCTTCGGGAAAATGGCGAATGTGCGTGGACTTCACCGACCTCAACAAAGCCACTCTGAAAGACTGTTATCCTCTGCCGAGCATCGACCAGCTAGTCAACTCGACCTCCGCACAGAGACAAGCGCTTCGCAAGTAGGGAGAAAGAGGAAGAACTGCAAGAAAAGCCTTAAGCGTTGAAGAGAGGTGGAGGCGCCCTTCGAAACCATTTATAGGCCGAAAGGGGAACCCTCGCCTTAATTAATTTTTCCCTCGAAAATATGTGAAAGGCAGGAACCCTTCCCCAGGGGCAGTTACTCCATTTCCCTCAATAGCCCTTCCATAGGGACGTGTGAAATGGCAAGTCATTCAAAGCATGGAAAATCAGAAAGGCGCCAGTGCCGCGACAGTCGTCGCACGTGAGATATCCGCAAATAAAATCCCCACCTTTTTAGCAACTGCAGATATGATGGTCAAATCATGCCAAAGGCGGTAAGAAATAGTCAACTATGTGCTATATATTACTGCAATTACATATCGAAAGGGCCAACCTTACATGGCAACAAAAAAAAAAGAAAAAGAGAAAAGAGTTGGCGCGTCGAACTCGTTTTCCTCCTAGTCTATGGAAATAGGGGGACTCCGAGAAGCCCGCGGCCTTTCTTGAGGTTTTACAGTTGGAGGATCCTCGGCGCCAGGGGATCTTATCCCGGTACCCTCGGTGACGGCCGGTCCAGACACTGACCCCACTTGTGTGGGAACTGCCTTGACCGCGTGCCCTCTAGAGGTGACCGGAGTTGGCGATCCCTCTATCGAGCTGCAGGCAACCTCGCTCCCTCCTTCGCTCGGCGTTGAAGAGGGAGAATCCGTAGTATCCGCATCTGAGTCGCAGCGTTGCCCGGAAGGAAAGACAAGCTCGTCAGTCACCTGCTGCTGGGCCTCAACGACCGCTCGATGGTAACCTTGGGTGAATCCCTTCCGCAGCCCCCGATGGTAGCCTGGCTCATAATACGAGAAGGCGGCCTTCTCGAGAGCTGCGTGATAGCTCTTTGAGCTCCTGTATCGTTCGATCGCCTCTGCCTCAGCTCGCTCAGCCTCCTTCTCAAGCTCGATTATTCTCTGCTTGGCCTCAAGCAACTTCCTCTCAGTCTCAGACAGCTTCGCCTCAGCCTCAGTCCGCGCGACCTCAGCTTCATCCTGCACTCGCTCGGCCCCTCGAACCTGGTTGCTGAGCTCCTCCCGCTCGGCCTTCCACTGCTCGGAACGCTCGACTTGAGATTGACGCTCCTCTTCCATAAGTTCGCCCTTCAGGTCGGCCATATAGCGAGCCTAGGCCAGCTGATCGGCCAGTGTCCGAGCCTCCTCCTGGCTCGACTGAAACTAGGCTCGAAATGAAGTTACCTCCCGCTGAGAGACTTTGAGCTCGGAAACCAACTGATTGATCCTCCGATCAGACTCGGCGCGAACCCGAGAGAGTGACCTCTCTTCACTGTCCATCTGAGCGAAGAAATTGGTTATCTCAGCCCCCAGCTGGGCCATGATCAAGCCACCCTTCATAACCCTCTCAAAGTGTAAGGAGGGGGGACCACGTCTGATCTCTTCTCGATTCAACGAAGGCACCAAGGATCGACACCGTTGATATAAAGAAGCCCGAACGATGGGTGCACCAACCGAGGGAGGAGGAATCCTCTCTGGAAGAGCTGGGACCAGAGCATCTCCCCCGAGCGTCCCCACTTTCGGGACGACAACGCTTGGCACGAACTGGGATGTCGCTTCATCCTGCACCCCACCAACTTCGATCGGGAATTCGGAGGCCATCACCTCGGTCTACGGTCTGGCAGGTTCCGTAACGGCTTCCACACTAGCGGCAGCCATCTCTGGCTTGATGGACGGGAGATCCTGGTGGCAGACTTCCTCGACTGAACGCTCCTCGACCGGGAGGACACGCCCCTCGATCGGGCGAGCATGCTTTTCAGCTAGACGGGAGACCCCCGCCTTCTTTAACCGCTTCTTCTCGGCGGTCCGAGCCTTCATTGAAGATAGGAGCAGTCGCTCCCCTGGATCTTTGCACTTGGCCCCGCAACGCTTGGGGGCATCTCCCCGAGCAATCTGTTTGCCCCGGTCTCGGGCGCAGGAAGGGCCCCCAGAAGCTTGGGGTTCACTCAGAGCAGGCATCTCCTCCAGATCGACGATCTCATGCTCCGACGGTTGTTCCACCTCGTCATTCATTCGCCTAGAATCTGAGCAGCAGAAGTCAGAACGTCAGAAGAGAGCCTACCTACTCGACCCGAAAGTAGCGACGCGGGACCTTAGGGTTCTTACCTTGAGACGGCACCATGCGGGAGTGATAATCCTCGATATTGACCGCAATCATCAACTCAGCGGTCGACCGACGATTCTCTTGGAGAACCCTAATCTCCTCCTCCAGCTCTGAAGAAACCGCCGCTTGCTTAGGGGGGATGGACGGATGAAAATTGACCGCCGTCGGGAAATCCCAGGAGGCGCCTTCTACGGATGAGCCCACCGAAAAAAATTGGGTCTTCCACCCTTTGTGAGAGGAATCTTTGGCAGAAAGGGACACACAACTCCTTCCCCTCCTCGCCTGGAGATAGAAGAATCCCTTACCCGCGTGGGTCTGCTCCTTCAACTCAAAGAAGGAATTAAAAAGCTTCAATGAAGTGTGAAGCCCACACAAGTGACAGAGAAAGATGAAGGAAAAAATAAAGGTGTACGAGTTGGAAACCAACTGGACAGGAGCCAGTTGGTAAAACTGAAGCAACCGCATGACAAAGGGGTGGAGGGGGAGATGAAACCCACACTTTCAAGCCAAAAGGAAAGTACAGAAAAGGCCTGGATGAGCATTCAGACTAGACTCGTGAGGCTTAGACGGAGAAAATTAGTATTGCCATGGCAGCCCGTAACGTCTCTCCATCCTCTTTACTTCGGCCTCACCCAGCTCGCTGCGCATGGGATGCTCAGACTGCGGCACCAAATTTCTCGTGCCTGGCCTGGCTTCTCGTGTCTCGGTCGAAGGATGTTGTTCCACCATGGAAGAAAGAGAGGAATGGGAAGAGGAGGAAAAGAGCACCGAATCAGACGATTCAGGAGGAGGTGGAAGCTGGCGAATCGCCGCCGCCGTAATCTCCGCTAGCTCTGCAAAGGCCTCTGCAAGTCGCTGCTCTTCCTGATCACTCTCGCGGCGTATGAGCCCTTCCGAAATATCGATGCGGTAGAAAAAGAAAACCCTAAACAAAGGCGGTTTGGAATGCAAGCACGCACAATATCTATCTCCCCATGAACTTGGTAGGAAACGGCGCGACGTTTTGAACCCCAAGAAGGGGGCTCCTCGCATCAACTCAAAAGAGTCATCATTACGGGTGTACTCCCAGGATAGCCGCATTAAGTGGCCCCTGCCGGAGATAATTCTCCACCCAAACCGAGCCACCAACGTCAACCCCATAACTACTACTCATCCGAGTCCAATCTTGACTCGGGAGTAGGAGGGGGACAAGTGGATAGGGGGAAAATCTACCGCCCGAGAGCACGGCCCAACTAGGTCCCAAAGTGACAGCCCCATTTCGGGCCCACTTACTTCAAGCCCAAAACTCACTCGGAGCAGCACTTCTTAGGTGGCCCTTAGGTCCGGAAGTCCGAGCGACAGATCGGTCGAGAGATCCCCTGTAGGGACCCGACACGGCCTACCCGAGCTATACACTTATCGCTCAGGATAAAACCCCGAGCAAGCACCTCTGGCTCGGACCGACTGTCGGAAGCTTATCCAAGCATCTGTTACGCATCCAACAGGAACAGGGAACTCCAAGGGATAAGGGAAAGCAAGAGTCCTTATGCCATAAAGAGCCCACTACAAGGACATAACCTCCCCAAAATCCCCTCAGCTCCTTAGACTATTACGTTAAATGGACTGCTATATAAACTCCAAGGAGACCCTCCGAAAAGGTAAGCAATGATCCTGAGAGAGAACCACCACACCTCTTGGTGGAGAATAATCTCGCGCTCTCTCTTTCTCCTACCCTCTCTCTTCACATCCATGCTCTATCACACTTGCTGACTTAAGCATCGGAGGGTTTTTCCCAGGGACTCCTCCTTGGGCACCTCTGATCCATTTCCTACCTTGCAGTTTATATAGACGTGGTGACTGTGACCAAAGATTCTCCCTAGATCTCACGGCTCAGGATCAGCGCGAGATTACACCTCTTCACATCCAATCAACCCCTAATATGGCATCGTAGCCTTTCATTTCAAGACATACAAGATTAGCAGGAAGATTATGTCTTTCTACAATTACCTCACTATCGGGGAAATAAGTTGTAAGCCTAGTTCCGGAACCTAAGGGTGTGGTAATAGCTAGGTCTGATGGTAAAGGAATCGCTGAAACTGGTAAGGTTTTTGCAAAAGTAGTTGATATAAAGGAATAAGTAGCACCAGTATCGAATAACACGAATGCGAGATGGGAATAAACGTGAATAGTACCTTCAATAAGCCCATCATCCTTGGGCGCTTCCTCATCATCTAGAATGGCATTGAGACGAGCCTGTCGCTTCCGTCCACTGCTGGAAGACTGATCTTTCATAAGGGGGCAATCCGGCATGCGGTGCTCCCGACTTCCACATCTTAGGCATGCACCTAAGCGCTTCCAACATTCTTCAGCCGAATGGCCAAATTTTTCGCAGAATGAGCAAGCGATTGTAAGAGCCTTCTCTTCTTCCTTTATCTTCTTGTTCTTGTGGCTTCTGCTCCCGTTACCACTTCGGGATCTCTTCTTGTTGTTATCCCGAGATTTGTAGGTGATGCTGAATTTTTCCTCTTAGTTTCCTTGTTGATCCGACCTTCGGCTAGACTCCTCCCCTTTTCCTTTAAGTTTCTTGACCTTTTCTAAGGTCCTTTCACACAGATGAGCTCGTTGGACCATTTCGGCGTAGATCCAAATATTTTGGAGCCAAGTTGCTGGATAAAAATGGGTCGCAGCCCGTCCATAAAGCGATTTGCTTTAAGAAGATTCGTGCTCACTAGATGCTGAGCATAGGGTGCCAGACGAGAAAATTGTAATTCGTACTTGACCACCGCCATCATACCTTGACGCAGTGAAGCGAACTATGCCGCCTTCCTCTCCTTAACATGCTCGGAGAAATATTTGGCTCGAAAGAGTGTGAGAAACCCTTCCCAAGTGTGTGGTGCGTCCGCAGGTGGTGCAGGTATAGATTTTCACCATGTACGCGCATCTTTGTTAAGCTGGAATGTAGCAAGGTGAACCTTCTCCTAGTCAGCACATTTCATGACTTCGAAGATATGATTCATTTCGTCAATCCAGTTCTCTACTTCATCTGGATTGGAAGAACCATTAAATCGCGGAGGATTCAAACTCTGAAAATTACGGTGCAGATCACCAGCTCCTGTCCTTGCGCCAGCCTGGGCCATAGTTTGCAAGGATTGTGTGAGACCTGCAATGGTTTGTTGCATTCCATTCCAATCAACACGATGAGCCATTGTAAAAATAAGGTACCTGAGAAGAGCAATAAATTTGTTAATTCTAATGGAATTGGTGGGTTTAATCTCAAAGATAAATTCTAATTACTAGCTCATCCCAAGCTCTACCCAATTTCTCTCATGGGTGGGGATTTCTTTCCTTGTTTCATAGGCATGGGTATTTAAACCATGGACTTAATATATGACATGACATCTTTCCTAGGACTTCTAGGCCTAGGCTCTAATACCACTCTAACTGTCACATCCTGAGCTTTTAATACAGCGGAAGAAATATCAGAACGTGAACAGCCGGCATGGTAAGCCTCTCGCAAGCAAGAAATCAGAGCGCAAGACAATCACACAAAAGTAATTGCACAAGTAAAATTTTTCCAAAATTCTCACTTTATTTCATACTAATAACCACAAGTACATTGGATCCATGACTTAACCATTCTTACATCATAGACTCAAGAAAATAGAAAATTACAATAGGACTCGACTAGACACTTGACAACTAAGTCTTCTCTCGATCCATTTGACTTTCAATCACTCTCGGACCCGCTACTTATATATTTCGAATCCGATTCACCTGTACTTCCTGGAAAATTGAGAAAGTAGGTATGAGCACACTTGCCCAGTAGGTATCTTCGCATCAACATGAAGGTAATATTTAAATGATTAATGTCTTAGCTCTAAGATCTTAAGGTAAAAATAAGAATGCAATAAAAAATCGATATAAATCAAGATAACCAAGAATCATGAAATAACTGAGCAAGTAGATGTAAGCGAGTATGGACCATGAACAAGCAAGATTAATCATGTAGATGTAAATTTGACCTTTCATGAACAAGAATGTACGAGCATGTAACTAGAAAGTACTTTACACAACCTTGTAAAGGCTATGTACCATGTAATTTCTATAAGAAGCCTTGTGAATTTCACTCATTTATAAGAGAAAGTACTCCCAGCGCAATGCGACGCCAGTATCATCGTACCCCATGGTTTATAGCACATTTCCAACCATCGGCCGTGGGGACTAGCACAGAGCCCTTGGACACAATCCGTGCCCGATCTTGCATCTTCAAGTTATAAATCCAGCTACTTTCACGAGATATAGCAATAATGTCGCCCAATAATTCAATTTCAAACAACAAATGATCAAGTAACCAAGGTATAGAATGTACGAAAATTTGATTTGATTTCAAAGAATGATTTAAAAAGGACATTATGCTACGGTGGTAGTCCGACAGCATAACGATATATTCATTAAATTTCATAACTTAATGTTAACCTTCTTAACACAGTGTAGGTACTCCAGATAATCCTAAGATCATGTAGGAACTCAAGAAAACCAATCCCAAAGGTCAAACCTTGGGTTAGACTTAATCAGGAAATAAGTGGTCGTTTACTGGACCGTTTTATGCAGAAAGCAGTCAGAGTCTAGACCGTTTCATAAATAGAGTTGACGCATGAAAAAGAAGTGTCGACGCAATAAAACTTTCTTGAGCTTTGCGGTCTAGTGAAAGGCCGCTTGGTGCCTTTTAGTAGTCATCCATAGGACCGCTAGGGTCCAGATTACATAAAACACCGGTAAAGTGCTGTCTAGACAATTGGCTTTGATGGTACAACCAGCTTGGCGACCTAGTCCTAGTAGGAATCCCAGGCTCGCAGAGTCTTACGGAGGCCTTGAAACAAAATCCCCTAGTCCGACAGAAGGAATATCCAGCGGAGAGGTTCATGAAGTCCCGCGATCAATGACACCCAAGAGGGGGGTGAATTGGGTGTTTACAAATTTTAAGAAAACATTAGTCGATTTAAACAAGTGTGAGGAATGGCCACAATGAAGTTCAGATCTAAATAAAAACTATCAGATCTAGCAAAATCTACCACACTCAACTGATCTTTGGTACCGTGGCGGAGGTGGGAATCTGAAGATTCTACTCACGCAAAGTGGTATCTTCCTGACAAGGTTTGCCTTGTCGATCCGAACTCACCTTTTGATATACCAAGGATGTAATGTGAAAATGATAGATTATGCTAAATCTAACTCAATCAATACAACCAAATTAATCTATGTGAGTGCTTGCACAGAATGGTGATAGGAGAAAATGATCAAACCACACAAGAGATACGATTTTTAGGTGGTTCGGATACAACAACGGCAACCTACGTCCACCCCTCACAATCTGTGAGGATTCCCACACTATCTTGTAAAAGATTACAAGATCAAACCACACACACACTCGTGAGGAGTTTGGAACTCCCACGAAGGTGCACAAGCACCGAATCATATAGAAAAGTGAAGAAAGAGAACAACACACACACACACACACACACACACACACACACACACACACACACACACACACACACACACACACACACACACACACACACACACACGGATCTACGTAGATCCACACACACAAGTGTTTAGATATTACAGGAACACACACTTGAAGCTTAATTAGAAATGAAAGAAGAAACACAAAGTAAAAGCTTCATATTTAAGCTCCCCCTTAGTGGATGAAGAGGATTTTGGATGCAGCTTGATCTCTACTTGACTTGGGTTGATTGGCCTCAGATTGAGCTTGAGAAGCTTGGAGATGGATGAAGAACTTCTTGCATGGAACACTGTTCACGGAGCTATAGTAGCAGCACTCTTTCTCCCTTGGCAGCCCCCTTTGATCTCCCTTGAGTGATTAGGGTTTCTTTCCCCCAAGAGAAGTTTTTATATAACTTGGATGGTCAAGGACAAGCCAAGACACAGATCCACAATTCTAGGGATGTTTGGAGACTTTTGGGATTAAAAAACTATTGATAGATGCTTCAGCCTTGTTGAGAAAACCAAGTCAACAATGGAGGCTTCGAAGCTGGCGGTCGACTAAGCATAGGTGGGCGGTTGATCGGAATTTTACAGAGATTAAGCCTTTCAACGATGGGAAATCCGGTCGATCGGTCCAGTGGGGGCAGTCGACCGAACTCTGTAATTTTATAGAGTTTTTAGCTCTGAAAAATTAGGACGACCGCCCATGCTGGCCAGGTCGACCGAACTCTGAAAAACCTGCATAAATGAATTGTTAGCCTAGTGGATCATATCCATATAACAAGAGCTTCATGTCCTCATTCAATTCATGCATTTTGGTTTTAATCTAGCTTTGATTATGCATTTGGAGATATTCATTTGAGCTTCATATCCATTCTTACATTTAAGCTTTTAGCATTACACAAAGACACATTCAAAGCTTGCTCGTGATTACTTCGACATGGCACGAGATGAAAACTGAGTTCAAGATTTTGTTATCATCAAAATCACTTGGAGAGACTCAACAATCTCCCCCTTTTTGATGATGACAAAACATTGGATTATAAGAGTAATGGCATGCCTCGATAACCAAATGGCGTATGGGTAATGCAACAAACCAAGGATTCTTCATTGTGCAAAGCAACGCAAACCATTCAGTATACGCAAGCCATTCAATATTTACTTGCCAAGATAGATGGGAAATGAGAGACAAGCGCCAACCATTTGATATCAAATACCAATTGCATTCATTTCATCATTTCATTACAAGGTACATTGATGCTAGAGAGAATGCAACACTCCAGACACATGCGACAAAGCAAATGCAGAACTGACACAATGACCCTCACAAATGAACATGCATACAAACATACGAACAGGCATACATAAAATATATATAAGACCTGCATTAACTACTTCTCCCCCTTTGGCATCATCAAAGAAGGGAATAGGATAGACAAAAAGTAGACCCAAAAGACAATTGACTCAAGTACAACATACTAGAGAGATGAAGCAAAAGAAAATCCTCAAGGATCTGCAGGAGGCTGGTCTTTTAGAGGAGGAGGCTGATATCCAAGGCGGCGGTGGATGTCCTCAAGAGAATGGTCCTGAAGCTGAAGACGATCCTGAATATGTCCAATGGAGATGTCACGGGCCGCATCACGACGCCACATTCCAAGAAGTGTTAAGTTCATGATGTGGAAGGCCTGGCTAGAATCAGCAACACTATCTGTGAGAGAGTCATATGGGTGGAGAGTGTGGTCATCTGAGTAGAGAGAGTGTCCAAGACCGTGGAGAATCTATGCGACCTGACATAGTGTCAATCACATTACCCATAGTGTCTATGCGATCCCTAAAGGTAGAGAGGTGACCCCCAAAAGTATCCACTCGAGTTTCTATCCCAGTAAGACACCTGTCAAAAGTCTCATAGTCTGGCCAAGAGTGATGTCCGGCGCCCTGAGTAGAAGACTCCCCACGAAAGAACTATGGTGGGGGAGGCATCTCCGGATCCATATGATGAGGCAAAGGTGGAGGAGGCTGGTCCTTAGCCTGAACTGGAGGGGGGACATCCCCTTGACTCTGATGCTGCTCTTGTTCTTGCTCTTCCTCACTGTCAGCTTCTTCCCCATAAACTGGTATATCTTGGCGTAGCTCGCCATCGGGACCATAGTAATATCCAAAATCTAAGAAGATTTTATGGTGGTTGTATATATCATCTTGTCTGACTTGAATAAATGTTTCATCACCAAGGTGAATCCCAGCATATACAAACACTCCTGTCAGCTGTGAAGCATAAGGCAATGACCTCCTCAGTTGGGTTCGACATGTCCCTTTCAAGTCTGTCATGAGCCGACCCATGTTTACTAAGTTTCCATTCATAACATGATAAAATAGAAATCTGTGAACCTCTGTTACTTCATTTATACTCCCACTTTTTGGATAGATAAGTGATGTAAACATGTGGTGTAGTATCCACTGTAGTGGTGGAAAATAGTTGGCATTCAACTGAATCAAATCACTGACACCACGCACATAATCACAGTTTGTCATGGCTATAAAAGTAGCCTCAACTTCACCATGACCAAAGGTCATGTTAGCACCCCTAGCCGAGACTCCTAAGGCTCGCTGAAAGAGATCGGGTGTAATATGTATCTCAACTACTTGAACGACTATGTATAGCTTATCATTTCACTCAATCAACTTGCCATAAAATTGTTGCACTAGGTTAGGATAATACCTAGTGTATCTGGTGACAAAATCACTCCAACCTTCTTGAATCTCAAAAAGTGCACATAAATCAGACAAAATATCATTCACCTCATCGAAGTCGACCAGTCGAGGGTCGATAATGGGCCGTGGAGGCAAACGAGGTGCATGACGAGGTGCAGGTGCCCGCTGTGGTGGAGGAGCCTGGGCCTCTCATCTCTGACGACTGGGTTCCCCTTGGGCAGAATGCCGAGAACTCCGTCGATGCGGCATCCTAGACTAGAAGACTCACTGGGAAACCCTTGAAGGATCAATCTCAACCCAGGGGATGAAGATGGACCAAAAGACACTCCTAGGGCTTGGAATGATCTTCTCCACAATCTGGAGCCTTGGGTAGATCTTCACGAACGAACGAACGGCCGTGGAGATATCATCCCGAAACCGTGACGAATCGACCGGATCTTGTGCGGGTGAAGGAAGAATTAGGTTTTTGGGCTAGAGAAGTGGAGTTTTGGTGTTTTAGGGTTAGGAAATAGGGTATGAAAGAGAGTAGGGGAGTTGGAATGAAGAAATGGAGTGTAAAGACCCCTTTAAAAGGGGTTCGGATGTTGGTTTGGCCGGCCCGATTCGTTGGGTTCGGTCGACCGGACCGGGGCTGGCGGTCGACCGAAGTGCCCTAAAAATTCAATTTTTTATTTTTTGTTTCCCTTTTTGTTTCTTTTTTTTATATGAGCACCATCAACTGACCTTCTAAATAGAACCAACATCATGAAGTAGAGAGAGAGAGAAGAGATGGGGTTTTAAGGAAAGTTCTCTAACTCCCCCTCAGAAGGTGCCTTAGATCCAGAAGTCATACGGGTCCACATTTATTTAATCAAGGAATATTCATCTTTAGAAGGATTTTCAAGGAGGGCTGTATGTATAAATACACTCAAGCATGCAGGGATGAAAATACACACAAGGTATTAAAAATAAGTACAGACAATATGCATGTTAATCTACTCTTTATGTATATGAGTTTCTATATAAGTGCAACCCTTACCCTAAGTGCAGACCTATGTATGTATGCTCTCACCCTTGCACATGCCAAGTTCTCTTCTTATCTTGCTGAATTGATCCTGGTTTAGGGGTTTCGTGAAAATGTCAGCTAGCTGATTGTGTGTGTCTGAAATTCAATTCAAAGACCCCTTTTCCTACATGATCTCTCAGAAAATGATGTCGAATGTCAATGTGTTTTGTCCAAGAATGTTGAACACGATTTTTTGACAAATTGATTGCACTGGTATTGTCACACAGGATTGGAACACATTTCATTTCAACATCCAAATTAAGTAATTGATTTTTGATCCAAAGTAATTGGGCTCCACAACTTTCGGCGGCTACATATTCAGCCTCGGCCGTTGAGAGAGCTACTGAATGTTATTTCTTAGAGGCCCATGAGACTAGGCACCCACCAAGAAACTGACAGTACCCACTAGTACTTTTGCGATCTACAATGCATCTGGCATAATCCGCATCAGTTTATGCAATCAAATCAAATGAACTACCGATGAAAAATCACAAGCCAAAATCTATTGTGCCAATTAAGTATCTAAAAATACGTTTAACATTCATTAGATGAGACTCTTTAGGACATGACTGAAAACGAGCACATAGACATACACTGAATTGAATGTCAGGGTGGCATGTTGTGAGATATAGTAGTGATCCGATCATACCTCGAAACAATGTGGGATCTACTATTTTACCATTTTCATCTTTATCTAACTTCGTGGTTGTGGCCATCGGAGTTGACAGGGGTTTTGCTTCAGCCATCCCATATTTCTTTATCAGCTCCAATGTGTACTTAGCTTGATTTATGAAAATGTCTTCAGATGTTTTCTTCACCTACAATCCAAGAAAGAATGTAAGTTCACCCATTAAACTCATCTCAAATTCTCCTTGCATAATTTCTGCAAATTCATCACATAAGGCATTTTTAGTAGCTCCAAAAATAATGTCATCAACATACACTTGAACTACTAATATATCTTTACATGATTTTCTCGTGAAGAGTGTTTGGTCAACCTTACCTCTTTTGAACCCATTTTCATTCAAGAATGAAGTGAGCCTTTCATACCGTGCCCTTGGAGCTTGCTTCAATCCGTACAAGGCCTTCTGAACTTGTACACATGCTGTGGATGTTTTGAGTCTTCAAAACCTGGAGGTTGTTCTACCAAAACATCCTCTTTGATGTACCCATTTAGAAAGGCATATTTAACATCCATTTGAAATAATTTGAAGTCGAGAGAGCAAGTAAAGGACAGTAGAATCCGGACTGCTTTTAACCGAGCAACCGGTGCAAATGACTCGTCAAAATCAATACCCATTTCTTAGCTATACCGTTTGGCTACGAGCTGGGCCTTGTTCCTAACAACCAATCCTGTGTCACTCAACGTGTTTCTGAAAACCCAACGGGTTCCTATTACGGGTTGATTCTTAAGACGCGGCACAAGAGTCCATACCTCGTTTCTTTCGAACTGGTGCAACTCTTCATGCATAGCCTGGATTTAGGATTCATTTTGAAGAGCTTCATGAATATCCTTAGGCTCTTTTTGAGAAATAAAGGCCATCAAATCCTCTTCTTCTACTTGCCTTAATGAAGATCCAATTCTTACCCTATCTTCAGGATTACATATGATGTTTTCAGCGGGGTGATCTTTTAAGAACGTGGAGGACTTTGGCAAGTCGGGGTGCTGCACTTGCCGTTCTTGAAGTGTTTCAATTGACGGGTCTTCATCCTTTTCACTCTTACTCGAGGTCCCTTCAGTTGGTTCATCCTTAACCTCAGATGTTCCAGCATCATTTAATTATTTAGGAGCTTCATATGCATCCAAGGTAGAAGAAATTTGATTTGTCAATTTTAATTCAGATTCATCAAAAATGACATGAGGACTTTCTTCAACAACCAAAGTCCTTTTATTGAATAACCGGTACGCTCTAGAATTTGATGCATAACCTAGGAAGATTCCTTTGTCACTCTTTTCATCAAACTTACCTAGGTTGGACTTACCGTTATTCAGGATGAAGCATGGGCACCCAAAGGGTTTAAGAAATGAAATGTTTGGTTTCTTACCCTTGTAGAGCTCATATGGTGTTTTCTTCAAAATGGGCCTTACCATCGCCCTGTTGATGAAGTAGCATGCTGTACTTACCGCCTCAGCCCAAAAGTATTTGGGTAGGGAGTTCTCACACAACATGGTCCGTGCCATGTCTATCAAGGTCATGTTTTTCTACTCCACTACTCCGTTTTGTTGAGGCGTCCTGGGTGATGAGAAGTTGTGCATATATCCTTGTTCATGGCAAAAACTGTTGAAATCATGATTTTCAAACTCACCACCATAATCACTCTGAATTGTGGTGATGAGGTATCCTTTATCATTTTGTATTTTTCTGTAAAACACTTGAAACTCCATCAAGGCATCACTTTTATTGACTAAAAATAACACCCATGTAAATCTGGAGTAATCATCAACAATTACAAAACCATAAGATTTTCCTCCTATGTTGGATGTCCTAGTAGGACCAAAAAGATCAAGGTGGAGCAGTTCTAAGGGCCTAGCGGTAGAAATAATATTTTTATTTTTGAAGGAGATACGTGTTTGCTTGCCTTTTGTGCAAGCCTCACAGATCTTATCACTTTCAAATTTTAATTTAGGCAGCCCACTTACCAAGTCATGTCTAGACAATTTGGAGATTACTCCAAAACTAGCATGACCTAGTCTTCGGTACCATAGCCATGCATTATCATGGTTGTTTGCTACCAAGCATACATCATCACCGACAACATCATCAAGATCAACAGTATACACATTGTTATTCCTTTTGCCGATGAATCTGATTTGATTAGAGATTTTATTCATGACAAGGCAATGAGTTTCGTTAAAAATAATTTTAAAGCCCTTGTCACACAGTTGGCTTATACTTAAAGATTATGATTTAAACCCTTCACCAAGAGCACATTTTCGATAAGAATTTCAAAATTTTTACCTATGTTGCCAATTCCAATAATCTTACCTTTGTCCTTTCCGGCAAACGCAACCAAGCCTCCATCCTTGTCTTGCAGAGTAGAGAACACCGTCTTGTCCTTTGTCATATGTCTTGAACAGTTGCTATCCAAGTACCATTTGCTCCCCTGGCTTCAAGACATATCTGTAAAAAATAACATTCTCATGCAATTATTTTTGGTACCCAAACGGATTTGGGTCCATAGGAGTTAGTCCAATTCTGCACACATCTTTTCTTTATCTAAGGAGCATGATTTCTTTGTGTGCTTTGTCTGAACCAACAATTAGAAATAACATGACCAAATCTACCACAATGAAAGCAGTTGACATTTGAAAATCTTCTTTGATATTTGTATGGTTTAGATTGAACATGTTGGGGCTTGGTGTGAGAACATGAAGCACAATCATTTTCTTTTTCATGCACGTAAGATGTAGTAATCTTGTGCTCAAAAGATTTTTTGGTCTAGGGTATGTACCCCAATCCTTCTTTCTGGAAGTTAACTTTAACTCTCAACACATTGTCTAGGTTTTGTTTCCCTTTAACAAACCTAGAGAGAGTGAACTACAAGTCAGTCACCTCTTTATTCAAGCTCACATTTGTATTTTCAATTTCTGAAATTGAGGATGTCATAATTTCATTTTCATTCTTGAGCTTTTCACAAACTTTTTCAATTTCAGACATTTTACATGATAGCTCTAGCTTTTTCAAAATCTGAAATTATTTGTAACAATGTTTCTTTTTCCTCAGTTAGTTCAAACCATTCCTGCTCAAGTTTTTCAAACTTAATTGAAGAATCCTCATGTGTAAGATCTTCTACCTTTTTCTTAAGAGATTTATTTTCTGATCTGATTTTTCTATATTTTGTATACAGCTTTTCATATTCTGACTCCCATTGTTCATTTGAAATAAAAGCAGAGTCAGAATTTACCTCGACTGAGTCATCCTCATGTGCCATGAGGCACAAGCTTTCCACGAGCTCCTCCAGCTCCTCGTCAGATTGTTCGTCCTCTTCGTCGCTCCATGTAGCGACCATGGCTTTAGGTTTCTTGAATTTGTCCTTCTTGAACTTTCTCTTCAATTCTGGGCACTCTCCTCTCATGTGCCCGAGCTTCTTACACTCATAGCAAATAACATTGTTGGGCTTGCTCGACTCACCCATGGTTTGAAAGGGCTTCCTTTGCCCTTTTCTGAAATTTCCTTGGAAATTCTTATTTCTTCTCAGAAATTTCTTCACTTGATGGGTCAGCATAGCCAAGTCTTCTTCTTCACTACTCTCCTCGCTGGACTCCTCTTCTTGAGAGTCGTCATAAGACTGGTTGGCTTTCAAGCCCACGGTTTTCTTCTTTTTAGATTCTTCCTCAGCTATTATCTTCATGTTTATTTCATAGGTCATCAGTGACCCTATGAGCTCGTCCAAGGACAGTGTTGACAGATTCTTTGAATCTTCAAGAACTGTGACTTTTGTGTGCCACGCAGGTAGAAGGGATCTCAATATCTTCCTCACAAGTTCGGAGTTAGTATACTCCTTCCCAAGGCCCTTGAGACCATTGGTAATTTCTGTCAATCTTGCAAACATTTCTGAGATTGTCTCCTCCGGCTTCATTTTAAACAACTCATAATCCCTGACCAGCATATTGGCTTTAGTTTCCTTGACTTCAGAGGTTCCTTCATAAATAAGTCGCAGCTTGTCCCACATTTCCTTGGCTGAGCTACACATAGAAACACGAGAGTATTCATTAGGATGAATAGCACATTGCATAATGTTCATAGCATTAAAGTTCACCGTTGATTTCTTAATATTCTCAGGGTTCCATTCGTCTTCATTTTTAGAGAGCTCATATGGACCCTTGTCCATCACCCTCCAAATCTCGTACTCTTGGGCTCTCAGAAAAATATGCATCCTATTTTTCCAATAGGAGTAATTTGAGCCGTCAAAGTATGGAGGACGGTGGATTGAGTGACCCTCAGGCATCATCCCCTTATTGGCCATTGATCTGGATCTTTCTCTAGATCGTTAGATCGAAAAAATATAGAGCCTTAGCTCTAATACCAATTGAAGTCCCGCGATCAATGACACCCAAGAGGGGGGGTGAATTGGGTGTTTACAAATTTTAAGAAAACTATAGTCGATTTAAACAAGTGTGAGGAATTGCCACAATGAAGTTTAAATCTAAATAAAAAACTATCAGATCTAGCAAAAATTACCATACTCAACTGATCTTTGGTACCGTGGCAGAGGTGGGAATCTGAAGATTCTACTCACGCAAAGTGGTATCTTCCTGACAAGCTTTGCCTTGTTGATCCGAACTCACCTTTTGATATACCAGAGATGTAATGTGAAAATGATAGATTATGCTAAATCTAACTCAATCAATACAACCAAATTAATCTATGTGTGTGCTTGCACAGAATGGTGATAGGAGAAGATGATCAAACCACACAAGAGACACGATTTTTACGTGGTTCGGAGGCAACAACGGCAACCTACGTCCACCCCTCACAATCTGTGAGGATTCCCACACTATCTTATAAAAGATTACAAGATCAAACCACACACACACTCGTGAGGAGTTTGGAACTCCCACGAAGGTGCACAAGCACCGAATCATATAGAAAAGTGAAGAAAGAGAACAACACACACACACACACACACACACACACACACACACACACACACACACACACACACACACACACACACACACACACACACACATGGATCTACGTAGATCCACACACACAAGTGTTTAGATATTACAGGAACACACACTTGAAGCTTAATTAGAAATGAAAGAAGAAACACAAAGTAAAAGCTTCAGATTTAAGCTCCCCCTTAGTGGATGAAGAGGATTTTGGATGCAGCTTGATCTCCACTTGACTTGGGTTGATTGGCCTCAGATTGAGCTTGAGAAGCTTGGAGATGGATGAAGAACTTCTTGCACGGAACACTGTTCACGGAGCTACAATAGCAGCACTCTTTCTCCCTTGGCAGCCCCCTTTGATCTCCCTTGAGTGATTAGGGTTTCTTTCCCCCAAGAAATGTTTTTATATAACTTGGATGGTCAAGGACAAGCCAAGACACAGATCCACAATTCCAGGGATGTCTGGAGACTTTTGGGATTAAAAAACCATTGATAGATGCTTCAGCCTCGTGGAGAAAACCAAGTCAACAATGTAGGCTTCGAAGCTGCCGGTCGACCGGGCATAGGTGGGTGGTCGACCAAAATTTTACAGAGATTGAGCCTTTCAACGCTGGGAAATCCGGTCGACCGGTCCAGTGGAGGTAGTCGACCGAACTCTGTAATTTTACAGAGTTTTCAGCTCTGGGAAATTAGGTCGACCGCCCATGCTGGCCAGGTCGACCGAACTCTGAAAAACCTGCAGAAATGAACTGTTATCCTAGTGGATTATATCCATATAACAAGAGCTTCATGTCCTCATTCAATTCATGCATTTTGGTTTTAATCTAGCTTTGATTATGCATTTGGAGATATTCATTTGAGCTTCATATCCATTCTTACATTTAAGCTTTTAGCATTACACAAAGACACATTCAAAGCTTGCTCGTGATTACTTCGACATGGCACGAGATGAAAATTGAGTTCAAGATTTTGTTATCATCAAAATCACTTGGAGAGACTCAATAGTTCATAAGTCCAAGAGAGTATGCCTATAAGTGCAGAGTGTAACTAATGGTCACATACCGGAGTATATGACATGTACTTAAGAAAATGACTCATAGATGAGAAAGATCGTGATAAAACAACGATCAAGTTAAAACTAGACAAGTCGTGAACCATGTGAAATGCAATTATAAAAGTATAAGGCTTGGGCCATGAATTTAGCACAAGTTTAAAATAATACCAACGTGCATAAGGAACATGAAATCTGCTAGAATAAATAATAATATAGCCAAGTGTATGAAAACAACACTTAATATAGGAATAACCTAATTATCTAGGCTTAGCATATGATATATAGGGCTATTCTGCATTATGTTTTGGGTTAACAATTAATAAAGAACTCAGAATCATCAAACGGTCTTGGGAGGACCGTTTCATGGGCTCTAGCGGTCTATCGTAGGACCGCAAGGATTCTCAGGCGGTCTTAGGAAGACCGTTTCTTCCTATCTACTGAAAACAGTAATAAAATCGAAATATATACTAAGCTAAGGCCATTAGATGCAAAGTAAAACTTGACAAGAGATAAATATGGCCTAATAACACCATATTAAGACATGGAGATGCATGGGTTGAATTAAATAAATTGAAATGATCATTTTCTTGTTTTAAGGGTATGGTTCATGCATGCTATATAATCCTATATGCATAGTCAAAATAAAAACCCAAATACTCCGTGTATAAAACATGAAATTGACTGCAAGAAGAGGGCTTTTATTCCTAACATCATGTTTAATCCTTTCATGAGATAACCTACCTTTGATCTGGGTTTTTAGTCTTTGAATTTAGTGCTGGAAATAGACCCTAGCTTCTGCTCGTTCAAAACCGAACCAGCAACTTCGTGGCTTTCTATCTTTCGATTCTCTTCACCTAATATCATGAAATTTGGAGGGTAAGAAGAGGGTACTAAAAGGAACAAATAACTCTAAAGAACCCCTATATAATTACCTCGTTTAGGGCTTCTAATTTACTGTTCAATCCGGCCCGTTAGTATAATTTTCTGAGATTCTTGTGCCAAACCAGGGACTTTGTAGACCTCTAACTCCTTGTAAGCTTGATCTCCTAGAACGAAATTTTCAGGGTAATTAGTCCTTAGTATTATGAACCAAATATTCTAAAGAACCTACCTCAGAAAATACTTCCTTACCTTAGTTTCACGCGCGTCAAATGTAAGAGTCGCGCATGTGAAACCTTAGGTCTATTTATAGGGTTAGCTAGGGTTATGTGGATTAGAACGAACCTAGAGTCCAATTTAGATTTTCAATTCGATCCTCTATCCTTCTAGACTCTTCTAACTAAGGGATAGCATCGATCCTAGGTGATTAGGATGCCAAGGTTCCCATTTTTTCATGCCTTCTTCCATTCACGGAATCTGCAATGCCTAGCGGTCTAGTTTTAGACCGTTTTATGCCCCATGCGGTCACCCGATAGACCGTTTATATTGTTGGTCGCCGAATTTGAACTGTTTCCAAACTCTTTGGATATTATCTCTTATCATCTACTTAAATTCCATAAATATGTTATTTTAAGCTTCTAGAATATGGGTCAAGACTTATGGGCTTGGTTTTGGGTCTTTGGGACCTAAAAAGATTAGATTTATTTAAATAAATATTGGGCTTGATTTAATTAACTATAATTCATTTAATAACTCATTCCTCTTGAATTACTTCTATTTATTTCTATAAAAATCTTAGAAAATCTGAATATATTCTAGAAAATTCAAAATATTATTTACTAAATCTTGGGGTATTACAGCTCTCATTAGGAGACGACGTGTGCTCCTCTCCCAACTCCGATACTGCATACAACACAAAAGCATCAGCACCCTACTATAAAGCGTAAACAACTGTCCAGTAGGGAGGGGGAGCACCCCCATGTAACTCCGGAACTAGTCTCCATCTCAGCCTCCTCGGCAAAAGAGGCCCCAGAAGAGGAAGAGCTCGAGCTCGAACTCTCCTCCGTCTCCATGGCCAAGCTGCCGTTGCCCAGAGAGCATGACGAAGCCTCCGACGAGTTCCCAGACGTGGTCGAACTAGAGGCCCCTGCAAGCCAATAAAGTAAACGAGGTCACCACACAATCCAACCTCATACAAAAACAACTTTCCAATTAAGAGTTTCGAATGAGAAACTCACCTGTAACGCCCGAGAATTTTCTAGGAATTTTTCGAGATTTAAATTATTAGGCATTTTTAAAGGCTTAAATGGGCAATTAAGGAGAATTAAGGATTTATTTAATCCATTTAAAGGCCCTATATTTACTAAAGGGCTAAGCCCAACTCAAATAGGCCAAAAGACCCAATTCTAAGACTTTTAGACCCAAGCCCATTAATAGAATCGTAAATTAGGTGAATTACGGATTTGAAATGGGATATATACATCAATTAGGGGATAAATAGAAGATCATATAAAAATTTGAAAATTTCGGATCTTTTGATGCCCGCGGTCTATCGCACGACCGCCAGACCCACCCTAGCGTGCTAAGCAACCCCAAGTCCGTGAATGGAAGAAAACGTGAAAAGCTTTGATCTTGGATGATCAAATCACCTTAGATCGAAGCTGCCTGGCGTGGAAGACTCTCTAGAACTCTCTAGGGATTTACTCTACTCTAATTTAGAACTCTAGGTTTGATCAAATCCCTTAAAACCTAGGTGAATCCTATAAATAGACCCTAACTTCGACTCATGTGTACCCTAATGTTGGCTAGAGTATTTCAAAGGTAAGGAGACGTCTACTCAAGTTGGTCCTTTAGAAGAAATTATTCTTCTTAGTTTTATCTAACACACCTCCAATTTTGGTGCTAGAAGAACCAACTGTTGGAGAGTTAGAGCCTCTGCAAGTCGCTGGATCACAATAGACTGCACGGGAACCAGTGCGACGGCCCAGTGAAGATCAGAAAAATAGAAGCCCTAATCGAGTTATTTAGGAGTTGGTCCTTTAGAATTTTATGTTCCCCTTCATATCTTCTATCTACCCTCCAATGTTCATGAATTTAAGTCAAGAGGATCGGGAGATAGAGCGACGGGAAGTTGCCGGTTTGGCACAAGACGTGCAAGAACTAGGGTCTACTTCCAGTCAAAAATCTAAAGCCTAGGGAACGAATCAAAGGTAGGTTATGTCATGAAAAGGCTAAATTAACGTTTTAGGAACAAAAGTCCTTTCATTCCTCCTATTTTCATTGATTGTACATGATGAATTTGATGTTTTATTATGACTGTGCATATACGGTTAACATAGCATGCATGAACTTTGCCCTTAATAAGAAAATTGATAATTTTGGCTTACTTTACTTAACCCATGTTTTAATATGGTTTTATCAGGCTATATTTACCTGTTGGCATATTTTATCATACATCTATCTGCCCTAGATTAGCATATATTTCGGTTTTATTGTTGTTTGTTGTAGACAGGAAGAAACGGTCTTCCTGAGACCGCCAAAGTCCCTTTAGCGGCCCTACGATAGACCGCTAAAGCCCATGAAACGGTCCTCCCAAGACCGCTTTAGTCTTCTAAGTTCTGTATTACTGTTAACCCGAAACATAATGCAGAACAATCTTATTTATCATATGATAAGCCTAGCTAATTAGGTCTTACTCCTGTTTTAAGTATTGTATTCATACACTTGGTTATGTTAATTGTTCATCCTAGTAGATTTCATGTTCTTTATGCACTTTGGACTTATTTTAAACTTATGATAAATTTGGGCCAAAACCATATACTTTTGTATTAATCTTAATTTCATAAGATTCACGGACTTTTTATTTTGATCGATGTCTTTTACAATCTCACTCTTACCTTGTGCCTTTCATAAGTACATGGTACGTACCCCGGTGCGTAGCCATTAGATACACTTTGCACATTAAGCACACAATCTTGGACTTGTGATCCTCTCCGTTAGATATTCCTTCCACCGAACTAGGTGATCTTGTTTCAAGGCCTCGATAAGACTCTGCGAGCCTGGGATTCTCACTAGGACGCCGAGCTAGTTATACCCTCAAAACCTAATTGTCTAGAAGCACTTACCAGTGTTTTATGTGTTCTGGACCTTAGGGGCCCTATGGACGACCGCCAGAGGTACCTAGCGGCCATTTAACTGATCGCAAAGGATGCCTAGCGGCCCTGCCTTGACCGCATGGTTCCAGTTCATTCGTTTCATCGACTCTGATACTAAACGGTCCAGTCATGACCACATAGATCCACATATGGTCTAGTAAACGACCACTATTTCTAGAAACGGCCCTGATATGACCGTTTTATACCTAAGTATTGATTAACCCAAGGTTTGACCCACGGGTTAATTTTCCTATGATCCTAGATAGTCTATGATTATCTAGAACCTAACACTTTGTTTTCAAAGCTACCTAATGAATTATGGAAATCAAAGAATGTGACGTTATGCTGCCGATTTTTTTTTCATGGCATAACCTTGTTCTAAATCAATTTTGAACTCTCATATTCTTAATTGAAGCATTCTTACCTTGATATTTGTTATCATGGAACCATAGTTTGAACTTGTTACATTATTGGCCTTATTTTTATTTCTCGTGGAAGTAGCTTGATTTATAACTTGAAAATACAAGAGCGGGCATGGACAGTGTCCAAGGGCTCCACTCTAGTCCCCTCGACAGATAGCCAGAAACATACTATAAACCATGGGGTATGATGAACACTGGCGTCGCATTCCGCCGGGAGTACTTTTTTATAAACGAGTAAAGATCCATGAGACAATCTTGTGAAATTACATGATTGCTAGTACATTCTCGTTACATGACTTTCTAGTGCATAGCCTTTATGGTTATGGAAAAGTATATTCTTGTTCATGAAAGGCCAAATTACATTCATGTTATATTCTTGCTTGATCATATTTCTAGTCTATAAGAATTCTCGTATCTCACCTTAATCGTATCTTGACTATTGCATTACTTTGGTTTACTCCCGTGTTTCATCGTATTTTCATGATTTATCTTTACTCTAGAGCTAAAATGTTAATTACTTAAACATTGCCTTCATATTGATACGAAGATACCTACTGGGCATGTGTGCTTATTCCCTACTTTTTCAATCTTTTCAGGAAATTCTAGCGGGTCAGATTCAGACTATTCAAGTGATGCATCCGAGAGTGATTAAAGAAAGAGCAGAACCTTAGATTGTCATAGTCAAGAGTCATTATGTAATTTTCCATTTTATTGAGTCAAGTTAGTCAAAGAGTCAAGAGTCATCTTATTGACTTTTGATCATTATTTGAATAAAGCTAAGATTTTGTCCATATATTGTGCATTCATTTCTTATGTGTGAATGTGTTAGCGCTCTGATTATATTGCTCGCTTGAGGCGTACTAGCCGACTGTTCACGTTCCCGATTGTTTCCGTTGCATAATCTCAGGGCGTGACAGTTAAAGTTGTATCATAGCGTAGGTCTCAAGACTTACTTACTTATTCCTAGGAAAATGTCATGTCATAGACTAAGTCCAAGGGTTAAGGACCTACACCTATGTGAAGTCCCGCGATCAATGACACCCAAGAGAGGGGTGAATTGGGTGTTTACAAACTTTTAGAAAAATTCTTGGCCAAATGAAACAAGTGAGAAGAATAGCCGTAGTGAGAATTTAGATCGATATGTAAACACTTTGATCTAATGAAATCTATCACACTCAACCGATCTTAGATACGGTGGCGGAGGTAAAAATTTGAAGATTCAACTCACGTAATATGTTATCTTCTTGACAAGGTTTACCTTGTCGATCCGAACCCACCTTTTAATATACCCGAGATCTAATATAAGAATGATAAATTATGATGGATCTAACACAAATAATACAACCAAAATAGTCTACGTGTGGGCTACACGGAATGGGGATAGAAGAGAAGGAACAAACCACACAATGGACAATGATTTTTAGATGATTCGGATGCAACAACGGCAACCGACGTCCACCCCTCACGATCTGTGAGGATTCCACACTATCTTGTAAGGGATTACAAGATCAAAACACACACACACACACACACGTGAGAAGTTGGAACTCCCATGAAGGTGCACAAGCACCGAATCACAAAGCTATGTGAAAACTAGAAGAATCACACACACACACACACATCTGCGTAGATTCACACACACACAAGTGTTTAAAAGTACAAGATCACACACTTGAAGCTTGATGAAAAGCAAGGGAGAAACATAAAATGAAAAACTCATATTTAAGCTCCCCCTGAATGGATGAAGATGATCTTGGATGAAGCTTCCTCCACAGCTTGATCTTCACTTGAATGGCTTGCAAATGATCTTGAAAACTTGGAGATTGATGAAGAAGTTCTTCCCCGAAACACTGTTCACGGAGCTATAGTGCCAGCACTCTTTCTCCCCTTGATAGCCTCTTTGATCTCCCTTGAGTGATTAGGGTTTTTGACCCCAAGGTGATGTTTTTATAGATCTTGGATGGTCAAGGGACAAGCCAGGAACCAGATCCACAAATCATGGCAAGTCTGGTGACTTTGGAATTAAACAAACCCAATGAAAGGGCCTTCCCATGTTGAAGAACATAAGTCAACATTTGCTGCCTCGAGACTGGCGGTCGACTGGTAGGATGGGGCGGTCGACCAAAAATTTACAGAGTTTGAACTTTTCAGCGCTGGGAAAATCGGTCGACCGGCCCCTGACTGGCGGTCAACCGCTGGCTGGAAAATCTGCATTTTTAAGAGAGTTAGCCAATAAAAAATGATCTGTGAATAGTTTATTTTATGACCACGTCCTGTTCCAATCAAAATGAGTTGGTTGAGCTTATCCTGGGCAATTCATTGAACCAAGGTGAGTTTAGGCATTTACTGGCTTAGGAAGTCGTGAGAGTGGTTTAAGCCAGTTATTACTTAGGTTGTAATTCTGGGGTTTTGTTATCATCAAAATCACCTGGAGAGACTCAACACTAGTGAATTAAGGAAAAGAATTTTCCACCTACGTGAGATTTGGGTAGAGCCGGGATGAGATAGTAATTAGAATTATCTCTAAGATTAACCCCACCAATTCCATTAGAATTGACAAATTTATTACTCTTCTCAGGTACCCCATTCTTACAATGGCTCACCGTGTTGATTGGGGTGGAATGCAACAAATTGTTATGGGTCTCACCCGAGCCTTACAAAATATGGCCCAAGCAGGCGCAAGGGCGAGTGTTGGTGATCTACACCGCAACTTCTGGAGTCTAAACCCTCCGCGATTTTCTGGTTCTTCCAACCCAGACGAAGCTGAGAACTGGTGATGCGGGATGGGACGCGACTCGACGGCAATTGATAGGCAACCTTGGACTCTAGGCAAACTCGCGATCGTCCAGAACGAGGGAAGCGTGCGGATGTGCGCGGTTGAGAAATCGGCAATGAGCGAGGGTGGTCAACTCTCACTTTCGTGTCCGGATTGGGTCACGGGACGGGCTCGCTCTCTCTCGCAGCGGTGATTGAAATTTGAGAGAGTTAAGTTATCCTAACACTCTAGCAATGGCATATAGAATTCTATACGAAATAAGCAAAAATGCCAAGTGAGGAGTGGAAATGATACCTCCACACTCTGAGCGTGGGGAAGACGATCCCGGCCAAGATCTGTGGCTCCCGGTACAGTAAATAAAGTTAATTATAGCAGTGACTTTCTTGCCCACTCCACGCAGGGAGGTAAAGGGTTACACAACAATGCCGGGAGCACCGAATTTGGGTTGACGGGCAGCAAGGCGGCGGGTTCTAGGCGGCGGCGGGCAGCGGCTCCGGTTTTACAAGTTGCTGGCCAGCAGGACAGCGAACAATGGCCTCCAAAGGGACGACGACCTCTGGTAAGCTTCTGACGGCGGTGGTTCACCGGGATGAAGGCAGAGGGTCCCTGGTCGACCCTTGGGAGTGGCGGTCGCTGAAGCTACCCCAACGTATTTTTTCTGGAATTATCCGATGACCCCTTTTTGCAGGCCTGCCTCGGAGCAAAAATGCGCGCTCCCACGAGAATGGCCGGTACACCCAGATCCGGTGTCGGATCGAGACGCGGTTGGCACCGTTGGAAAGTGGACTCAAAAATATACGACATATGTTGATTTCAGGTCCATCCAGTAAAAGTATTGAAAATGAAAATGACTGTGGCACGGACTCTTTTCTGGCTCAGAATCTAGATCCAGCAGAATAGGAGGGGAGCTGTCTAAAGATGATTTTTGACTGAGGGGTCGGCGGTGGATTTAGGGTTTTTGGATTTTATGGGTGGAAGAGGACTATGTGGGGGACGTACACAATTATTTTAGGAATTTTCAGAGGCGTTTTGAGGAGCGGGAAAAATAACAGAATAGGACTCTATCCTGCATATCTGTAATCAGGCAGATTGTGAGGGGTAGGAAGAACGACTTGGAAGGAGGGCAAACGGGATCGGAATGAAACAAAATTTATATTGGCGAAAAGTTAACACAAATGGGAACAACCCATCAAAATTTCAGCTCGATCAGAGCTGTGGATTGGGAGAACCAACCTATTCTTTAGGTTGCTGTTCTGGATTTCATGGTTCAGGACAGCAGGTGGAGGGTGGCTTGTGGCGGCTCGTTGGCAGCTCCGATGGCGGCGGCGGCGGCGGTGGCAAAGCTTCACACTCCAGGGAAGAGGTAGAAGTTGGATTCACTCCAATATTTAGGGCTTCACACCCAAGAATTGGCAGCAATCTCCGCTGCAAGGGGGAGAGAGGAGAGAGGGGCGCCCAAGGCTCCAAGTAATTTTCTGATTTTCTTGTCATTAATTCCATGAAATGTGAAAATACAAGCTTATATAGAAATAGATAAAAGACCTAAACTATCCCTAGATCTAGGGTTAGGGAGGGGCAAATGGGGGATAAGATATTAATCTTCCATGTGGTCAAATGACCATTAATAAAAAATACAACATGAATTAAATACTATAAAAGGGGGGCGCCCCTTTGAAAAGGGGGTAACAATTTTGAATTTTCTTCTTTTTGGTCCCCTTGGTCCAAGTCCTCCCATGGACCAAAGACCAGCCCATAGGGCCCATGATCCTAGGTGGACCAATGGGAAAGAGGGTGGGGGACCCTGCTGGACCTACTGGCTTTTGGCAAAGAAACCTAAAGATTCCTAAGGACTAACATATTGGCTTATAATTACCATACAATTGCAAACCCAATTAGCCAAGGATATAAATGCAAACAAAAGGATACAAATGCAAAAATAAAATGTTAGTGGCCGGTGTTGATTCCCATCAATTCTCCCCAGGTGGGAAGAACTCGACCCCGTCGAGTAAGGGGTGCGGCAGCTTGTGTGACTCTTGCGGATCTGTCACCGTACCAGGTAGCGCGGAGTACGCTCCACTCCAAGTAATCATCACCTGCTCATCCCGTATATATTCGCTATGCACATGCTGCTATGGGAATGAGACTAGTGGAGGACACTCTGGGGTGGGGTCTCTCAAAGGGAGGAGACGGCTCAAAGGCTCACTAGGAATCACCGTCGGGTCCCTTTATGTGACTAGATCAGAGACATTGTGGTAGAGCTAATCCCACATTCCGGCAAGTCTATAACGTACGCATTAGACCCGACTTGCCTCACACTTAGAAAGGGACTAACATCGCGAGCTTGCAATAGACCGACTATGCAACTCTTAATATGCTCGACACATGCATGTACAGACTCTGAACAAATAAACAAAGACAAACTCACACAAGACCCTAAACAAACCTACTGTTAGACCGACCCATACATATGCAATGGTGGACCAGGATATCCGAATGTGTGCCATGCATATACACGACGCAACCTAATATTGGTGGAATGGAATCCTAGACACCCTAACATGCACCATTTATACACTGAGGGCCCTTTGGATTTGGAAGGTTTGGATGGGCTAGGAGTGGGAGGTTTGGGTGGGCTAGGAGAGCCGAATTTACTTTCTTCCATACCCTAATGAATGGGCTCCTTGCGGAGTGTAGATGGACTGGCCCGTGGGGTAGGGGTGTGATAGGGGACTTTCCTAACAAGGTGGAATGGTGGTTGTGGGTCACGAGGCTCACTAAGGAAGGGATCGAAGGGATCAAAGAATGTGTGACCCCTCGATATGGGTTCCCTCATGACACAGTCCCAAGGTTGAAATTCTTGAAGGTGTAAATGATCACCTTCATTCATTGTGGTAGGTGGGATGGCGGTCATATGTAGAAAATATGGTTCCTCCCTCGGGATAAGTGGAATGAAGTTAGGCTCGGTCGGCATGGGGAGGAATACAAGAACCTCCGTGGTGACATGACCCACGGTGCACACGGAGGTAATGGACCCTAAGGCTGGATGTGTGAAGCTACGACGATTGGGTTGGTCGAAGCCTCGGGCCAACATACACGTCAACTTCAATTGTCAGTCTAAGCCCTTAACGACGTCTTCCAATGTATCAACATGGTGAGAAGACCGAAAAGTGGTGCGGAATGAGTTGACGGGCACTAGTTGTAGTGCGGGGTCCATGGATGGGTAACAAGGTGCATTAGGTACCAAGCCTATCTGGAGCCAACTAAGAAGTGGCTCGGCGATGAATAGCTTTCTCATTAGAAACACGGGTGGCTCCAAATGAGGTGGCTCCAAATAAAGATCGGAAGGTAAAGTAGGTGGCAAAGGAGCTCTAGGGGAAGGGTTCCCCGGCTGGGGTAGGTGAGGCCGTGGGGAAGGAGCGTCCTGCCTCGTGGGCTCATGTGGACGATCGACCGGCTCGGTGCTCTTCTGACAGGTAGATGCTCGCCGTAGGGCAGCATCAAACCTTGACTCGAAAGGCTCAACCTCTAGAGTGACCTGATAAGAATGCTCCAGAGTGGTCACATCGCGGCAAAGCAATTCAAACTGGTAGTGAAGCCGCAAACCTCTCCGAACTGAAATGCGGTCGTGGTGCTCCTCACTCCAACTCCATATCCCAACCGGTACTCATCAAAGTCCCTAATGTACTCAGACACTGACTTGTTGCCTTGGACAGGCCTGATCGGGGCTTCCTCTAGGGTGGAGACTCGCCTAACCAGACATTGGAGAGATCGGTCGGTAGCGTCCATCCTATCCTCTATGGTATTAAGTCTAGCCTCAGCACGGCAAAAATATTCCCACGTGTCTCGATCACGCCTGTCCATCCTATCCGTGAGGGTGTGTATCATTTTAATAGGGACTTAGGCGTAGGGATTGGCCATAGTTGCGAATAAGTGGGCATGCAAGAGACTCTTTTTCTTTTCTTTTTTACGCAAAACTAATGCAAGCACCTAGACACTCTACATGGTGACAAGGGTAAAATGCGAACTCGAATACAAACCTATACTCAACCAGTATCCGGTACGTGGCGGAGGTTTGATCCGAAGATCACACTCACACAAGTGTGTTACCTTCCCGATAGGCGTAACCTATCGTTCCCGAGACACCTTTTGATATACCAGGTAAAGGATGCAATGAGACACCTTGGACCGACGAACCTAGACTTGACTTAGCTCTGATACCAATTTGATGCAGGACGGGACGCGACTCGACGCCAATTGATATGCAACCTTAGATTCTAGGCAAACTCGCGATCGTCCCTAGCGAGGGAAGCTTGCGGATTGTTAAGTTCGGTGTGATGGATTCAGAGGGGGGGTGAATGAATCTCCCCTTAAAAAATTACTCCCAATTAAAAACTATAACAATCAGAGATGCGGAATTAACACAAATAAGTGCCTTGTATGACACAGGTGCTCTTTTCGAACGAAATGGAAAGATCAGATAGACTTAACTTCTGATCTACTCTAAATGCGCTAGTGTGCAAACCCAATTCCAATCAAATATGTGGTGTGCGAATAAATCACTCACTAGATGAAAGAACACATCGAACCTAAGCATGCATCTAGCGAAACACAATAGACAATCAAATCACTGCATAGAAGATTTTTAAGGTGGTTTGGTCCTCCAGACCTACGTCCACCCCACACTCCAACTAGAGTGTGGATTCCGCTGATACACAGCTTAAACCGCTGGGCCTCACAGCTTGCCTACAACCGCTAACTAACAGCTTGACCGCTGGGCATTACAGCTTTACCAACCGCTGGGGACTACAGCTTAACCCATCCAGAGGAATCCTCCTCTGCCCGCTGAGCAACACAACTTGCTCTGCTGACAAACAGCTTGAAACAGAGGTAAAAGAAAAACAAAATACGGAAAGGACACAGCAACAGAAAGCTGTATACGATAAAGCACAAAACAGCTCTCAAAGAGCAAGTTGGTCTGGATCTGATCCAAGAGCCAACAGATAACACATCTTCAAAGAAGTCTTCTTTCTCACGAACTCTCTATCTCTCTTTTCACTCTCCTTTTTCTTCTTCTGCTAATCTCTCTCTCTCTTTTTCTTTCTCTTTCTCTTGGCTTGTTTAATTTCAGTAATGTTGCATGTCCCTTTTCTTTGACCACTTATATTATCTTCCAGAGGCATTTTCATTTTGCCTTTATCCTTCACAGATTCAGACATTGAATTTTTTAGATCATGGATTTCAGACTTTAGAGAAATAATGTCAACCTCATAACAAGCAATGTCAGATTCACAGCTGATAACCTGTTGATGTAAGGCATCATTCAGACTTTTGAGTGTATTAATTTCTTATTTCAATCTTTCTTCAGAGTCATTTTCAACACACTTTCCCTTTTCAATGGTTAGCCATTTTTCTCCCATAATAGTATTTAAGACCATGAGCTTTTTGTTTTGATCCTTCAAAATTTTCATTTCTTCCATCATTCATTCATTTTCTTTTATTAGTTCTTCATTCTGAACTCGCTTATTTAGTAAGATTTGATCACTATTAATTGAGCTCAGTTTTTCTTCCAGTTCAGAGATCTTATCTGTGAGATCCTGATTTTTATTTTCCAAAACAGAAATTTGTTCCATACTCTTATCAACATCGGCTAAGCAGATTTCATGAGATTTTCTCAGTTCTTGACAGTTTTCACAAGGAGCATTCGAATTAATCTGATCACATTTCTTTTTCAATTTTTTATTTTTAGATTTTAATTTCCTACATCTATCAGTAAGTTCTTCATTTATATTCCATAAATCATCAAGCGAAATCTCTTCGGATCCAGAGCTTACCTTGGATGAAGTTTCCTCCTGTTGATCAGAATTGTGATCACCCCGGTTGGCCATCAAGCATTGATCCTCTTGCTCCCCATTTGTAGCAGTTATTCTATCCAATATTTCCTTTCCAGAAGCGCACCTGAGAACAAAAGGAAATCTATCAGTATTAACTACAGCTTTCAAAATATTAAGAACTGTGACATTATCACGGTTCTTTACTCTGTCCTCTCTATACCACTTGGTCTCACCATGAGATAATTGGTGTGGGCCTTTTGAAACCAAACTCCATAGATTAGGGTCAATAGAATTCATATAAACGCATAGGCCGCCTAACCACTTACTGAAGTTAGAACCATCAAACGCAAGCGGACGAGCCATTAAGACAGATAGCAAACAGGTTCAACGCACAAAGCAATCGATACGAAATGCACCAAACTACAAATAGCAAAGCACCACACAGACTAGCAGGATCCTCTGCAGATCGTTGGATCTGGAAGCACAGAGACCCGCTCTGATACCAATTGTTGTGATTGGTGCGATGGATTCAGAGGGGGGTGAATGAATCTCCCCTTAAAAAATTACTCCCAATTAAAAACTATAACAATCAGAGATGCGGAATTAACACAAATAAGTGCCTTGTATGACACAGGTGTTCTTTTCGAACGAAATGGAAAGATCATATAGACTTAACTTCTGATCTACTCTATATGCGCTAGTGTGCAAACCCAATTCCAATCAAATATGTGGTGTGCGAATAAATCACTCACTAGATGAAAGAACACATCAAACCTAAGCATGCATTTAGCGAAACATAATAGACAATCAAACCACAGCACAGAAGATTTTTAAGGTGGTTCGGTCCTCCAGACCTACGTCCACCCCACACTCCAACTAGAGTGTGGATTCCGCTGATACACAGCTTAAACCGCTGGGCCTCACAGCTTGCCTACAACCGCTGACTAACAGCTTGACTGCTGGGCATTATAGCTTTGCCAACCGCTGGGGACTATAGCTTAACCCGTCCAGAGGAATCCTCCTCTGCCCGCTGAGCAACACAGCTTACTGTCTGAGGTATCCACCTCGCCCGCTGAGCAACACAGCTTGCTGACCAGAGGAATCCTCCTCCGCAACCGCTAAGCAATACAGCTTAGCTCTGCTGACTAACAGCTTGAAACAAAGAAAAAAAAAGAAAAACAACATATGGAAGGAACACAGCAACAGAAAACTGTAGACGATAGAACACAAAGTGGCTCTCAAAGAGCTGACTGGCCTGGATTTGATCCACGGTCCAGTAGGGACAGATCTTCAGATGAAGCTTCTCTTCTTCTCCCCTAATTCTCTATCTCTCTCCCTATCTTTCTTCACATAGTTTGGATCTGTGTGTCTCATAGTGACTCATAGTGTTGCCATCATCAAAAAGGGGGAGATTGTTGTGCCCCTATGGTTTTGATGTCAGCAAGCACTATGAGTATGAATTGTTTTGATGTCAGCAAGCACTATGAGCATGATTGATTGATTGATTTGAGAGTGGGCACATTCATCTCATTGCATTGTCTATCTCTGCATTGGTGCAACTCTAGTTCTTGCATAACAAGTGTAGTTTGCATCGGTACATTAACTGTTGTTGCACGTCATATAGTCGATGCATGATCTGGTAAATAGACTGCACTGTTAGTTCTCCTGCATACATTACATCGGTTCAATATCTGCCATACGCACACACTACATCGATGCATTCGTCAGTCGCTTTATTTCGAAGTCGATGCATGTTTATTATGCATACATAGTCAGTACATTCGGTTGTTTCATGCATATACAATGTCTGCACAGTCTTTGCTGTTATGTCCATGCGTCATTTAAGCAAGTCTATACATGATGCATTGATTCTTAAATGCTAGGTAGCAAGTCTGTACATTGTCTTGTTTCAGGCACGCAAAGTCTGTACATTCTTTGACAGCATGCCTGAGCATTCATCTTCGTTATGCATACTTTGATAGATGTAAACTGCATTTCACACGTTCAACGTCTGTACATTCTTCAGTGGCATTTATGTAATCTTTCAAAACAAAGTCTATACACTCTTTACCATGCATTCAAAGTCTATACATTCATTGCTGGTACGAGTGGTTAAGTTCATGCATCATCACTCCAGCAAGTCTGTACATTGGTGTCGTATGCACACTAAGTCCATGCACTCCTTGATGACATGCATGTGCATTCATCTTCATTGTGCATACTTTGTTAAATGCATTCTGCACTATCCATTAGCAAGTCTATACATGCTTAGTTCTGTTGGGTTCGGTGCTAGTATTCAGAGGGGGGGTGAATGAATATGGCCTATAAAAACTTTCACCCAATTGACATATTAGGCTCACTAACTATTTAGAATGCTAACTAGACAGATTTATCAAATCTGGAAGACTAATTAGCAGATGCGGATATAAACAAACAGATAGTGAGCACTCTAACAAGACAAGTTAGACGAACTATAGCTCAATTTGAATTTCAATTACTTAATAGATTAAGACACTCTAAGAGAGCTAATCAACTTTTCTGCTCAACCAGAAAGCCAACACTTAGTGCGCCCCTAATCAATCATCTACCGGAAGCAAACCACAAATATATCAAACCACTGCACAATGGGTTTTTAGGTTGTTCGGTCCAACAGACCTACATCCACCCCACACTCAAACCGAGTGTGACTTCCGCTGACTCACAGCTTGAACAGCTGGGCATCATAGCTTGTCTTACAACCGCTGGGCAACACAGCTTGCCGTCCGAGGAATCCTCCTCGCCCCGCTGAGCAACACAGCTTGCTGTCCAGTGGAATCTTCCACTGCAAACCGCTGGGCAATACAGCTTAGCCATCCAGAGGCAGCACCTCTGCAATCCGCTGACTCACAGCTTGAACAAAGATGTAAAATAGAAAACAGAAAAGATGGAAACACAGCAACTAAAGGCTGAACAATGAAGCACGAAATATAGCTCTAACAATGAGCAACCTCAGATCTGGTTTTGAACCAAAGATCTGAGGAACGAACTCCTTCTCTTTCTCTCTCTCTTCTTCCCTCGATCTCACTCTCTTTCTTCACTCTCTCTCTATCTCCTTCTTCTCTGCTCCACTTCTCTTCCTCTCTCGATCTCTGTTCTCCTTTTCTCTCTTTCTCTTTTTCTTTTCTTCTACTGGATCGTGGAAGCTCTCTTTCTTTTTTCCCTTTTTCTTCTCTCAGCTTCTGCTCTCTGGCTTCTTCTTTGATCACGATCATCCTCCATCTGAAGACGAAGGCTCCAATATATACCAGCAGCAGCAGGGAGATAGGGCGTGTGCTTCCCACGCCTTCCGTCCCGAAGATTCCTCCTCGGATCACGTGCTCAGCACCCACCTCGGATCACGTGTCAGGTGCCAGCTTCAGGCCACGTGTCCATTCATCAGTACGCTCAGCAACTGGAGTTGAGGTGGCGTCAACACACTTGCTCCAAAGGGTTGACGCAGCCTTCAGAGATCTTCAACCTTTTTAACTGCTGCGTCGACTCCATCAGCCTGCTGCGTTGACGTATCAGTGATCCAGTGATCAAGTCTTCAGCAGATGGGCGTGCTGCGTCGACGCTCTCAGCATGCTACGTTGACGCATGGAGCTGCAGCATCGATGCTGCCAATGTACTCCAGAGGCTGCAATAAGGGATACTTGAACTGCTGCGTCCACGCTACTTGATCAATGCGTTGACGCACCAGAATAATCCACAAGCTTCTTTCTTGATCGTTTGAACTACTGCGTCCACGCCACTTGATCAAGGCGTTGACGCATTGGTGTGTTCCAGCAGCTGAAATTGGATGTCTTCATCCCTCTTGCGTTAAGGGGTTCATTAGCCTCTTCAATCCCTGTCAGTCAGATGAAACGAAGTCATCAGTTCTAAGTTTATGCATTGCATTGTATAGACTTTGCTGTGAAGGCGAAAGCAATGTAAAGTATGCACAACGCAGTGTATAGACTTGATGAATACAAAGGCTTCATAAGCCTCAGATGAAGGCAGGCGCTGTGAAGACTTCATGATGATCGGATGAAGGCAAGCGATGTATAGACTTCATGAAAATCAGATGAACACATACGGTGTATAGATTTGATGTGTTCACTGATGGATGTACACACTTGCCCGCTGTACAGACTTTCATGCTTATATGCAATGTAGAGACTTCAGACTACAGGAACGTGTGAACAACCAATGTGTAGACTCTTCAATCAACAGGTTTTGAAGCACAAAGGCAATGTACAGACTTTGCCTTAAAATGAATGTAAAGACTTAGAATCAAAGAGGCGTTGTGTAGACTTTGAACCAGTGTATAGACTTGGAAGCTTGAGCCAATGAATAGACTTGAGACGCTTAAGGCGATGTACAGACTTGTTGAGGCTCAAGCGGTGTACAGACTTCGAAGTTCCATTGTGGATGTATCGACTTGCCAAGCGAAAGGGCTGTACATACTTTGACTTCAACAGAGACGCTGCATGAGACGCTGAAGTCTGTATAGACTTTAACAGTGAAACGATGTACAGACTTCAATAGTAAGACAATGACCAAGATGATGCAGACTCTGTATAGACTTCAACTCAATCATGCATAATGTAGTCTGATGTGTAGACTTTGAAACGTGAGAGCTACAGTGAAGGAGTGTACACACTTGACCAATTCAAAGGCGAGTCGAGTGTACAGACTTAATGCGTTGACGCTATAACATGAGCCAGTGAAATGCGTTGACGCTGTACACACTTAGCCTAAGACAATGCATGAACTGACGTTGTATATACTTAGCCAATGCAATGCACTATGAATGTCTGGACTTACATGAGATACTCATTGTGTATAGACTCTCAGCCATGAACAAAGCGTGAAGCACACTAATGCAGGAATGTGTAGACTTGGAAGTCTATGTGCATGACAAAACCAATGTATAGACTTTGAAATGCAAGCGATGCAGCAATGCCTAGACATTGGGCTTTACCCTGCAGTGTATAGACTTTGCTACCCAAATCATGAACAGTGCAAGCCACAGTTCAATGTATGAACTTTGCAAGTGCACTGGCTGTACAGACTTCAAGACTAATGTATGAAGCAAAGCAAGAGCTCTTTCAAAACAAATCCAATGCGTCAACGCATTGAGTCCACTGCGTCGACGCACCAGTTGACACATTTTATAGACCAGCTCTGGGACAGACCAGTGAGTTGACGCAATGATCCCATGCGTCAACGCATCATGCAATACTCATGCAAACTCATGCATTCAATGCTGTATACCAGACACAGTCCTATACAATCATATCAGCAGCCATATTCAAAACACAATATCATAATGCACTGACTGTTTTGCAATCATCAAAACACAATAACATTGCTATCATCAAAATACAACATCAAATACACTCACTGTCTTGCTATCATCAAAACCAAATAGCATTGCTATCATCAAAGCAACATAGCACATGCTTGTGCCTAAGAGGCACAACAAGTTCAAATCTCAAACCTACTCGATGCATCTTTTTCTTTTTCTGATAATCAAGTCTGATCTAACAGGACTGCTGGTCGAGGAAATTAAGAAGGGCACAAGAAGGGAGGATGTGCCAGGATCGTGACACGTGTAAAGCAGTGAGTGAAATGATGCCACGTGGTCTAGGCTCTAGGGCGGGAATTTGTGGAGGACACATGCCCTATTCTCTTACTGCTCTATAAATAAGAAGCTTCTTCCTGAGGAGCAAAGTGATCGAAGCAGGGGAACTTATCTGAAAGAGCAGAAGCAGAGAGAGAGCCTGCATGATCTAGAAGAAGAGAAAAAGAAAACAAGAGAGAGTAGCAGAGAAGAAAAGAAACGAAGAAGAAGAAGAAAGATAGAGAGAGAGATAGAGAATTAGGGGAGAAGAAGAGAAGCTTCATCTGAAGATATGTCCCTACTGGACCGTGGATCAAATCCAGGCCAGTCAGCTCTTTGAGAGCCACTTTGTGTTCTATCATCTACAACTTTCTGTTGCTATGTTCCTTCCATATGTTGTTTTTCTTTTTTTTCTTTGTTTCAAGCTGTTAGTCAGCAGAGCTAAGCTGTATTGCTCAGCGGTTGCGGAGGAGGATTCCTCTGGTCAGCAAGCTGTGTTGCTCAGCGGGCGAGGTGGATACCTCGGATAGCAAGCTGTGTTGCTCAGCGGGCAGAGGAGGATTCCTCTGGACGGGTTAAGCTGTAGTCCCCAGCGGTTGGCAAAGCTGTAATGCCCAACGGTCAAGCTGTTAGTCAGCGGTTGTAGGCAAGCTGTGAGGCCCAGCGGCTTAAGCTGTGTATCAGCGAAATCCACACTCTAGTTGGAGTGTGGGGTGGACGTAGGTCTGGAGGACCGAACCACCTTAAAAATCTTCTATGCTGTGGTTTGATTGTCTATTGTGTTTCGCTAGATGCATGCTTAGGTTCGATGTGTTCTTTCATCTAGTGAGTGGTTTATTCGCACACCACATATTTGATTGGAATTGGGTTTGCACACTAGCGCATATAGAGTAGATCAGAAGTTAATTCTATCTGATCTTTCCATTTCGTTCGAAAAGAACACCTGTGTCATACAAGGCACTTATTTGTGTTAATTCCGCATCTCTGATTGTTATAGTTTTTAATTGGGAGTAATTTTTTAAGGGGAGATTCATTCACCCCCCTCTGAATCCATCGCACCGATCACAACACGAATGTGCGCGGTTGACAAACCGGCAATGAGCTAGGGCGGTCAACTCTCACTTTCGTGCCCGGATCGAGTCACGGGACGGGCTCGCTCTCTCTCGCAACGGTGCTTGAAATTTGAGCGAGCTAAGTTATCCTAACACTCTAGCAGCGGCATATAGAATTATATACGAATAAGCAAAAATGTCGAGTGAGGAGCGAAAATGATACCTCCACGCTCTGAGCGTGTGAAGACGATCCCGGCCAAGATCTGTGACTCCCGGTACAGTAAATAAAGTTAATTACAGCAGTGATTTTCTTGCCAACTCCACGCAGGGAGGTGAAGGGCTACACAAAAATGTCGGGAGCACCAAATTTGGGTTGACGGGCAGCAAGGCGGTGGGTTCCGGGCGGCGGCGGGTAGCGGCTCCGATTCTGTGAGTTGCTGGCCAGCAGGACAACGAACAATGGCCTCCAAAGGGACGACGACCTCCAGTAAGCTTCTGACGGCGGCGATTCACCGGGATGATGACAGAGGGTTCCTGGTCGACCCCTGGGAGTGGCGGTCGCTGAAGCTACCCCGACGTATTTTTTCTGGATTTATCCGGTGACCCCTTTTTGCAGGCCTGCCTCGGAGCAGAAACATGCGCTCCCACGAGAACGGCCGGTACGCCCAGATCCGGTGTTGGATCGAGACGCGGTTCGCACCGTTGGAAAGAGGACTCAAAAATCTACAACATATGTTGATTTCAGGTTCATCTAGTAAAAGGATTGAAAATGAAAATGACTGTGGCACGGACTCTTTTTTGGCTCGGAATCCATATCCAGCAGAACGGGAGGGGATCTGTCTAAAGATGCTTTTTCACTAAGGGGTTGGTGGTGGATTTAGGGTTTGTGGATTTTATAGGTAGAAGAGGACCATGTGGGGGACGTACACAATTATTTTTGGAATTTTCAGAGGTGTTTTGAGAGGTAGGAAAAATAAGAGAACAGGACTCTATCCTGCAGATCTGCAACCAGGCAGATTGCAAGGGGTAGGAAGAACGACCCGAGAGGAGGGGCAAACGGGATAGGAAAGAAACAAAATTTATATTGGCGGAAAGCTAACACAAATGGGAACAACCCATCAAAATTTCAGCTTGATCAGAGCTGTGGATTGGGAGAACCAACCTATTCTTTAGGTTGCTATTTTGGATTTCATGGTTCAGGACAGCAGGGTGGAGGGTGGCTTGTGGCGGCTCGTTGGCGGCGGCGGCGGCGGCGGCGGTGGCGGCGGCGGTGGCAGAGCTTCACACTCCAGGGAAGAGGTAGAAGTTGGATTCACTCCAATATTTAGGGCTTCACACCCAAGAATTGGCAACAATCTCTGCTGCAAGGGGGAGAGAGGAGAGAGGGGCGCCCAAGGCTCCAAGCAATTTTCTGATTTTCTTGTCATTAATTCCATGAAATGTGAAAATACAAGCTTATATAGAAATAGATAAAAGACCTAAACTATCCCTAGATCTAGGGTTAGGGAGGGGCAAATGGGGGATAAGATATTAATCTTCCATGTGGTCAAATGACCATTAATAAAAAAATACAACATGAATTAAATACTATAAAAGGGGGGTGCCCCTTTGAAAAGGGGGTAACAATTTTGAATTTTCTTCTTTTTGGTCCCCTTGGTCCAAGTCCTCCCATGGACCAAAGACCAGCCCATAGGGCCCATGATCCTAGGTGGACCAATGGGAAAGAGGGTGGGGGACCCTGCTGGACCTACTCGCTTTTTGCAAAGAAACCCAAAGATTCCTAAGAACTAACATATTGGCTTATAATTGCCATACAATTGCAAACCTAATTAGCCAAGGATATAAATGCAAACAAAAGGATACAAATGTAAAAACAAAATATTAGTGCCCGGTGTTGATTCCCATCAACTGGATAGATGAAATGAATCGTATATTCGAGGTCATGCAATGTGCCGACCAAGAGAAGGTTCATCTCGCCACGTTCCAACTCAACAATGATGCGCGTACTTGGTGGAAGTCTTTTCTGGCACCGCCTGAAAACGCACCACACACTTGGGAGGGATTTCTCACCCTCTTCCGAGGAAAGTACTTCTCCGAACATGTCAAGGAGAGGAAGGCGGCGGAGTTCGCTTCTTGACGTCAAGACATGATGACGGTGGCGGAGTATGAGTTACAATTCTCTCGCCTAGCACCCTATGCTCAACATTGAGTGAGCATGGATCTTCTCAAAGCTAATCATTTCATGGACGGGTTGTGGCCTATCTTCATCCAACAACTTGGCCCAAAAATATTCGGACCTATGCAGAGATGGTCCAACAGGCACACTTATGTGAACGGACCTTGGAGAAGGTCGATAAACTAAAAGGCAAAGGGGAGGAGCCAAGCTGAAAGTCTGATCGGCGAGGAAGAAGAGAGGAAAAATTTAGCATCACTTACAACTCTCGGGATAACAAGAAGAGATCTCGGAATGGGAACGGCAAGGATGATCGCAGGAACAAGAAGGCTAAAGAAGAAGATAAGCAAGTTATGGCGGCTTGCTCTTTCTTCGAGAAGTTCGGCCACTCAGCCGAAAAATGCTAGAAATGCCTAGGGACATGTTTGCGATGTGGTAGCCGGGAGCACCGCATGCCGGATTGCCCCCTCATGAAGGATCAATCCTCCAGCAGTGGACGCAAGCGACAGGCGCGTCTTAACGCTGTTATGGATGATGATGAAGCGCCCAAGGATGATGGGCTAATGGAAGGTACCGTTCAAATCTATTCCCATCCTGCATTTATGTTATTTGATACTGGTGCTTCTCATTCCTTTATATCTACTACTTTTGCAAAAACCTTGCCAGTCTCATCAGTTCCTCTACCCTCGGACCTAGCTATCACTACACCCCTAGGTCCCGGAACTAAACTTACAACCTACTACCCCGATAGTGAGGTAATAGTAGAAGGTCATAATCTTCCTGCAAACCTCGTATGCCTTGACATGGAAGGCTGCGATGCTATCCTTGGTGTAGATTGGCTTGTAGACCATGACGTCTATATAAATTATCGCAATAGGATAATCTCTTTTCAGAAACCAGGTCTCCCACGATTTTCTTTCCTTGGTATCAAGTATAGGAAGTATGCTACCATCATTTCATCTCTCATGCTTGCAAACTCATTTCGCAAGGATGTGAAGCTTTTCTTGCCTCCGTGATCATTACCGAGTCTAAGGAAATCATCTTAGAAGATATTCCCTTTGTGAATGAGTTTCCCGATGTGTTCCCATCAGATTTATGTAGTTTACCACCGGAAAGGGAAGTAAACTTCTCCATTGAACTCGTTCCTGGAGCAGCACCTGTTTCAATAGCTCCCTACAGGATGTCCCCTACAGAACTCAAGGAATTGAATAAACAACTTCAAGAGTTATTAGACAAGGGCTTCATTCGACCTAGCAAATCCCCTTGGGGTGCGCCAGTTTTATTTGTCAAGAAGAAGGATAGATCTCTCAGGCTATGTATCGATTACCGGTGACTAAATCAACTTACTATTAAGAATAAATATCCGTTGCCGCGTATCGATGAGCTCTTTGATCAAATTTCGAGAGCGGAATATTTCTCCAAGATAGACCTCAGGTCAGGTTATCATCAGCTCAAGATCAAAGACGAAGACATATACAAGACTGCTTTCCGGAGCAGATATGGGCACTATGAATTCGTGGTAATGCCGTTCGGGTTAACTAATGCCCTGGTAGCATTTATGCAACTTATGAATAATGTCTTCAGGCCGTATCTCGACCGATTTGTGGTCATCTTCATTGATGATATTCTTATATACTCCAAGACTAAGGAGGAACATGAAGAACACTTAAGAATAGCCTTGCAAACCCTAAGAGAGCATCAACTCTATGCAAAGCTTAGCAAGTGCGAGTTTTGGCTAAAGGAGGTCTCTTTCCTTGGCCATATTACTTCAAAGGAAGGTATCGCTGTCGATCCTTCTAAGATAGAAGTTGTTAAAGATTGGAGCCGGCCAATGATCGTGTCTGAAGTTAGAAGTTTTCTGGGTCTGGCTGGTTATTATAGATGATTCATTAAGGATTTCTCTAAAATCATCGTCCTTTTGACTAGACTTACAAGAAAAGAGAACCCTTTTATATGGTCAAAGGATTGTGAAGAGAGTTTTCTAACTCTTAAAGATCATCTCACTACGGCCCCTATCTTGGCACTACCTGTTGAAGGTTGTCGCTTTGAAGTCTATACCGATACATCTGGCATTGGCCTAGGATGCGTTCTTATGCAAAATGGTAAGGTGGTTTGCTATTCATCAAGGCAGTTAAAGCATCATGAAGAAAACTACCCTATGCATGATCTGGAACTAACTGTTGCTATATTCACCTTGAAAATTTGGCGACACTACCTCTATGGGGTGAAGTTCAATATATTGTCAGATCACAAAAGTTTGAAATACCTCTTCACCCAAAAGGAGTTGAACATGAGGCAACGCCGATGGTTGGAGTATCACAAAGACTTCGACTTTAGTATCCAGTATCATCCAGGCAAAGTAAATGTTGTAGCTGACGCTCTTAACAGAAGATCAATGGTGACTCTAGCAAGCCTCAGGAAAGGTACGACTTATCTTATCGAGGATTTTGCTCATTTGAATCTCGATGTTGAAAAAGAAGAGGAAGGATGTATGATTGCTAATATAAGGTCACAACCTACATTGATTGAAGATTTAGTCAAATTAAAAGAAAATGACCCCACATTGATGGAGATCAAGGCTAATATTGATCAAAGGTCAGAATTTTCCATTTCAACTGATGGAAGACTATTGTTTAAGGATCGAATCTGTGTGCCGAATCATGTCGACACTAAGAAATTGATCATGGAAGAAGCTCATAAATCAAGATATGCTATTCACCCTGGTGCTACCAAGATGTGCCAAAACTTAAAGAGAAATTTCTAGTGGCCCAATATAAAAAGAGAAGTAGCGGACTTTGTATCTCGCTACCTCTCTATAGAAACTACATCCCTTGGATATTCTCAAGTGGAAATGATAAAGTATAGGGATGGATTTCATCATGGGTTTACCTAAGACGAGAGGTGGACACGATGATATATGGGTGATTATAGACCGATTGACTAAATCTGCACATTTTCTACCAATCAAAAGTCGATGGTCTATGGATGTATTAGCAACACTATACATGAAGGAAATTGTCAGACTACATGGTGTCCCTGTCACTATTATATCTGATCGAGACCCTCGATTCATATCACAATTCTGGAAGGGTCTACAGCATTCATTAGGGACCTGACTCAACTTTAGCACTGCGTTCCATCCACAAACTGATGGTCAGACTGAAAGAACCAATCAAATAGTAGAAGATATGCCCAGGGCTTGTGCTATTGATTTTGGAGGGAGTTGGCATGACCACTTGCCTCTAGTGGAATTCGCCTACAACAATAGCTACCAAGCTAGTATACAAATGGCACCGTTCGAGGCACTATATGGAAGAAGCCGCCGTTCACCTATATGTTGGAATGAAGTAGGAGAAAGATAATTTCTCGAGACCCCGACATCATCAAGGATAGTACCGAGAAGATAAAGCTTATTCGGGAGAAACTCCAGATGGCTCAAGACAGGCAAAAATCATATGCTGATAACAGAAGGCGCGACCTAGAATTTCAAGTAGGAGACCATGTATTTCTTAAGGATTCTCCGGGTCGAGGTATTCGAAGATTCGGCATCAAAGGCAAGCTTACTCCGAGATTCATTGGCCCCTTTGAAATTCTCGAAAGGGTTGGTGAAGTCACATATCGAATAGCTTTACCCCCTCAATTAGCTGGAATCCATGATGTATTTCATGTCACAATGCTCAAAAGGTACGTCCCCGATCCACTCCATGTCATAACTTATGACAACCTGGAGATTAAAAATGATTTGACGTATGAGCAAAAGCCAATCAAAATAATTGAACGGGAAGTACGTCAACTTCGGAATAAAACTATTCCCATGGTCAAAGTCCAATGGAGCAAATCTCGGCCACATGAAGCAACATGGGAATCCGAAGAAGTCATGCGCAAAAGATTTTCGGAGATATTTGAATGTAAGTACGCTCTCCTTAGCAAATCTTATTACGATGAATTTGGGGACCAAATTCTTTTTAAGTGGGGGAGGGTGTAACGCCCTAGAATTTTCTAGAAATTTTCCGGGATTTAAATGGTTAGGTATTTTTAAAGGCTTAAATGGGCAATTAAAGAGAATTAAGGATTTATTTAATCCATTTATAGGCCCTATATTTACTAAAGGGCTAATCCCAACTAAAATAGGCCAAAGACCCAATTACAAGACTTTTAGACCCAAGCCCATTAATAGAAACGTAAATTAGGTAAATTACGGATTAAAATGAGATATATACATCAATTAGGGGATAAATGGAAGATAATACAAAAATTTAAAAATTTCAGATCTTTTGAAGCCTGGCGATCTATCGCGCGACCGCCAGACCCACCCTAGCGGTCCTGCTATGACCGCTAAGCAACCCCAAGTCCGTGAATGGAAGAAAACGTGAAAAGCTTGGATCTTGGACGATCAAATCACCTTAGATCGAAGTTGCCTGGCGTGGAAGACTCTCTAGAACTCTCTAGGGATTTACTCTACTCTAATTTAGGACTCTACGTTCGATCTAATCTCTTAAAACCTAGGTGAATCCTATAAATAGACCCTAACTTCAACTCATGCAAACCCTAATATTGGCTCGCATATTTCGAAGGTAAGGAGACGTCTACTCAGGTTGGTCCTTTAGAAGAAATTATTCTTCTTAGTTTTATCTAACACACCTCCAATTTTCGTGCTAAAAGACCCAACCGTTGGAGAGTTAGAGCCTCTGCAAGTCGCTGGATCGTAACAAACTGCATAGGAACCAGTGCGACGGCCCAGTGAAGATTAGGAAAAATAGAAGCCCTAATCAAGGTATTTAGGAGTTGGTCTTTTAGAACTTTATGTTCCCCTTCGTATCTTCTATCTACCCTCAAATTTTCATGAATTTAGGTCAAGAGGATCGGGAGATAGAGCGACGGGAAGTTGCTAGTTTGGCACAAGACGTGCAAGAACAAGGGTCTACTTCCAGTCAAAAATCTAAAGTCTAAGGAACGAATCAAAGGTAGGTTATCTCATGAAAAGGCTAAATTAACGTGTTAGGAACAAAAGCCCTCTCTTTCCTCCTATTTTCATTGATTGTACATGACGAATTTGATGTTTTATTATGATTGCGCATATAGGGTTAACATAGCATGCATGAACCTTGCCCTTAATAAGAAAATTGATAATTTTGGCTTACTTTACTCAAACCATGTTTTAATATGGTTTTATCAGGCTATATTTACCTGTTGGCATATTTTACCATACATATATCTGCCCTAGATTAGCATATATTTCAGTTTTATTGTTGTTTGCTGTAGACAGGAAGAAACGGTCTTCCTGAGACCGCCAGAGTCCCTTTAACGGCCCTACGATAGACCGCTAAAGCCCATGAAATGGTCCTCCCAAGACCGCTTTAGTCTTCTGAGTTCTGTATTATTGTTAACCCGAAACATAATGTAGAATAATCTTATTTATCATATGATAAGCCTAGCTAATTAGGTCTTACTCCTGTTTTAAGTATTGTACTCATACACTTGGTTATGTTAATTGTTCATCCTAGTAGATTTCATGTTCTTTATGCACTTTGGACTTATTTTAAACTTATGATAAATTGCGGTCTTGGGATCGAGGGGTGTCTCAGCCAACTGCGGCGGTAGCAAGCTAGGCGCACCTCCGGTAACAGACGGGATCGAGGCGCCCACCGCTCCTGGCTCTCCCTCGAAAGAGGGGAGGGCCATTGCCGGACTGGTACTGACTAGCTTCTGGATCATCTCCAGAGTGGAAGCCGGATCCTCCCCTGGCAAATAGTAGTACAAACACAGTCAACAACTCCAGCCCAACAACTATGCGACAACGAGAGGGCAATCCCCTCCACAGCAATTCAACACTTACCCGAGTTATCCTGGGTCACTGCTGGCTCCTGCCCTCCAACCGGCAGGGGCACCTCACCCTGTGCCTTAGAAAGGGCCGCAGGCCCTGGCATCCCAGCCGCCTTTGTATGATACATGTGACTGTGTCAGTCTCTAGAAGCAAACACAGCTATAAGCGGAACATGCTCGGTCCTAGAAATCCTTACCTAGCTCGGCACCTTCCGAGGCCTTCCATGACTCAAAGTCAGGAAAAGTCCCAATATTGGGGGAAACCTCGTCCATTACGCGAAGGAACCCCTCCACATCTATTTCGCACTCGACCCCGTCATCAGGCAACGGGTTGACTTCTTAGGGGGGCGAGAAGGCCACCTCTGCTCCAGTCTCCAGTGGAGCTACAAGAAACAAACCCAGCAATACAGGATTAGCCAATCATAAAGGCTAAACCAATAAGAAACAAGTAGGCAAACATGGTGCTTACTCAGAGCCAGCTCTACCTCGATATGCTCACCAGCCTCGGGTCCCCGAGATGACTCGCCAGCTTCCACTGCTCCGATCTCTACCCGAGGGCGCTTCCGCCTAGGCTGAAGGCCCCTGTTTCCACTTCCAGAAGATGTCTCTATGGAGGGGTGATCTCCCTCTACCGTAGAGCCTATCAACAAACACAGCCATGCATGACGTCTTAGTCGCATATCCCAGAAAACAATAAAGCAGACACAATATACTAAAGAACAGGTCTCACCTGGGACCGCGAACGGGGTCGACAGCAGAGGAACTAGCTGCTGCGGCTTCAAACCCACCGCTCGGGCGGCCTTCGCTACCGCCTCCCTGATGTCCCTAAGAGTGTAAGCACACTCAATGTGGGACACAAACTCCACGGGCCCGGCCGACCCTATCGCCTGGCCGATGTGGCGTCTCCAGTCGTCAACCGTCGTGTCGGCAAAGTTCCCTTCAGGGAGCACTCGGTCTAGCGAGCCCTTCTTCCCAAAGCCGCAGTCGGCCAGAAATTTGGCCCACCAAGTCCTCGACACCCTCGGGCGAGACGCCCCAGCTCCAGTATATGCAGGCGCCGCCCGCACCTGCCTCAGGGGCTTCAGCGCCCCGTTGCCGCCTCGTCCTGCAGACAACGAACCCCGACTGCTCTGGGGTTGCTGTTGTGCCAGTCGCTCTACCTCCCGGCAGATCCGGGAGAAGCGGGTCCTCAGATAGTCCTCATCCAAGGTAATAGGAGGCAGACCCTCCCACAAAAGATGATCCTCCTTGGCCTTCCTGATAGCCGACGCCTTCTGCCGGTACAAGTGGCTGTGCTCGAACCACCACTTGGCATAATGGACGTCGAACCATCCTCGGTGCCCCAGCCCTGGTGTCGGCAGTCGGTCTGGCTCCCGACGATAGTAAAAGTCCCACCATGCTGTTGCCAGCAAGTGGGTATCTCGGCCCCTATATTATCGGCCTGCCAAGGGGAACTCCTGGTTTGACGGGATCCCCTAGTCATACCCGAAGTTCCGGGTGAACCTGTGCGGATAGTATGGCTCCAAGCAGCTCGTCATGGACCAGTGCAACACCAATACCACCGGTCAGCTGCTCATCACCCACTCCATATAAACACCGCGTCTAGCTCCCGCTGGTAAGGGACGGCACCAGGAAAAGGTGAGAATCCCTCGTAGCACTGTTAAAAGGTAGCCCCTCCTCGCCCCTGCCGGGCAGATAAGACAGGGCTCTCCTAGCCCCCTCCAGCTGTGCAACTGCGTCTCCGTCTGGCTGGCCAGTGAAACTAAACAGTAGGGGCACTGCCTGGTTCGCCACGATCCCCCGAGTCACCAGTCCAGGGAACAATAGCCCGGCCCACACACTGAGGTAGTGGGTCGGTAGAAGCAAACTCCTCTCGCATGGCGTCGGATGCGCCGCCAGCACTCCCAGCCCCTGATACATGTTGGCTAACGCCACAAGAGCTAGAGCCAGCCTTCGTCCCTCTGCTAGCAGGCATGCAGGCCACAGTAACTCAACCCTCAGCAAGCCGTCCTCCCCGTGCGGGACTACGAAGGTCTCCATCCAGTACGCCAAGTATGCTGCTAGCTGCGTCACGTCTGACAACCATGAGTACTTCCGAAATCGAAGCTCGACCTCAGTGTACTCCTCCCAAGGAGTTTGGTCTCTCACAAACTCCTGATAAAAATAGAAGGGTCCATTGTAGAAGTGGTGGACCCACACGTTCAGCGGCACCCTGGGAGTCTATGCAGCTCTCTCTCTCCCAGCTAGGGCTAAATCCCTACAGGTCTTCAGCAGATACCGATAGCTGTAAGGAACTCGGTATCATCCCTGCCCGTCGGTGTGGCTGTGGTGGAGGTCATCCAGCACCACCTCCTCATATCCCTCGCCGCTAATCGGTAGCCCAGAAATCCTGAATAGAGACCACAAGTCTAGTGAAGTCTTTCCTTCAGCCATCGTCACTGTGTTCCACTAGCGGTTGAAACGCTCTACCAGCGCCTGTAGCAACCCCGTGTTGCAGGGGTACCCATAAAGTGTTGCAGTCACGGCATATCTGATGTCTGTCCTATCCAGTAGCGCCTGGTAGTGGTGCACGATCCCCATCCGCCAATCAGTGGCTCCCTGATGGTACCGGTGCGAAGGAATCACTACTCAGCAGCCGTACCAGCTGACAATTATCTACCGTAAAATCCCATCTAGAAGGTTGTGGTCGTCATAGCCTTCTCCAGCATATTGCAGCCTAGACGGCTCCAGCACCAGCCCAGTAGTACCCTATGTCTTTGTCCGGTGATGGCCGTGCAAGTCCAAAGAGGCAGGACCCATCACCCCAACACGGACCCCGAACTAGTCCGCCCTGCTAAAGAAACCCAGGCACTCAGCACTGGGAAACTGACACTGCCTCCAATAGTCTCCAGAAAAACTCAGGAAGCCACAGAGAACGACCCCGTGCAGGCTGTCCCTGCCTACCAAAATCGCCCGCTCGAGTCGGCAGCACGCTCCAGCAACCTATGAGTCTCCCTCCTCCATGCCGGGTGGGACGTTGCTCCGGATGAACTCGAAAAGGTGGCGGTCTAGGGGGAACTCCATTGAATAGCCTCCGCTGCGATCATAGGTGTACAACCCACCTGCCTCTGAAATCCAGGCCAACTCTACGGCCCTAACTCCGCTCGCCCCCTCTCCAACGGGGCCCTGAGCCAGGACCATGCACCATGAGTCAAGCTGGTCCAAGCTAGCTGCAGTGATGACTGGCAGGCCCAGAGGAGGCATGGGCCGCTCAGTCCTCCTCACCCAGTAATCCTCCTCCCGGGCTGCACGCCTTGGGACCCGCTCGTCTCTACCAAATCTTGCCATAACTTTAAGACCAAACACGCAGAAATAGTCAGCACACCAGAAAGTCAATATATGCAATGCAACAAAACAAAGGCACATGAAGTGTCAAAATACAAATAATAGCCTAGAATGAGGAGCTCACGGGCCGTACGTGTCACGCCCCGAACCGATAGCAGCGGAACGTGTCGTTTGCTCGAAACGTGGCAGTTAAACAGTCGAGTCGATCAGAGTATAGCCATTCCATAAAACATAATTTGGACAAAATAATAATTTCATTTCAAATATAAGTTCATTACAAATTGGACCCAATAAAAGAAAAGATTCAATAAAGAAAAATTACAATGAGACATAAGACGCAAGACAACCAGGCTAGACGGTTCATCTAGATGTCGGAGTACTCATCACTCTTGCCCTTGCCCATCATGTTCGATCTCGTCATCGCTAAGGTTATAACCTGAAAAACATTGGAAAACGTAGGGTGAGCAAACGCTCAGTAGGACTTAATATCTCATTCTCCAAGCTAGCTTTAAGTCAATTACAGTTTAACATGCTCATGCAGGTCATGCAAGATATAGAAATCGAGAACTATAATGGCGCGAGATAAATTCAAGAACTATAAGAAACAGACAGGATAATAACAAGTAGATTGATGAGAGAGTATATCAAGAACATTTATGACGAGATAACAAGTACCTTTCATAATATAGCATTCACGAGGAAACAATAACAATCTTCTCTCTATGACGAGTATTATCACGAGAGCTTTCATGTAACTAGTACTATGAAGGAATTGCCAAGACACTAAGAGGAAATCATGACGATATGATAGCCCCTCAACATGACAATTCAGGATCTTTCACGATGAACACTAGCTAGATTACTATAAAGGATTGGCCAATGCACTAAGGGAAAATCTGTTGAGTAGTGGACAGCAGATCTAGAGGGGAGGGGTGAATAGATCTGCCCCTCTTTTCGTAATGCAACCCTCTATATAGCTAGATAAAATAAATTTCAACGGAATATAACTAGCTTATCGAAGAACAATATGATTCGCTTGGCAAGATGAGCAACTAATATATCGATTTGAACCTAAGCATGAATCTAGAACGAAGCAATCACATAAACAAACCACAACACAAAGGATTTTAAGGTGGTTCGAACTGAATCCCCAGTCCTACGTCCACCTCTCACCAAATCCGGTGAGGCTCCACTAGTGCCACGCACAGAACCGCAAATCGGAAAGACCTCCGATTGCCTTCCTACTAACCACAGGTAGGGACGTCAACACCGCAGATCGGAGAACTTCCGATTGCCTTCCTACTAACCACCGGTAGGGATGATCTTCAGTTTCAAATGTTTGAATGAAATGAAAAGAGAAAGATATGAAAACACTCAAACAAGATATAGAATATGCTCAGAGAGAAAAGATCTTGTCTGAGATTGCTGGAGCTTGAATCTGATGCTTCAATGGTATCTTCTTCCTTGTGAAAAGATCTTGCTTGGATCACCTTGAGTTGATGAAGAAGATGAAGGATGCAGATTTGATCTCCCTTGAGAATGGACTTCTTTGGATCACCTTGAGATGAGGAAGAGGATGATGGTTGCAGTTTTATCTTCACTTGGCTTGGGGTTGATCTCCTCTTGAAGTAGCTTGAATCACTTGAGGATTTGATGAAGAACTTCTTCCCGGAGTACTGTTCACAGCTACAGTACCTGAACTCCTCTCCCTTGAACACACCCTTGCAGCCTCCTTTAATCTCCCAAAATGATCAACTAGGATTTCTAACCCTTTTGCATGTGTTTTATAACCTTTGAATGGTCCTTGGACATCCCCCAGACCAGATCCACAATCTATGGAAGATTGGGTGCCTTTGGGGTTAAACAAATACAAGAAAAGGGGCTATTCTCGAAGTGAAAAATAAAGTCAACATTGTTGGCTCGGGGCTGGCAGTCGACCGGAAGGCATGGGGAGGTTGACCGGAATTTTACAGTCGGTTGATTTTTCATCTCTGGCAAAATCGGTCGACCGGACGCCTAGGGGCAGTCGACTAAAACTTGTAAAAACTGGAGTTTTTCGTTTCTGGAAGAACTGGTCGACCGGCCACTACCCACTAGTCGACCGAAACCTGTAAATTCTGAAGTTCTTCGTCTCTGGAAAATCTGGTCGACCGTCTAAGGTGTGTTGGTCGACCGGAAAGACCTATACCTGCAAAAATGAAGTGTTAGCCCAAAGAAACATGTCCATAAGTCAAGGGCTCCATGTCCATATCAAATCCATGAATTTTGGGATCGTATTCACTTGGTTTATGCATTTAAAACATCTAAACCATTTGAGCATTTCTAAATTGTGTTCCGGGGGCTCCGGCCCCGGAAACCCCCGCAAGGGGCGCTGCCCCCTTGACCCCCGCGACCTGACCGCGCAGGTTGATCCGCATACAAGGGCGCAATCATTGAGCTTTCACATTTATCATCTTCACTCCATTCCTTGTCCATTTATTGGCTTATCTGTCATGAGCAAAACATCACGTATGTCAGTCATATGAGAGTGAAAAATAACAACGACTTATAGTGTGTAGCCATTATCAAAACCATGAATATCAAATAACTCAAATGACCACAGGGGCACAACATTCTCCCCCTTTTTGATGATGGTAACACTGTGAGTCATTATGTGGCAGTAATGTCCAAGATGACAAATTTTATAACATATGCAGCTCAAGATATGCAACTCAAGATCCATGATAATTAAAGCATGTGAATGCGGATATGTATGCATGGATGATCAAAGCATGTGAATGCTATGCACAAACCCCCATCACATATGAAGACTCAAAGTCAAGTCACTCTCCCCCTTTGACAACTCACAAAGGCCACACAAAGGACGGACAAAGGTATTCGCTCATTAAGGACTCATAATAAGATATTTTCTCCCCCTTTGACAACAGCAAAAAGGGAGGGATAAAGCAGAGAAGGTGACAGATGTTGGTGAGACCAGAGCTGAAAGGAGTTGAGAGCAAGCCATTATATGCAAACCTGAACCAGACCGTGAGCAACATATATGGTTCAAAGCTAATGAAATTCGAGATCATCAACAGAGTTCGAAAAGCATCTACATCCATGTTTGAATAGAAATGAACCAAAAATACATATCATGGTTGTGTTTAACCTTCTCTTGTCTTATATATCCATATTCAATAACTACAAAGGGAATAACACAAAAACTAGTATGGAGGCTAAACAAGCATGAGTAAAGCATGGAATTTTATGAGTGCAGCAAATTTGATTTTCAATATCTTTTACATTTTAAGGCACATGACTCATATTTTACAAGCAATCAAGTCTAGTACATGCCTCCTAACCGTAAGAATACACGTTGTTTAGACGCCAGTATCCCTAGATATTTGGCAAGACTGACGGTTATACTTCAGATTGAACAGAGATAGCAAAGTCACGTCATGACATATCCAATCTCATTTCTTTGATGAGAAGATATATTTCTCAGTAATTATACCAGTGTTCTGCCTAGAGTCCAAATATAATTAAGACAGAGATAACATGGGCACATCATGACATATCATTTGTCACTTGATTTGATGACGTGACATATTTCTCCGTGCAACAATATCATTGCTCTGTCAAATTGATTTTTAGGAATTCCAGCTCATCAAGATGTTTAAAAATAATACTTAGCTCGAGTGTATCACCAAGATGGTCATGAATTTTAAATTTTCAGATATCAGGATAGTCATTCAAAGTACAATATGCAATCTCTAGTTAAGGTCTATTAAAATCACAGAACATAGATGATTTCGAAAGATATATCAGAACTTCAAGAAATCATTAAATTTGAACCATTTTCATTGGATAGACAATCACTAGTTCATATAATAGAAAGCTCTTACACCATAGTTCTGTTTGTCTCATGATCTCATTTTCAAACTGGAAACCAGTGAAGTTCAGATTACAAGAGATTAAGAAAGGCAGCAAGACTCCCCCTAAGGATATGCAATGAATGCACTTAAGAAGTTATGTTTGAGGCAAATGCAATGACAAATGTCAAGGAGAAGTTGACTTGAACCAATCATGGGTTGACCTGATCGAACATGAAGTTGACAGACATGAAATGCATGACCCAGCACATGGTTGTACACTTATTAAATGTAACTGAATGAAGATGAAACAAATGTATGAATGCTGCAAATAGACAACTCCCCCTTACTATATGACCTATATGCGACAGTGACGCATGGTACTTGACTGAGGTGAAACCTCACGCATATTGAGTGCTTCTAGACAAGCATAGCATGCATTTCCATACATCAACATTTAATATACCATGGCCATGCAAGTATGATGCTACAGAAACCATGCAATGGATCGTGAACATGAATTCAACTTTATTATGCATTATGACTACATGCAGTGCTACACCATATGCAAAATGACATAATTACATATAAACAATGCATGGAACACCAATCTACAAAAACACACACTAAATTGAACAAGATCATCATTTCAATTTTTATTAGCCTGAGGTCGGCAAAGACCAAGCTCCCTTCTGAGTGTAGAAAACATGTCATTACACAATGGCTTGGTGAAAATATCAGCAATTTGATTTAGAGTATCAACAAAATGTAGTTCAAAATTTTTCTTAACGACCTCATCTCTAATGAAGTGATGCCTAATCACAATATGCTTAGTTCTAGAGTGCTGGACTGGATTTTTTGTAAGGTTGATAGCACTAGTGTTATCACACAGAATCGGGACACAACCAAGATCCACTAAGTAGTCTTGGAGTTGGTGTTTAATCCACAACACTTGGGTGCCACAGCTCCCCGCAGCAACATATTTTGCCTCTGCGGTTGAGAGGGCAACCGAGTGTTGTTTCTTGGAGGCCCAAGAAACTAAACACCCACCCAGAAACTGGCAATAGTCACTAGTACTTTTGCGATCCAGCTTGTATCCAGCATAGTCCGCATCAGAATAAGATATAAGAGATAAATCACATGATGACAGATACCACAATCCCAAATCTTGAGTGCCGGCAAGATATCTAAGGATACGTTTGACGGCAGTCAAGTGGGATTCTCTAGGACTAGCTTGAAATCTAGCACAAAGGCATATACTAAACTGGATATCTGGTCGGGATGCGGTCAAGTAAAGCAAAGAGCCGATCATACCTCTGTAGATCTTTGCATCCACTAATTTACCATTTTCATCCGAATCCAGTGATGTTGTGGTGCTCATCGGAGTTGTAATTATTTTACTGTTTGTCATGTCAAATCTTTTCAACAGCTCCTTGATGTATTTGGCTTGACTTATGAAGCACCCATCTTCTCCTTGGTTGACCTGCAAATCGAGAAAAATTGGAGTTCTCCCATTAGGCTCATCTCGAATTCGCTAGTCATGAGGTTAGTAAATTCTTCACACATTTCAGATTTAGTAGAACCAAACACAATATCATCAACATAAATTTGAACAATCAGGATGTTCTTACCTTGCTTCTTGGTGAAAAGTGTTTGATCTACCTTACCTCGTGTGTACCCTTTCTCAATGAGGAACGAGCTTAGTCTCTCATACCAAGCTCTTGGTACTTGCTTCAGTCCATAAAGTGCCATGTCTAGCTTGTATACAAAATCTGCATGGTTAGAGTTTTCAAAGCCAGGGGGCTGCTCAACATAGACTTCTTCTTTGATCAATCTATTCAAGAAAGTACTTTTTACATTCATTTGGTACAGCTTTATTATAAGGGAGCATGTAAAGGCAAGTAAAATTCTGATGGCTTTGAGTCTAGCAATTGGGGCATAAGATTCCTCAAAGTCTACCCCAAACTCTTGATTATACCCTTGAGCCACCAATCTAGCCTTGTTTCTTATTATCTTACCATCCTCACTGAGTTTGTTCCTAAAGACCCATTTAGTGCCTATGACAGATTGTGATGAAGGTCTAGGAACAAGATGTCAAACTTTGTTTCTCTCAAACTGGTTTAACTCATCTTGCATTGAATTTACCCAGTTTTCATCCTTTAATGCCTCGTCAACATTTTTGGGTTCAATCTGGGAGACAAGAGCAAGTTGATCTAATTCTTCCACAATTCTAAAATGTTACCTTGTTCTAGGTGGGTCATTCAAGCTACCAATGACATTTTCCAACGGATGATCCTTAAGAATTCTAATGTTTGTAGAATCATTACCTTCTCCTGGAGCTTGATCCCTTGCATTGCTTGATTCAGCTAGGTCACCATCTTCTTTTATTTCTTCTTGTGGAGACTCACTCTTTTCCTTCATACTTAGGAATTCTCCGTCTTCATCATTTTTCCTACAAGAGTTATCACTGTTAGAATCATCATGATATTCATCAAAAGAAACATGGGGTTATTCTTCCACAGTTTGACTCTTAATGTTATAAATTCTATAAGCCCTAGATCTATCAGAATATCCAAGGAATATACCTTCATCGCTCTTGGGCTCGAATTTATCTAAATCTCTTTTGTCATTATTGTGGATGAAACATTTTGATCCAAATACTTTCATGTGTGTGAGAGAAGGCTTTTTACCTTTCAGCAGCTCATAAGGAGTCTTTTTGGTGTGTGGCCTTACCATAGAGCGGTTGATAATATAACATGCCGAGTTTACCGCTTCAGCCCAAAATTTCCTTGGGAGTTGCCGTTCGGTAAGCATTGTTCTTGCCATCTCTATGAGTGTTCAGTTTCTTCTTTCAACTACACCGTTTTGCTCTGGGGTTCTTGGTGAAGAAAATCGGTGTGAAATCCCTTCAGCCCTGTAAAGATTATAGAAGTCAGCATTTTCAAATTCACCACCATGATCAGATTGAATGTTGGAGATTTTCAAGTCACCGTCTTACTTTATCTTTATATAGAGTGCCTAAAACTCATCAAAAGCATCATTTTTATGTGTGAGAAAGAAAACCCATGTGAACCTAGAGTAATCATCCACCAAGACATATCCATATTTTCTACCACTTAAACTAGCAATTCTGGTTGGACCAAATAAATCCATATGAATCAGCTCAAGTGGTTTAGATGACATGTTTGCAGATCTAGCCATGAAGGATTTTCTTGTTTGTTTACCTAGGGCACATGCATCACATAATTTGTTTTCTTGTTTAAAAGATAGTTCAGGCAACCCATTCACCATTGAATGCTTTAACAGTTTATGTAAGACATTGTAGCAAGCATGACCTAGTCTACGATGTCATAACCATGCAAGTTCAGATTTTGGTGCAGCAAGACAAAGATTTAAATGAGCAGGATCATCTAAGTCAATCATGTAAACATTATTGACACTCTTACCAGAAAATTTTACCTTGTCAGATTTTGGTTCAAGGATTCTACATTCATGAGAGTCAAACAGCACTTTGTGACCTTTATCACACAATTGACTTATACTAAGCAGATTGTATTTCAAACCTTCAACTAGCAGCACGTTACAGATGGAGTTGGAGAGGTTCTTACCTACATTACATGTTCCAATAATTTTCCTTTGTTGTTCCCTCCAAATGTGACGTATCCTCCTTCTTTTTCCTCCAAGAGATAAAATTTTATTTTGTCTCCAGTCATGTGTCTTGAACAGCCGCTATTAAGGTACCACCTGTTATGCATGGCTGCAAGACACTCCTGCACAAGTAATTAAGCAATTGTGTTTGGAACCCAACCAAATTTGGGTCCCATCAAACTCTTCAGATTTTTAAAACATGAAACCATTTCTCTTGGAATCCAAACCTTCCTAGCATTCACGTGTTGTTTGCTTCGAGCAGGGATTTGATTTTTCTTTTCAGCTTTGACATTCACTTTTTGTTTAGAAGCTCTTTGTTAGATTTTGTGGAAATTTGAGGAAGTTTGCTTCTTAAACCATTGAGGCCGTTGGTTGGTCTTGGGTTGAAAGTGATTGTTTTGCCACCTAGGGGATTGAGACTTATAAGATTGGTGAACACATGAATCACAATTTCCCCAAAAGTAGGGTGGTGTTGGCCTATATGAATGTGCAATCCCGTTATAGTGATCTCTGGAAGATTGAGCATGCAATGGCCAAGGAAGTGTTGATCTGTGCTGCGGGGAAGGTCGACCTTTCTTAGGCTTTTGGACAGACTTTTTGGGAATATCAGTGACTGCCTCTTCAATCTTTTCTTTCCCTTTCTCCTTTTATTTTTGCTGATTTTGTGTGGGAGTTGTGTTTGAGGTGGAAGCTTCGGAAGGTGAAACAAATGTGATAGTTTTTAACCCAATTTGTCTTTTGTTTGTAGGTTCAAAATCTAACCCTTCCTTGTTGAAGTTCATTCTAGTACCTAGCAATGCATCTAGGTTTTCTTTTCTATCCATAAATTTTTCTAAAGATTGTTGTTTGTCTTTTAACTCTTTTTGTAGGTTTTCAATATTTTGCAAGAGTTGAGTGTTGACATGTTTGACAGCTTCATACTTCTCATTGCTTAATTTGCTATCTTTTTCATAGGTTTACATTTTTAGTTTCATGCTGTCAATTTCATTCCTTAAGTCCTCATTTTCAGTTTCCAAGTCAGTCATTTCTTTTCTTCCTTCCTCCAAGTTCTCAATCATTTTCTTAAGATCTTCAATTTCAGTCTCAAGTAGAGTAGTCTTATCATTCATATCATGATCATGCACAAAGAAGTTAATTTTATTTTTCAATGATTTATTCTCCTTTTTGTACATGTCATATTTTTTCCATGAGCTGTATATATGATTCCTCCCAATCATCAAGTGTGTAATTTTCAAATGGAGAGTTTACCTCAGTTTCTTCATCACCTCTGGCCATGAGATAAAGATCTTCTTTTTCCTTTTCCGAGGAGCTAGTTCCACCATCACTTTCTTCCTCGTCACTCTAGGTGGACACCATGGCCTTGTTCTTCTTCTTGCCCTTCCATTTGTCAGCCTTTTTGAATCTGTCAGGACAATCAGTCTTGAAATGCCCTGATTTGTTGCAAGAATAACAAATGATTTTGTTAGATTTCTTAAAGTTTTCAGAATTAGATTTGAAACCATTTCTTACCTTTGACCTTCCTCTCATGAAGCTCTTACCTTCCTTTCTCAGAAATTTTCTGAACTTACGTGTGAGCATAGCTACGTCATCCTCATCTCGCTCACTTGTCGAATCCTCACCTTCATCAGAAGTGCCTTGACCGTTGGGTCCTGCTTTAAGAGCTAGGGACTTTTTCTTAGGCACCTCAGCCTCTTTGTTCTTAATGTTGATCTCATAGGTCATCAATGACCCAATGAGTTCATCTACCTTGGTAGTTGCGAGATCTCGCGATTCTTCAACTACGGTAGCCTTTGTGTGCCATGCGGGAGTCAATGATCTGAGAATCTTTCTCACAATTTCCTGTTCTGAGTATTTCTTTCCCAAATCAGTTAGACTATTAGTAAGCACAGTTAACCAAGCATACATATTCTGAATTGACTCATCAGGCTTCATGCGGAACATTTCATATTCAGAAACTAAAATGTTGGCTTTTGTTTCTCGTACCTGATAGGTTCCTTCGTAAATTACCTCTAACTTGTCCCACATTTATTTTGCCGTTGCGCAGGTAGCCACTCTTGAGAATTCTATTGGATGGAGTGAGCACTGCATGATGTGTTTGGCACTCCAGTTGACAGTGGATTATCTTATTTGTTCTTTGGTCCACAAATCCTCATTATCCGTAAGCTCATACGGACCTTTGCTGATCACTCGCCAAAGTTCGTAGTCTTGGGCGTGAATGAACACCTGCATGCGATGTTTCCAATAAGGATAATTAGTTCCAGTGAAATAAGGAGGTCTATTAACAGAATGTCCTTTAGGTAAAAAACCTTTGGACGCTAATCCACCATTTCCCTCAAGGTCGTTGGACCCCATAATGAGAGATTAGGCTCTGATACCACTTGTTGAGTAGTGGACAGCGGATCTAGAGAGGAGGGGTGAATAGATCTGTCCCTCTTTTCGCAATACAACCATCTATATAGCTAGATAAAATAAATTTCAGCGGAATGTAACTAGCTTATCGAAGAACACTATGATTCGCTTGGCAAGATGAGCAACTAATATATCAATTTGAACCTAAGCATGCATCTAGAACGAAGCAATCACATAAACAAACCACAACACAAAGGATTTTAAGGTGGTTCGAACTAAATCCCCAGTCCTACGTCCACCCCTCACCAAATCCGGTGAGGCTCCACTAGTGCCACGCACTGAACCGTAAATCGAAAAGACCACTGATTGCCTTCCTACTAACCACAGGTAGGGACGTCAACACCGCAGATCGGAGAACTTCCGATTGCCTTCCTACTAACCACCGGTAGGGATGATCTTCAGTTTCAAATGTTTGAATGAAATGAAAAGAGAAAGATATGAAAACACTCAAACAAGATATAGAATATGCTCAGAGAGAAAAGATCTTATCTGAGATTGCTGGAGCTTGAATCTGATGCTTCAATGGTATCTTCTTCCTTGTGAAAAGATCTTACTTGGATCACCTTGAGTTGATGAAGAAGATGAAGGATGTAGATTTGATCTCCCTTGAGAATGGGCTTCTTTGGATCACCTTGAGATGATGAAGAGGATGATGGTTGCAGCTTTATCTTCACTTGGCTTGGAGTTGATCTCCTCTTGAAGTAGCTTGAATCACTTGAGGATTTGATGAAGAACTTCTTCCCGGAGTACTGTTCATAGTTACAGTATTCGAACTCCTCTCCCTTGAACACACCCTTGCAGCCTCCTTTGATCTCCCAAAATGATCAACTAGGGTTTCTAACCCTCTTGCATGTGTTTTATAACCTTTGAATGGTCCTTGGACATCCCCCAGATCAGATCCACAATCTATGGAAGATTGGGAGACTTTGGGGTTAAACAAATACAAGAAAAGGGGCTCTTCTCGAAGTGGAAAATAAAGTCAACATTGTTGGCTCGGGGCTGGCGGTCGACTGGAAGGCATGAGGCGGTCGACCGGAATTTTACAGTCGGTTGATTTTTCATCTCTAGCAAAATCGGTCGATCGGACGCCTAGGGGCGGTCGACCGAAACCTATAAAAACTGGAGTTTTTCATTTCTGGAAGAACTGGTCGACCGGCCACTACCCACTGGTCGACCGGAACCTGTAAATTCTGAAGTTCTTCGTCTCTAGAAAATCTGGTCGACCGGCCAAGGTGTGTTGGTCGACCGGAAAGACCTATACCTGTAAAAATGAAGTGTTAGCCCAAAGAAACATGTCCATAAGTCAAGGGCTTCATGTCCATATCAAATCCATGAATTTTGGGATTGGATTCACTTGGTTTATGCATTTGAAACGTCTAAACCATTTGAGCATTTCTAAATTTTGTTCCGGGGGCTCCGCCCCCGGAAACCCCCGCAAGGGGCGCTGCCCCCTTGACCCCTGCCACTTGACCGCGCAGGTCGATCCGCGTGCGAGGGCGCAATCATTGAGCTTTCACATTTGCCATCTTCACTCCATTCCTTGTCCATTTATTGGCTTATCTGTCATGAGCAAAACATCACGTATGTCAGTCATATGAGAGTGAAAAACAACAATGACTTATAGTGTGTAGCCACTATCAAAACCATGAATATCAAATAACTCAAATGACCACAGGGGCACAACAAAATCACGACGATATGACCGCCCCTCATGGAAATAGCACTAGGTAGTATTTGGTCACACACTTAGGAGTTCTCACGACTGTATGATTACCCCTAATTGCCGTAGACCGAGTTGGTGAATGCCAGCACCCGATCATCATGATACCGGTACACGTTTGGACTTTACCTCGCCCAATAGGGTCAGATCAGGACCCGTAGCATTTAAAATGTCATTTTATTGGGACCCATAGCCCCTGACATTTTATCTAGACTAATTCCATATTAATGGCCAAGAATTTCAAAGATCAAGCATGTACGAATAGTAGGGTAGATTTCATTGAACAGAGATTCAAGATAGACCTCGACAAGTCTAGTACGATGGCACACAAAAACTGAGATAATTCGAGAAATCTGGGAGATTGGTGTCTCATCAGAGCACTGTATATTTAAGAAGTCGGGCCCACTGTGGTGGTCACTCATTCCCTGAACAAAGCATTGAAGAATTGGTGCCTCCACAATACGGTTGCTTTTACACTAAGCGCCTACCAATAAGATCACCCCTTCACCATGCTCACGACAGAAAACGGAGATAACCAATGTAGTCGCTAATCAAATTAGCACCTTATGAGTCAAATAAAGATTGATCTCTCACAGAAACGCCATAACAGCGTCCTATGAGTGCCGGTGTCATGTTTTCTTTAGAGTGACATGATTAACAAAGTTCTAGGGTTCTTGTGGTACAACCAGCTCAGTCGGCCTTGAGGGAATCCAAGACTACGAGGAGGCTTACGGAGGTTCCAATGACTAACTTGTTAGTCCGAAGGAACGGAATGTCCAACGGAGGGCTCGTATGTCACCGAAAGTTGAGGGTGTATCGGGAAACCAATCGTGAAACAAGGACTCTATCCACGGACTGGGATATGAGTGCCAAGAGACCCGCGATATGGGCCAAAAATCTGATAAAACTATGAGATATAATATTTACGTACATTAATTTGCATCTCCTTAGAGAGGAACATATTTATAGAATTTATCACAATTTAAATAAAAGTATATTGATTGACGTCCATATATGGAGATACCATATCACTAAGTCACGGTGTCAATTCTTTGATTTTCATGTTATTTTTCTTTAATAAAATAGACAAGAATGTGTGTCTATTTAAGAATACGTTTAACTTATATTTTGTTCCTATTTAATTTAATAATTCAAAATAAATAGTATCTCTTCAAAAGGATAGATACTATTTTTAGAAATAATTATATGTTAATTAGGGAAAAATTTTCAAGGATCATGACTATATATATATTATAATTTTTACTACATTTGAACATAAGATATGATTTTTTTTTTCAAGATTTAAACATGATATGTAATTTTTAATTTAATCATGATGAATAATAATTTTTTAAATAAATAAAATTATTAGAACTAAATATATGATAATTAAGATAAAAATATAAGGATTCCAAAAATATATATATTATAATTTTATTTTAGATAATTTAGTAGATATAGATTTTTAAAGATACGAGTAAAAATTACACATTATATATATATATATATTAAAGAAACAACGTTATTTCGTTAACTAATAGTGTAGAAATCTTTGAAACTTCCGTTCTCGAGATATACGTATCGGAATCACACAATCTATATACTGAAATGAAGGGCTCAAAAAATTCTACCTAACCAGATGTTCAAAAATATTTTTACTTGAGAGATGGGGGATCTTGAGATAGGAGGATCGAAAAAATGAGGTACCATCCCCACAACCTCGGTCACTATCTCAATAACAATCCCATAAAATTTCATGGCCAAAAGACACTCCGATACTCATGAACAAACCGACAAAACAAAACTCTATAACTAACCTGCTACAGTATTTTATGCAATTCGCCGTGTAACTTCAATCATTCATCTTTTCAGTTAATTAAATGGTTAACTAGTTAATATTATCATACGAGGGCATGAAAATTCAGATAAAATTGTGAGGACTCCAGTCATATACGCTTTGTGATTTTTAGATACATATTTACATGGATATAAAAATTTTAAGCACGTACTCAATACTTAACTAAGAGATACATGCAAATCGGTGGAAGCACAATACCTAAATCATGCAGAGGATTTTACCAGAGACGTGAAGATGAGAGTAAGATCTAATACATGTTGTTAACGACTTTTATCTAGGGAGAGAAAATCTATATGCACTATCATCTAGCATGTTATTTAGTGGTGATTTTGTTTAGGAGATTGCCTACCTCTTTACGTCGCTTTAATCAAGGTAAAAGAAGCGGAGGATGTAAGAGAACGGAGGAAGAATAACAACTTCGCACAGCTACTACGGCAGATGAAAGAAAAGCTCGTTCGCCCCTCAACGGATAGATTATCGTGACCGGACGATGCCTCAACACGAACCAACAGCAGCAACAAGTTTTTGTTTGTTCGATGGAGTGTGTTTTATAGAGGAGGAGGAAAAACCTCGAGAGGTTCGAAGACTAATAACGTAAGGTCTCAATTTCACGCCGTACGTTTCTCTATGGAGTTATTCCCTTGCTATTTTAGCCGCCGCCTATCTTCTTAGTTCTTAAAACCCTAAAAAAACTTTCCCCTTATGCAAGTGTTCGAATGGTTCTGGGTTGGGCTGTTGAACGTGGCTGGATTATCATCATGAGGCCTCTTTCATTCGTGTTGGGGGTTGGCCTTCGATGAGAGGAGGCCATGGGATATTGGCCCATTCACGTGTTATCATGAGACTTCCTTCCCTTTTTACGTAAGTGGGTTGAGGACTCTTGATCATGGGCTTTTGGGTTATGGTATACACAGTGGCTTGTACATTTAGTTAAGGGGGGCAAATCTGCTAATGGTTCCTCCATGTGTGGGTTTTAGGCCCATCTAGTGTATATACATATATGGGTTTTCAAAAGCCCACTAATTATTATCAAGGCCCATTATTCCTTTTTAAAGCTCATTGAGCATAATGTATATACGTATATGTATCTTAGCCTATTTATTATATGTGATAAAGTTATAATAAGCTTTAACTAAATTATTTAGTAGGACTCTTCATATATATAAGGATCTTATTTCTTATTATTAGATTTTTACTGTTGGCTCAGGTATCAGAGTCGGGTTCGATCATATGAAAGTCTTTATATATATGTACATGTATAAATATATTTTTGGAATGAGATTCCCTCTAAATACTTGAATTGTATTCCCAATTTAAGCCATAGATAGATAAAATGATATATTCAATTTTTATTTCTAAATTATTTATTTATACCTTTATTGATGCCCATTAATTAACATTTAGGCCCATTAACTATTTTAGCTAATTACCACTTTCCTTTATCAAAATTTTAATTTTTCATAATTTTCAACGACCAATATTTATAGTTATTTTCATTTATTCTATTTTTAAATTTTCGAGGTGCTACAGTACGCCCTCGTCTCTGCCTCTGACCCATGCCCCGTAGGGGGCATTTGTTGTACCCAGATAGTTTCCCAGCAAAATATGAAAGAATAAGGGTTCGGGAATTTCCCAGAACACCTTTAAGGCATGGGCTACTTAGCCTTTCCTACAACTCGGTGGGCCCAACCAAGGGCCCCCACCAGCCAGCCGTGACACACCGCGACACCATCAATCGATTGGGATCACTCACGACCGCTCGGTTGTGGGCTTTTCCCGCGCTCTACACGGCCGCCCGGGCCAACCCGGGGGCGCCCCGACTACAAGCCATGTCACGTGACGCCCAACAATAAGGCTGGGGCCTACCCCAAGACGCCTTCTTCCAGCCCTCAAAAGTCAAAGGGAGACCTAACTAAGTCAATCACAGGCTCTGGAGGCCCGCAGCCCGTGTATACGACCCACACACGTGTGTCGGGCATTTCCCCGAACACCTGGTGGGCGCATATATCCCAGCCCTTCTACAGCAAACTGCGGGCTGACCCGCGGCTCCAACACACCAGCCAGGTTCTCCAACAACCCTCCAGCAAGTCGGGGCCACCCCCAACTCTCAGACACGTGGCGATGAGCCGCTTATCCTTAGGTCTTGAGCCAACTCGGGGCTACCCTACCAACTTGCCGTGCAACACGGCACACACCAGGAGGACAAACCCACGTACCCAAAATGCCTCTTCCCAGCTCCTACGAGCTTATACCCTCAACCCTGGGCCAAATCCAAGGCCCGCCAGCCACCCACCTAAGCCGATCGACAACCCGAGGTGTGTCGGGAATTTACCCGAACACCTTGCGAGCGGCAGCTATGACTCGATAACAACAGCCCCCATGGGCTAATCCCAGCATCCCAGGACCCTAGGTCCTTCAAAGGACACCCCCAGAAAACAAGAGAAGACCCCCGGGGCCCATCTCTCGGGGCTACGACTCGCCCCGGGCGCGGCTGCGCCCCTGGGAGGGCGAACCCCTTTGGGGAGCGAGCCCTCCTCCTAGCTAGGCCTGTCAACGGAGCGGATACGAAGCGAATATATGACTATCCGTATCCGCTCCGTTTTAAAATTTGAATTATCCAATTTTGATCCGCTCCGGTTTGAATTCGGATACGAAGCGAATATATGACTATCCGTATTCGCTCCGTTTTAAAATTCGAATTATCCGATTCAAATTCAAAAGTATATAAATACAATTATAAGATGTTAAAAGTATATAAAATATAACTATAAAATGTCAAAAATATATAAAATAAACTCTAAATTAAAATGCAACTATAAAATGTCTAAATTTCTCTACAATATTATTTATTTTATAATATATTATTTAAAAATATGTATTATATGATATATAATATTACGAACAGATATTTTTCGAAGTGAATATTATAATATCTGTATCCACTCCTATTCGAATTCGAATATTATCCGTATCCGAAAAAATGAATACGAATTCGAATATTATCTGTTAATACGAATTCGAATTCGAAGCGGATCCGAATAATATCCGCATCCGTTGCAAGGCCTACTCCCAGCCCAGTGGCCCCACGGCCATCCCCTAGTCCCAGTTGCTCCCAGTTCGTGTTCCCAGTTTGTGCAATTCGTGCGAGGTTGACCAGCGTACCGTGCGTGTAAGGATATTCGACGACGACGACAAGTCGCACGAGGTCACACGTCGGGTCCACACATGCAGACAATATCAATCTCAGTATCCTCCAGCGGCCAGTATCCTTATGTCCTCTTGATCTTGGTCAAATTAGGGGGAAAAGGAGAAAATGGGATTTTGTAGAGGTGGGGACCCCCCCTCTCTCTCCCACTTACTCTGCCTAAACCCCTATTAAACCAAAAAAAAGTTTTTTTTTAACAAAAAAAACCCAGCACCAAGCCCAGTCCACCTAAACCCATCGTTTAGGCGGACCAGCCTGACCCCCCACGCTGGTCCGCATAAACCCATCCAAAAAAAAAAAGAAATAAAAAAAATCTGGATTTTGCTCCGCGTAAACCCCTCTATGGAGAGGTTTAGGCGGACCAGACCCAGCCCCTGGGCTGGTCCGCCTAAACCCTCCCTCCCCCACTCTGTAAACAAAAAAAAATATTTTTCAAGGGTTTACCTGGACCAAGTTTGGTCCTCAACTTGGTCCGCCTAAACCCTTCCCTGACCCTTCGTATTCCCTATAAAAGCCCCCTTGGGAGCTCATACGGAATGCAGGCAAGAACCTATGACCTAACTGCTGCACCCTCAGACTTCCGCAGGCATCCAGCAAGGGTCGAGGACGCAAGGAGCTTACTGTGGGCGGTTGACTTGTAAAACAGCTTAAACACGCCGAGGGTATGTCGCTTGCACTCCCCTCACACGGCGTCTAGCCATGTCACACAAGTCCACTCCCGCCATATACAAGGCATTATGACCATGGCAAATACACCCGCCTCCCGGGTCTGCCCGCGCATGTCAACCTACGACGGCCACACATACGCCATGATGTCGCATCTACCTCCGTCACGGGGCCGTGCCGACTGCTCGATCCAAGCCGTGCCCGGCCCTCGCCCAGTTGCCGGCCGACACCTCCTCCAGCCACCCAATCCAGTCCTCCCTCAACAAATCGGGCGTGGCCTTTGCCTCGAGGAGAGCCTCTATAACACATGCGGACACCTGCCTTATCATGCATTGACCCGGGGACCGGCTCACATGTTGGGATTGTCCTGTGACTTGCACCAGTTGTACTTTGACCGCTACGGCCTACCTGTAAAGCCCATGCTGTTGGACATGTGTATAACATGTGTAACTCTATTGTTTTGATGATGTCTGACTATGTATGTTGGGCTTGTGTATAACATTCCTTTGTTTCGATGATGTCTGACTATGATTCATTAATATAGTTTGACCTGCATTTGATAGCGACAAACACTCATGCATTTCAGGTCAAGCCCACACCGGCAACAAAGTGTGTCTGTAAAGATAGAAATAAATGAAGTAAGGCACAGAGATTGAGGCATTAGGTTGCACAAGAATCAAGGCAGAATCATGGTTTCACATAAATCCATGTAGTCAAGGCCAATGCAACTGCTGGAGATGATACACACACTGAAGTATCACAAGAGAAGTGTCGACTCCTACAACAGATGTGTCGACACTGCTGCCATTACTCAGCAGACCAAGGAGGACCAACGATGATGCTAGTAGGCCAAGGAAAGTGACTAAGGTCTGTGCTTGTATTTATTGCGGTGCAGCAAATGCAACACCAGGTTGGTTCAACTTCTAGCTAGCACGCTCTATGGTCTGTGCGTGCACATCCGCAGTAGGGTCGGTACACACTCAGGCCAGCGACAGGCAAGGTCGGTGCACATCCAAGGTTAGTCAATATCAGGTCGGTGCACATTTCTCCCTCATGCCTTATAAGGACTACACACATGCTGCAAATCAAGTCCGTGTACATCTACCATAAGGTCGGTGCACATTTGGCTTGTATACAACAAGGTCAGTGCATGTATGCTATACAAGGTCGGTGCACTTTCTTCCATCAACACCAGAAGGTCCGTGCACATATGAAGACAAGGTCTGAGTAAGATGATGAAGGTCGGTGCAATGGTTGCTTCAACATATCAGGCATGTGGATGTTTACCTTATGGCAAGACAAAGTCTGTGCAAGTTGCTCAAGGTCCAAACATCAAGGTCTGAGCATACTCCAATCAAGGTCCGTGCATACTATTCCTAAGTGCCTTCTATTAAAAGAAAGGTCAAAGGAATGTGTCGACCTGCCTCTCCCAGGAGGTCGACACCTTTGCTCTTCCGGAGAGCGTCATCAGGGCTATCTCACGTAAAAGTGTCGACACTTTTCCAACAGGAGGTCGACACCTTGGATTTTCTAGAGAACGTTGAGGGCTGTCTCACTAAGAGGTGTCGACTCTTTTCATGCAGGAGGTCGACACCCTTATTCTTCCAGAAGCCCTCAAGCCAATAAACTGTCAGATCAGTGGGGCATCCAGAGAGAGAAAAAGGAACCGCAAATCATTAAAATTAAGGATTTTGAGGTTTGGACCACGTCCCGAGGTCTGACCCTTGCTCTACCATCTTTTCACTCACTTGTCTACCTTTTGGAGATGGTTTTGTCAGAAATCCAGCTGGACAGCCACTTTTGTCTGCCACTATGTAAGTCTTCACAGTCTGTCAATCTTTACAGTCTGCTACTGGAAATAGGACACTCTGCAGTCTGCCACCATCTTGATGTCGACCAATGGGCTGTTCAACCAGCCATTGTACGTAGAAGAGTACACTTGAACAGAATGAGAAGACTGCATATTTGAGGGAGATTTATTGTGAATATCTGATGCTGACTAAAAGGAAATCTGCTCTACCTCTTTATACAGTCTGCCACCGTCCCATCCCTGTACCTAAACAAAGTCAGCTCAAGCCAAATCTTGTAGAGTATCTTCTTCAAAGTAAGGGAACGCTCTTGGAGGGAAAAATTGGAGGGAAACGATTCCTCACCATTTTTCCGCGTGGCTCACTATATATATAATATCTAGCTTCCTATGAAGGTTGCTGCTGCAACTACCGTCCACAAAGTGCCACGCCCTAGGCCAATCTACCAAGAATATTCCAAAGAAGCGTGAGAGCAGCCCCAGCACCTGTTTGACATAGTCCAGTGCTATGAGAGAAGAAGAAGAAGAAGAAGAGAGAGCAGCCTTGAGAGAGAAGACAAATCTGCAGTCTACCGGTGCTTGAAGAAGAGGATCCTTGGATCCAATCTTGTAGCTGCACTCACCAGCTCCGATGTCTTGATCCATTCTTTCAGCTGGTGTCTATATTGTCTCTATTATTTCTCCACTGCACTTGCAGTATTCAGTTTCTATTTGTTACGATCGTCTATCACCAATACATCTAACTTTTCCGATCCCCTGTTTAGGGACCGGGTTCCCTCTGTGGTTTCAGAGGAAGAGAGGATCGGATCCTCTGGGTGGTTCAAGCTATTAGTCAGCAGAAAGCAAGCTGTGTTGCTCAGCTGTGTAAGCATGCTGTATTGCTCAGCAGATCAAGCTGTGTGTCAGCCAGAAAGCCTCACCGAGTTTGGTGAGGGGTGGATGTAGGTTGTGGACTAACAACCGAACCACCTTAAAATCCTTGTATTATGGGTTGTATACATTGTGAGCTTGTTCCATATCCTCTATCCCTATTTCCCAAGTTCGTGTACTTCTTACGCTGTTTATTTTCTCTGCACACTCAAGCATTCAGCTTGTACAACTGTCTCATCTTGATCCCCCTGCTATCGTAGCTAACGTGGATCTTCTCAGGTGTCTGCAGCACTCTTGCTTACAGACACTTCGGAGCATCTCCCAAGCAGAGGAAGTTATCACAGTGTGTGAGCAGCTTTCTCCCCTTGTGTATCTAACTGCATTTGCGCCTTAGGTTGCCTGCTGCACCCTTGCAAACAGGGACCAAGGTGAAAGCTTTCCCAAAGAACTTCACCTTGTTGAACACTCATTCACCTTAGCTGATCATCACAGCTCTCCCACCTAAAGTAGTCATTTAACTTAGCTTTTCTGATTTGAGATCTCTATGGTTTATTGGATTACATCTCATTCGGATCTGACTTGCTAGTGAAGAAGTGTCGACCTCTTTCTTGAGGAGTGTCGACCTGTCTGGACTGAGCATCAAGTTCCAACGCTCCTTGTTGTGCCATTCCTATCTATTCCGCTGCCCTATGTGCCTTAGTGTTTTATTTGCTTAAAGGAGTGGTTAATGCTCAGTTTCTCCCATAAATCAGCCATAGTTTGTCACCGGATCTATTCAACCCCCCTTCTACATCCGGTTGCACCACTCGGGACATATCAATTGATATCAAAGCATACCATTATTTCTAACACATGTGGCTCTCATAAAACATATCGTCACCTGAATGTATGTCTCCGCACCCATATTCGGGTCCTAGCCTTTCCCGCACCATTCGGTGTGCGTGCGTCTAGTGTCCCAGACCCCTGGTAAATACCTCCCAGACAGACGCGACCCCATAGCTGTGGAATGCTCTCGGCCCTCCACCCATGGCTTCAGATACATACAGACTTCTCTTCAGCATAGAACGAAGGTGTTTGGATTCAATACGATGTAAATAAACACCGACTGCTTGCAGTCAGTGGGGAAAGACGTCCAGTACATGACTCCCCACAATCGCCTGCGCACTTGCACCTGTGGAACCTCCCCTCTCTCCACGTGTCGCCCGTTTCCAAAGCCCACGTGCTGCATCCTGGTGACGATCCCCAGTCGAACCATTGGTTCCATAGGTGATTGTCGAGAAATCGACTGGCATGCCCGCATCCCAGCCTCGTTTCCCCAAATCTCGGAAACTTCCCGTGCCATCGGACCCCTCTCGACTTTCCATGAAAGGAGAGTGCCCGGTACCGCCCTGAGAGGCCTACGGTCACAAAGGAGGATACCCGAGATACATCAAACTCTCGTATTTTCCTTCCCTGTCGTGTTCCTTCCCTCAGTCTGGTCACCGATTCCCTGACGCGCCGCGACGCGCCGCAACAATCATTTAGCTTGGTGGACACTCTACAGGATCAAAAATAGATCAGCCAATGCTGGGAGGTTGATGCAAGGATTGACTCTGTGCCTCGGCAGGTTACTAATCTTCCCGATGTCATGGGATGTTCTGATGCGAGAGAACGTGGGATTGTTGTCCCTTTTGTGGCGAGGGTACTCCATCTCTCAGGCTATACCTACTCATCTATATTATGGATTGACTCAAATGAGTATGGGAGGTAACACAATGAGTAGCCTCTACCTACTGTAGGTGTGGATGGAGGTACATTTGTGTTTCAATTTTGACGACATGATGACTATGGTCTCTCGCATCTTCGAGAGGAGTGCCGTGTATCTAGCTAAGGTAATCTTTGGTCCTGAAAATCAGGTGAGATATTTAACAACGCATCTGAAGACCAGATATGACTGGCGATATTATTTAAATTTTCTACCCGAGGAGCACTTCATTTTTGTTATGATGATTCACCAGCATTTGGAGTTTTGGGTCCGCAACTCTCCAGATCGGGAGTTGTGGCTGGTTAAGGCCCAGGACATTGTTTTATACCAGGCTTATCGTTGTCATCACCAAGTGGGGATGCCCAGGCAAATCCCAAGTCCTACACTGAATGATGGTTTGATCATTAGGTGCTTCTTAGGGACTGAGGAAGACAAGAGATGGCTCAAGAAGATCAGGCAGACATGGAGGTGCCATGCCACCTCATCGAAGGCACGATTAGAGGTAGGGGAGAACATGGAAGATTTGACTCAATACATAAGCTATTTGAAAAGAATTCACTTGACCGTGAATGAATTCTTTATAAGGCACTGGGCTTTGGAGTGAATGTCTCCTTTGTACCGATTGAGTGGCAAATGTAACTTTGATTATGAAATAAAAAGGAACAATATTTTTTGTGATTTTGTGGTTTACATTATGATTTTTTTGACTCAATTGGGACAAAATCCAAATAGCCTAAGTCCTTTCTGGGAACTGCACATGGGTCCTAGGCTGCCAGGTTCCTGGCTGTATAAGGCTAGAAGGCAGCCAAGTTTATGGTCGTCCTGGATTGGGAAGGCGGCCACCGACCTAGCTGCCTAGAGGGCGAGACCTATAAAAAGGGCCGCGGTCCAAACTAGCTGGCCACATTCCATTCAGGTGGGAAAAAGGCATCTCCACCCCATCACCCACACTCTCTTCCTTCCTAAGTCATCCCTCGACTCTCCTTTGTCGTTTCTGACCTGAATAGTGCGAATGGGGCCGCGGAGAGTCGATCTAACCCGTGTTTGCTCTGTGACGATTTTGAGGGCCATCGAGACAGATGAAACATCTAGGGACTGTCGGCTAGCCCACCATTTCAAACGACGGAGGAGGGGCTAGTCGAGTACATTGCTAATGAGGCCAGCGGGAGCAAGGATGACGATGGTTCTAGCAGCTCCAAGGAAGAGGAGGCGGGTTCGATAGAAGAAATGGCCAAAGCCCTAGGTAAGGAGGGTGATGATGGATCTCCGGGAGAAACAACGGGTGGTATGGATGCTGCACAATGCCCACAGGTCCATCCATTGGCTTCTAAGTCTAGATTTAAGTTTTTATTTTGCATTCTCTGCATTTGGGGGTGGCTAGACCCATTTTAGCTTGGACGACAGAGGGTGGCCACATTCCTAGCTGCCTAGGAGGGAAGACGGCCAAGGATTTGGCCGTTCAAGGGGCAAGGCAGCCAATAACTTGGCCGCCCAAGCATTTCGATGCTGGATAGTTTGAAGATCGATCCTGTAAAAACTAACAATTTTTTTTGGTTTGATGTTTGTGTTTTGCAAGGCCCTCGGCGCATTCGAGTCAGAGTGTCCTGGGACCTGGTGTGGGCATGGTACCTTCCCCTCCCGCCTGGACAGAGGGAGAGGGTTGACTGGCTTAGGTTTGCCCCTTTTTTCCAAATCCCATTGTTTCCAGTACATGCCACCTTTCTGATGGCGCTTTGAGAATGATGGGTGGACAATTGCCAAGCATTTGTGATGTCGTGGGGTGATCCCAACACTCAAGGATGTGGCATATATGACAGGCCTTCCTGTGGACATAGCACTAGTCATCGGTCACGAGCAGAGAGACTACCGGAGGGAGATGGAGAACTTCTTGGGTCGAGGATTCTTCGTACAAGGGGACCCATGTCGGTGCTTCCGCTAGGGCATCTCAACACAGCAGTAGGACTAACAGGCCTGACCAGGCGTCACTTAGAGGACCTGGGGCCATACTTGGAGAGAGTACGGGGGACCATCTAATTTGGCGGGAGAGGTGACGATCAGGAGATCCGCCTCCTCCTATTATATTTCTTTGGTAAGCTGTTGTTCATGACTTCGCCAAACAATATCAATCTGAAGTTCCTACCCCTCATCTGAGACCTAGAGCATGGGCCGTGATATGCTTGGGGGAGGGTGATACTGGGACACCTCGTAGCTTACATGGACCCCTTTTGGCCAGGTTCCGAGAACTTTGGCAATTTTACCCCATTTCTTCAGGTAATCAACTAACTTCCTCAAAGTAATATCTAATCTGCATTAATTGTTGATATGCTTGTTATGTTTCTAACCTTGCTTTTATGACAAATTTGGGGATATTTTCACTTTCCTCTTGGCTGGGGTGACATTGCCCTGAGGCGGGCCTTGGAGACCCCTCTCATGGCCTAATGGGATCCCTCAATGGATCTCCGTCTAGTGGCTAGATGGATAGCCGAGATCCGGATGGCATTGGACAAGTTTCCTCACCATAGGGTATCAATCGCACCTTAATTTACTTTTCTTTCTTTAAATGTGGCTTAAGGATTTCTAATGAAATTGCTTGTGGATTGTAAGTGGTATGGACTCTGATAACGCGAAAGTTCGCCGTTTAAAACACGCGTATAACAATCTTAAAACCGAACTCGCACAAAATGATCTAGAACGTAGTACTATGGCAAGTACGGGTCGAATCCATAGGGAAGAAGAGCTTTTTAGAGTTAAAAATCTTGGAGTCCTTTAGAAAACACTTGTGATTTTATTTTGCTTAAAGAAAATTGTGAAGTGATGAACAAACCAAACACTTAATTAAAAACACCTATGACTATGCGCCTATGCTATAGAAAATAATTGCATGAAGTGAAAAGAAGAGATAGAAGAAGGATGTAGAGAGGGAAGAAGATCAAGAACTAGATCAAAGGAATAACTCTTTTTATTAACTTAAAAGAAAGAGTACATGAAGTGCAAGATAAGCTTACAACAAGGATGTGACGAGATTACAATGACGTAAAATGAAACTAAAATAATAAAAATAAAAGGAGCCTGAGATATGAAGATGGTAGCAGCAATGGTGATGACAGCGCCGTCCTCTCTTGGCCTTGGATCACGAACCACCTTGCAGAAGATGTCGTCTACACCGGGGGGAAGTCACCTTTGTCGTTGAAGTAGCCTTTGGAGGGTGAATAACTTTGAAACCAAGATGAATTAGGGGATGCCGAAGAAAAATAAGTTGAAGAGGAGGGAGAGAGGAAGAACTTTGATGAAGAACTCAGATAGAAAAAAAAAGCATAAGGGCTTCAAAATAGAGAAATAACAGAAGCTAGCACTCGGATGAACAGTGAAATCACAGGACAGCAAGTTGAAAAAAGGGGAATAACTTCAAACCAGAAAGAATTAGAAGATGCTGTAGAAGAAGAAGTTGTATAACACTTAAAAATAAAGAACTTTCATGAAGATAGTAAGAGAAGAAAATGACTATAAGGGGGAGAAATTAGGGGAAGAACAGAGAGAAACACTAGTTCGCAGATGCACAGGACAGCACAGTGAAAAACATGAAATACCTTAAAAATTAGGAGGAATTAGATGATTATGTAGAAGAAGAAGTTATAGAGGACTTAAAAACAAAGAACTTTCATGACGATAGTAAGAGAATATAATGAATATAAGGGGACGAAATAAGGAGAAGAACAGAGAGAAACACTGGTTCGCAGATGAATAGGACAGCACAGTGAAAAATATGAAATACCTTGAAAACTAGGAGGAATTAGAAAATGATGCAGAAGAAGAAGTTGTAGAGGACTTAAAAATAAAGAACTTTTATGAAGGCAGCAAGAGGAGAAGAGAGACGAAAGAGGGTGAACTCGGCGACCTAAGATGTGAGAGAGAGAGGGTGGAAATTGCCAAAAGAAGAACTCCCTTTTCTCCTCCTTGTCATGGGCTATTTATAGGGAAAGTTGGGTAGATAGAGGGTGAAGATTGTATCAAAAGGAGATGGATAGTTAGGATTTAGGTAGAATGTGATACATGGGGAAGAGGAAAAATAGGTGGGCACCCCCTTTCTTAGACTTTGGACACCCCCTTTCCCAAGGCTCATCATGTCTCTCCTTTAATTCAAACTTTGAATTCAATTTTCCCTCCAACCAAAATATGTGTTTCTTTTCCTCAATTTCAAACTTTTGAAATTTCTTTTCTCTCTAACCAAAATATGTACTTTTGACTTGGTCAAAGTGGTGGTGACAGTTTTACCCCCAACTTCTTTTGTAATTACCTTCGGTGTCTTGCACACACATAATTGCACTTTAATCCATAAAAATTACCACAATGTGCACATAAATCTCAAATGCTCATGGTTATGCAATGGAGAATTAATGCTCATGGCCCTCAACTTTAATTTACTATTAAATAATATCATCGATTTAATCAATTTACGTGAAAGTTCTAATTTAAATGTGGAGTTGAGGTTAACTATGAAATATACATAATTACCTAGTTATATGCACATAAAATGGTGTACATGCGATGAATTGTCATAAGAAATGGACACTTATCACACCCCCCAACTTACTCATTGCTAGTCCCTTAGCAATGCCAATAAATTAAAATTTAGGACTAACAAGAGTTTGTAAAATTCATACTCTCATATCCAGTTCTCCCTTCATAGAATCAACCAAAGATTAGGAATCTGGAATCATTAATGCACACTAGCCTTATGTAGGAACTTAATAGTACATGATTTAAGAATTCAAATCAAAGCTCAATAGCACTTATGCATGTGTAACTACCAAATCCACAGCTTAGACAGTTGCATCCCCCATTTACTATTCTAAGCAAATACCTTTCAACCCTTCACCTCTTAAATCAGAGCATTAAGTATATTAGCTTTTTGTCTGTCTTATTGCTTTGTCCCTTTGGGATCTTTTATACCACACATGATGTCGCACTACCCTTCACTGCTTAACGTGAACCTCGACTCTTGCCTTAGGAGAAGTAGGCCCGGTTTCACAGATCAAGGTTCCATTTTCCATTTTATGCGAACCTCAACACGTCTTAGGTGAAGTAGGTCCGGTTACTAAGACTAGGAGAATTTTTCATGGTGTATTTTTTTTTCTTTTTTTTCTCTTTTTTTGTACCATTACGCTTATTTGATAGATAATTTGGCAAAAAGCTTTGTAAAAAGATCTCTTTTCTTAAGAAGTGCAGAATATCAGACAGCATACCAAAAATAGCAGAGGACTTGTCTTGCTTATTTCATTAGTGTGCAACATGAATTTCTTTTCTTTCTTTTTTTCAAAGTGCACGTGAACTTTAAAGGGATTCTTATATCAGTTTTCCATAGCTAGATTGACTAAATTTCCCATCATCCTTTTCCCTAGTATTTTCTATTCCAGAATTACTTTTAATTTAAGAATGAATCTTGAAACTCAAAATGGGGTTTACATTTTTCTACTTTCATGCAACGATGACATGCAAGACAGAACTCCTATCAGGTTGTACTATATGCATCATGAAAATTTTCTCTCCCCCCCCCAAACTTGAATGACATTGTCCTCAATGGCATGTAGAATATATGAACAGGGCAATGCATACATGAATGTTTGGGAAGGAAAGGTACAACCTGGGGTGTGCAGACGTGGCTATTTTGGCAGGCAATTTTACGAACGACTTCTTCCAGCTCCTACAAACACAAATGAAAATGACTCACTAGATTTTTGAAGAGAAATGGTTGGGTTGCCTCCCAACAAGCGCTAAGTTTAACGTTTTCAGCCAGACGACATTCTTGTATTTATCATAGGTCACTCAGTGGGATTGATTCCTTTGATGGAAGTTGTGTGTTCTCCAAGTAGAGTTTGAGACGCTGACCATTGACAGTGGAAATTTGACCATTTTTAGGATCTAGAATTTTAACAGCACCATGATCAAAGGCTTTGAGCACAACAAATGGTCCATCTCATCTAGATTTTAATTTTTCGGGGAATAAGCGCAACCTTGAATTAAAGAGCCAAATTTTTTGATCATGTTGAAATGATTTTCTCACAATGTGTTTATCAGGGAAAGTTTGGGTCTTGGCTTTGTAAATCTTGGCATTTCCATAGGCTTCATTCCTCAACTCCTCCAACTCATTTAGTTGTAGGGCCCTATGAGATCCGGCTTGGGCCAAGTCAAAATTGAACTGTTTAATAGCCCAATAGGCCCTATGCTCAAGCTCAACGGGTAAGTGACAAGTTTTTCCAAAGATTAACCTATATGGAGACATTCCAATGGGGGTTTTATATGCTGTCCTATAGGCTCAAAGAGCGTCATCCAATCTTTCGGACCAATCCTTCCTATCGGGCCTAATAGATTTCTGCATGATATTTTTGATCTCCCTATTGGATGTCTCCACTTGGCCACTTGTTTGGGGGTGATAGGGGGTGGCAATCTTATGAGTGATCTCATATTTCTCGAGAAGAGCTCAGAATTGGGCATGAGTGAAATGAGAACCTCCATCACTAATGATCGCCCTCGGACACCCAAACCTTGAAAATATATTCTTTCGTATAAACTTCATGACAACTTTGTGATCATTAGTCCGAGTGGCAATGGCTTCAATCCATTTAGACACATAGTCGACTGCCACAAGAATGTACTCATGTCCGAATGATGGCGAAAAGGGCCCCATAAAATTAATTCTCCAAACATCAAAGATTTCGACCACTAGAATGAGGTTGAGTGGCATCATATCACGTTTGCTCATGTTTCCAATGGCTTGACACCTAAGACAAGTCTTACTAAATTCATAGGCATCTTTGAAGAGAGTGGGCCAGAAGAATGCACTTTGCAACACTTTGGCGGCAGTTTTCTTTCCCGTGAAGTGTCCCCCACAAGCTAGAGTGTGATAAAAATTCAGGACGCTTTGTTGTTCTTCCTCAGGGACACATCTCCTAGTTATTTGATCTGGACCTACGTGGAATAATTCAGGATCTTCCCAGAAATAGTGTTTGATTTTGGCAAAGAAATGTTCTTTTTCATGTTTAGACCATCCATTAGGAATTTGTCCCACAGCTAAGTAGTTGACAATGTCTGCGAACCATGGGAGTTGACTATGGGTGATGGACAAGAGATGTTCATCTGGAAATGAATCTTACAAAGGAGCATTATCAGTTGTGAGAATCTGAGAAAGATGATCGGCAACTTTATTCTCAAAACTTTTTTTGTCTCGGATCTCAAGATCAAATTCTTGGAGTAGGAGGATCCACCTAATGAGTCTAGGTTTGGCATCCTTCTTAGAGAACAAATATTTGAGAGCTGAGTGATCAGAGTACACAATGACTTTTGCCCCTAAGAGATATGATCGAAACTTTTCAAGGGCAAAGACAACAGCTAACAACTCCTTTTCTGTGGTGGTGTAGTTAAGCTGAGCATCGGCAAGGGTGCGACTCGCATAATATATCACCACCGGAAACTTGTCAATTCTTTGGCCTAGAACTGCCCTGATAGCATAGTCGGATGCATCACACATGATTTCAAAAGGCAAAGACCAATTAGGAGATTGGAGAATGGGTGCCTTGGTCAAAGCCTCTTTAAGGATATTGAAAGCCTCAAGGCAGGCAACATCTAAATGGAATGGAGTGTCTTTGGCCAAGAGAAGAGTTAACGGGCGGGCAATCTTAGAAAAGTTACTTATGAACTAGCGGTAAAAACCGGCATGGCCGAGGAATGAACGAATTTGCCTCACAGAGGTTGGAGGAGGGAGATTAGAAATAAGGTCGATCTTGGCTTTATCCACCTCTATACCCCGTTCAGACACAATATGGCCCAAAACTATGCCCTCTTGAACCATGAAGTGACTCAGATAGAAAAGAAGAGCAGAAGGGCTTCAAAATAGAGAAATAACAGAAGCTAGCACCTCAGATGAACAGTGAAATCACAGGACAGCAAGTTGAGAAAAGAGGAATAACTTTCAAACCAGAAAGAATTAGAAGATGCTGTAGAAGAAGTTGTAGGACACTTAAAAAAAAAAGAACTTTCATGAAGATAGTAAGAGAAGAAAATGACTATAAGAGGGAGAAATTAGGGGAAGAATAGAGGGAAACATTGGTTCATAGATGAACAGGATAGCATAGTGAAAAATATGAAATACCTTAAAAACTAGGAGGAATTAGAAGATGGTGTAGAAGAAGAAGTTGTAGAGGACTTAAAAACAAAGAACTTTTATGAAGATAGTAAAAGAAGAAAATGACCATAAGGGGATGAAATAAGGGGAAGAACAGAGAGAAATATTGGTTCACAGATGAATAGGACAGCATAGTGAAAAATACGAAATACCTTGAAAACTAGGAGGAATTAGAAGATAATGTAGAAGAAGAAGTTGTAGAGAACTTAAAAAAAAGAACTTTCATGAAGATAGCAAGAGGAGAAGAGGGACGGAAGAGGGCGAACTCGGTGACGTAAGATGTGAGAGAGAGAGGGTGGAAATTGCCAAAAGAAGAACTCCATTTTCTCCTCCTTGTCATGGGCTATTTATAGGGAAAGTTGGGTAGATGGAGGGTGGAGATTGTATCAAAAGGAGATGGATGGCTGGGATTTAGGTAGAATATGATACATGGGGAAGAGGAAAAGTAGGTGGGCACCCCCTTTCTTGGACTTTGGGCACCCCCTTTCCCAAGGCTCATCATGTCTCTCTTTTAATTCAAACTTTGAATTCAATTTTCCCTCCAACCAAAATATGTGTTTCTTTTCCTCAATTTCATACTTTTGAAATTTCTTTTCTCTCCAACCAAAATATGTGCTTTTGACTTGGTCAAAGTGGTGGTGACAGTTTTACCCCCGACTTCTTTTGTAATTACCTTCGGTGTCCTGCACATACATAATTACACTTTAGTCCATAAAAATTATCACAATGCGCACATAAATCTCAAATGATCATGGTTATGCAATGGAGAATTAATACTCATGGCCCTCAACTTTAATTTATTATTAAATAATATCACTGAATTAATCAATTTACGTGAAAGCTCTAATTTAAATGTGGAGTTGAGGTTAACTATGAAATATGCATAATTGCCTAATTATATGCACATAAAATGGTGTACATGTGATGAATTATCATAAGAAATGGACACTTATCAGACTCCTGATACTGAGAAGGATGACTCCACCCAGCCATGGTTGGTGAGGGGGTGCCCATTCTATGGGGACACAATGCTCTTCTGTGTCAACCTGTGGGAGCCTCTGTACCTGAGGCTGGTTCAGCGGACCTTGGGGTGGCACCAGCGGCTGGTGGACATCCTAGATCCGGCTGGACCAGATCAAGGGTGATGTCAGACTACAGCAAGTGACTAGGATTGGGTCACTGTGTATGAGGCTGAGGTGCAGGTGGCACAGGTAAGCGATCCCTTGGTACTAGGCCAAACTCTGGAGGATAGTGAGACGTACCTGGTGGACTATAGGCGCCAGTACATGAAACACCTCGATCTCGACACTCATGTGGTAAGAAATTAGTTTCTAGAAGTTGTATTAGTATTGAAATTCATATATGAGATTTTAATCCAAAGTCAAAACGTGTAGATACCAGACACAGAGGCTACTTGCATCCTAAGGGATAGGGTGGCGGTACTGGACCATGAGAACGTGGTCCTTCGTCACTAGATCCGGGAGCTGGTAAGTCAAATGAATTTGAATTGATTGAATATACATGTGACTAGCCATGCTGGTTCCTATGCAGCAAAAGGAGCTGGCCCACTACTGCCACACCGGAGGTGGGGTAGAGGAAGCAGGCCCTTCGTCCCGAGCAGCGGGGATGGAGGATTTGGAGGCTCACCTGTATGTGGCTCTGGACTGAGCCGAGGTGAGAGAGGAGGAGCTGAGGAACTCGATAAGACCTGAAAAATAGTGTGCATTTCCCTTTTAAATGTTCCCTTACTTCTATTGATATGTAACTCCATGTTGGTGTTTGGTTGCAGCGGCGAGAGATAGAGGCTGCCCTAGCCCGAGGAGGACCCGCCAAGGCACAGAGGGACGTAGTTGTCGCACATGTAGAGGAGCTCACCCGCCGTCTCGTAGAGGCGGGGATGGACAAGTTGCTAAGAGGCCAGCTTGTTGAGGTAAATAAGTGAGAGGCTGAGGTGAGAGCTAAAGAGATCGAGGTGGTGGTTTGAGAGCGACGAGCCATCGAGGAGGCCACAGCCATCCAGCGATAATTTGACATCCTGAAGTAGCGGGTACTACAGAAGTACCAAAGTATAGCTCAGGCGGGAGAGGCCACGGGTGTGTTGGGTATGCATAGAACATGCATGCTTCCTTTGTTTGTTTTGATGATGTCTGACCATGAATCATTGATGAGTCTTATATGGATTTAATGATGCCAACATGTATAAGTCACAGGTCAAGTCACCACTGGCATATGCATCATGAAGGTGAGCAGAATGAAGATCTCAAGCAACAATGTCATATGATATGATGCAATGAAGTAGTAAGGGAAGAATGAATTCAAGCCACATACATGTAAGAAACATGAACCTACCAAGGTTGAAAAAGAAACTCAAGATACAAAGGAATAGAAATCGAGACAAATGGATGCACAGAAATCAAGGTAGGTGATGAAAAGCTAACATAGGCAAGTGATACAAAAGAAAGGACTTCAAAAGAGAAAGACAAGTTGATTTCAGTCAATGGTTGACCCAGATAGTTTGACCAAGTCAAAGTCAACACAAGTCAGGTAAACAGTCAACACATGTCAGCCATCTCACAAGAAGAAGTCAACATTATCAACCTTGTCACAAGGTAGTTTTCACAAGGGTGGTGTTGACCTCACAGAGCTGTGGTGTCGACCTCACAACGTTGTGGTGTCGACCTCACAGTGTAGTAGTGTCGACCTCAACAGCTCCAGAAGCCATCTGTCTGATGAAGTATCAAAAGTGGTGTCGACCTCATAGCCTTTCCAGAACCCATTATAAGCCAGATTCTGTGAAGTGGTGTCGACCTCATTGTCTCAGCGTGTCGACCTCACAGTGCTTCCAGAAGCAGTTGAAGATAGGATTTTACAAAGTGGTGTCGACCTCACTGTCTCAGAGTGTTGACCTCATAGTGCTTCCAGAAGCCGTTATGAAAGGGATTTTCTAAAGCAGTGTCGACACTATAGTTACAGCAGGTCGACCTCACTGAAGGAAAATCTTCCAAGTACTCTGTCAGCCTTGTCTGTTCATAAACCGTACTGAGAGCATTAATTAGAGGCGTAAACCTCCATATGCACACCTTTTGAGGTATGGAAGAGGCTCCCAGGTCAGAGACTCTGCCACCTAATTATGATAGCTTAGAACATCCTTTTTACATAAGATTTGGTCAGTCACCAAGTCTTGAGATACCCTTCTGCCAGAGCTCTGTCCTTCTATCCTAAGAAAGGACTGGCCAGGTGCATTGCTTCACTCTATACATTGGACAAAGACATTCCCTATGTCTCAAGATGTCAAAAGGGACGTCCCTCCCTGTTATGCCAATTAAGGATGGTGCATACACATCTTTTATTTACTCCAGCTAGTCAACTCTCTACAAAGCATCTGCCTCATGCCAAGAGAAAATTCTAGAGGGAAATTTGACTGTCCAGTTATTTCCTTATATCCAGTGGATCATACCAAGCACAGCTGAAAGGTCAAAGAAGCCACTTTAATTTAAACTCCAGCCTATTTCGATTGTAGCTGTTCTTGGAGGGAAAACTTCCACTAGTTCTTCTATTTAAATGAAGCTCTCTACATCAAGAGAGATGTTGTTGCTGCTAAAACCTGTTGCAGTCGCTGCCTCAAGAGAAAAAGCCCACGTCCTCCATGTGCCTTCAATATACAAACCTATGAGAAAGAAAAAGAAAGGAGTGTGGAGAGCAGCCTAGCCCTGGTTCGAGTCAAACCAGTGGTGAGAAAGGAAGAAGAAGCTGAGAGGAGTGCAGCCCCTCCTTCAGCTAGGCCGAGTATGATAAAGCTTCAAGATGTATATCTGAAGCCACCGTGCCTTCTCATTGTGTTTGATTTTTTTTGGTTTTAATTTCATTTTTCCAATCTGTAAACAGTGTGAGTCCGGTGCTCATGTGAGAGATCGGAAGTGTGTGTGTGTGTGTGTGGTGTATCTCCTTCCCTTGTGCATGTGTGTGTGGTGTATTTCCTGTGTGTGTGTGTGGTGTATCTCCTTCCCTTGTGTATATGGGCGTGTGTATGTGTGTGTGTGTGTGTGTGTGTATGTGTGTGTGTGTGTGTGTGTGTGTGTGTGTGTGTGTGTGTGTGTGTGTGTGTGTGTGTGTGTGTGTGTGTGTGGTGGATTTCATCCTCGTGTGTGGGTTGAGGACTTCATCCTTGTGTGAAGAAAGCCTCATCGGATTTGATGAGATGAGGGGTGGACGTAGGTTGCAACCGAACCACCTTAAAAATTCCTTGTGCAATGGGATGTGCTTTGTGTGATTGATCCATTTCTTCTTTCTCTCATTCACAGGATGGCCAGCATAAAGGTTTTAGACTTAGACTGATTTATCCGCTCTGCCTTATACATTTGTAGTTGCTTTTCCAACTTTCACTCTAGCCTTGTCTTCATTCTTGCAGCTTGCCTATTCGTCCATCTTGCTAGGAGTTTGGTGAGATCCCTGCAATCTAGTGCAGCAGGTCTTCCTTAGCTCTAAGCTTGTCTTGAAGGAGTGTCGACCTCACCACTTGGGAGTGTCGACCTCTGTAGCCTGAGCACCATGATCTGCCATTCTCAATTGAACCATTCCTATTAGCTCCGTTGTGCTTTGTGCCATGTGCTTTGTGCTGTGTGCTAAGTGTCTCAGTCGCATTATAATAGTGATTTATAGTTTCTGTTGTTATCAGCTGAGATTTTAATTAGGCCAAAAATTTTGGCAGGATCTATTCAACCCCCCCCCCTTCTAGATCCGGTTGCACCCCGTGGGACCCAACAATTGGTATCAGAGCCTAGCTCTGTGTTACCCATATCCAAAGATCTGCAGAGTAAAGATCACGATGTGCTTGTTGTTGTTTAAATTCCTTGAATCATGTTTGTCGATTGCTTGTTGATGTTTGATGGATCCAATTTCTCTACTTGGTTTGGTAGGATCTGCAAGTTTGTGATTTCTGCTGATCCAAATCTGTGGACCATAATCTCTCATGGGCCACATAAATTGCCTAAGGAGAAGTCCAAATGGACTGAGGATCATAAATTTAAAAAGAAAGAGAATGTCAAGGCTCTACAAATGATAAGAGCTGCCGTGAAATTTACTATCGTTCCCTCCCTATCTTCATGCAGCTCTGCCAAGGATATCTTAGATGGTCTAACTGTCATCTATCAAAAGGAGAATCATAGATGCATGATGGCCAAAGGAAGTGATCAAACAAGCGATGGAGAAAGTGAAGAGGTAAGCTCTATCTTTGAGAACTTCTCCATAGATGATTGGCAAAATGCTTATGCTGATTTACTTGACATGTATGAAAAATCAAGAAAATAGAATAAATCCATGAACAAGAAGTTAAAGGCTTCGGCTCACATTGATTCTGACAATGAAGGCTTGAAGGCCTTGAAATCTGAAAATAAACATCTTAGAAATCAAATTGAAAAGGCTAAAAAGAAATTTAAAGATCTTGAGGAAGAAAATAATTTGATTCTTGTAAAGTTCAAAGCTGTTGAAGTGGTAAATGCAGAACTCCAAGAAAATCTTGAAAAATCTGAAACTCAAAATAGAAAACTAAGAAAAGAAACTGAAAATTCAGATTCTGAGAACTCTGCATGCAAGACTTGTTCATTTCTGAAAAAGATAAATGAAGGTCTCCATTCTGATCTTGAGTGGAAAGAAAAACTAATTGACTCGTTGAAAGAAGAAGTCAGTCACATGCTATCCAAGGTCTTAGACCTTGAACAAGTTGAAGAAGATTTGAAAGAACAAAACAAGGTGTTGTGTGAAAAGCTGGCTGCCTTTGAAAAAGGCAAGGAAGTTGCTAATGATGGTTCCAATAAGATGCACGCCTTAGAACAAGAAATATAAAATCTTAAAACTATGAACGCCATGCTCAATGAGCAATTAGCTGCGTATGAGGAGGACTTGGCTAGTTCTGAACTACACATCTCCTTGTTCGAACATGATGTCAAAGACTTAAATGACTCCCTGTCAAAGTTTGTGCAGGGTAAAGAAAATTTGGACAAGATTCTTGGGACTAAGGTCAATTTTCAAAGAGAGGGTTTGGGCTATAAACCCGTTAACAAAAAATCCTTCGGAAGCAAGGTGTACTGTCACGCCCCGAGCCTTTATTATAGCGGAAGACTCGCTCGGGGAGCACGAACAGCTGACATGGTAAGCCTCTTTGCAAGCAAGAACGACCAGAGCGCGAGACAATCACACACATAAATGTAATTGCACAAATTTATTCAACTTTATTTCATAATTGATCAAAGTATTCCTTTATAATAATCTCCATTCATTCTACAAGACTCAAGAAATAAGAAAAATTACATTGACTCAATCCAAACATTATAGACTTCCTAAGTCTTCGCTCGTAGCTTTATAAGACTTTCACTCACTTCTGGACCCGCCACTAGTATAGCCCGGATCTGAATCCGAACTACTTCCATCTCCTAAAAAATATTGGAAAAATAGGTAATGAGCACACTTGCCCAGTAGGTATCTTCGCATCAACATGAAGGTATTATTAAAGTAATTAACATTTTAGCTCTAAATAAATAAGGTAAAATCATGCGAATGCGAATCAATCATGCGATTAAACCAAAGTAACCAGGTAACCATGTAAGATAGAATGATCAAGAATGAACTAGCAAGAATATAACATAAACATGATATTTGGCCTTTCACGAGCAAGCATGTAACGAGTAAGCCACATATTCATCATACTAGTCTCTTTTGAGTACATAGTTCGTGAATTTCTGTGGAATATCAAGCAAGAAAGTCATGTACAAGAACGTCATGTCGTGTCGTGGATCTTCACTTATTTATAGAAATAGTACTCCTAGCGCATTGCGATGCCAGTAGCATCATACCCCATGGTTTATAAAATAGTATGTTTCCGGCAATCAGCCGAGGGGACTAGCATAGAGCCCTTGAACACAATCAGTGCTCGATCGCATCTTCAGGTATAAATTAAGCTACTTCCACGCATGTAATAGTAAAGTATGGCCAAGAATATAGCAATTTCAAATAATGAAATTCAATGAATGAATGCTTCAATTTGAATATATGAGATCAAGAATGATTTAGACTATGCTATGCTTATGGAAATAAATCAGCAGCATAACAGTATATTCTTTATTTTTCATTCATCATATTAAGTTCCTTGATCAATATGATAAGTCCTAGACTATCATTAGTCCATCTAGAACCTTAGAAAATCAACCCTTTGGTCAAACTTAGGGTTAACATATACAAGCTGTGTGACGGTCATTCACTGGGCCGTTACATCGTGTGACGCACCAATAATGGGCCGTTATAGTGATCCGAGTCCAGAACAATAAAAATAGACTCAGAGGAATGTGACGGTCATGCATTGGGCCGTTACGTGAGCCTGGCGGTCCAATGTAGAGCCGTTACATTACTAGAATCAGAAAACATGAGAGTGTGTTCTAACTAATGGGTTTTAATGGTACAACCAACTCGGCGTCCTAGTGGGAATCCCAGGCTCGCGGAGAATTACGGAGGCCTTGAAAACAAGATTTCCTAATCCATTGAAAGGAATATCCAATAGAGAGGTCCTCAAGTCAAGAATATGTTCCTATAGTGCAAAGTGTGAACTAATGACAACATATCGGAATATGTGCCATGTACTTATAGAAATGACTCTATTGACAGAGAGGAAATATGTATATATATATTGATGTGAAATCACGATAAAACTTCATCTATACATCATTCAAAATCATGTTTCAAATTACAAAACTATAGAGTTTTGGCTCATGAAATTATCATATCCTTAAAATAACATTAAAATATCAAAATCATGCAATACCTATCATGAATGATTAAATAACCTCAAAATCACGTAATCAGGTCAAAACTTGGGTAACTAAGCATAACAATAAGTTATCTTCACTAGTTATTGTGAGCGACGTCACGCGGTTCGAGGAGCGAAGAAGACGCGGAGCGCGCGGGCTCCTTTTTGTTTGCTGCAACACAGAAATAAGAGAAAAGAGAAGGGGCCACCACGGGAGATTGCTCCGGCGGGGCGAGCGGGACAAATGTAATATAGCAAGATATGGGGGTTAAACGGCCATAGCGGGAAGTGACTCGCTGCGGCCTCGGGGGGACGGGAATGGTGCAGAAATCAAATAGCAAGAATTGAAACGGCCATTGGGGAAGTGACTCGTCGCGGCCTCGAGAATATGAGCAGATAAGAATATGACAGAATATAAGGAGAATATAAAGAACGGGAATTTAAACGGCCATTGGGGAAGTGACTCGCCGCGGCCTCGAGAATATGAATAAATAAGAATATAATAAAATATAAAGAGAATATAAGAACGGGAATTTAAACGGCCATTGGGGAAGTGACTCGCCGCGGCCTCGAGAATATGAGCAGATAAGAATATAACAGAATATAAAGAGAATATAAGAACGGGAATTTAAACGGCCATTGGGGAAGTGACTCGCCGCGGCCTCGAGAATATAAGCAGATAAGAATATAACAGGATATAAAGAGAATATAAGAACGGGAATTTAAACGGCCATTGGGGAAGTGACTCGCCGCGGCCTCGAGAATATAAGCAGATAAGAATATAACAGGATATAAAGAGAATATAAGAACGGGAATTTAAACGGCCATTGGGGAAGTGACTCGCCGCGGCCTCGAGAACAAGATGTGATCGCCAGATGCCAAAAGACCCCAAAATAAAGAAAGTGATCGCGCCTACCTCAAGAGCGGGAGATGGCGGGTTGCTTCTTCCTCCCCCTTCGGCCGGCCGATGGAGAGGGCTTTCCTTGGGTACCCTTGCAAAACAACGACAAACAAGTAACGAGTGGATTAGAAAGATGAAGATGTAGTATTCAAATCCTTGCGATAAAAATAACGAAATGATGACAAGACACACACCTGGTTGGTGTTATCTTTTAAACCCTTCTCGGACTCGAGTAGGAGGAAAATGAGATGATGGATGCAAGAAGTATATAAGAAGAGGCGCCCTTATGAAGGGGGATAGAGGATGCGAGATGATGAATGCAAAAGAACTACGAAGAAAAGGAAAGGATTGGCTTATTGGATGTGCCGATGGTGAAATCCGACGGAGCTCCGGCAGCGTAGGGACGACGTGGAAGCGCGTTGGATGAAGATGACCTTCCTCTCGCGAGCGTGGGCACCCGAGAAGCCGGCGGAACCTCCACCTACAAAAGACCCCACGGGTTAGAAATGACTCCGGTAGCCTCTGGGCTCGGCAGCCTATCGGATCTCTTAGAAGCTCCCCCAGAACTGAGGGGGTGGGCCTCTATTTATAGGGCTCCGGAGGGTGGAGGCGTCCAGGACCCTGGACACCTCCATCAGAGCAAAAAAAGATATTTTATTCTATTTTTATTCATTTTTTCTGAATATTTTCATGGAGGCGTCCAGGGTCCCGGACGTCTCCATAAGTCCCACCGAACTCCACCGAAAGTCGCACGTGGTTTAACACAACGCGTGGTTTTGGAGCGGCGACCCGTGATTTAGAAATGGGCGCGTCCGGACGGCTGGACGTCTCCACAATTTAGATTCTTTCACACACGATAAACCGTCGATCGGTGGGCGGGGCCCCGTGAGTGAGTTGATGGAGGCGTCCAGGGGCCTGGACGCCTCCAAGAAAATATATTTTTATTTTTTTGTTTTGTTTTTTATGCCAACTAGCATTTTATATTTTTTATTTTTGTTTTCATGGAGGCGTCCAGTGGCCTGGACACCTCCATTAATATATATTTTTTTCATTTTTTTTGAGTTTGAAAAAATAAATAAAAATAATGGGGGCGTCCAGGAGCCTGGACGCCCCCATGAAGACCCGCCTGGGTCCTCAGACAAGGTGTTGGCAGCCGCCCGGCAGACACCCTTCCTGGTTTCGGAACCTTCCGATGCGTCTGACTGGTGTTGATGCCGTCCGAATGCTGCAACGAGACGATTTCGGATGCTGAAAAAGGCAGAAGAAGTGATGTGACACCACCCTTGGACCTATTTGCAAGCATTCAAGTTTGAGCAGCGGACTCACACTAGCGAGCTCACCCGTATGGCGCACACTAGTGCCCAATGGCGACTAGGCGATGTTGGAGAGGGTCCGAGGCGGGACCTTGAGGCTCCAATGGTTGGCTAGCTTGAGAAGAACCCCAAATGGGCCTAGGATGCCCAAATCATGGGCGGACAACACACCAAGGGTGTGGGTTAAGTGGATTCACTCTCAACTTGCCCGCGGTGGCCACTCACGATACTAGCAATTTGGGCCGAACTCTCACTCTCCGTCCGACGAAGCAATAGCAATAATACTAAGCTAAGCAAGTGATTAACCAGTAAGAGAGGGACCGAGGCTCACCTAGCCGGCGTGAAGACGTCGACTCCGGCCGGAGACGGGGGCGAGCGGGGAGGCGAGGGTATGTACCCGCACGCCGCGTCGATTGAAGCTTCAAACCTGCGACTTAATAAGTACATGAACTACACCCCATGCAAGGGAGGGGATATTGGGGTAGGGATTATGCTTAATACATCCAAAACTACCTCCACGCAGGGAGGGGCCTTCAGCCGGCCAAGCGGGGTGGGGAGATATGCAAAGAGAACCGACTTCCCGAGCTTCACCGATTCTGCCTAGCTTCTGTATTCCTGGACAGAGGGTCGATGTCGATGCTGCCAATAATTCCACCGAGCTCAGAATCTGATGAGACTTATGCCAAAAGCTTGCTAACAGGTTGAGGATGATTTCTGAATTTTGGCAGGAGCTCTGGAACTCAGGGCTGGTCGGGCCAGCGACTGGAACAGGTCAGCAGCTTCTTCCTCTGGCTGGTGTAGAACTGGTACAGAAGGTTGCAGAGGATACCACGGACGCTTCTGAACTCCAAATGTGACGAGCCTGGTGGTGATTTCCTCGTGGTCGGAGTAGCTTCGAGCAGGATTTGACGGGACCCCAATCGGAGGTCGGAGGGGAGAATGGTGGTCGGATATGTGAGGACAGGTCAAACCTGGACCTGCAGGTGGCTGGCTGCGACCTTCGACGAAGAAATTAGTAACTGATAGCTCCGGTGGCCGAATGAGGTCCTTCTTCTTGGAGATGACAGCTAACTGGTAATAGTTTCAGCCCTCCAAAATTTGCGCTCAGATCCCTCACGAGCTGGCCGAGGTCAACAGTTGAACAGGAGCTCTGTCTCTGGTTCAGACAGGAACAGTTTCCCAGCAGCAGATTGACAGCAATGCCACGACCGTTCCCGAACTCCAAATTGAGCGCCGTCAAAGCCGTTGGTTCGGCTTTCGAGCCTTCTACGCAGCAAAATTAACGGGAAAGCCAACTCATGCCAAGGTTGGCCGGTAGCCTCAGGTCACCGGTGAAGGGTCGCTGCAGACTGTGGGAGGACAGAACGTATACTTCGGGGGAGAAAATGATATCTCCCAGATTCGAACGCCAAATGGAGCTCCGCTTTCTGGGGATGAAAGAGGATTCAGAGAAGAAGAATTTTGATGAAGAAGCCGAGCTCTGATTCTTGCTAGGTTGGTCGTGGTGAAACTTCCAAATGCTCTCTGGTCTTCAGCCTGGGGCAGATTGCACAGTCGCACAAGATCTGCTCCACCGCACAGCTCCGAGCTCGGATGGATGCGGGACCACCTCTGTTGGAAAGAGGACTCAAAGACGATTCCAACGATGTATGAAGCGCCTTCAGAAGCCTCAGGATGACGATGTGACACCTTCTGCAAGTCGCTGGACTTCTGCCACCTGCAACCTGCGAACTGTAGGTGGAAGGTGGTGGGAGAAATGGGGTAAATGGAAGTGGAAATGGGGGTGAATAGGTGTGGGAGTGACCCCTAGTTGTGAGGGGTCCTAGGAGGGGGTGTTCTAAGGTGTGGGAGAGGGAGAATGGGGTCTGGAATGGGGTGTTTTCAGAGGGTGAGAGAGGAGCTACGAATTTGGGCTATGAGGGAGGCACAAGTGGGTGGAGGGAATGTGAGTTTGAATTTTCTTTGATGGGGAGTGATCAATGGTGGTCTTGGGGATGGGAAGAGGTGTCTTGAGAAGGTGGAGTGAGGTTTGGGGAAGGGAAATGGGTAGTTGGGGGTTGGAAGGTGGAGTGGGGATTGGGTGGAGCTCTCTTGGGACTAGGGGGTGGAATAAAGAGGGTTATGGGGAAGGGGAGAGGTTTAAAGGGGGAAGGTGGGAGATGGGGTGGTTGGGAAGGTGATTGAATGAGGGGAGGGGAGTTAATGAGAGGTAAATGGGGAGGAGAAAGAAAATTCCGAAAATTGGGGTGGAGGGAGAGAGAGAGAGAGAGAGAGATAGATAATGAGAGAGAGATATTGAGAGAGAAGGCTAGAGGGATTTGGAGTATATCTGGAATTCAATATTCATGCATAAGTTGTTACATATGAGGAGTGGGGTGGCCTATTTATAGGCACATGACTTTTTCATAAAGGACCCTAACAAAAGACACAATGACTAATAACCGAAGGGAAGGGGGTGTCCATGGGCCTAGCCCAATGAGATGGGCCCAATAGCCTATCTAAACAACACAATGACTTAGGACATTGGTAGATAACCTACTAACCTAGGTACATGACTCAAATAAAGGGAAAATTACATGATTAAGACTCAAAGAAAAATACATGACTCGACTCACAAACACTTGAGGAACATAATGGCGCTTGCCGACGAACAATCCGAGTCCGGAGAAAATGTGGAGGGGCAAGGGATGCCCTCATCATACCCCCGGGGTGGGTAAAACTCGACCCCGTCGAGTATGGGTCCACCAGGGAAGTAGTATATCGAACTGCGGCTCTGGGCGATCCACGATCTCCATACTCAACCCGCGACCATAGTCGGGGAACGGCGCTTCAGCTCGACAAAGTGGCTCGGTCATACCCTCATGCTGGCGATGGGATCTTGCTCACGTCGGGCTCTCAGGCTATTTGTGGTGGCACTCCGAGGGTGTCTCTCACAAGGGTAGGCGTAAGCTCGAGGCACTCACTAGGATCCACCGCGGTGCCCTAAGAGGGTGCTGGATCCGCCACATGAGAAATGGGGAGAATCCCAAAACCCTTTTGAAAGTTCAACCCATAAGCCGGGTTGCCAAAGCCACTCGGAACTTGGCAAGGTCCAAGTCCTCGTGCCCTCAATTTGGAGGTGACCCTAAAGTAGAGCCACTCCAAAGCCATCATCGCCAAGTTATCAACTTGTAATTCAAAGTGGTGCTTAGGAGTTTGTGCTCGCTTCTTGTGAATCCCACCGCTTGTTGCTTGATACTTGCTTGAATGCATATGCCATGCACTATGATGCAATGTGAGTTGACAATGTATGGTATGAAAAGGTGGTCTAGGACAACCACATATAGACCTATCATGCATTGATGTTATGAAGATTTTGAAGGATTTGGGAGGACCGGGGCATCCATAGGTGTCCCTCTTACAAGTGAGTGTGATGAATGTTGGGGGACCCAGATACCCATGTAGGCTCCTAGCATACATAAGACCAATGGTGAATTGGGCAGGACCGTTACACCCAAATAGGGACCACTCATGCTTCCTACTTGACATGTGGGTGATGTGAATGAATGGACCCGTCTTTCTAATCATGCCAAGTGGTGTGTGGTGCCAAGACTTATGCACTCCTATCCTAGAGATGACTTCTATGTGCATGGGTATGGGGTGGCCCTTGAGCTTCCACTCGTATGGATCAAATGGATCTAAGAAGGGGAAAATCATGGAGTGGGGCAACTTATCAATCCCAAGGTGTATGTTGCCGAAGGTCAAGGTTCCCATGGTGTAACCCGAGTCTAGGAAGGGAGGGGTTTGATTCAACATGGGTGGTAAGGGTAGGGTAAGGTGGGTGGGGAATAAGGTAAGTGGGTCACATGGAGATCTAGGTTCCCATAGGAAAGGGTCGAAGGGATCATGGTAAGGGTCACCTAGATAGGGGTACTCCATGTCCTCAAGATCCTCGAATGGTGAGTCATTCTCCTCAATAAGTGGGCCAAGGTTGCTAATGGGTTGGCCGATCAAAGCACTTGGGATCTCAATGTTTGGGGAGTGGACTAGGATAGGTTCTTCCTCCATGGGAAGAAGGAGGATGATCTCACTAGTAACTTGGCCATTAGTGTAGATGGAAGTGATGGAGCCAATGGTTGGATATGCTAGGCTAATGGTGTTAGTCATGGACGGCCTCATGGCTAGCATATTGGTCAAGTGAATTTGCCAATGTAGGTAGTTCACTAAGTTTCCCAAATCTTCCACACAATAGGAAGTTTGATAAGTGACATGTGGCTGAATGGGAATGAGTTGTGATTGATATCCCATGGGTAGGTGGTATGGTTGTGAACTAGGAATGGTGAGACCTTTCTTGAGCCATTGGAGTATGGACTTATCTATGGTGAGGTTGGGTGTCTCTAGAGGAGCTAGGCTAAAGGTGCGTGAGTTGTTTGGCCTTTGGATTTCCTCTATGTTGGGAGGTGGATTCGGATGGGCATCCTTCTCCACTTGGGTGGGTGTGTGGGTTGCAACTTCTATTGCTAATGGAGTTGGGGGATCTATGGTGGGTGGTTTGGTGATAGCTAGCGTATGACACACTTGGGGTGGTGAACAAGCATGGGCTTGGATTGGGATAGGAAGGGGAAGTAGAGAAGGCCTAGGTTGGGGAAAGATTGGTGTAGGAAGCGGGAGGTGGGTTGGGTGAGAGATTTTGGGTTGATTTATTTTGGGAGATGTGTCCCTTTTTGGGGATGATGGTGGGTTTGTGGTGGTGGTCAAGGGGGCTTGTGGGGTACGGGTTTGGTGAGGGGTTTTGGGTTTGGGGGTGGTGGCTATTATGGGCCTCGGTGGATGGGTGGACACGGGGTCCAATTGGGTTTGTGGACATATGGTTGTGGTGGGAGTTTGTAGGTAGGGTGCTGGTGTGGTGGTTGGGGTAGGATAGGTGGGAAGTGATGTGGAATGGGGAATTAGGGTCATGGGTTGGCTAGGTGGGGATGAAGGAGTTGAAGTGCTCCTTAGGTCTTGGTGATTTGAGTATGAGGGGAAAACATACCTAGCCCTAAGTTGTTCCTTCATGTCCCCCCATGTTGTGAGGGGAGCTTCCCTTCTAATTATCCTTAAGCCTTCAATTTGCATCCAATAAGTTTCGGCCCATTTGGTAAGTTGCATTTTGGCAACCCATGCCTTTTCATCCTCGGACATAGGATACAAAGTGAAGTATTGGTCCATTGTAGCTTCCCAATCTAAATATTCTCTAGGAGAGGTTCCATCAAAGGTGGGAAGTGGGAAAGGGACCATCCTATCATCCATCCTTGGGGCGGGCCTATTTTCTCCAAGTTGGTTGAGTCGGCCCGATATGTTATCAAGCCGCTCATTGGCATAGGTCAAGACTTTCATGAAGTAGTTGACATGGCCAGAGAAGTTATGGGTGTTAGTGGTTGGCATCTCTTGGTGGCTTGGACTTATGGAGTGGGCCGATTGGTAAGGTCGATATGAGGTGGCCATACTAGGGGACAAGAGTGATGCATTTGAAGACTCTAAATGCATAGACATGCCCTAGGACCAACTTGATAGAGACAAGTTGTGAACTTGCTCTGATACCACTTGATGTGACACCACCCTTGGACCTATTTGCAAGCATTCAAGTTTGAGCAGCGGACTCACACTAGCGAGCTCACCCGTATGGCGCACACTAGTGCCCAATGGCGACTAGGCGATGTTGGAGAGGGTCCGAAGCGGGACCTTGAGGCTCCAATGGTTGGCTAGCTTGGGAAGAACCCCAAATGGGCCTAGGATGCCTAAATCATGGGCGGCCAACACACCAAGGGTGTGGGTTAAGTGGATTCACTCTCAACTTGCCCGCGGTGGCCACTCACGATACTAGCAATTTGGGCCGAACTCTCACTCTCCGTCCGACGAAGCAATAGCAATAATACTAAGCTAAGCAAGTGATTAACCAGTAAGAGAGGGACCGAGGCTCACCTAGCCGGCGTGAAGACGCCGACTCCGGCCGGAGACGGGGGCGAGCGGGGAGGCGAGGGTATGTACCCGCACGCCGCGTCGATTGAAGCTTCAAACCTGTGACTTAATAAGTACATGAACTACACCCCATGCAAGGGGGGGGATATTGGGGTAGGGATTATGCTTAATACATCCAAAACTACCTCCACGCAGGGAGGGGCCTTCAGCAGGCCAAGCGGGGTGGGGAGATATGCAAAGAGAACCGACTTCCCGAGCTTCGCCGATTCTGCCTAGCTTCTGTATTTCTGGACAGAGGGTCGATGTCGATGCTGCCAATAATTCCACCAAGCTCAGAATCTGATGAGACTTATGCCAAAAGCTTGCTAACAGGTTGAGGATGATGTCTGAATTTTGGCAGGAGCTCTGGAACTCAGGGCTGGTCGGGCCAGCGACTGGAACAGGTCAGCAGCTTCTTCCTCTGGCTGGTGCAGAACTGGTACAGCAGGTTGCAGAGGCTACCACGGACGCTTCTGAACTCCAAATGTGACGAGCCTGGTGGTGATGTCCTTGTGGTCGGAGTATCTTCGAGTAGGAGTTGACGGGGCCCCAATCGGAGGTCGGAGGGGAGAATGGTGGTCGGATATGTGAGGATAGGTCAAACCTGGACCTGCAGGTGGCTGGCTGCGACCTTCGACGAAGAAATTAGTAACTGATAGCTCCGGTGGCCGAATGAGGTCCTTATTCTTGGAGATGATAGCTAACTGGTAATAGTTTCAGCCCTCCAAAATTTGCGCTCAGATCCCTCACGAGCTGGCCGAGGTCAACAGTTGAACAGGAGCTCTGTCTCTGGTTCGGACAGGAATAGTTTCCCAGCAGCAGATTGACAGCAATGCCACGACCGCTCCCGAACTCCAAATCGAGCGCCGTCAAAGCCGTTGGTTCGGCTGTCGAGTCTTCTACGTATCAAAATTAACGGGGAAGCCAACCGATGCCAAGGTTTTCCGGTAGCCTCAGGTCACCGGTGAAGGGTCGCTGCAGACTGTGGGAGGACAGAACGTATACTTCGGGGGAGAAAATGATATCTCCCAGATTCGAACGCCAAATGGAGCTCCGCTTTCTGGGGATGAAAGAGGATTCAGAGAAGAAGAATTTTGATGAAGAAGCCGAGCTCTGATTCTTGCTAGGTTGGTCGTGGTGAAACTTCCAAATGCTCTCTGGTCTTCAGCCTGGGGCAGATTGCACAGTCGCACAAGATCTGCTCCACCGCACAGCTCCGAGCTCGGATGGATGCGGGACCACCTCTGTTGGAAAGAGGACTCAAAGACGATTCCAACAATGTATGAAGTGCCTTCAGAAGCCTCAGGATGATGATGTGACACCTTCTGCAAGTCGCTGGACTTCTGCCACCTGCAACCTGCGAACTGTAGGTGGAAGGTGGTGGGAGAAATGGGGTAAATGGAAGTGGAAATGGGGGTGAATAGGTGTGGGAGTGACCCCTAGTTGTGAGGGGGCCTAGGAGGGGGTGTTCTAAGGTGTGGGAGAGAGAGAATGGGGTCTGGAATGGGGTGTTTTCAGAGGGTGAGAGAGGAGCTACGAATTTGGGCTGTGAGGGAGGCACAAGTGGGTGGAGGGAATGTGAGTTTGAATTTTCTTTGATGGGGAGTGATCAATGGTGGTCTTGGGGATGGGAAGAGGTGTCTTGGGAAGGTGGAGTGAGGTTTGGGGAAGGGAAATGGGTAGTTGGGGGTTGGAAGGTGGAGTGGGGATTGGGTGGAGCTCTCTTGGGACTAGGGGGTGGAATAAAGAGGGTTATGGGGAAGGGGAGAGGTTTAAATGGGGTAGGTGGGAGATGGGGTGGTTGGGAAGGTGATTGAATGAGGGGAGGGGAGTTAATGAGAGGTAAATGGGGAGGAGAGAGAAAATTCCAAAAATTGGGGTGGAGGGAGAGAGAGAGAGAGAGAGAGAGAGATATTGAGAGAGAAGGCTAGAGGGATTTGGAGTATATCTGGAATTCAATATTCATGCATAAGTTGTTACATATGAGGAGTGGGGTGGCCTATTTATAGGCATATGACTTTTTCACAAAGGACCCTAACAAAAGACACAATGACAATAACCGAAGGGAAGGGGGGTGTCCATGGGCCTAGCCCAATGAGATGGGCCCAATAGCCTATCTAAACAACACAATGACTTAGGACATTGGTAGATAACCTACTAACCTAGGTACATGACTCAAATAAAGGGAAAATTACATGATTAAGACTCAAAGAAAAATACATGACTCGACTCACAAACACTTGAGGAACATAATGGCGCTTGCCGACGAACAATCCGAGTCCGGAGAAAATGTGGAGGGGCAAGGGATGCCCTCATCAAGAAGACCCATGAAAAGGAAGCACTCAAGTGATTCAAAATGCGAAAGCCGTCGCGGGGCGTCATATAGTAATATGAGACTTTCTTAGGAGACGTCAGGAATGGCGTGTCTACAGCTGCCCCGCCTTGGCGTCTGCTTTGCAAGGGAGCGACACGTAGTGGAATGGTATCGAAGTGGAGTGAAATGAAGTGGGAGCGGACTGATAAGTTGATGCCAAGGTGTGATGAGACACGCTTTTGACGTTACTGTTTGGAATCTTTCCTGAAGTTTCAATGAGACGACCTTGAAGAAGGTCTTTCAAATATTGTCGATTGCTTGGATGGAGATCAAATAAGGGAGGGTGAGATGTGTGCTCAGACACGAAAAATAAAGGAGACCAACTTCTCGGTGTGGAAGTACCTGGGTCATAAACTCGCAGGTTTCACCTTTGGTGAGCGGTTACCAGCCAATGTGGAAGTGCTGCGGCCAAGGTGGGTCAAACAAGGTAAAAAATAAAGAAATATCTGAGAGTCTGTCCAAACAAGGGTCTCCTTTGGAAGAGCAGCGTAGGGCCGTTTCAAGGAAACTCAGTATTTCATTCGGAGTGGAATATCTCATATTTGTAAGAATTGAAGCACAACGGCTTTCGCAATCGAATCACTTGAATGATCTTCCGCAATAAATCAAAGTCCTATATGAATGCATGCTGGGCTTAAAGAAAAATTTAAAACAAACTAAAATAGAAAATAGCCAAGGATAATATTGTCAACTTGTTAAGAACGGGTCAGGATACCGATCCGGTGAGCCGACACTGGGCTGGGGCCCGTTTATCCGCGCACCAACTCACTGAATGGAACCGTCGTCCCCATGCTACCACAAATTAATGGCCTATCCGTACAACCCAAATTCTTCTGGGATCATCACCGTTTTTGTTGAAGGGGAACTCAAATCCCAGATTCGTTCGGGCCGCAAGGTCCTTGACATATTCTAGTAGCGTAGGTATCATATACTATGATGCATGACACGGTGGCACCAACCAATGAAAGGTGGGACATGAGACAGGACGAAGACGTCCGTTAGTAAAACCTGCACAGACCAGCAAAGGTTAGCAACATAGAAAGTAGCAGAATCATAGCAGAGTCACACCATAGTACAAAGGAGATCCAGACAAAATCCTGACAACTGACCACTGACGTGACATGTTCCGTCCTGTAGCGCCCTACCCTTCCTATAAGTATCTCCCTTAGGCTAGTTCCTCCAAATGCACCAAGGAGAGTTTTGAAAGCTCAGGACGAAAAGGAGAGGAGAATCTAGAGATTTCAGGATGGAAGGAGAGTCTTCCCGCGTTATGAAGAGGAGCAGGCCTAGCAGCGAGATCAGGCGACTCTCCGACCTCGAGGGTCATCTGAGTGGGACGATCATGTCGCATATGGTAAGCTGATTCATTTCAAATTTCTCCACGTGAACCTTCTTCTTACTTCCTTCCTTTCTTCTTCTTTCTTTTCTCTTCTAGCCATATCCACTATTCCTAGGCCCGAGGAAGTTTTCCAAACTGCCATGGCTTTCAAAGCTAACTTCCACCATCTCTATCGGCATGAGGGCCATACTCTCGAGGTGGCATCTTCAGGGGCTCCTTATTCACGCCAAATACTATGAGAGAATCCGCATGGACTGGGCTGCTATGGGCGCATTAGTGGAGATCTGGCATCCCCAGACCCACACGTTTGTCTTCCCGACCTTCAAGGCGACCATCCTCCTCGAGGAGGTGGAACTTCTGCTTGGATTGAAGAAATTCAAGAGTGACGGGAAAGTGAAGGCTATGCGGATGCTGACACGGGGGACTTCTGAAAGCGTCCTTGGAAGTTTCATGCCGCCCGACGCAGCCAGAAAGGTCCGTACTCAAACAGGGATCGATCTCCAAAAGCTCGCGGAATGGGTCATGGACGCCCTGAGAGGGTCACCAGACGATGACTATTTGGAGGGAATCATGAAGGGGTTCACCATTTGTCTGGCGGGTGCTCTCTTGTTCCCTCATACCGATAACATAGTGGAGGAGGACCAACTAAGTGCCATTCGTGGGATCTGGAGTGGAAAGAGGGTGAGACCCGCCGTCCTTGCCTATCTTTACAGCGGCCTTACTGCCTCGAGCATGGGTAAGCCTCCATTTGGTTGCGCACTTGTCTTGAATTGCTGGCTTGATTTGCATTTCAAATTCGACCACCGCGAGGGAATGCCAACGGCTTCGAAGCTTTTCCAACAAAGCCCGCTTCATCACATAGCCGACGTGTTAGGCTTTGGTGGCACTGTAGCGAACCGTGTTCCGTGGCTGAAGAAACGTGAAGACTGGCGGTCCCACTTTTGAACCATGACACAAAGCTTCTTTACTTGCGCACCGACATGTCTACTTTCGCTCGAGCTCCTCATGAGGCCTTCCTCTGAAGTTGATCTCCAACTGATCGGCGCAACCGAGTTCGTCCTTTATAACGCGCATCGATGCTGCCTCCAGGTCGGCATTCCACGCCATTCATTCCCAATACCGACTGGCATCGTTCCTATGAAGAAGAGAGAGTTGGGCACTGAAGCGATGCGAAGGAAGCGAAGGCCGTCAAAGCACCCTGGAAGATAAGTGTTGCGGGAAAGGCCTTAGCGCATGTGGGTGAAGAATGCGAGCTGTGGAGAGCTTATCTAACCGAACTGGGGAAGTTAAGGCCTAAGGCGCCTAAGCCCCTGATGTAGCTCGTTCTGCTTTCTGATGGAATAAAATCTGGAATTTTGATGTTTTGGACCACGTTCCCTTTGTTATGATTTTTATTTTTCCGTTTTTCTATTTTTATGTTTTCTTTCTTTTTATGTACCTATTTATTCATAATATGATCATATGTAAATATATATTTTAAAAAATATATATTTTTTTAATGGGGGCGTCCAGGGGCCTGGACGCCTCCAATTTTTTTATTTTTTTATTTATTTTTTTTTATTTTGGGGGCGTCCAGGGGTCTGGACGCCCCTATAATTTCTTTTTTATTATTTTATTTTATTTGGGATTTTTGTTTGGGGGCGTCCAGGCACCTGGACGCCCCTAAGTTTTTGAATTTTTTGAAAAGAAAAGAAAAATGTGGGGGCGTCCAGGCGCCTGGACGCCCCAAAAAAAGGAATTTTCTTATATAAGGGGGGCCTCACCCCCCTTTCACTTCTACTGTTCATTCTGACGACTCGTTCACTCTAAACGACCCATTCCCAATTCCAATGGAGCAAGGAGGCCCGAGCTAGGGTGGGGAGAAGCGGAAACGACGGGCTCGTCGTCCGAGGAGGCTGAGAGATGACGCCGAGGAGGCTGCCGTGGCGGAGGAGATTGCCGTGGAGGAGGAGGCTCCTCTTTTGGCCGTGGAGGACCCTACGGGCGCTGGTGACGCGGGAGAGGATGAGCACGATCCGGTAAGCCCCTTAGACTTCCATTCTATTAGTTTACTGGGCTAAACGGGCGGACGAGAGGCTGTGTGGAGAAGGCCGGGGAGTGAGGGAAGGAGGCGTCCAGGGGCCTGGACGCCTCCACATTTTCTTTTTTTTTCTTTTTATCTATTTATTTATAAAATAAGATTAAAAATAAGGAGGTGTCCAAGGCTTGGGACGCCTCCATGATAATATATATTATTTTATTTATTTTTATTTTTATTTTATTTTTATTGGTTTTTCTAAAAGTAAAATAAAGAAAATAAAGAGGAGGCGTCCAAGGTGTTGGACGTCTCTAAGAAAAATATAAATATTTTTAAAAATAAAATATAAAATAAAATAAAATAAATAAGTAGCATATACAGTGTTATTGTTTATTACTATCCATGCTGCTGATGTGTTGCCCTGTTGGTTTTGTGGTGTGCAGGGCGTGATGAAGGGCCGGATCAGCTGGTCTCTAGTGGTGGCAGCGTACCATGGGCTGCCAGACTTCCAGAGGGCACGTGTGGACGCCATGGGCTTTGGAGCCTTCCTCAGGATCGAGCCCTTCCGGCTCGACCTTCCTCTTATCCAGGCATTGAGGGAGCTGTGGCATGCGCCGAGTCGGGCGTTTCTGATGCCATGGGGGCACATGGTGCCGACGCTTGAAGACGTAGCTTGGATCACCAGGCTACGAGTTGACGGAGAGGCGGTCAGCGGGGTCACCTACCCCGACTACCGAGAGAGTGCCCTGGACCTGCTGTGGTTAGAGACGAGCGTGACCGACAGAGACAATAGGGTAGTCGACCGAGTGGAGATTATGGAGGTGCTCGGATTCGTCGACCCTCGCCAGCGGGTTAGCGAGACTGGAGCGGAGTTTCTGGCACGACTGGAGGGAGATGCCCGTGCAGCTTTTACCCAGGACCCGAGCGAGCGGGAGCTGGTGGATCTAGACCTCCGGAGGTTCCTCTTCTTCTTCTGGGCCGCCTTCTGCTGGGGACGAAGGGTGACGGCATCCACTGCCGCTTCCTCGGGATCCTGGCAGACCTTGACAGAGTGGGGCACTACGCGTGGGGAGCGGCTCTGCTTGCCCATTTGATTGCTGATCTCTCCCAGACTTCATAGAGGGAGACGACAGTCAGCGACTTTGCACCTTTTCTCCAAGTACACAATTTATTTATGCATTTTACCGTAGTTAAATATGCAATTACTCGTGCTAATGATGTATGATGGATGCAGGTGTGGAGTTATTACTACTTCCCGATGGGGAGGGCCAGGCAGGGGAACAGGAGAGCCGTTCCTCTAGCTCGACGGTGGAGGCCAGTCGTGGTAGCGGCACCACACAGCTACCAGCTGGCGTCACTTCGTTGGGTGCTGAGCGAGTATCCCGAGGCCATGGTATGATGCGTATGATTTTTTTATGTTTTTATGCATGTGACTGAATGGTAACTAACATGATGTATGTATGGTGATGCAGGTGGTGTGGAGACCCTACCTGGGCATGGGCGACGCTGGCCGGCCTTGGGTTGTAGCGGGTCTTCCTCGTTTCGGGCGGGACGTGTGGGTCCATTGCCTGAACGAGATCGAGCCGCTGCGGCTTAGACTGGTTATGAGGACGTTGGGGCTAGCCCAGGAGTGGGTTGATGTAGATGAGCCGGCCCGCATCGGGCGGAAGACCAAGGGGAAGGTGAAGATTGTGGACTGGCGTACGCGCTTCCCAGTACAGTACCAGGACTGGCAGCAGGGCGGGGTCCCAGTGGTGTCCCATGTACAGGACAGCACTGATTACATGAGACGATATCGAGCTACGTACGGGGACTGCCTCTCCCTCGGTGGTATGGCAGGGGTAAGTGTGAAATGAAAATGCTTCATTCTTCTATGTGTATATGCATGTGATACTAACTTATATGCCATGCAGGATGCTCGTGACGACATGATCGCCGACCTGCGGGCCCAGTTGGCGGACGCCAGGCGGCAGTTAGTGGCCATCCGACAGGAGTTGGAGATCCTGGTGAGTCTATACAATGCATTTTTTGTGACCTGGATTTTGATGCTTAGCCTCTGACTGTCGTTTGCCCCGTGTTTCAGCGGGCCCACCAGGCAGCAGCAGCCGGGACGGCTGGTGGAGTGGGTTCCAGTTCGTGGGGCCCTCCCCCGGAGGTCTCTGCCCTTCAGGAGCAGCTGGCGTATGCGGTGGCTCGGGCTGAGGAGGTCGAGCGTGACCGCGTGGCTCGAGTGAGTGTCTGCCTGACCCCGACTCTCCTTCTAGCTGCTTTCCTTCTATCACTGCTCTCTTACGGTGCATGCGTGCTTTGACAGGTGGCCGAGATTCGGGAGGCCCTGGCCCGTGCTGTTCATGCCAAGCAGGAGCGCGATGCCTGGGCGGCAGAGCGTGACGCCCGGATTGCGGAGCTAGAGGAGGAGCGGCGACGGGAGGCTGAGGAGCTTCCTCGTGACGTGGTGGATCTGCGGATCGCCCTCGAGCTGTCGAGGAGAGAGGAGATGAGAGAGAGAGAGGAGAGGGATAGGGAGATCCTAGAGAGAGAGAAGGAGAGGGATAGGGAGATCCTAGAGAGAGAGGGAGAGGGATAGGGAGATCATAGAGAAAGAGAGGGAGTACAGGAGGGCAGAGCGACATCGAGATTGGGACGAGAGGAGGGCTCTGGTGGCCCTGGTGTCGGAGCTCTGACTGAGTCTTGGCACGGCAGAGGGGAGACTTCGGGAGAGTGAGGAGCGGTATCAGAGCGCGAAGGAGCGCGGGGCGCGACTTCGTCAGTCTGGTTCCTTTTCCGTGGGTAGCTTTCTAGTTTCTTCGGCCGAGGAGCGTCGCCGCACCTTGGAGGCTGGCGCGCCACCGCAGGGCGAGGCGAGTGATAAGCGTGTATTTTTCCTTGTTAATTCATAATTATTCATATTTTTATGAGCTTAAATTATGATCAATATACACTTCTAACACTTATTGTTGATTTTGTATCAAATGTTTATTTTTCTGAAATTAAATAAATTTTAATTACATTTTTATGTATTTATGCAGGCACGTAGTATGAGAAAAGCTCCACGAAAAAGAAAATAAAGAAAATAAAAATATTATTTTGAATGGGCCAAAAGCCCAAGGACTTGTTCAAAAAGAAAAGAAAAAATTTTTAGAACAAAAAATAAATTTATTTACTATTCTTTAGAATTTTCTAACTATTTATAGATATATACATAGCTATATATATATATATATATTAAAAAAAACAAAAAAAATGTTTGAAACCCGCCCATTCCCGCCTTCGCCGCCCGCACGGGCGACGAGGCGAGGAAAGGCGAAGGTGGGGGGGGTGCGTGGCGATCGGCGGGCGAAGGCGGAGGCAGCAGCGGGGGGGTCGTGGCAGGTGGCGGGGGCCGGAGCGGCGCGAAGGGCGAAGGTGGCGTGCGACACGCGGCGGCTGGCGAGAAGGCGGGCGCAGGCGGGCCCACGACGCCGGCCGCCTAACCGGTCGGCCGGTCGGCGCGTTGCGCCCGCAGAAAGAGAAAGAGAGAAAGAAGGAGAAGAAAAGGCCATAAAATACCAGAAAAATTCAGACAAATCCGAAAAAAATGGCAAAGTGGGCAGAACCTACCTGCCTACCATTTTAGGCTAAAATTGGGTACACTTGTTTGTATTGATGGAGTGTTTTTGTAACCCCTATATAAAGGGTGCATTGGTTTTGAATGAAGGGAGTTAGTAAGTGTTGTTAGTTGTTAGTGAAGGTTGAAAGGGAGAGAGAGCTAGCTATGGATCATGTTTAATGTAAGTTTGTTCTTTATTTTTCTGAAGTTGTTGATTAGAGTTGTATTTTACAAGCTTTTGAAGTCAAAGTTGTAAGTTGAAGTTCTTTCAATGAAAGTTTCATTTTTGAATTCAGCCTTTTCCTAGCCTTATTTCGCATGATTGTAACCCTCATTTCAATTTGTGTTCTTCATAAAAGTTGTTTGTTTTCAAGTGCTCTTCAACTTCTCTGTTGATCATTTCTTCAAATTCTTCCTACTTCATAGAGTTCTGGTCCGTTTTCTTAAGTGCTTTTTTAGGTGTTTACTATTCATCCGTGGTGAGACATTCTAATTTTCTTGTGTTTTTAAGCCTTTCTAGACCTCTTTTCAATCTGAGTTCTTCATCAACTTTGTTCCTCTATTATAGATCTTCATTTCATTCTTCTACCACTTTGTCTAATTCTGTGTGTTTTTAGAGTTAGAATTAATTTTTCAAGGTGCTGTTTTTCTGTCAGTTACTATTCACCAGCAGTGATAGATCTTGATTTTTCATTGCCTTCCTCTTATTTTCAGTGTCTATGTTCTTCATCAAAGTTCTTCCTCTTTCAATTCTCTACAACATTCATGTTTTACACTTCTTCTAATTCCGTCTATATTTGAAGTTATACTTTTTCTTCCAACCCCTATTTTCACTTGAATTCTGTTATGTTTTCCAACTTAAGTTTTCATAATCGCACTACAAAATACAACATTTGATTTTCCAAACATAAGGATATGTCCAACTTGAATTAAAATCAAATATTCTCTCCCCGTGGGATCGACCCGTACTTACCATTGTACTCATGTTTTCAAATCCATAAGTGAGTGAGTGCGGTTATAAATATTTGAAATTTGTGTGGCACGGCATATTTAACAACGACTGTCGAGCATCAACAAATTTTTGGCGCCGTTGCCGGGGAGTGAATTATGTTGATAGTTGGATATTCTTGTGTTTGATTTGTATATTTGTATATTGATTTTGCTATCTTTATTGTGCAGGAAAAAGAAAACAAACCAAAAACAAATCAAAGAAAGAGGGAAAAGCAACCTGAAATTCCAAGGATATGAAACGCCGTTAAATAGCCCGGAAGCATTGCTAAAGGGCTGAAATCAAGAAACAGGTTCTATCTTTCCACTTTCTGAAAAATCTTTACAAAAATCTGAAAATTTATTGAAAACTCAATAAAAATCATAAAACAATCAAAACAAAAGAAATTTTTTTTTACTGGTTAGATAGGTTCATTAACTAAAAAACGAGATAAATGTCAAAAATTGTAAAAACAAAAATTTCACAAATTTCACAAAATTCTAAAAATTTCAACAAAATTTTTTCTTGCTTTCTTGAATTGTCATGTTAAACAACAGTTTTGCCCGAGTTGAATTTCTTAATTCATGTCGCATGAACAGTGATTCTGAATAGAAACAACTGGGAAAAAGATGCTGGATAATTTATTTACTCTAGCCATGGAAAACTGATTTAAAGAATCTCTTTAAAGTTCAGATGCACTTTCGAAAAAAATAAAATCACGATGCACGCTAATGAAACAAGAAGGACAAGCCTTCTGCTATTTTAGATATACTGTCTGATATTCTGCATTTCTTGAAAAAGAGATTCGTGATAAGCTTTCTGCAATACAAAAGTATGAGAAAAAAAAACATCATGAAAAATGCTCGATTCTGAGTAACCGGGCCTACTTCACCTAAGACGCGTTGAGGTTCACGTAAAAAGGAAAAGGGAACTTGGATCTGTGGAACCGGGCCTACTTCACCTAAGACGTGTTGAGGTTCGCGTAAAACAGTGAAGGGTAGTGCAACATCATGTGTGTAAAGAAAAAAAAAAGAAAAAAAAATATATATAGTGATCCCAAAAGGGACATAGCAATAAGGCAGACAACAAGCTAGTGTGCATTGAACGCTCTAAGTAAGAAGTGCAGAATTGAAAGGCATTTGTTCGAAATAGCAACTGGAGGATGCAATTGTCTCTACTGTGAATTTAGTATTCCACTTGCACAAGTGCTACTGAATTTTGATTCGATTCTTGATCATGTACCTGAATTTCCGACATAAGGCTAGTCTGTGGTAATTACTCCAGAGTCCTGATCTTTAGTTAACTCTATGAAAGATGAACTGGAAATAAGGCCTGAATATCTTTAAACTCTTGTTAGTCCTAAATTTTTCATTATGTGCATTGCTAAGGGACTAGCAATGAGTAAGTTGGGGGGTGTGATAAGTGTGTATTTTTCCTTGTTAATTCATAATTATTCACATTTTTATGAGCTTAAATTATGATCAATATACACTTCTCACAATTATTGTTGATTTTGTATCAAATGTTTATTTTTTTAAAATTAAATAAATTTTAATTACATTTTTATGTATTTATGTAGGCACATAGTACGAGAAAAACTCCACGAAAAAGAAAATAAAGAAAATAAAAATCTTATTTTGAATGGGCCAAAAGCCCAAGGACTTGTTCAAAAAGAAAAGAAAAAATTTTTAGAACAAAAAATAAATTTATTTACTATTTTTTAGAATTTTCTAACTATTTATAGATATATACATAGCTATATATATATATATATATATATATATATATATATATTAAAAAAAATGTTTGAAACCCGCCCCTTCCCGCCTTCGCCGCCCGCACGGGCGATGAGGCGAGGAAAGGCGAAGGCGGGGGGGGGGGGGGTGCGTGGCGATCGGCGGGTGAAGGCGGAGGCAGCAGCGGGGGGGTCGTGGCAGGTGGCGGGGGCCGGAGCAGCGCGAAGGGCGAAGGTGGCGTGCGACACGCGGCGGCTGGCGAGAAGGCGGGCGCAGGCGGGCCCATGGCGCCGGCCGCCTAACCGGTCGGCCGGTCGGCGCGTTGCGCCCGCAGAAAGAGAAAGAGAGAAAGAAGGAGAAGAAAATGCCATAAAATACCAGAAAAATTCAGACAAATCCGAAAAAAATGGCAAAGTGGGCAGAACCTACCTGCCTACCATTTTAGGCTAAAATTGGGTACACTTGTTTGTATTGATGGAGTGTTTTTGTAACCCCTATATAAAGGGTGCATTGGTCTTGAATGAAGGGAGTTAGTAAGTGTTGTTAGTTGTTAGTGAAGGTTGAAAGGGAGAGAGAGCTAGCTATGGATCATGTTTAATGTAAGTTTGTTCTTTATTTTTCTGAAGTTGTTGATTAGAGTTGTATTTTACAAGCTTTTGAAGTCAAAGTTGTAAGTTGAAGTTCTTTCAATAAAAGTTTCATTTTTGAATTCAGCCTTTTCCTAGCCTTATTTCGCATGATTGTAATCCTCATTTCAATTTGTGTTCTTCATAAAAGTTGTTTGTTTTCAAGTGCTCTTCAACTTCTCTGTTGATCATTTCTTCAAATTCTTCCTACTTCATAGAGTTCTGGTCCGTTTTCTTAAGTGCTTTTTTAGGTATTTACTATTCATCCGTGGTGAGACATTCTAATTTTCTTATGTTTTTAAGCCTTTCTAGACCTCTTTTCAATCTGAGTTCTTCATCAACTTTGTTCCTCTATTATAGATCTCCATTTCATTCTTCTACCACTTTGTCTAATTCTGTGTGTTTTTAGAGTTAGAATTAATTTTCAAGGTGCTGTTTTTCTGTCAGTTACTATTCACCAGCAGTGATAGATCTTGATTTTTCATTGCCTTCCTCTTATTTTCAGTGTCTATGTTCTTCATCAAAGTTCTTCCTCTTTCAATTCTCTACAACATTCATGTTTTACACTTCTTCTAATTCCGTCTATATTTGAAGTTATACTTTTTCTTCCAACCCCTATTTTCACTTGAATTCTGTTATGTTTTCCAACTTAAGTTTTCATAATCACACTCCAAAATATAACATTTGATTTTCCAAACATAAGGATATGTCCAACTTGAACTAAAATCAAATATTCTCTCCCCGTGGGATCGACCCGTACTTACCATTGTACTCATGTTTTCAAATCCATAAGTGAGTGAGTGCGGTTATAAATATTTGAAATTTGTGTGGCACGGCATATTTAACAACGATTGTCGAGCATCAACAAATTTTTGGCGCCGTTGCCGGGGAGTGAATTATGTTGATAGTTGGATATTCTTGTGTTTGATTTGTATATTTGTATATTGATTTTGCTATCTTTATTGTGCAGGAAAAAGAAAATAAACCAAAAACAAATCAAAGAAAGAGGGAAAGCAACCTGAAATTCCAAGGATATGAAACGTCGTTAAATAGCCTGGAAGTATTGCTAAAGGGCTGAAATCAAGAAACAGGTTCTATCTTTCCACTTTCTGAAAAATCTTTACAAAAATCTGAAAATTTATTGAAAACTCAATAAAAATCATAAAACAATCAAAACAAAAGAAATTTTTTTTTTACTGGTTAGATAGGTTCATTAACTAAAAAATGAGAAAAAACATACTTGCACCAAAATCTAAAAAAAATGTATTTCAAGATTAGAAACCACACATCATGTTTTAGGACATGCATCATTTAGTATAGAAGTTTTCTTTGTTCAATTCCTGTCAATTGCATGTTGAAGATTGCGAGGGGCAAGATACGTTCTACTCACCATATTCTGGCATTCATTTTGCATAAAGAACCCCTTGTTTGATTGTGGTGTGCATTTTCATTTCAAAAATACTTTAAGGGCAACACCCCTAACAACATAAGGTGGGGATTTCATCACCCTCCGTTAGCCCGCAAACCACAGTTCCCTTGCATCTCTGCATTACCTAGGCCTTAATAAAAGTCAGTAGACATTGGCCCTAGGATCACACTGTGATTTCATTACGATTTGAGTTTATCCTCTTGTGGAAACCGGTGCCTAAGACAAGACGGTCGGACGGCAAACGCCTTAAGCGGGCTAGTGGTTACTTAATTAGGACCTTGTGAAAGCAAGGGGAGCCTCCCACTACCCCACCCCTTACCTGGCTGGTGGAAATTTTGAGGATGAACTTTCATTGTACTTTGATCACTTTGTGAAACCCCACCTGTAGATTCAGAGTACCCCTAGGTGTCTTAGGTTGAATTGTGTGATAACTTGTTCGTGTCTTCTTAAATTAAAACAACAAAAAAAAGGAGTAATATTCTATGCATAATTCAATCTAAGGAATCAGAGTGTATGCATGGTAGAAGATCTCTTTGTCCTGATCTAGCTCAGCTTGATTCTGAGATTGAGAGAACTCTACAACACAGTCTTAAAAACACAAGAGTTGAGTCTATAGAGATGGAAGCCCCAAAGGAAGGAATTGTCGCTCAACCTAGAACATTAAAAGATTACATGTATCCTTCGAGGGCTAGCCAACCCTCTTGCATTCAGTTATCTGAACATAATGGGCATTTTGAGCTTAAGTCAGGAATTATCCAAATGTTGCCTGTCTTTAGAGGGGAGGAAGCTGAGAACCCATATCATCATGTCAGAGATTTTGAGGAGATTTGCAGTACAATGAGCTTCACTAATCTAAGTGCTGAGTCCCTTAAGTTAAGATTGTTTCCATTCTCTTTAAGGGATAAAGCCAAGAATTGGTTGTACTCATTACGGCCTCGGTCGATTACAACATAGGATGGCCTATCTACTGAATTTTTAAGGAAATTTTTTCCAAACCACAAGACTGCCACCATTAGACAAAAACTCAATAGCTTTATTCAGCTTGATGGTGAAACTCTGTGGAGATACATGGAAAGATTCAATGATCTTCTGCTGCAATGCCCTCACCATGGATTTGAACAATGGAGATTAGTCCAAATTCTATACGAAGGGTTGGATTTCAATACTCGGACTATGGTAGAGTCCATGTGTAATGGGGGATTCACCAATAAAAAAGCAGAAGAAGCTTGGGCATTTTTAGATGAAATTGCAGAAAAATCACAACAGTGGGAAACTATTAAGGAACCAAGGAGGACAGTCACAAGAGGCGGTTTGTTCCAAGTGGACAAAGAAGTTGATATGGAAGTCAAAATGGGAGCATTGGCCAGAAGACTGGAGGCCTTAGAAATGACAAAAATTGAAAAAACTTATGAAACTGCCAAAAATATTGAGCCTTTTATGTGTGTCTTATGCAATGGTTCGGATCACCTGGTTGAGAATTGCTCTGAAATCCAGAACTTTAGGGAGACTAGGTCACAAGCCAATTCATATCAAAGACCTAACAACAATCCCTATAGTGACACCTATAACCCAGGATGGAGGAACCATCCCAACTTCTCTTGGAAGTCACAACAGGTTCATGCCCAAAATTCTCAGGCTAATAATTTTCCAAATAAGGCCCAATATCAGACCAACTTCCAAAACCAAGCTTTTAACAGAGGGCAACCTTCTCATCCATTACCTACATAACCGCATCAACAATTTGTCCCGCCCACTTATGGTCAATCATCTCAATCTCAGCTATCCACTCAAGATGAGGATAGGTTTTTACAAAAATTCCAACAACTTCTTTTGGCTCAACAACAATCTTTTACTGCCCAACTTCAACAAGCTGTTTCTAGGATGGAGGCCCAGGTTGGTCAAATGACTGAAGCAAATATGAGGAGGGAACCAGGCCAATTGCCTAGCCAACCCATAGCAAATCCTAGGAACTATCCACCTGGTTTTAATCCACAGCCATCACTACAAGTACAACCTAAGAACCCTCATGTTGAGAATGCTAAAGTCATTACTACATTAAGAAGTGGAAAGATCCTTGCAGATCCATACGATGAGGGAAGGGGCGAAGCCAGCTCAAGCCAACCCAAGATTTCGGATCATAAGGATGAGGAACCCATATCTACTTCCACAAGTACAGTGGGTCATGAGGAGAATAAGAAGGACAAAGGGAAAGTTCAAGTTGAGGATACCCCTGAGATTTATCAGCCTAAAATCCCTTTTCCATCAGCCTTAGGAACAAGAAAGGAGAAAAAGGAACAACGAGCTCAAGTCCGTAATGAGCAAATGTTGGAGATATTCAAGCAAGTTCATATCAACATCCCACTTCTAGATGCTATCCAACATGTGCCTGCTTATGCTAAATTCCTCAAAGATCTGTGCACACAAAAGAGGGAGCCTAGGACAGCCACTAGGAAAATTCTACTGTCAGAGGATGTAAGTGCGGTCTTGTTGAACCAACTTCCACAGAAAATGAAAGATCCTGGTGCACCACTCATCTCTTGTGTCATTGGAGGTATAACCTTTGAAAAAGCCCTATTGGACTTAGGGGCTAGTGTGAATTTACTGCCAACTTCTGTTTATCAAAAGTTCGGGATAGAAGAACTTAAACCAACCCCGGTGATCCTCCAATTAGCAGATAGATCTGTTAGGACACCAAGGGGATTGGTGGAGGATGTCCTTGTCAAGATAGACACTTGCTACTTTCCTGTAGACTTTTTGATTCTTGACATGGAACTTAGCCATGACCTGGCTCAAAGTCCCATCATTTTAGGACGACCTTTCCTGGCCACTGCCAATGCCAATATTAATTGTAAGTCGGGGCTCATGGATATCTCTTTTGGAAATCAGAAAATCACTCTCAATGTCTTCAAAGCTTCTAAACACATGGGGAATGAAGAAGACTGTTACATAGTTGATGTAATTGAGGACCTCATTGAAAATTGTTCTCCCTTAAATAAACCCATTGATTTAGATGAGTTGGATGATAAGGAATTCATGGCAGATGTCTATGGGCTTGACTCAAGGAACATGACATTATGGCCTACTAAGGTGGAACCTTGGCCACAACTCAACACTGAGCCGGCGATGCCTTCACTCCAGGCCCCACCACAATTGGAACTCAAACCATTGCCTAAGTCTTTGAAGTATACATTTCTAGGGCCCAAGGAGACTTTACCTGTGATAATTGCTTCTGATTTGTCTCCCACACAAGAAGCCCAGCTACACGAACTCCTTAAAACTCATAAAGCTGCCATTGGATGGACTGTGGCTGACCTCAAAGGTATTAGCCCCTCGATCTGCATGCATCACATCTACTCTGAGCCAAATGCTAAGCCTATTAGAGAGTCACAAAGAAGACTAAACCCCAATATGAGAGAAGTGGTGAAAAAGGAGGTGGTTAAATGGTTAGATGCTGGAATCATCTACCCCATTTCGGATAGCAATTGGGTGAGCCCTACGCAAATTGTTCCCAAGAAGTCAGGACTCACAGTCATTGAAAATGAACAAGGTGAGCCCTTGTCTACTCGATTGACTACGGGATGGAGGGTGTGCATAGACTACAGGAAGTTAAATGCAGTCACTAAGAAAGATCACTTTCCTTTACCTTTCATTGACCAAATCCTAGAGAAACTTGCTGGACAAAAGTACTTTTGCTTTTTGGATGGTTACTCAGGATATAATCAAGTGGCCATGTACCCAGAGGATCAAGAGAAGACCACCTTCACATGTCTATATGGTACATTTGCTTTTCGACGAATGCCTTTTGGATTGTGTAATGCACCAGCCACTTTTCAACGGTGCATGATGGCTATCTTTTCTGACATGGTGGGTGATTTTCTTGAAATCTTTATGGATGATTTCTCTGTTTTTGGGGATTCATTTGAGATTTGTTTACAAAACTTGGAAAGAATCTTGAAACGGTGTATAGAAACAAATCTGGTTTTGAGTTGGGAAAAGAGCCATTTCATGGTAAAGGAAGGAATTGTGTTGGGACATGTTATTTCTGAAAGGGGAATCGAGGTAGATAAAGCAAAAATTGATTTAATTTCTAGTTTGCCTCCCCCAACATCAGTTAAACAGATCCGATCATTTTTGGGCCACGTTGGTTTCTACCGACGATTCATTAAGGACTTTTCAAAGATTTCTCGTCCTTTGTGCAACTTGTTGGCCAAAGATACGCCCTTCCACTTTGATGATTCATGTCTTCAAGCACACACCTTCTTGAAAAAGGCAGTGACTCAAGCTCCAATCCTACAACCCCCAGATTGGTCATTACCTTTTGAAATCATGTGTGATGCTTCTGATTATGCCATGGGGGCGGTATTGGGCCAAAGGATGAATAAGAGCCCAGTTGTGATTTACTATGCCAGTCGAACCCTGGGTGAGGCCCAAAAGAACTACACCACAACTGAGAAAGAACTGTTGGCTGTAGTCTTTGCACTCGAGAAGTTCCGATCCTATCTTTTAGGATCCAAAGTCATCATCTATTCGGACCATTCCGCTCTAAGATACCTATTGTCCAAGAAAGAAGCTAAACCACGATTGATCAGGTGGATCTTGCTCTTGCAAGAATTTGACATTGAAATTCGGGATAAAAAGGGGTCCGAAAATGTTGTAGCAGATCACTTATCTAGGATCCTAGTGCAAGCAAGTGAACCTATTCAAGACTCCTTCCCTGATGAACAATTGTTGACCATTTCTCAAAGGAGACCTCCATGGTTTGCTGATATTGTTAACTATTTGGCCGTAGGATTAATTCCTGATGGCTGGTCCAAACAAGAGAAAGATCGATTTCTCTCTCAGATAAAATATCACTTTTGGGAGGACCCAGAACTTTTTCGAATATGTGCTGATAATGTCATAAGAAGGTGCGTCCCAGAAAATGAACATCAAAGCATTCTTACCTTCTGTCATACTCTTTCATGTGGGGGGCATTTTTCTAGGAAGAAAACTGCGGCAAAAATCCTACAAAGTGGTTTCTATTGGCCCACTCTCTTCAAGGATGCCCACACATTCAGTCAATCTTGTCCCAAGTGTCAAACCATGGGCAACATTTCTAAGAGAGATATGATGCCATTAAACCCCATCCTTGTGGTGGAAATCTTTGATGTCTGGGGGATTGATTTCATGGGTCCATTCCCATCATCTTTTGGACATGAGTACATACTGGTAGCTGTTGATTATGTCTCCAAATGGATTGAGGCAGTGGCTACTAGAACCAATGATCACAAAGTCGTTCTAAAGTTCATTCAGAAAAATATCTTTTCAAGGTTTGGGTTCCCAAGAGCAATAATTAGTGATGGGGGTAGTCATTTCACCAACTCCCAGTTCAAAACCTTGTTAAGAAAATATGGGATCACCCACAAGGTAGCCACACCTTACCATCCTCAAACAAGTGGACAAGTGGAAGTCTCTAATAGAGAAATCAAGAACATTCTACAGAAAACAGTCCGACCTGATAGGAAGGACTGGTCAGAGAGACTGGATGATGCTCTGTGGGCTTATAGGACAGCCTACAAGACCCCCATTGGAATGTCACCTTTTAGGTTGATCTATGGGAAAGCATGTCACCTTCCGGTGGAATTGGAACACAAAGCATACTGGGCTATAAAGCAATTTAATTTGGACTTGGCCCAAGCAGGAGAAAATCGAGCACTACAATTGAGTGAGTTGGATGAGTTACGAATGGAATCTTATGAAAATTCGAGGATTTATAAGGCCAAAATGAAAGCTTTTCATGACAAGCACATCTCTCGAAAAACTTTTGAGCCTAACCAACGAGTTTGGTTGTTCAACTCTAGGCTCAAACTTTTTCCTGGAAAGCTTAGATCTAGGTGGGAGGGTCCTTTCATAGTGCATTCGGTGTCCCCACACGGTACAGTTGAAATTCTTGATTCTAAGAGTGGGACTATTTTTAAAGTTAATGGCCAACGACTCAAACCCTATATTGAGGGAGTTTCAGTTGACTTGCACATTGATGAGGTGCACTTCACAAACTCACTATGAGTTACATTGCGTCTGGCTGAAGACGTTAAACAAAGCGCTTCCTGGGAGGTAACCCATGATTTTTATGATTTGATGTTTTGTTTTAGTGTGTTTCTTTTACAGTTCTCAGGCCACAACGCAATGAAGCCTTCATCACTTCGCCCGACCCATCAGGTTGTATCCTTCCATCCCAACTATATTATCTCTTTACATGTCCTCTGATCTTTCTACTGTTTATGCCATTGAGGACAATGTCATTTAAGTTGGGGGGGGAGATAAATGTCAAAAATTGTAAAAACAAAATTTCAAAAATTTCACAAATTTCTAAAAATTTCAACAAAAATTTTTCTTGCTTTCTTGAATTGTCATGTTAAACAACAGTTTTCCCCGAGTTGAATTTCTTGATTCATGTCGCATGAACAGTGATTCTGAATAGAAACAACTGGGAAAAGGATGCTGGATAATTTATTTACTCTAGCCATGGAAAACTGATTTAAAGAATCTCTTTAAAGTTCAGATGCACTTTCAAAAAAAATAAAATCACGATGCACGCTAATGAAACAAGAAGGACAAGCCTTCTGCTATTTTAGATATACTGTCTGATATTCTACATTTCTTGAAAAAGAGATTCGTGATAAGCTTTCTGCAATACAAAAGTATGAGAAAAAAAACATCATGAAAAATGCTCCGATTCTGAGTAACCGGGCCTACTTCACCTAAGACGTGTTGAGGTTCGCGTAAAAAGGAAAAGGGAACTTGGATCTGTGGAACCGGGCCTACTTCACCTAAGACGTGTTGAGGTTCGCGTAAAACAGTGAAGGGTAGTGCAGCATCATGTGTGTAAAGGAAAAAAAAAGAAAAGAAAAAATATATATATATAGTGATCCCAAAAGGGACATAGCAATAAGGCAGACAAAAAGTTAGTGTGCATTGAACGCTCTAAGTAAGAAGTGCAGAATTGAAAGGCATTTGTTCGAAATAGCAACTGGAGGATGCAATTGTCTCTACTGTGAATTTAGTATTCCACTTGCACAAGTGCTACTGAATTTTGATTAGATTCTTGATCATGTACCTGAATTTCCGACATAAGGCTAGTCTGTGGTAATTACTCCAGAGTCCTGATCTTTAGTTAACTCTATGAAAGATGAACTGGAAATAAGGCCTGAATATCTTTAAACTCTTGTTAGTCCTAAATTTTTCATTATGTGCATTGCTAAGGGACTAGCAATGAGTAAGTTGGGGGGTGTGATAAGTGTGTATTTTTCCTTGTTAATTCATAATTATTCATATTTTTATGAGCTTAAATTATGATCAATATACACTTCTCACACTTATTGTTGATTTTGTATCAAATATTTATTTTTTTGAAATTAAATAAATTTTAATTACATTTTTATGTATTTATGTAGGCACGTAGTACGAGAAAAGCTCTACGAAAAAGAAAATAAAGAAAATAAAAATATTATTTTGAATGGGCCAAAAGCCCAAGGACTTGTTCAAAAAGAAAAGAAAAAATTTTTAGAACAAAAAATAAATTTATTTACTATTTTTTAGAATTTTCTAACTATTTATAGATATATACATAGCTATATATATATATATATATATATTAAAAAAACAAAAAAAATGTTTGAAACCCGCCCCTTCCCGCCTTCGCCACCCGCACGGGCGACGAGGCGAGGAAAGGCGAAGGCGGGGGGGTGCGTGGCGATCGGCGGGCGAAGGCGGAGGCAGCAGCGGGGGGGTCGTGGCAGGTGGCGGGGGCCGGAGCGGCGCGAAGGGCGAAGGTGGCGTGCGACACGCGGCGGCTGGCGAGAAGGCGGGCGCAGGTGGGCCCACGGCGCCGGCCGCCTAACCGGTCGGCCGGTCGGCGCGTTGCGCCCGCAGAAAGAGAAAGAGAGAAAGAAGGAGAAGAAAAGGCCATAAAATACCAGAAAAATTCAGACAAATCCGAAAAAAATGGCAAAGTGGGCAGAACCTACCTGCCTACCATTTTAGGCTAAAATTGGGTACACTTGTTTGTATTGATGGAGTGTTTTTGTAACCCCTATATAAAGGGTGCATTGGTCTTGAATGAAGGGAGTTAGTAAGTGTTGTTAGTTGTTAGTGAAGGTTGAAAGGGAGAGAGAGCTAGCTATGGATCATGTTTAATGTAAGTTTGTTCTTTATTTTTCTGAAGTTGTTGATTAGAGTTGTATTTTACAAGCTTTTGAAGTCAAAGTTGTAAGTTGAAGTTCTTTCAATAAAAGTTTCATTTTTAAATTCAGCATTTTCCTAGCCTTATTTCGCATGATTGTAATCCTCATTTCAATTTGTGTTCTTCATAAAAGTTGTTTGTTTTCAAGTGCTCTTCAACTTCTCTGTTGATCATTTCTTCAAATTCTTCCTACTTCATAGAGTTCTGGTCCGTTTTCTTAAGTGCTTTTTTAGGTGTTTACTATTCATCCGTGGTGAGACATTCTAATTTTCTTATGTTTTTAAGCCTTTCTAGACCTCTTTTCAATCTTAGTTCTTCATCAACTTTGTTCCTCTCTTATAGATCTCCATTTCATTCTTCTACCACTTTGTCTAATTCTGCGTGTTTTTAGAGTTAGAATTAATTTTTCAAGGTGCTATTTTTCTGTCAGTTACTATTCACCAGCAGTGATAGATCTTGATTTTTCATTGCCTTCCTCTTATTTTCAGTGTCTATGTTCTTCATCAAAGTTCTTCCTCTTTCAATTCTCTACAACATTCATGTTTTACACTTCTTCTAATTCCGTCTATATTTGAAGTTATACTTTTTCTTCCAACCCCTATTTTCACTTGAATTCTGTTATGTTTTCTAACTTAAGTTTTCATAATCGCACTCCAAAATACAATATTTGATTTTCCAAACATAAGGATATGTCCAACTTGAACTAAAATCAAATATTCTCTCCCCGTGGGATCGACCCGTACTTACCATTGTACTCATGTTTTCAAATCCATAAGTGAGTGAGTGCGGTTATAAATATTTGAAATTTGTGTGGCACGGCATATTTAACAACGACTGTCGAGCATCAACAGCGAGCACGGCTTCTCAGGGTTCACAGAGGCCCCCTAGGGATCCCCGTCAGAGGAGGGAGGAGAGAGATGACCAGGAGGGTGATGGCAAGAGTTAGAGAGTTGCTTGTACACTCCACCCTTCTTACGGCATGATGTACTTTCGACTATTATATGAAATGAAAATGGCTTTCTTGTGTTGTGTGTACCTTTCCTCTCTCACGTTTCTGCTGCACCGAGTTGTGTCGAGGCATGCCTTACGAGACTTTGCCCTGAACAGCGGGGAACTACGCTTTGCACGGGGGGATTTTGTTTCCTTTCTCCCCTTTTTTGGGCGCGTCCAGGCGCGAGGACGCGTCTTAATCCTCGAATTCAAATTTAAAGCAACGGGTGGCCTTTCTTCTCCCGTGCCTTACCTGCAAACGAGCCCGCCTTCCGCCGAAACTCGCTCGCCCGTCCTTGTCTTCTTTCCCTCGATCGATGGAGTTCGGCGGTCTGGACCACGGCGAAGGTGCAGAGGGACGCGGGACCCCTCGCCCAAGGAGGGATGCGCCGGAGCACGGAACGGTGTCCATGGAGGAGGAAGGGCCGCTTCGGGCCCTCGAGGGACCCGAGGGGCCCAATGGCGCGGAAGGAAGTGAACACGGCTCGGTGAGTGCTTCGGTTTCCCCTTCTTTGATCTATTTTGAGTTTTGAAGCGAGGCGTGCGAGGGGGGAAAGGGTTCGGCGAGTGTTGCACTCAAATGATGGACACGTCCTAAACAGGGGACGCGTTCTTGTTATGATGCGAGGCCCTTCTTTCTTGGTGTAGGACATGGCGAGGACCTTGGGCCTGGCCAATGAGTGGGCGAGTGCAGACGAGCCGAGCCGCGTCAGGAAGGAGAGTCGCGGCAAGGCGAAGCTTGAAGACTGGCGCATACGTCTCCCTGGACAACAAGGGGGCGTACTGGTGCAGGATAGTGCCGACTTCCTGCGGCAACAGAGAGAGAGTTACGTGGGTCTTTCCCGAGCCGGGGATACGCGCGATGTCAACAGCTCTCGTGCCCAATTAGCCGAGGTCAGGCGGCAGCTGGCCGCCACTCAACAGGAACTGTCGCTCCTGGTAAGCTAAGTGCTGCATTTTCTGTTTTTAAATTTGGAGCTTAGCTGACGGCTGTTGTTTGTTCGTTCTAGCGTGCCCAGCAGACAGCGATGGTGGGAGTGGCTGGCGGCGCATCTTCCAGTTCCTCGGCCCCTTTTCTTGAGATTGCCTCCCTCCGGGAGTAACTTGCCGGTGCGGTGGCTCGGGCTGCCCGGGCGGAAGAGGAGCGTGATGCCTGGGTGGCGACTGTAGCAGAGCTGCGACATCGCGATGAGGAGAGACCTTCTCCAGACATTCTGGAGTTAAGGGTTCTTCTGCAGATGATGAGGAGAGAGGCAGAGAGAGAGAAAGCCGAGAGAAGGTTCGAGCGACAGCGAGATCAGACCGAGAGGAGGGCCTTGGAGGCCCAAGTGAGGGAGCTCCAGCTGGGCCTTCAGGCCGTCGTGCAGAGGCTAGGAGGGATGAAGATGCGCTACAAGAGAGCGCGAGAGTTTGGGGAGAGACTACGCCAGTCTGGTCGCTTTGCCGCTAGTGGCTTCTTCGCCACGCCAGGGGAGGAGCAGCGAGTCATTGCTGTGGAGCCGGCGCCACGAGGCAAGGCGGGTGCTACTGCACGGGGATCCAGGAGGCTTCTGAGGGACCCTCACCTCAGGGGAGAGGAGAGGGACGCCTAGAGGGACGAGCATGAAGATAATGGCAAGAGTTGGCGAGCTAGTGGACCCGCCTCCTCTCTATGATTGTAGTGTTTATGACAGCTTATGTAGAATTATGAATGGAGTGATTTGATTTTCTGCTGCTTGTTTGTTCTCTTGTGCGTTCCTTCTTCCCTACACTTCTTCTCCTTTGCACTGTTCCCATGTGATGGGTCTGTCGAGACTCCACCCCAAGCGGAGAATTGCGTCTTGTTGTGACCATTTTTCACGGGAATCTGCCGTCGAAGTCAAAAATGACGGCCCTAGTTCCTTCGCCCGGATGTTGTGTCCAGTTTTGCGGACATCCTCCAAAACATGATAGGGTATCCCTAGACAACATAGGGGGCTAGTCGTCATATTCTTCGTCCAATCAATCACCCTGTGCAAGCGGTGAAGTGACACACGGAACCGCATGGTAGGTGCCTCATCGCGAGGGCTATCATTAAAGGTGATGGAGGCAATCTTGGCCTGCACTCCTTCCATTTCTATAAATTCTTGTCCCTTTTATCCTCCCAGGTATATCGAGAGTTAACTCGAGGAGCACAAGTTCTCACGGGAGTGGAGGAGTTCAAAATTCCAAGAGTTGGATGGAGGGCGAATCTTCCCACTCCTCGAAGAGAAGCAGGTCCAGTGGTAGTAGTTCCAGGAGGCTTTCGGACCTCGAAGGGCACTTCAGCGAAAGGGCCCAATCACAACTCGTAAGCTGAGCTTTCCTGCCCTTTTCTTATTCTTTCTTCCTTCCTCTTGACAACACCCTTCCCCATTTCTTATGCACGCACTGAGTGTGATGAAATCACACATTTCATGGGAGTTAGCAGTGGCCGCATACAGGGGTCTCCCAGATTTTTAGAAGGCCAGGCTAGACGTGATGGGATTTGGCACCTTTCTTCGGATCGAGCCGCTCGAGCTCGACCTGGTTCTGATCCAAGCCTTATGTGAGAGATGGGACCCAGTGAGTCGGGCATTCCTGATGCCCTGGGGGCACATGGTGCCCAGCTTGGAGGATGTGGTCCGGATCACAAGCCTGAAGGTGGAGGGCGAGGCAGTGACCGGGGTCACTTATGCGGATTACCGAGAAGGTGCTCGGAAGCTACTGGGTTTGGACCTAGATGGTCGGAAAAATAGGTCGGTAGCTAGGGCGTCCCTCATGGATGCATTAGGGCTCACCGACACTCGTCGACGGGATGATGAATCCTCAGAAGAGTTCATGGCAAGGATGGAAATAGGATGTCATGCCGTGTACTGCACAGATTTCGGCAACTAGGAAAGATGCAACATAGATTTGAGGAGATTTCTCCTCTTCCTTTTGGGGAGATTGGTACTGAGCTCGAAAGGGGACGGTATCCAATGTCGCTTCCTGGAGCTGCTATCAGACCTTGAAAGAGTAGGATACTATGCCCGGGGAGCTGCCATGCTGGCACACTTGTTTGCAGACATGTTCCAAGAAGTGGATCGTGAGATGGCTGTGAGTGGTTTTACACCATTCATCCAGGTATTTTTGGTTTTGCTTGTTTTGTATATTTTTTTTATGTTTTTGCAAGGTACTGATGACCTGCGCCGAGCAGCTGGGAGCTATTATTACCTCCCCATGGAGAGAGCTCGACATTGGCGACCCGCGATGGTGCCGCTAGCCAGGCGGTGGGAACCCATCATGAGCGCGGCACCCCTAACCTACCAACTGATGGTGCTAAGGCGGGAGCTACAGGAGTTCCCTGCAGCGATGGTAAACTGGAGACCCTACTCAGACATGGTCGATGCCGACCAGCCGTGGGTTCTAGCAAGTCGTGCTCAGTTCGGACGGGAATTGTGGATGCACTGCCTGAATGAAATCGAGCCGCTTTGGCTACGATTGGTTATGAGGACTTTAGGACTGGCTCAGGAATGGGTGGATACGGCTGCGCCACCTCGCGTTGGGAGAGAGACGCGAGGACCGGCGACCTGCATTGACTGGCGTGTGCAATTCCCAGAACAGTACGAAGACTGGCAACGGGGTGGCATAATCATGGAATCACAGGCACGGGATAGCGAGGATTACCTGCGTCTATACAAGACAAGGTACGCAGAGCGGTTCCAACCCCGGGGATTTGTGGAGGTAGGTTTCCCCTTTTTCTCTTTTCTTCTTTCTCCTTTTTTTTTTTGGTTTTCTGGTGAAAATACTGACTCGTATGGCTGCAGGATATCCGTGATACGATGATAGCGACTTTACGAACTCGCTTGGCAGAGATGGAGCAACGATTGGGCGATGCCCGCGGAGCTACGAGTGCCTTGGTAGGTGTACAGTGCGTTCCTAATTAAAACCGCAGATTCCAGATGTTGGCTGCTAATTCACGCGGTCGTAGCATGCCCAGATTGGCGCGGCTTCCCCAGCGATGGGAGTAGGTGGTGCCTCTTCCAGCTTGTGGATTCCTACCTCAGAACTTGACTTGCTTCATGAGCAACTTGCTCACGCCACGCAGCGTGCTGCGGAGGCAGAAGGGATGCTCTGTATACAGGTAAAAGTTTCAGTGTTGAGTTCTCTTTGTTTACGCCTTATCGCGTATCTGAGATGGTATACTCGGCAGGAAAAGGAGACGGAAGAAGCGCTTGCCCAAGCTGCGCAGAGGGAGGCTGGGATAGCAGAACTGGAGAGGGAACTATGGCGTCGTCCTGATGACGACTCTTCTAGGGATGCCATGGAACTGAGGATCACTCTCCAGTTGGAGAGGGAAGACCATGAGAGAGAACGGGCAGAGAGAGAAAGAGACGCAGAGAGAGAAAGAGCCAACAGATTGACTGAAAGGGAGGAACGAAGGGCCATGGAGGCCCAGTTGTTCGAACTCCGAACCAGCCTTGGTCTTCCTGAACAGTGGCTGAGAGATGGTGAGGAGCGCTACCGAAGAGCACGAGAGCGTGGCTTTCGTGTTGGCAGCTTCTCTGCTACTTCCGTGGATCAACGCCGGGGTATGGGAATAGGAAGGGGAGTACAGAGCAGTAGGAGTACCGCTTTTCGTAGTTGGGTAGTACCCTTGAGAGCATTTTGCTCGGAGAGTAGTGAGACGAGTAATGCAGAGAGAGAGGGTGGAACTTGATGTAATTTTTTGGTTTTTTGGAATAAAATACAAGGTTCGGTTTGTTTGGTTTTCACCTTTGCTTCTGTTGCCTGAATCCCTGCACACATCACTGAAACAAACAAATCAGAATTTCTGTTCTGACTTGGCCCCTTGCTCAATAAGCAAATGGTCACTGTGACTGTCCTTGATAACTGGTCAAGGGGCCAAGCCTTTATTAACGAAGGCAAGGGAAAGATGTGGTGATGATGGATGCAACAGACAAGTATGCGAATGCAAACGATATTAAAGTGAAATGCTGCATACAAATGCAATCATGCAGAATTGATTTATTTTTCTTTTTATATTTGGCATTTTTTATTTTGTTGTATCATAAAAAAGATTTTTTTTGTTTGCAAATATGTACATTTTCTATTTTCCATTTTTTGTTATTTTTATCATTTCAATTTTTTGTTGCTAACGCCTGGCAAGCACCCAAATGGCACCGAACCTACGTGAGAACAGGAGTTTCTTACTAACCCCCCAGGTATCCTAAGTGCACATCTAGGTTGATTTGGGCCTCTAGACCCCTCGAATGATGATCCCGCCAGCTAAGACTTACCCTGATGACAATACCGTCATGCCATGCTTAGGCTCCCAATCGCTTCCGACCACAGGGATTCACCCAAAAGATGTTTGAGGTAAATGATTTGCCCGACCCGGGTCTGTTTCCTCACAACTCTAGATGGTATATGATGGAACACCCTGGAACCCTAACGACCAACCGCGCGACGCTGACCCGGAATCAGACGCCGTCGCACCCATAGGTGACGCGCTTGCATTGGCCTAAGCCCAAGGTTAAGCAAGAAGACATCAAGGTGGTAAACATGGGTCTTGACCAGGCAGAAACACAGAGACTCCTTCGCAGCGATAGCTTTTTCTTTTCAAAGTAGGCAACCATATGTGTATATTAAAATAAGGTCGCAGACCTTGGCGAGTTTCGCCCTTTAGAAACTCATCTAGCTTTCATCTTCAAAGGAAGGGGGAAGAGCGTAGGGGATAAACCTCCTGAGAGGACCGGCAAAGCCGTTAACCCGGCGAGCGAATAAGGGCCCATTAGCTCTTTCCTTTCGGATAACTTCGGACCAAATCTCGAGCATTTACATTCCACAGCCCCTTTTGTGGATTCAGACTTTTGCTTTGAGGGGTTCCATTTTATCGCAACAGGCACGGTCACGACCAGGCTTTTCTCTTGATTTTGATTTTGTATTTCTTTTTGTGAGGGAGATATAGTCGTTTGACATTTGTGGGCTCCCTTTCGTATGCCTGCGGGGACACTGCCCTCTTCTCGTGCTCTGATCGATGCTTGAGGAAATGGATCCTACTCTTGCCCTTGGGGTTCGAGTTTCAGTTTCTCATGCTCAGCGTTTTAAGGGCGCTGACTGTCTCATTTGGTCGAAGAGAAAAGAATAAAGATTACAGCTTCCGGAGATCTTCTGGGTGGGGCCCCACCGTAGGTGATGCTACCGACTTTTTTGAATAAAATACATAAGTGAGCACATGTTAGCTTCCTTCGAGCGAGCATAGGCCGACGTGGCCGGACAGGGATCTCCACGGTTCTGGCAAACCAAGACCCGGTGCCTACCAAGCCTTAATGGGCCCTATCCTAACATGAAGGTTAGATGCAGTGACTTGACTACATGGTGACCACCAGGCATTGGCATTTTGAATTTTCCATATTTTTAGTGGTTTCCAATATTTCTTTATTTTTGATGTTTTCTATCTTTTCATCATTTTTTTGTTTTATGCTAAGGGTAGTATTTCTTAAGATAAAGCCCATTCCAAGGGTGGGATAACTCGGTACCTTCGGCGTTGATTAGCTTGTAGGCGTTGCTAGGGTACACGGCTTGAATTACATATGGTCCTTCCCAATTGGGTTGGAGCTTAGAACGCGGCCCTCCAGGTTTGACAAAAATTCTTTTTACGACCATCTCACCGACTTCGAATTTTCTCTCAACGACTTTCTTTTGGTAAAAGCAAGCGAGTCTATTTTGATACACATGCGCGTGTTCGGCAGCGGCCAGCCGCTTCTCATCCAAGAGTTCCAACTGGGCGAGGAGTGAATTACGACGATCGTCGAGGGGAAATTCCTCGTCCAATTGTACCCTGAGAGAAGGGATCAGAGTCTCGTACGGGACTACCGCTTCCATACCATAAGTAAGGGCAAATGGAGTCTGCCCGGTGGGGGTACGGATTGAAGTGCGATAGGCCCATAGGGCTTCGATAAGTTTTTCTGGCCAGTCTGAAAACTTACTAGACTCGTAGGTTTTCTTGATGATTTTGAGCAATGTTTTATTGGTGGCCTCTGCTTGGCCGTTACCTTGTGGGTAATAAGGCAATGAATGATGCAATGCAATTGCGTACCTTTTGCAGAGGTCGTATAGGTCCTGAGAAATGAACTGTGGCCCATTGTCGGTGACGATTGTGCTTGGGACGCCGAATCTGGCGAGGATGTTCTTCATGATGAACTTGCAGACTGTTGACGCCTTGATTTCCGCGTAAGCTTCGGCTTCGGCCCATTTGGTGAAGTATTCCGTCGCAGTAAGGATGAAAGATTTCTGCTTGGTGAGGGAATTGGGATCACCTAGGGGACCAATGATGTCGAATGCCCACATGGAGAAAGGCCACGGGGAGGATATTGGATGAAGTGAGGAAGATGGTGAATGGATTTTATCGGCGTGAAGTTGACACTTGACACACCTACGGACATAGACAGCACAATCCTCTTCCATAGTGGGCCAATAAAAGCCTTGGCGAATGATCTTCTTGGCGAGCATCTGACTATTCACGTGGCCACCGCACACACCTGAGTGCGTCTCCTCTACACATTTCCAAACCTCATCGTCACCAAGACATCTTAACAGAATACCAGTAAGGCTCCTTCTATAGAGTAGACCTCCAACCAATGTGTATTTCTGAGCCACCCTTCTTATGGCTTTCTTGTCCTCTGTGGTGGCCCCTTCAGGATAAGACTGATCTTGGCAGTATTTGACGATTTCATAGAACCATGGTTTCTCTTCATCATCCAGTTCTTCTTCGGCCTCTGCCAACATGATTTTCCTCTTCTCAAGGATATCTTCCTGCAGGATCTTCCTTGCTATCCTGTCTTTGATATTTACGTAGGAAGCATCATCGATTGCAGGGGCGTGAAGTTTGTAGATGGAAATGGACTCAAACTGATGTGAAATGACCACGGGGTATGCAGCAAGCAAACAGAAACTTAGGACCTATTCCGCAATCACAACCACATAGCAATTAGTTGGCAGATCGGGCCAATTCGCCGTCGCACACACACGAGCCCGGGGTGACTAAATGATGCTAAGGGGAGGTGATGGATCAAGACCCTTGCTGGTAGAGCGCCAGCAAGGCTAGGGTTGCCCTTCCGAAGGTACGAATCCCACAATTAAGGGGCTGGCCGGGTGCCACTTGGAGCACTAGGTCCCTCTCTCACACACTCCACGGTGACCGCTCGTAAGTGGAGCACGTGGGGTCGGACACTCTCTCGCTTGCTCAACGGAGCGAATTCTAAGAATATTAAATGAACAAGCACCAGAAGGAAATGGAGCAAAGGTCAGAGCTCACCTGGTTGGTTTGAAGAAACCAACCCCGTTCGGAGACGAGGGCGAGCGGGGAAGTGTGGGTTCCCCGCACACTGCGCCGGTGTAGCTTGATCCCTGTTTAATAATAACATTCACTACGCCTCACGCAGGAGGGTGGACTTGGGGTGGGGATGATTTGTATTACATGCAAACACTACCTCCACACAGGGAGGGGCGGTGAGCCGGCCAGGCGGGGAGGGGAGATTCGCCGAAAAGCGGGCGGAAAAGCCGACGCCGAATCTGCCAGCTATCTGCGATGGCTGACTGACAGTCGATGTCAAGGTCATAGATCTCATTCTGGAATTTTTCTGATGACGAGACCTGTGGAGAACGCGTTGTAACTGGAACGGGGATGCCTCAGAATTTTTATGAATTCTTCTGAAGAAGGTGCTGGTCCGGGAAGAGCTTCGAACAGAGTGACTGAATCTGGACGCAGTAGCTTCCTGTTTCTGACAGCAACTTGCAGAGGATTCCCCGACCGCTCCCGGACTCCAAATCATGAACCGCCGGAGTTTCTGGAACCGTGGACAAGCCCTTTTCGCAGCAAAACTGACAGAGAAGCCGTCTGATGTCGGAGTGGACAGAGGAGACTCCGAAGAGTGGAGGTTGGTCGCTGCAGACTGTGGGAGGCAGACCCGACCAGCCGAGGGAGAAAAAAGAGAACTCTGGCCTCCGAATGCCGAATGCAGTTCTTCTTCTTGCTCCTGGTAGAGGACTGGAGGAGGAAGAAGTTTAGTGAAGGGCTCGTGGTCTGAATCTTCTGCTGTTTGGCGTGGTGCAGCGTCAAACCGGGTTCAGGTACTCTGCAGAGGGAGCCCCGTGTAGCCGGGGAAGAATGGGGCACCATGAACTGTAGTGACGTCGGAATGAGATGATTCCACCTCGCTTTGGAAGAAGACTCGCAGACCTTTCTGTCGATGTAGGCCACGCCCCCAGAAGTACCAGGATGGGGTCGTGGGCGATGCTGCAACTCGATGCTGATCTACAGGTCTTCCCTGCACACGAGCTGAAGAGAGAGGGGTGGGGAGGATGGCTCTCTTGATGGAGGGTTGGGGTATAGGGGTGCCTTGGTGGTGATGGGGGTTATTGCGGGGTGGGAAGGATGGTGATGAGGGGGAGGAAGGGGTGGAGCTGGCAGGGAGAAGGGGTGAGAGAGGGTGGCCGCGGCTGGTTGTGGTAGGGTGAGGGGTGGTCGGCCAAGGCAATGGTAGGAGGGGGGGGAGGGGGTGATGGGTTCGAACTTGGCTGGATGGGAAGGGGCAAGGGCGGTCTTGGGAGGTGAAAGATTGCTTGGGGATATGGTGTGAGTAATGGTGGAATTAGTGGACCTTGGGAAGGTGAAGGGTTGGGATGAGGTGGAGGATGAGGTGGCAAGAGAGGGAGGTGAGGGGGCCAGGTCGCCCAAGGAAGAGAGAGAGGGGAGGAGAGAGAGAGGGGGGGCGCCCCCTTTAGAGAAAGAGAGAGGTAGAGAGAGATAGAGAGGGGAATCCACCTCTTAGAGAGAGAGAGAGGTTAGAGAGAGAAGAAAGAACCCAGGAGAATCCTCTCCTAGAGAGAGAGAGAAGAAATAAACCTAGGAGAATCCACTCCTAGAGGGAGAGAAGATATTGGAGAATCCACTCCAAAGAGAGAGAGGTAGAAGGGGTGTAGGGGCCTCACGTTGGAGGTAGTTTTCCAAATATTTTGAATCTCACTTCATTACTTTCAAAGAGAGGTTACATGACACTTATATAGACTCCACAAAGAAGACCAAAAGACAACTCACTTAACACCTACTTCCTATCACTCATAACTCCCTTAGGAAGACTAAAAGACACAAATTAAAAAAGGACTCTTACATAATAGTTGGGGACATAATTACTACAAAAGATAAAACATGGCCCATTTGGCCCAAACATGCAGCCCACTTATCAAGAGACGATTAAACATAGATATATATATTTGATACTTTTGTTGACGCCGATTCCGTCAAACCCTTCCACTTGGAGAAGGTTCGACCTCGAACCTTGATTCTGGAATCTCGAGCTGCAGGACCCCGGCTTGTTGGGACAAACCAGACGACTTGCTCTGATACCAACTGATGTGAAACAACCACGGGGTATGCAGCAAGCAAACAGAAACTTAGGACCTATTCCGCAATCATAACCACATAGCAATTTAGTTGGCAGATCGGGCCAATTCGCCGTCGCACACACACGAGCCCGGGGTGACTAAATGATGCTAAGGGGAGGTGATGGATCAAGACCCTTACTGGTAGAGTGCCAGCAAGGCTAGGGTTGCCCTCCCGAAGGTACGAAGCCCACAATTAAGGGGCTGGCCGGGTGCCACTTGGAGCACTAGGTCCCTCTCTCACACACTCCACGGTGACCGCTCGTAAGTGGAGCACGTGGGGTCGGACACTCTCTCGCTTGCTCAACGGAGCAAATTCTACGGATATTAAATGAACAAGCACCAGAAGGAAATGGAGCAAAGGTCAGAGCTCACCTGGTTGGTTTGAAGAAACCAACCCCGTTCGGAGACGAGGGCGAGCGGGGAAGTGTGGGTTCCCCGCACACTGCGCCGGTGTAGCTTGATCCCTGTTTAATAATAACATTCACTACGCCTCACGCAGGAGGGTGGACTTGGGGTGGGGATGATTTGTATTACATGCAAACACTACCTCCATGCAGGGAGGGGCGCTGAGCCAGCCAGGCGGGGAGGGGAGATTCACCGAAAAGCGGGCGGAAAAGCCGACGCCGAATCTGCCGGCTGTCTGCGATGGCTGACTGACAGTCGATGTCAAGGTCGTAGATCTCGTTCTGGAATGTTGCTGATGACGAGACCAGTGGCGAACGCGTTGTAACTGGAACGGGGATGCCTCAGAATTTTGTTGAATTCTTCTGAAGAAGGTGCTGGTCCGGGAAGAGCTTCGAACAGAGTGACTGAATCTGGACGTAGTAGCTTCCTGTTTCTGACAGTAACTTGCAGAGGTTGCCCCGACCGCTCCCGGACTCCAAATCATGAACCACCGGAGTTTCTGGAACCGTGGACAAGCCCTTTTCGCATCAAAACTAACGGGGAAGCCGTCTGATGCCGGAGTGGACGGGAGACTCCGAAGAGTGGAGGTTGGTCACTGTAGACTGTGGGAGGCAGACCCGACCAGCCGAGGGAGAAAAAAGAGAACTCTGGCCTCCGGATGACGAATGTAGTTCTTCTTCTTGCTCCTTGTAGAGGACTGGAGGAGGAAGAAGTTTGTTGAAGGGCTCGTGGTCTGAATCTTCTGCTGTTTGGCGTGGTGCAGCGTCGAACCGGGTTCAGGTACTCTGCAGAGGGAGCCCCATGTAGTCGCCATAGAACTCCAAACGAGGCGGGACGAACTCGGTCGGATGGCCGACAGAAAGGTTTAAGTACCCTCAAAAGATGGGCTCCATTGGATCACCGAGCCGGGCGTGGTCGCAGATGTGGTGAGCCTCTGATTTCTGGGCGAGCAGCCCGACAGGGAGACGCAGGCCGTGGCGGAACTTTCTGCACCAAGATCAGAATGGGACGAAACCACCTGGGTTGGTTTTGTGTCGTCAAGGGGCACAACGTTGCTGAAGACGTCCTGGGCCGATGACGAACAGGTTGGGCGTGGCACGCTCTGCAAAGTGGGCACATAGTCTGGGCAGACTGGGTTGCCCCTGACCTGCGCAGTCGTGGGAGAACAAACACCACACACTATGCCGAAGTCAGAACGAGGCGAGACCACCTCAGGAGCTTCGAGGACTTGGAGAAGAACCAACTCTCAGAATATAGTTCAGGCTGAATCGTGCCGTTGAAGTCGGGGCAGCCTTTGTCAAACGGACCTCAGGTTCTGGCTTGAATCTGGCGCAGCCGCACAAGAATGGGCAATGCGATCTGTGGTGAAGCCGGAATGAGATGATTTTACCTCGCCTTGGAAGAAGACTCGCAGACCTTTCTGTCGATGTAGGCCACGCCCCCAGAAGTACCAGGATGGGGTCGTGGGCGATGCTGCAACTCGATGCTGATCTGCAGGTCTTCCCTGCACACGAGCTGAAGAGAGAGGGGTGGGGAGGATGGCTCTCTTGATGGAGGGTTGGGGTATAGGGGTGCCTTGGTGGTGGTGGGGGCTATTGCGGGGTGGGAAGGATGGTGATGAGGGGGAGGAAGGGGTGGAGCTGGCAGGGAGAAGGGGTGAGAGTGGGTGGCCGCGGCTGGTTGTGGTAGGGTGAGGGGTGGTCGGCCAAGGCAATGGTAGGAGGGGGGGAGGGGGTGAAGGGTTCGAACTTGGCTGGATGGGAAGGGGCAAGGGCGGTCTTGGGAGGTGAAAGATTGCTTGGGGATATGGTGTGAGTAATGGTGGAATTAGTGGACCTTGGGAAGGTGAAGGGTTGGGATGAGGTGGAGGATGAGGTGGCAAGAGAGGGAGGTGAGGGGGCCAGGTCGCCCAAGGGAGAGAGAGAGGGGGGCCGCCCCCTTTAGAGAGAGAGAGAGGTAGAGAGAGATAGAGAGGGGAATCCACCCCTTAGAGAGAGAGAGGTAGGGAGAGATAGAGAGGAGAATTCACCCCTTAGAGAGAGAGAGAGGTTAGAGAGAGAAGAAAGAACCCAGGAGAATCCACTCCTAGAGAGAGAGAGAGAAGAAATAAACCTAGGAGAATCCACTCCAAGAGGGAGAGAAGATATTGGAGAATCCACTCCAAAGAGAGAGAGGTATGTTGAGTACGGACTGAATAGATCTAGAGGGGGGGTGAATAGATCTTTCTCCCTTTTTTCGATTTAATATCTATTGACTAAATGAGTTGCAGGTGATTGACGAATTACAGAACTAATGTTGATATCAATGAAGAAAACAAACACATAGAGAAGCACGCACACACATAAGCAAACCACAAGATAGGATTTTTAAGGTGGTTCAGTCTCTTCCCGAGACTTACATCCACCCCTTGCTTAACTCAAGCAAGGCTTCACTTATGAGAGCCTCTGATCTCAATCCAAAACACAAGACACCGCTGTCACACAGCTTGTTCCTGCTGACACACAGCTTGTACCAGCTGACACACAACTTGAATCCGCTGCCTCACAGCTTGACACTTGGTGTAAGGATGAATAGAAATGATGAGAAGGTGGGATGATGCAACAGGACTGAATATAGACTTTTGTAACAAAGTAAAGAATTCAGCCTGGGACTTAATCACATAAATAACAAGAGTAGACTCCCTGTAGAACTTCCAATCGGATGCCTTCAGCTGCTTTGCTGCTGGAGGTCGCACAGCTTCAAGCCCAGTCTTCCTTCTGCAGCAATGAGAATGCCTTTAGTCTTCTGCAGATTTCTGATTGATGGAGAGCCACTTCGTCCTGTGATGTAGGTGTGTTTCTTAGCTTCTGTTCTATGCTCTCTCTGTGTGCTTTTTTCCGCGATCAGTTGCCTTCTACTTTTTATGCAGATACTTTTTCAAGCCTGAAGCTCTTCCCGCTCAAATTCCAGATCGAGCGTCAATCTGCTAGAAAGCAGGGAGAAGGTTAAATCCGATCACTACAATAAGTTTGACCGCTTCTAAGCAAGATTCTCTCCTTGATTCCCGTGCGGAATCTCATCATTTGAACTACCCAACAACCTGCAACAACAATCTGCAGGTTTTAAGGAACCAAAACAGAATTCGGTTAGAGTTCGGTTCTGGACGCTATAACACCCGTGGTCGACCATGACACTGTCCCTGGTCGACAACGAGCAGTGTCCTGATGGCGGTTTCATTCTGGCTGACACTCGCGTCCCCCGTGGTCGACCACAGCCTTGTCGCTGGTCGACAAGGGGCAAATTCCAGATGGCCGTCAGTTCTGTCTGATGCTCTGTCTGTTCTGTGGTCGACCAGAAGTGGGGCTTTGGTCGACAGCCAAGGCACATGCAGAAGACGGATGACTTGAAGTGTTTCTGGCTGGGTTCGTTGGTCGACCATAACCACTTCCCTGGTCGACAAGCGGCCTTTGACACTTCTTCTGATTTGTTGATTCCACTTGGATTTCAGTGGACCTGAAATTACTTAACTTATCAGAAGTAACTTGAACTATCAGATTTATATTGAGTTACTCAAAAACATTGTTTGTCATCATCAAATAGTCATGAGTCCATTACTTTGAAGGAACAATCAAACCACTTGTATTTGTTATGAAACAAGATAGAACTTGATTAATCAAACATATCCTATTGTCATCATCAAAACCAAGGGATGCACAACATTCTCCCCCTTTTTGATGATGACAACCATGAGTCATTGTGACAAACAACAGATTATAGAATTCATTTGATATTGCATTCAAGGCTATCATAGCACAGATTTCATTCAGACAATTCGTTTGATGTGCCTTTCAAAAACTATAGCACTAATTACATGAGTGACTCAAAAAGGATAAAGACACTAAGGACACGTAGACAAAGTAAACTTGACATCTAGACACACATCTAGACACACAACTAGACACACAATGACACATAAAGTCCTATCTCCCCCTTTGTCAACAGCAAAAAGAAGATCATTTAAACAATCCCTCTGAGGAGGATGAGGAAGTCTCTGGCTTCACGTTCTCTTCCATGCGATCCAGCTTGTCAACAATGTGGGCATAAGAGAGTCTGAGCTTCTGGATCTCGGAGATAGTAGCATTGTGATACTTTTCATTCTGCTTGGTTGTGAACTCTATGCGATTTCCCATTTCTTCTGACACTTGACCTAAGGTGCCAACTAGTCTGTTGAACCGAGAACTAGCATGGTCAGTGTGTTCCTTTTGCTTGATGAACCTGGCCTCCATCTGTTGTTCCAGCCTTTGGACTTTCTGCTCCAGGCGCCCGGTGGCAGCATTCATATTCTCTTGAAAGGATTGGAATTGGGTGGTGAGAGAGGACAACTGAGATGCTATCTGGAGAAGCACTCCGTGAGACTCAGTGTTGGAGGTGAAGGATGGTGGTGGAGCAGAAGTAGATGGAGTGGAGGTAGGTGGAACTTGGGTAGGTGGAACAGAATGAGATGGAGCTTGGGTAGGTGGAACAGAAGTGGATTGAGCATGAGTGGCAGCAGTGCCTGGATGCCAGGGCACTATAGAAAGGGAAGATGGAGGATGGGCAGTAGTGGTGGTAGTAGGGGTAGCTTGAGGCACCACAGGTGGAGGTGTGACAGTAGGGCTAACCTGTATAGGTGTATGTGGTGGAGAAGAGGGTGGCAATGGAGCCTTGGATTTGCCCTTGGATGGTAGAGTGCGCTGAATTTGGTCTCCTACCTTCTTAAACCCCAAAAATGTGGTCACGAAGTGAAAGTTGTAGACGTGCCATTTGGGAATTACAATGCGCGGAGCGTGAGGAAATGGTATTTTTGCTGCTTCCAGAATGGCAGATATGTGGGCAGCAAATGGAAGAGAATTCTGGGGATAATGTAGGATGTTTTGGAAGGTGTTTAGGATGAGCGTTATGAGGCGAATGGGTTGACAAGTGATGAGGCCATGGAGCAAAAATAGATGGAGGCGACTTACTTGATCTCTGGCGCCTCCTCTTGGTTGGATAATGGTGGTAAGAATGTGATGAAGCAATCTATGAAGAGGAGGGAAGGTGTTGGCATTCAGATACTTAGGGAGAACCTCAGGAGCTGGCTGGCCAGTGACGACGGTGTATGCAGCTCGGAAGTCAAAATCCTCAGGATTGAAGACGGCGCCATGTTTGGGAATCGTCAACGCTTTGTGGAGCAGTTTGACGTCGAGGCGGACGACGATGCCTTGAACTACGGTGTAGACCTGACCATCCACTATTTGCAAGTTGTGGTAGAATTCTTGCACAAGCTGAGGCGAATACTGAGTATGTGCCGAGACAAACGCTGTCCACTCTTGGGCTTCAAAAATTGGCAGTAGTTCTGGGAACATCTCCATCAGCTTCTCATCAGAGAAATCAACAATCCTTGGTGGCAGAACGGTCCGTGGCTTGAGAACTCCTGAAACTGGATGGACGATGGGTTCTTCTGAAGCTGGTACCTTCCTGCCTGAGTCAGCCGCCTCAGCCGTGGTCGACTTTTGAGGGGCCGATGGCGGACCCTGCGCGGCCCTCGGCTTGGAACGCTTGGACGGCTTCGAGGATTCGGCAGGGGCCTTCTCTCTTGTTCTCTTGGTAGACCGCGGAGCGTGCTTTGGAGACATGGTGGAGGGATGCGAGAGAGAGGCGAGAGAGAACTGGAGAGGAAGAATTCGAAAGAGGTACAAGTCGGCGGATGAGAGAAAATTAGGGACCCAGCCGTGGCAATTTATAGGGTAGGGCAGTAGGGCTGGGTCTTAAAAAAACTAGGATAGTGAACCATCACGATGCAGAAAACGAGCGGTCAGGATTTAATCAGCATAACTCAAATTTTTGGAAGATATTAAAGTGTACTCCCTTTCTTTAATAGAACACTTATGGAACCTTTCCACCCTTATGCAAAGACCACCTTGTGACCAAATAGAGTGGGTCTTGTGGTTCAATGAATTTGAAAGTATTGCACCAATAAATTGACTCCCCATATCCAATTTCTTACACATGGCTCCTTGAACTTATAATATATTTCAAGAGATAATTTTACTAACTATGCTAGCTGAACAGTGTTTTGTACTTTTATTTGCTTGCTATGCTTTAGGTCAACCATTTTCTCTGCCTTTGTGATAACTTTAAATTTTTCTTTTTGAATCATTTGAGAGCTGTGGTCAGGTTTATCACATGCTTTTCTACATGAGGAGACACGCTTTTTACACGCCAGAAACCCCGGCTACTTAGCATGCCTAACCATTCCACTAATGACTGGGACATACCTTTTATCCGTGAGGATATACGTTTATCAGACGCCAATATCCCCAGTTACTCAGTATGCCCAATCAATATTTTTGAAAGCAGCAGAGTTAGATTGGATCTTCATGACACACTTGTCTCCCATCTATTTTTCAGCCAATTTTTTGCTTTGAGATGGAGAACAGTAGTTTCTCAGAACTCAATCCATTGCTCTACCAAGAAGGCAGAATTATGGCGTATTCCATGTACATACATGTTATATTTGAGTTTATTTTTACTGTCCAACACAGACACAGGTAGAGAAACAGTCTCATTACTAAAAATCATAAGTCCTCAAAATCTTGTGACAGAGTCATAGTTATAGTTTGAATTTATTGCAGTAGTACAGTTCAAATTCTCATTACTACACTCAACCTCTACTCTTAATGATTACCTTGGTGATTTTATTGAAAGATATGGTTAGGTTTTTCAATGTTTTATCAAGGAATGAGTTTACACTTTTTCTCCCCCTCAATTTGTGAGTCCTTGCTGAAGATAAAAAAAATGTTGGCCATGAAGAGATATAGAGACACAAGGGATGGGAAGTATGGATAAGGATGAATGAGTGAAGAATCTGAGCACAAAAGTTCACTAAGTTCAGAGGATTTCCTAGCAGAGCCAGCAGCCTTTTTAGATCCATTTTCCCTTGTTCAGATCCTCTGTCGACCATAGAGTTGCCTTTGGTCGACCTCTGTGCTGTCACAGAAGCTGCCTGATGAGTAGTCACCTGTGGTCTGCTTTCTGACAATTCTGTTGTCGACCATGGGACCGCCTGTGGTCGACAGCTGCGAAGTCACAGAACCAACTATTTCCTGTCCTGATGCCTTGGTCGACCAGCGCCTTGCCTGTGGTCGACCACAAGAGATAATCCGTAGTAGAACCAGGATTCTGCAGAACTTGCTGAAGTAGCAACCGACACTAGACCTCCAAACTCAAAACTTGACCAGTACTAGAGACCTAGTTGACATAACTTAGTACAGAAATGACAGAATCTATACAGTGAACACATGAATATGATTATTTCAAGAATTTTCAGGAGAAATTCTACAAATTCCTAACTCCCTTCTTAGAGTTGAAAATCTGTCATTGTTAAGGGGTTTTGTGAAAATGTCTGCCAGTTGTTTTTCAGTTTCTACAAAATGAAGCATGAAATTTCCTTTGGAGACCTCATCTCTTAGAAAGTGATGACGGATCTCAATGTGTTTTGTCCTAGAGTGTTGAATGGGGTTTTTAGACAAATTAATAGCACTAGTGTTGTCACAGAAAATAGGTGCACATCCAAGATCTACATTGTAGTCTTGGAGTTGATGTTTTATCCACATAACCTGTGTACCACAGCTCCCTACTGCGACATACTCAGCCTCAGCAGTGGAGAGTGCCACAGAATGCTGCTTTTTAGAAGCCCATGATATTAAACATCCACCTAATATTTGACAATAACCACTAGTACTCTTCCTATCAATTTTGCAACCAGCATAATCAGCATCTGAATATGAAATCAAATCTAGTTTGCAGTATGTAGGATACCATAAACCCAATTCTTGGGTGCCGGCAAGGTATCGAAGGATACGTTTGACAGCCCCTAAATGTGATTCTCTAGGGCTAGACTGATATCTAGCACACATGCATACACTAAACTGAATATCTGGCCTTGAAGCAGTTAAATATAGCAGGGACCCGATCATACCTCTGTATTTCTTGGCATCTACCATGTTACCTTTTACATCAGCTTCCAATGTTGCATTTGTACCCATGGGTGACTCGATTGGTTTGCAGCTTTCCATGCCAAACTTCTTCAACATCTCCTTTATGTACTTGGATTGATTTATGAAGTATCCTTCTCTACATTGTACGATCTGCAATCCAAGAAAAAACTGTAAATCACCCATTAAACTCATTTCAAACTCATTGGTCATTAAGTTTGCAAATTCAGTACATAAAGAAGCTTCGGTAGACCCAAACACAATATCATCCACATAGATTTGTACAACTAGTATATGCTTACCTTGGGTCTTGGAAAACAATGTTTGATCAATTTTACCTCTTATGTATCCCTTCTTGGTGAGGAAGGAGCTCAACCTTTCATACCAGGCCCGAGGAGCCTGCTTTAATCCATACAAAGCTTTATGCAATTTGAAAACATGATTAGCAAGTTCATCATTTTCAAATCCAGGGGGTTGTTCCACATAGACTTCTTCTTTTATTATTCCATTTAGAAATGCACTTTTTACATCCATTTGTTGTAGTTTGATTCCATGAGATGCTGCAAAGGCTAACAATATCCTGATGGCTTCTAATCTAGCAACTGGAGCATATGATTCTTCAAAATCAACCCCAAATTCCTGGTTGTACCCTTTAGCCACCAGCCGAGCCTTGTTTCTCATTACAACCCCTTCTTCACTTAGCTTGTTTTTATAGACCCACTTGGTTCCAATAACGGGGTGAGATGAAGGTCTAGGGACAAGACTCCACACCTGATTTCTTTCAAATTGATTTAGTTCTTCATGCATAGCATTTATCCATGAGTCATCTTTTAATGCTTCCTCTACTGATTTGGGCTCTATTTGGGACACAAGTGCAAGCTGATCTAGTTCATTGATTTCTTTTAACTGAGATCTAGTCTTCCTAGGATCATGAATTCCACCAATGATGTTTTCTATGGGATGATCTCTAAGAAGTCTTAAGTTCTCAAGATTGTTACCTGAGATGCCTTCTCCTTCGGGTGGAGCATTAGTAATACCTTGATCTCTTTCCTGAGATTGTTCTTCTTCATTTGGTTCTTCGTTGTCTTCTAGAAATTCCCTATCTTCTTCTTCCTTGCTGACCTGCTCATTTTTGCCAAGATCATTAATTTCATCAAATGTAATATGAGGGGATTCTTCAACAATTTGATCTTTGGTGTTAAAAACTCTATAGGCTCTTGATCGGTCGGAATAGCCCAAGAATATTCCTGGATCACTCTTCGGTTCAAATTTGTCCAAGACCCTTTTATCATTGTTATGAATAAAGCATTTTGACCCGAAAATTCTAAAATGAGCTAGGGATGGTTTCTTACCTTTGAACATTTCATATGGTGTATTTTCACTAGCCGGTCTTACCATTGCTCGGTTTACAATGTAGCATGCTGTGTTGACTGCCTCTGCCCAAAATCTCCTTGGAAGTTTAGCTTCAACCAGCATGGTTCTAGCCATCTCGACAAGAGTGCGGTTCCTTCTCTCCACAACTCCATTTTGTTCTGGAGTCCTTGGTGAGGAAAATCTGTGGGTTATGCCCTTGTTTCTGCAGAATAAGTCAAAGTCAGAATTTTCAAACTCCCCCCCATGGTCAGATATGATTGTACACACTTTGGACTTGCCATCCTGCTTCATTCTTTTGTAGAATTCCTGAAACTCAGAAAAAGCATCACTTTTATGAGATAGAAATATTACCCATGTGAATCTAGAGAAATCATCAACTAGTACATAACCGTATCTCTTACCACTAAGACTAGCAGTTCTTGTTGGGCCAAAAAGGTCCATGTGCACAAGTTCTAGTGGTCTAGAAGATTGACTTTCAGTTCTACCTTTGAATGATTTTCTTGTTTGCTTACCTTGGGTACATGATTCACATACTTTGACATTTTGAGCAAACGAAATTTCAGGCATACCAAGAACCATTTTATTCTTCACAAGTTTATGCAACACCCTATAGCTAACATGCCCTAGCCTTCGGTGCCACAGCCAGGTCAGGTCCTCTTTCTTGGCGGTTAGGCACAGGTTGGAGTGGGCTGGATCATCCAAGTCTATTATGTAGACATTGTTTACTCTCTGGCCCATAAACTTGACTGTATCTGAATTTGGTTCAATAATCTTGCAGATCTTGGAGTCAAATATTACTTTATGGCCTTTGTCGCAAAGCTGACTGATGCTCAGCAAGTTATATTCCAGTCCATCTACCAGCAGTACATTTTCAATACTGTTTGAGGAGTTCTTACCTATTTTACCTGTCCCGATGATCTTACCTTTGTTATTTCCTCCAAAGGTCACATAACCTCCATCTTTTGAGCTTAGTTGGGAGAACTAGGTCTTGTCTCCCGTCATGTGTCTTGAGCAACCACTATCTAAGTACCACTTATTGTGCATGGCTGCCAGACATTCCTGCATCATGAATTACACAGAAATTTTTGGACCCCAATGGTACCCGGGTCCAAGATAACTTGTAAAATTGTGAAATTGCTGTAACAATCCTTTGGGAACCCAGATTTTGTTAGAGCAGTTTAATTTTTCGTCTCTGAACTTGTTCAGATTGGGTGGCTTTTGTTCTAATGTTTCTTTAATCTGAATCCACCTTTTTGATTTCCAATTTTTATTTTGTTTCACCTGAGAAAATCTGTGGTTTCTGTTTGCGTGTCTGGTCATGGTCGACATCTGGTGTGTCTGTGGTCGACCACTGCTTCTCCAGACGCCAGCGCCTGTTCTGGCAGATCCTCTGGTCGACAGAGGAGGGGTCGGTTGTCGACCAGCCTGTCTCCAGACACCTTGTTTTCCAGATTTATGTCCTTTAACTTGATTTAGTACTTGGTTTGTTTGGTTATTTCTGTGAATTTGAGTTTCTTGTCTATTATTTTTAAGCTTATGTTGATTGACTGTTTTCTCTTTAATGTTTCTCTCTTCCTTGGTGACATTATTCCTTTTGGAGGAGCATTCAGCTACATCCTCTTGTTTGTCTTGATATAGATTGATTAGGGGCCCTTTTCCTTTTGAGTCAGCAATCCCAGTTACGGTTTTTATTTGGAATTCCTTTTTAGCCGTAGGATTGTATCCTAACCCTTCTTTTTGAAAGTTTACTTTTATTCCCAAGACAGCATTTAAGTTTTCTTGACCTTTAGTCATTTTTTCCAAGGTTTCCTGTTTGTTTTTCAGTTCACTCTGGATTCTTTCTATTTCTTCCAGAAGTTGACAGTTTTCCTCCTTGAGTGAGTTGTTTCTTTCTTGAGTTACCTTAGTTTGCTGTTCACTTTCTTGAGTCTTTAATTTTACCTCATCAATTGTGTTTTTCAGTGACTCATTTTCTTCTAACAGCCCTTTGACATTTTCTTCATCTGTCTCGTATTGTTTCAGCTTATTTTTCAAGGTGGTGATTTCTAATTCTAGTTCAGTTCTGTTGGCAAATGGGTTGCTGTCATTATTGACCTGATTAAGTTTTTCTTCAAACTCTTATTTTCCTTTCTAATTCTTTCATATGCATCAAGTAAGTCTGAGTAGACTTCTTCCCAATCTGAGCTAGAAAAATCTTGAAACGGAGGGATTACCTCAAGATCATCGCTATCTCCTTTGGCCATCAAACAGATGTTTCCTTCTTCTTCCTCGGAAGTTGTTTCCTCCTTACTGCTTTCCTCCTCCTCGCTCCATGTGCTTATCATTGCTTTTGGTTGCTTGCCTTTCCACTTGAAGCTTGATTTCTTAGGAGTCTCTGGACATTCAGCCTTTATGTGTCCTAGTTTCCTGCAGTTGTAGCAGACAAGTTTGTTAGATGAAGTTTTATTTTTATCAAACTTAAACTGAGATGACTTTCTTACCATGCCCTTAGGATTCCTGAATCCCTTACCTTCCTTCCGCAGAAACCTTTTGAATTTTCTTGTTAACATGGCTAGCTCACCAGTTTCCTCACCTGTGCTAGATGAGTTATCAGTGTCAGATAGTTCAGAGGTGCCTATTTTAGTTTTTAGGGCGAGCTGGTTCTTTTTCTTGCCCTCATCTTCTTTTCTTTTCAGATTGACCTCATAGGCCATTAGGGATCCCACTAGTTCATCCACAGTCATAGTGGTGAGGTTCTTTGAGTCCTCAATTACTGTGGCCTTGGTATGCCACATAGGAGTGAGGGATCTTAGGATCTTCCTCACTAATTCCTGTTCCTTGTAGGTTTTCCCTAGACTCTTTAAACTATTCGTTAATTGCACTAGTCTAGCATACATTTCAGAAATATTTTCGTCAGTTTTCATTCTAAACATTTCATATTCTGAAACTAGCATATTTGCTTTTGACTCCCTTACCTCTGAAGTACCTTCATAGATTACTACTAGTCGATCCCACATTTCCTTGGCCGTTGCACATTGTGAAACTCGTGAGAACTCCGTGGGGTGTAGTGCGCATTGCATTACGTTCATGGCTCCCCAGTTGATGGTTGATTTTCTGACCTGTTCTCTGGTCCAGGTATCCTCATCTTCGGGCAGCTCGTAGGGTCCTCGGCTTACTACTCTCCACATCTCATGATCTTGTGCTCTCAAGAACACCTGCATACGATTTTTCCAGTATGAGAAATCATTTCCATCGAAATATGGTGGTCTAGTTACTGAGTGTCCCTCAGCCATTAGACTTCTAGAGTTCAGTCCGGCAGGCCTCTCCTGGTTGTTAGACCACATTTTTGGAGAGTCTGGCTCTGATACCACGTGTTGAGTACGGACTGAATAGATCTAGAGGGGGGGTGAATAGATCTTTCCCCCTTTTTTCGATTTAATATCTATTGACTAAATGAGTTGCAGGTGATTGACGAATTACAGAACTAATGTTGATATCAATGAAGAAAACAAACACATAGAGAAGCACGCACACACATAAGCAAACCACAAGATAGGATTTTTAAGGTGGTTCAGTCTCTTCCCGAGACTTACATCCACCCCTTGCTTAACTCAAGCAAGGCTTCACTTATGAGAGCCTCTGATCTCAATCCAAAACACAAGACACCGCTGTCACACAGCTTGTTCCTGCTGACACACAGCTTGTACCAGCTGACACACAACTTGAATCCGCTGCCTCACAGCTTGACACTTGGTGTAAGGATGAATAGAAATGATGAGAAGGTGGGATGATGCAACAGGACTGAATATAGACTTTTGTAACAAAGTAAAGAATTCAGCCTGGGACTTAATCACATAAATAACAAGAGTAGACTCCCTGTAGAACTTCCAATCGGATGCCTTCAGCTGCTTTGCTGCTGGAGGTCGCACAGCTTCAAGCCCAGTCTTCCTTCTGCAGCAATGAGAATGCCTTTAGTCTTCTGCAGATTTCTGATTGATGGAGAGCCACTTCGTCCTGTGATGTAGGTGTGTTTCTTAGCTTCTGTTCTATGCTCTCTCTGTGTGCTTTTTCCGCGATCAGTTGCCTTCTACTTTTTATGCAGATACTTTTTCAAGCCTGAAGCTCTTCCCGCTCAAATTCCAGATCGAGCGTCAATCTGCTAGAAAGCAGGGAGAAGGTTAAATCCGATCACTACAATAAGTTTGACCGCTTCTAAGCAAGATTCTCTCCTTGATTCCCGTGCGGAATCTCATCATTTGAACTACCCAACAACCTGCAACAACAATCTGCAGGTTTTAAGGAACCAAAACAGAATTCGGTTAGAGTTCGGTTCTGGACGCTATAACACCCGTGGTCGACCATGACACTGTCCCTGGTCGACAACGAGCAGTGTCCTGATGGCGGTTTCATTCTGGCTGACACTCGCGTCCCCGTGGTCGACCACAGCCTTGTCGCTGGTCGACAAGGGGCAAATTCCAGATGGCCGTCAGTTCTGTCTGATGCTCTGTCTGTTCTGTGGTCGACCAGAAGTGGGGCTTTGGTCGACAGCCAAGGCACATGCAGAAGACGGATGACTTGAAGTGTTTCTGGCTGGGTTCGTTGGTCGACCATAACCACTTCCCTGGTCGACAAGCGGCCTTTGACACTTCTTCTGATTTGTTGATTCCACTTGGATTTCAGTGGACCTGAAATTACTTAACTTATCAGAAGTAACTTGAACTATCATATTTATATTGAGTTACTCAAAAACATTGTTTGTCATCATCAAATAGTCATGAGTCCATTACTTTGAAGGAACAATCAAACCACTTGTATTTGTTATGAAACAAGATAGAACTTGATTAATCAAACATATCCTATTGTCATCATCAAAACCAAGGGATGCACAACAAGGTAGAAGGGGTGTAGGGGCCTCACGTTGGTGGTAGTTTTCCAAATATTTTGAATCTCACTTCATTACTTTCAAAGAGAGGTTACATGACACTTATATAGACTCCACAAAGAAGACCAAAAGACAACTCACTTAACACCTACTTCCTATCACTCATAACTCCCTTAGGAAGACTAAAAGACACAAATTAAAAAAGGACTCTTACATAATAGTTGGGGACATAATTACTACAAAAGATAAAACATGGCCCATTTGGCCCAAACATGCAGCCCACTTATCAAGAGATGATTAAACATAGATATATATATTTGATACTTTTGTTGACGCCGATTCCGTCCAACCCTTCCACTTGGAGAAGGTTCGACCTCGAACCTTGATTCTGGAATCTCGAGCTGCAGGACCCCGGCTTGTTGGGACAAACCAGACGACTTGCTCTGATACCAACTGATGTGAAACAACCACGGGATATGTAGCAAGCAAACAGAAACTTAGGACCTATTCCGCAATCACAACCACATAGCAATTCAGTTGGCAGATCGGGCCAATTCGCCGTCGCACACACACGAGCCCGGGGTGACTAAATGATGCTAAGGGGAGGTGATGGATCAAGACCCTTGCTGGTAGAGTGCCAGCAAGGCTAGGGTTGCCCTCCCGAAGGTACGAAGCCCACAATTAAGGGGCTGGCCGGGTGCCACTTGGAGCACTAGGTCCCTCTCTCACACACTCCACGGTGACCGCTCGTAAGTGGAGCACGTGGGGTCGGACACTCTCTCGCTTGCTCAACGGAGCGAATTCTACGGATATTAAATGAACAAGCACCAGAAGGAAATGGAGCAAAGGTCAGAGCTCACCTGGTTGGTTTGAAGAAACCAACCCCGTTCGGAGACGAGGGCGAGCGGGGAAGTGTGGGTTCCCCGCACACTGCGCCGGTGTAGCTTGATCCCTGTTTAATAATAACATTCACTACGCCTCACGCAGGAGGGTGGACTTGGGGTGGGGATGATTTGTATTACATGCAAACACTACCTCCACGCAGGGAGGGCCGGTGAGCCAGCCAGGCGGGGAGGGGAGATTCACCGAAAAGCGGGCGGAAAAGCCGACGCCGAATCTGCCGGCTGTCTGCGATGGCTGACTGACAGTCGATGTCAAGGTCGTAGATCTCGTTCTGGAATTTTGCTGATGACGAGACCAGTGGCGAACGCGTTGTAACTGGAACGGGGATGCCTCAGAATTTTGTTGAATTCTTCTGAAGAAGGTGCTGGTCCGGGAAGAGCTTCGAACAGAGTGACTGAATCTGGACGTAGTAGCTTCCTGTTTCTGACAGCAACTTGCAGAGGTTGCCCCGACCGTTCCCGGACTCCAAATCATGAACCACCAGAGTTTCTGGAACCGTGGACAAGCCCTTTTCGCATCAAAACTAACGGGGAAGCCGTCTGATGCCGGAGTGGACGGGGAGACTCCGAAGAGTGGAGGTTGGTCGCTGTAGACTGTGGGAGGCAGACCCGACCAGCCGAGGGAGAAAAAAGAGAACTCTGGCCTCCGGATGCCGAATGCAGTTCTTCTTCTTGCTCCTGGTAGAGGACTGGAGGAGGAAGAAGTTTGTTGAAGGGCTCGTGGTCTGAATCTTCTGCTGTTTGGCGTGGTGCAGCGTCGAACCGGGTTCAGGTACTCTGCAGAGGGAGCCCCATGTAGTCGCCATAGAACTCCAAACGAGGCGGGATGAACTCGGTCGGATGGCCGACAGAAAGGTTTAAGTACCCTCAAAAGATGGGCTCCATTGGATCACCGAGCCGGGCGTGGTCGCAGATGTGGTAAGCCTCTGATTTCTGGGCGAGCAGCCCGACAGGGAGACGCAGGCCGTGGCGGAACTTTCTGCACCAAGATCAGAATGGGACGAAACCACCTGGGTTGGTTTTGTGTCGTCAAGGGGCACAACGTTGCTGAAGACGTCCTGGGCCGATGACGAACAGGTTGGGCGTGGCACGCTCTGCAAAGTCGGCACACAGTCTGGGCAGACTGGGTTGCCCCTGACCTGCGCAGTCGTGGGAGAACAAACACCACACACTGTGCCGAAGTCAGAACGAGGCGAGACCACCTCAGGAGCTTCGAGGACTTGGAGAAGAACCAACTCTCAGAATATAGTTCAGGCTGAATCGTGCCGTTGAAGTCAGGGCAGCCTTTGTCAAACGGACCTCAGGTTCTGGCTTGAATCTGGCGCAGCCGCACGAGAATGGGCAATGCGATCTGTGGTGAAGCCGGAATGAGATGATTTTACCTCGCCTTGGAAGAAGACTCGCAGACCTTTCTTTCGATGTAGGCCACGCCCCCAGAAGTACCAGGATGGGGTCGTGGGTGATGCTGCAACTCGATGCTGATCTGCAGGTCTTCCCTGCACACGAGCTGAAGAGAGAGGGGTGGGGAGGATGGCTCTCTTGATGGAGGGTTGGGGTATAGGGGTGCCTTGGTGGTGATGGGGGCTATTGCGGGGTGGGAAGGATGGTGATGAGGGGGAGGAAGGGGTGGAGCTGGCAGGGAGAAGGGGTGAGAGTGGGTGGCCGCGGCTGGTTGTGGTAGGGTGAGGGGTGGTCGGCCAAGGCAATGGTAGGAGGGGGGGAAGGGGTGAAGGGTTCGAACTTGGCTGGATGGGAAGGGGCAAGGGCGGTCTTGGGAGGTGAAAGATTGCTTGGGGATATGGTGTGAGTAATGGTGGAATTAGTGGACCTTGGGAAGGTGAAGGGTTGGGATGAGGTGGAGGATGAGGTGGCAAGAGAGGGAGGTGAGGGGGCCAGGTCGCCCAAGGGAGAGAGAGAGGGGAGGAGAGAGAGAGGGGGGCCGCCCCCTTTAGAGAGAGAGAGAGGTAGAGAGAGATAGAGAGGGGAATCCACCCCTTAGAGAGAGAGAGAGGTAGGGAGAGATAGAGAGGGGAATTCACCCCTTAGAGAGAGAGAGAGGTTAGAGAGAGAAGAAAGAACCCAGGAGAATCCACTCCTAGAGAGAGAGAGAAAAAATAAACCTAGGAGAATCCACTCCTAGAGGGAGAGAAGATATTGGAGAATCCACTCCAAAGAGAGAGAGGTAGAAGGGGTGTAGGGGCCTCACGTTGGAGGTAGTTTTCCAAATATTTTGAATCTCACTTCATTACTTTCAAAGAGAGGTTACATGACACTTATATAGACTCCACAAAGAAGACCAAAAGACAACTCACTTAACACCTACTTCTTATCACTCATAACTCCCTTAGGAAGACTAAAAGACACAAATTAAAAAAGGACTCTTACATAATAGTTGGGGACATAATTACTACAAAAGATAAAACATGGCCCATTTGGCCCAAACATGCAGCCCACTTATCAAGAGACGATTAAACATAGATATATATATTTGATACTTTTGTTGACGCCGATTCCGTCATAAACCATCTTCCTAGAGGGAACCTTATGGATGATGCCAACGAGGCGAGGGCATCGGCGAGAATATTCTGATGACGAGGGACATGAACAAAGATCAGTTTGGTGAAAAGTTTGGCAAAGGCAGCATTGAGTTCTTGGTATGGCTTGAGTTTGGGATCGCGAGTGCGATATTTAGTGAGCACCTGGCGAAGGATGAGTTGACTATCACCTACGACTCGCAACTCAGTGATACGAAAAGAATGAGCGAGTTTTAGGCCAGCTAGAAGAGCTTCATATTCGGCTATATTGTTGGTAACTGGAAATTTGAGATGGTATGCCAATGGGAATGTGAGGCCTTCAGGCGACAGGAGGGCGACGCCGATTCCTCTCCCTTGAGAATTCAGAGCTCCATCAAAATATAGCATCCACATTGGCTCATCTGTTTGGTTGACGGACATTAGTTCCTCATCTGGAAACTCTGATTGGACGGGATCAAACTTGGGAAGAGGATGGTGAGCGAGATGCTCGGCTATGGCATAGCCTTTAATCGCCTTTTGCTAGATGTAGGTGATGTCGAACTGAGAGAGAAAATTTTGCCAGCGTGCTAGCCTATCCGTAAGGACGGATTTCTCCAGAAGGAATTTGATAGGATTCATTCGAGCAATCAAGTGGACCTCATGAGCCAAGAAGTAGTGCTTCAATTTCTGCACTACCCAAACGAGGGCAGCACAGGTTTTCTCCATGATAGTGTACTTCTGCTCACAGGGATTGAGAAGTTTGGACAAGTAATAGGTTACCCGTTCCTTGCCTTCTTCATCAGCTTGTGCGAGGACGGCTCCCACGGAGCCATCCAAGACTGAGACGTAAAGGATCAGAGGTTTTTCTGGTTTGGGTGGAATGAGAACGGGTGGACTAGCCAGATATTCCTTCAACCCTTCAAAAGCTTTCTGACATTTAGAATTCCAGTGGAATTCTAATCCTGGCTTGGTCAACTCGTAGAGAGGTCTACACCTTTGTGAATGTTGGGACACAAACCGACGAATAAACTGCAACCTCCCGATTAAACCTCGGACTTCCCTCAAATTCTTGGGAGGTGGCATATCCCTGATGGCCTTAGCTTTGCCGGGATCTATCTCGATCCCTCTTTTACTCACAATGAACCCCAGCAATTTACCCGATGACACACCAAACACACACTTTTTCGGGTTCATTTTCAATTGGAACTCCCTTGACCTCTGCAAGACCTTAGCCAAAACTTCTGGATGTTCCATCCTGGTCCTTGATTTCACCAACAAATCATCCACATACACTTCCAGGTACATGTGCATCATGTCATGAAATATGGCCATCATAGCTATTTGGTAAGTAGCTCCAGCATTCTTTAATCCGAACGGCATAACCACGTAACAATATGTTCCCCAAGGGGTAGTGAATGACATCTTTTCCTGATCCTCTTTTGCCAAACGAATTTGATTGTATCCTGAAAATCCATCCATGAATGAGAGGGTTTCGTAGCCTGCCGTGTTATCAATCAACACATCAATGTGAGGTAAGGGAAAATCATCTTTTGGACACGCGCGGTTAAGGTCCCGGAAGTCGATACAAATCCTGACTTTCCCATCTTTTTTCATGACTGGGACAATGTTCGCCACCCATTGAGGATAAAGAACGACTCTAATGAACCTGACTTTATGGAGCTTATCGACCTCTTCTTTCATTTTCAAGGCCATTTGAGGGTGGAAACGCCTTAACCTTTGTTTTACCGAGACGGACCCTGGTTTTAAGGTTAAACGGTGTTCGACCAGGGTTGGATCCAGACCCGACATATCCTCGTAGCTCCATGCAAACGTGTCCTTATATTCCTTGAGAACCTCAATTAATGCCTCTTCTTCAGAGGGTGGTAGGTTGTTACTTATGAGGATGATCCTAGGGTCTTCCTCAGTTCCCAAGTTGACTTCTTTGGTGGATTCTTCTACGGCGGTTGACGGCTCGTCGAATCTCCTCATTCCACTAGCATATGCGCCAGCCGCGTCCTCATATTCCTCACCCTCATCTTCGGTAGGGTATTGTTCATCCGTGATCTCGTAGACTCCGTACCCTTCATCAAATGCACCGTCGCCCTCACATTCTATTTTCGGTAGCTGGATGGGATTTTCTAGCAATTGGGGGATGGCAAGAAGGGCCTGACACCTGGCGGCTAAATCCAGGAGGAATCGACGAGGGATCTGCCTACCCTTAGATTTCTTCCTAGGTACTACCCTTGACCTATCATTCCTAGATTGACTGACAATATTTACAGAAGAAGAGGAAGACGAAGAGGATGGTGTAGAATGTACAGGAGAAGACCCCTCAGAGGAGGGGTAGAAAAGGTCGCTCATCGGACCTTGGACGGGTGGTCCGCAGGGCGGGACGCACCCGTGGGAGATGTAAGAGGTTTCCTCAACGAAGATGTGTTGTTGAGGAGTTTGAAAATTGACGTTTTTTTTTTCATTTTCAGTTTTAATGACAAAGCAGTGAAAAGAGATTGGAGGAGAGAGAAATGTGGTTATGGCTAGAGGATTGTGAGGCTCATAGAGCAGATCATGGTTGAAGGCCTGGCGCGGGTTGAGAAGCCCGCGTAGGTATGTAAGCAGAGAAGGGGATCTGGGAAGATCATCAGACAATTGCCTGGCCCAGGAAGAAGATATCAGCAAAGGCTGAGACGAGTGGATGGAGAAGATGGCGGCTAATGAGCCGTCGACGGCAATGTTGAGGACGGATGAAGATCCGTCGATGACAGGGTCCTTCTGGCGAGGACGAGGATAGTTTGGAACCTTGGCAAGAGTGGTAATATTCTCTGGTATTCCGGAGATCAATGGTGGTCCTTCAAGCTGCGGAGACGAGAACATCCTTTCCAGTGCAATGGAAATGTCCCGTATGTCGAACCATGTGTTCCACTCGCATTCCGGATCTTTGATCTTGCCTCTTTTGGTGATCCTCGGACATTTTTCAACCAAATATACAGCATGTGATCCCCCATATGCTTCTCGTGGGTAATCTCCCATCTGAACAACGGGCCCTCTGTTGAAGTGGTTTGATAGAGTCCATGTGAGGGGCTTCCAATCCGCCTTGAATGGTCCTTTGAAGCCTAGGCCAAACCTGCGGTTCGGCCTAATTTCCTTTGGCGGTTTGAGCCTACCCTGTAACTGTGTGCCCAAACCTTTTCCCTGTTGGTAGCCGATGTTCCTCATAATCTCCCACCCTTTGGAGTGAAAAGGGAGATATGATGTTGCGGTTGCCCTGACCGGCTCCTTTGGTGCTAGTGGAACGTGAGATAGATCACGCACGTCCAGCAATGACAATATGGGCCGATGAGATGGCCAAACAGAGGGCAGAGAGGTGTTGATAGCATCCACCGTGTGAAGGACAGGTGTGCTGACCACTTTAATAATTCTTCCATTGTAAGGAAACTTCAGGCACTGATGGTTGGTGGAAGGCACAGCATCCATGGCTTCAATGTAGGGGCGACCCAGTATGGCCTTGAATGTGGGGTCCATGTCGAGGACATGGAATTCCGTGGGAATTGACATGGGGCCTAGCTCTACCTTTAGAATAATCATCCCTTGCGGCGGCCTTTTGCTATTGTCATAGGTCGTGACTGTGATCGAGGAAGGTCTTATTTGTTCCTTATTGACCCCACACAACTGAAGGGTGTCCATGGAGATCACATTTATGGACACGCCTGTGTCCACAAGACACGGGTTTATGGATACCCCATTAATTTTTATTGAAATGCACAATGCATATTTCTGAGCTTCCTTGGGAGCGAGCTCGTAGTTGTGGAACATGATGGCCGGTTGTGTGTCTGTTGGGGTTAGGACGGTCAAAATCTTCTCCACGGGGAGGTCTTCATTAACCATGACTTTTTGAAGATATTCCATCAAGGCCGCCTGGTGGGATGTGGATCTTTGAAGTAGCTCCAGGATGGAGATCCGAGCAGGTGTCTTGTCCAAGTGTTTCAATAGATCATACTGTGTCCCCGGGATAGCTCTTTCTGGTTGTTCTCCATCATCCTTCTCTGGCTGAGATTGCTCAAGATTCTGACTGTTGTGGGGGAAAACCCTGTGGAAAATCCTTCCACTCCGGAGCACCATTGCCTGCGGCTTTTGTACCTCTATGGGGGTAGCAGTGGGTTTTAACAGGGATTTGAGGGATAGTGGTGGAGGAATAGTTGATGAAGCAGGGGTGATGACGGGAGCAAGGATTCTGATGAGGGGTTTGTTAGGTGGAGGCATGGTGGAGGTAGAGGGGATATCGCACGGATTATGGAGGATAAGGGGTCTGGAAGGTGGAGGCGGAGGCAAAGTGGAAGTGGGGAAGGTTTGAAACGGGTAATGGTTTTGAGGTGGATGGTGGGTGATGAGTGGCTTTATTGGCGGTGGTATGGTGGAGACATGCGGGGTTACGTACGATTGACGGGTGATAAGGGGCTTAGAAGGGATAGGGGCAAATGCGGTAGAGGTGGATGGTAAAGCGGGGGAGTGAGAGAAGATGAGAGGGCATGAGGGCGTAGTGGAGGGTGTTGGCTGATAGGTCATTGGGGTGCGAATGAGAGGGCGTAATGGTAGTGGAAATGGTGAAGGTGATACTGACGCGGGTTGATGAGAGAGAGGTGCTACCCGGGCAAGGCAAGGGTGTTGCGTGATGATAGGATTGGCGGTAGAAAGAATGGAGGTACTTTCCGGGTGCCACACCTGCTCTCTCCCGACTTCCGGGAAGGAGGAGATGGGGTTAACCTGATGATTGGGCTGTTGGTGCTCCGGCAATGGATTCTGGATTATGCCCATGTTGGGCTGTTGTTGTGGGGCCTGCTGAGGCTGCTGCTGCTGTTGTGGTTGCTGCTGTTGTTGCTGTTGTAACTGCTGCTGTTGTAACTGCTGCTGTGGCCTATGAGGAGGTCTCCTAGCCTTGAGAGCGGTAACGTATCGTCTCATTTCATCCCAATCTATTTGATGTTCATCATTCATATCGTGGATGTAATCTTTGAAATGGAAGCAGTGTAGTATTTGGAGGTACCAACATTCGGGGGCCACACGGGCCTTTCCCTGGGTAGCACAAGTATGTTTGAGGCCATGAGGGCGTTGAAAATATCCGCCAGAGTTTCTGGCAACGGTGGATAGTAGGCTCTCTTGGGACCGATCGGCCTCCTTTGTTGCTGTTGGGAACCATATTTCCCCGGGGGTGGAACTTGGTTGTACTGAAGTGGTGGTTGTTGTTGCTGAGGTTGTGGTTGTTGTTGCTGGGGTTAACGTAATGGAGGCATATTATCCTGGGGTGGATTATTTTGGGGTAGAGGACGAAGAGGGAAAGGACTTGGTTGGAGGGGAAGTCGGGGCATTTGTGGAGGCCTTGGGTTGACTGCATAGTTGGCATTGTTGACCGCACCCACTTGCTCATTTGTCACGACCCCTTCTGTGGCTCCGCCCGGGGTACCAGCGCCTGTCTTTCTGACCACTTTGGGCTTCGGCGACTCAAACATGTTCATAATGGGGGAGTCTTTTAACTGGGTTTGGATGTACCGGGCCCTTTCATAGAGTTCCTCCATTGTAGTAAGTTTATTCATGGCCAGGACGTGTCTGAACTGTGGGGTTGCATTAGACACAATCATCTTCACTTGTTCGGGCTCGGAGAGGGTATCCCTTATTCTTTCCGCCAGAGACCTCCATCTATCAACATAGCGGACAAAATCCTCGTCGGGCCTCATCTTTTTGGCCACTAGGTCGGTAATGGAGAGTGAGGGACCGACCCTATCCCTATATTTCTGCAAGAACCTTCTGTGGACTATTTCAAAATTCTCGGCCTCGCGGGGCTCCAAAGAATAGAACCACTCAAGCGCGGCACCATCCAATGATCTCCGAAAGAGGTATGCCAGGGACCTCTGATCGTTTTGCCAATAGGAGGACTCATACATGAAATCCTTGAGGTGAATGAAGGGGTTGCCGGTACCATTGTATCTGCGGTACGTGGGCATTTCGGAGGGAGGAAGATGAATGACGGGAAGGATTGGCAAAGCAACCTCCGGGGTGGCTTTCACGTCCACCATTCTTCTCAGATTTTGAAACTGCTCGTCCATACGATTGAACCTATTGAGGAGCGATTGGGCGAGCTCCTCTGGAGGTGAAGGTGGCACTTGCCACTGAGGGAGAAACTGTCTCCCGGAGACTTGAGGGGGGAACCCCGAATGAGAGGGAGCTGCCGGACCGTCGACAGTCGGCCCCGGCTGAAGCGGTATGTGGGGAACAACGGGAGTTTGAGATTGTGACGGGAACTGGAATGAGGGTGGTTGTTGGCTCGCTTGTCCTTGAAGCGAGGGAGACTGGACGGCTTGCGCCAATGAAGGAGATGGAATGGCCTGCACGGACTCTTGGAGAGGTGCGATGGCCGGAGTTGATTCCTGGGGCGTGGGGGAAACAGATTTCCCCTTCAGAATGGCCTGGAAGGCCCGGAGCTGTTCAGAGGTAAGCTCCGTGTTGGCGAGGACGCCCAGTAAGGAAGAGATATCCTGTGGTAGGGACGTGTCCCCGGCAATAACCTGCACCTCATGCGAGGGCTCATGAGAAGGACCTGAGTCCATAGCATAGACTCGCGGGTCGGCTGACAAACCACGACTAGGGTGGTTCTCCTCAAAAGACTCGTGAGCCATGCTCACAGTTTTCCCAGAACGCAAAAATATACACTAGCAAGCAGGTAGCAGAGATTATCAAACAAGTGGATGCCTTTACACCTTCTTTTTGTGTTTTGATTTTGATGGTTTTTTTTTGTGTTTTTAGCGAGATCCGAAGTTCACACAAAATAGGGACCCTAGTTTATTTTTGTTTCACCGCCGTGTCAACTAGGGTCTCTCGTCTCACCACGAATGGGATGACTAACTCCGGGGAACTTCAATGGTACAACCAGCCCAGTGAACGAAGAGGAGATTCTTCGATGTCGGGGACTTACGGAGGTCCCAGTGGAGGAGATTCTAGTCCGTTGAGAGGAATTCTCAAACGGAGAGTCCTTCCTTCACCGGGAAAGGGTGATCCTTAGAAAAAATGAAAAAGGATATAAAAGAGAGATGGATGTATGCAATGGAATGCTGACAGAGATATAGAGTAAGAAAACAACAGAAATAACAAATATATAATGAACACCCAACCAATCACAACTGACAGTGCTGCCGTGAGCACAACGGGGGCGCGCGAGGGCGCCAAGGTGGAGAGGCACGGACGGTGCCGAACTTGCAAGGGTAGCCAAAAGGAAGCAGTAGAGGTCCCACCGTGATCGCCAATCTGTGAGCGACGTCACGTGGTTCGAGAAGCGAAGAAGATGCGGAGCGCGCGGGCTCCTTTTTGTTTGCTACAACACAGAAATAAGAGAAAAGAGAAGGGGCCACCACGGGAGATTGCTCCGGCGGGGCGAGCGGGACAAATGTAATATAGCAAGATATGGGGGTTAAACGGCCATAGCGGGAAGTGACTCGCCGCGGCCTCGGGGGGACGGGAATGGTGCAGAAATCAAATAGCAAGAATTGAAACGGCCATTGGGAAAGTGACTCGCCGCGGCCTCGAGAATATGAGCAGATAAGAATATGACAGAATATAAGGAGAATATAAAGAACGGGAATTTAAACGGCCATTGGGGAAGTGACTCGCCGCGACCTCGAAATATGAATAAATAAGAATATAACAAAATATAAAGAGAATATAAGAACGAGAATTTAAACGGCCATTGGGGAAGTGACTCGCCGCGGCCTCGAGAATATGAGCAGATAAGAATATAACAGAATATAAAGAGAATATAAGAACGGGAATTTAAACGGCCATTGGGGAAGTGACTCGCCGCGGCCTCGAGAATATAAGCAGATAAGAATATAACAGGATATAAAGAGAATATAAGAACGGAAATTTAAACGGCCATTGGGGAAGTGACTCGCCGCGGCCTCGAGAACAAGATGTGATCGCCAGGGGCCAAAAGACCCCAAAATAAAGAAAGTGATCACGCCTACCTCAAGAGCGGGAGATGGCGGGTTGCTTCTTCCTCCCCCTTCGGCCGGCCGATGGAGAGGGCTTTCCTTGGGTACCCTTGCAAAATAACGATAAACAAGTAACGAGTGGATTAGAAAGATGAAGATGTAGTATTCAAATCCTTGCCATAAAAATAACGAAATGATGGCAAGACACACACCTGGTTGGTGGTCTTTTAAACCCCTCTCGGACTCGAGTAGGAGGAAAATGAGATGATGGATGCAAGAAGTATATAAGAAGAGGCGCCCTTATGAAGGGGGATAGAGGATGCGAGATGATGAATGCAAAAGAACTACGAAGAAAATGAAAGGATTGGCTTATTGGATGTGCCGATGGTGAAATCCGGCGGAGCTCCGGCAGCGTAGGGATGACGTGGAAGCGCGGTGGATGAAGATGACCTTCCTCTCGCGAGCGTGGGCACCCGAGAAGCCAGCGGAACCTCCACCTACAAAAGACCCCACGGGTTAGAAATGACTCTGGTAGCCTCTGGGCTCCGGCAGCCTATCGGATCTCTTAGAAGCTCCCCCAGAACTGAGGGGGTGGGCCTCTATTTATAGGGCTCCGGAGGGTGGAGGCGTCCAGGACCCTGGACACCTCCATCAGGGCAAAAAAAGATCTTTTATTCTATTTTTATTTATTTTTTCCGAATATTTTCATGGAGGCGTCCAGGGTCCCGGACGCCTCTATAAGTCCCACCGAAATCCACCGAAAGTCGCACGCGGTTTAACACAACGCGTGGTTTTAGACCGGCGACCCGTGATTTGGAAATGGGCGCGTCCAGACGGCTGGACGTCTCCACAATTTGGATTCTTTCACACACGACAAACCGTCGATCGGTGGGCGGGGCCCCGTGAGTGAGTTGATGGAGGCGTCCAGGGGCCTGGACGCCTCCAAGAAAATATATTTTTATTTTTTTGTTTTGTTTTTTATGCCAACTGGCATTTTATATTTTTTATTTTTGTTTTCATGGCGCCTCCATTAATATATATATTTTTTCATTTTTTGGGGTTTGAAAAAATAAATAAAAATAATGGGGGCGTCCAGGAGCCTGGACGCCCCCATGAAGACCCACCTGGGTCCTCAGACAAGGTGTTGGCAGCCGCCCAGCAGACACCCTTCCTGGTTTCGGAACCTTCCGATGCGTCTGACTGGTGTTGATGTCGTCCGAATGCTGCGACGAGACGATTCGGATGCCGAAAAAGGCAGAAGAAGACCCAACAAAAGGAAGCACTCAAGTGATTCAAAATGTGAAAGCCGTCACGGGGCGTCGTATAGTAATATGAGACTTTCTTAGGAGACGTCAGGAATGGCGTGTCTACAGTTATTACTCTGCCTTGGGTTGGCAGCACACAGTGCCTGACGGTCTAGGGCAGGCGCGTCACAGGGATTGTGACGGTCTGTCGAGGGGCCGTTACAGTTATGTAACGCTCCTGACCTGGCGCGTTAGAGACAACAGCGCAATCAAATAGACAACAGAGACTGTGACGGTGCACTGTAAGCCCGTTATGTGAGTGTGACGGTCTTATAGGGATGCGTTACAGTTTCTGCTGACAGAAAATAAAATATAGAAACCAAGAGATCAACTCACATCATTTCTTTTAATCAAAACATCATGAGTTCTAGGCATGATACGAAGAAAAGGGCTATCTATATGCATGGGTATTGGTGAAATAGATAGGATAGTTTCTTTTAATTGTCCATTTAGGCTAAGAGATGTATGAAATACATAGAACTACCAAAACATGAAATTGATGATCTACAATGCATGAAATTCAATCAAACCAGAGGGCTTTTAATCCTATAATGTTTTTTTCGCCGTTCATGAGATAACCTACCTCTTTACTTAAGCTTTAACTTCCAATTTAGGCTTGAAAACCGAACCCTAGTTCCCTTCTTCCTGTAACTTTTCAGCAACTTCCTTGGGCTCTAACTCCACGACATCTTGACCTAAAGATGTGAAATTTTGAGAGGAGTTAGTCTAAAGTATTGGGAACAAATTATTCTAAAGAACTTACCTGAGATAATGACTCCTTACCTTGATTCCACGCGAGCAAAAGTAGGGGTCGCGCAGTTCAGAACTAGGTCCTATTTATAGGGTTCTAACTATGGTTTGGGGATTAGATCGATTCTAGAGTCCTTGTTTGGTCATAATCAAAGCTCTAAGAGTCCTTAGTTTCATTATAACTCTTCCCAAGTCGATCCTTAGTGGATAAGAGTCCAAAGTTTTGTTCTTTGTACTCGTTCTTTCCTTCACGGAACTAACAGTGTGTAACGGTCGGCTGCCGGTGCGTTAGGGGCCTGTGATGGTCTCGCGATAGACTGTTACATTACTCGTTCCCAGAGTTCAAAAGAAATCAAACTCTTCAGTTTTCTGGATTCATAGAGTAACAGTCGAGCTCCTATGCGTTACATGTCTGTGACGGTTGCCAGATGGACCGTTACAGTCAACGTGGATAGAGTTCTAGATTAATAAAACTCTATTGTTCATTATCCATACAATTATCTATATTAAGTGGTGTTTATCTTTAAAAATCCGAGAATAGGCTTAATAACCTTCTAGAATATGGGTCAAACTAAATGGGCCTGGTCCTTTAAAACCTTTTGGACTTTATTTAAGTGGTTAGGTTAATTATTTTAACCTTAATTGGGCCTTATAAATTCTAAAAAATTATTTATATAAATTCTGGGGCACTATATGTACACTACTTTCGTCTCTGGCTCAAATGAAGCCAGCACCTCTAGTGGTCCCCCAAAACTGCATGATGCTCAAAAAAAACAAAAACAGATTGGTAAATAGAAAAGGAAGGATCCCAAGCAAAAACAGACAAATGAATTTGTTGGTTTTTATGTGCATGTTAGGAAAGGCAATGCTAAACACCATGCTTTCCATAAAATGAATGGTCATTATTTTTATTGTGACATGCTTGGTCACACTGTGCATAATTGCCTTACCTTGAGGAAAAATGAATTAAGAGCAGGGGAAAATAGAAGAAACAATGTGAGAGGTAAAGGCAAGGGACAGGTCAACACTGGGAGAAAGCATCCTCTACACACTCATGCTCAAAATCCCAGGTATGAACGTGTGCGTCGACACACTCATTTGGACAGGTTGACACACCCCAAGCCCACTAGAAGAAACCCCCCTCCTTGCTGCTTCCACTGTGGAAAGGTTGGCCACTCAGTCAAAGACTATTGGCATCTGAAAGGTAAGACTCATTCTCATGGCCAAAATGGTGGTATCTATGCTCACCCACCAAGGTTTGATGCACATGCACATAGGAAGAATGATAAATCTTTTATACAATGCTTCTATTGTGGTAAACATGGACATGTGTTCAATGACTGCCATTGGATGAGAATTGATGAAATGAATGCAGCAAAGAAAAGAAATTCACTTGCTAGAAGTGTTGCTAACCAACAAGGACCCAAGCAAGCTTGGGTACCTAAAGTTTCCAAATGAGAATTTTGGGTGTAGGGTGCCTTGGAGCTGTACAAGGAACTGCTAGAAATAAATGCTCAAGGCACAAGTATGTAAATAAACTTCTCAACTTTATGTTCAAATTCTGCATGGTAGGTTTGCCTTGTAGTTATTGCATTATAGGTCTGTTTTATTTTCAATAAGTCCTGCAAGCTGACTGTGTCTCCCTGAATTGCTGAAATATCCTCCATGGTTTTAGATGAACATCTAAGTTGGATTACTTGCTTAACACTTGGTTTGAGTTCTGGTATATTAAATGGTGATGTGTAGAAAGACCGATTAAGTCTGTCCGGAACTCTCACTATGCGTGAGTTGGGTCTTCGGCTCAATACCTCTGCCCTGTACTAGAAATCTATTATTTCAGCTGCATAATCCATGAGAAATTTGTCATGCTGATGGAATTGATAAATTGATGAGTTGCTTGCTTCTTGCTACCAGTTAGTAGCCATATGACTTTCCTGTTTAGCATTCTTGATCATTGCCTCTGATGATGCTTGCCATGGCTGCACATGTATTTCAACTCATCATTCATATGGATATATAGCATGTTGATTGACTGTCTTAACCTCCATAAGCATTTGACAAAGGGGGAGCTTGAGAGTTTACATTTCAGTTCAGAATGCATAATCTGTGCTTGGTTAGTTTGTTGATTCACTGTGTGGTCTCATACACTCCAATGCATATCAAGTCAAAGGGACACAACCATGCATATCAATTGCTATCATCCCTATTGCATCATGTGCTCACATAGGTCATAGGTTGCATACTTCATTTGTCAACCCATGCACAAGTTTAGGGGGAGTCAACATTTAAAATCCAGTCTGCATCCCTGCACACTTTTGTTGACATATGCATTGACTGCATCTTCTTAGAGGGAGCTTGTTCTGTGAAATCTGCAGAGATCTCTATTGCCATTGAGCAGGTCAACCTTAGACCAACTCACGTCGACACCATGGTTGATTCATCTTGAAAATTGTCTTCTGTCTGAGCTCTGTGCGTCAACACTATGAGATGCCAGTGTCAACACTCCTTCATCTGCCGGTGATATTCACTTATCCTATCTGAGCTCACTGCATATCCTCAGGGGGGGTGTTTAGTGGCTACTTCCATCCATCTACCCAAGTGCATTTCATGCCTTCTTCAGCCCTTACATCATGATGATTGCTATGCTTCACTATGGGTCTGAAATATTTTGACCTCTCTGAATCTTTCTGGTATGTCTAGAAATCTGCCATCCCTTGTTTGCTCTGCTGTCTGATCCTTGATTCCCTGAATGGTTTTTGAACTCTTGGGAGTATTTCTATCTGTTGCTAAAGGTCACTTATCAGAGTAAATCTTAAAGAGGAATCTTCTTTTATGAAGTTCTATGATTGCCCAGGATGTAAAACTGATTAGCTTAACTTTAATGATTTCATGAGCCTTTTAAGCTAAATGGTCTTGAATGTGGCTGCACTCAGACTTAATGGGCTTAAACCATTGTTTCATGTTGTGACATGTCATGCCTTCTTAAATCTGAAAGTTTATCCTAAGTACAAAGGCATCTTTATTTTTGAAACTTCATTGTAGTATTGCTTTTAAACATTTGTCAAATCTGAAGTTTTCAAGAAAAAGGGTTTCGTTAAATGCAATGAATTTCAATCATGTTGAGTAACTGGGGATATTGACATTTGATAAACGTATATCCTTACGTAAAAAGGTGTATGCTAAGTTTAGTGCTCTAAGGCAGAGTAATGGCAATTGTTTCACTGAGAAACCGAGTCCCTTCATCAATAAAGTGGAGTGGACAAGGTCATGAACTGTCTTGCTACCTCTGTTCCATTTGAAGCAGAATGGTGAGCTACACTGAGTAACTGGGGGTGCCTACGTCTAATCAACGTGCACTCTCACGTCAAAAAGTGCATGCTACACTTGACTGCTCGTAAAAATAAAAAGCCATAACAATTGATATCTAACAATGGTTTCATAAGAAAAATCTGAATTTGTAGTGCTCATGGATAAAATCAGAAATGTCTAGGTGTTTAACCTCAATACTTTTTGTAGTTACTCTCAAAGGTGCTAATGGAAGTGAATGAGTAAGGTGAGAGGAGGTTAACTTGGGTTTAGTATGAAATTCTGGTTCACCTCTATTAATGACTGAATGTAAATATTTTCAAATGCTTATTTTTTTGAGAAACTCAGAAGTCATCAGTGTTAAATCAATTTGAATATGAGGGCTTTATCATTAGAGTTCTATAACTGAAGATTCAGAAAAATCTGCAACTCTGCATTTATGAACTTGGCTTCAGGATGACGAACTCTCATCATAACATTTCTTAGATATGTCCTTCCTTAGTTCCAAGTGTCGACCCCAAGAGTCGACATCTTGCCTCCAAACTTCTGTCTGGCTGTCCTAGCACTTGTCTTCAAGATAGTCTGGTCTCTTGTTGATCCTTGCTCCCGGCTGCTATGAAAGCTTGACCACTCCTAACCATTCCTAACAATTGATGCTCTTAAACAATTGGTATCATCTTTCTAAGAAATTGGTTTCTGTTCTTCATGTCATTGGTTGGTTTGCATTTCCTTCCTTCATGTATTGCATAGAAAATTTTTATAAAAAAAAACAAAAAAATCTGGAAAATAGAAAACCAACAATTGGTATGATCAAACATCTTGCATATATGTGTATTTCATGATTCAGTCTATGCTGCTTTACTGTCACCTCATGGCATCCGATGCCATCATGTGCGAACTATTGTTGCCAAGCCAAGGGACCCAATCACCAAGGGACCCAACAATTGGTATTTATATCTGAATGTTCCAAAGCTCATTTCATTTGACTGCTTCAGCTTGGGAACTGTAAATTCTTTTTCCCCACGTGCTTATATTGTGATTTTTGAATTGGCTTTAATCTAAGCCCCCTTTGCTGATGGCAAAGGGGGAGAAGTTTTGATGAGTCAAGGGGAGAAGTTTTAATGAGTCATAAGGCATACTTCCTGAGTATATTTCCTTTAGAGATGACTCATAATGAACTCATAATGACTCATAGTAGCCATCATCAAAAAGGGGGAGAATGTTGGGTATGCATAGAACATACTTGCTTCCTTTGTTTGTTTTGATGATGTCTGACCATGAATCATTGATGAGTCTTATATGGATTTAATGATGCCAACATGTATAAGTCACAGGTCAAGTCACCACTGGCATATGCATCATGAAGGTGAGCAGAATGAAGATTTCATGCAACAATGTCATATGATATGATGCAATGAAGCAATAAGGGAAGAATGAATTCAAGCCACATACATGTAAGGAACAAGAACCTACCAAGGTTGAAGGTAGGTGATGAAAAGCTAACATAGGCGAGTGATACAAAAGAAAGGAATTCAAAAGAGAAAGACAAGTTGATTTCAGTCAATGGTTGACCCAGACAAGTTTGACCAAGTCAAGGTCAAGACAAGTCAAGTCAACACATGTCAGTCATCTCACAGGAAGAAGTCAACATGGTCAACCATGTCACAAGGTAGTTTTCACAAGGGCGGTGTTGACCTCACAGAGCTGTAGTGTTGACCTCAAAAAGTTGTGGTGTTGACCTTACAAAGCTGTGGTGTCGACCTCACAGTGCAGTAGTGTCGACCTCACCAACTCCAGAAGCCATACGTCTGATGAAGTCTCCAAAGTGGTGTCGACCTCACTATCTTAGAGTGTCGACCTCACAGCCTTTCCAGAACCCGTTATAAGCCAGATTCAGTGAAGTGGTGTCGACCTCATTGCCTCAGAGTGTCGACCTCACAGTGCTTCCAGAAGCCGTTATGAAAGGGATTTTCTAAAGCAGTGTCGACACTATAGTTACAGCATGTCGACCTCACTGAAGGAAAATCTTCCAAGTACTATGTCAGCCCTGTCTGTTCATAAACCGTACTGAGAGCATTATTTAGAGGCGTAAACCTCCATATGCACACCTTTTGAGGTCTAGAAGAGGCTCCCAGGTCAGAGACTCTGCCACCTAATTATGACAGCTCAGAACATCCATTTTGCAGAAGATTTGGTCAGTCACCAAGTCTTGAGATACCCTTCTGCCAAAGCTCTGTCCTTCTATCCTAAGAAAGGACTGGCCAGGTGCATTGCTTCACTCTATACATTGGATAAAGACATTCCCTATGTCTCAAGATGTCAAAAGGGACGCCCCTCCCTGCTATGCCAATTAAAAATGGTGCAGACACATCTTTTATTTACTCCAGCTAGTCAACTCCCTACAAAGCATCTGCCTCAAGCCAAGAGAAAATTCTGGAGGGAAATTTGACTGTCCAGCTATTTCCTTATATCTAGTGGATCATACCAAGCACTACTGAAAGGTCAAAGAAGCTACTTTAATTTGAACTCCAGCCTATTTCGATTGATGTTCTTGGAGGGAAAACTTCCACTGGTTCTTCTATTTAAATGAAGCTCTCTACATCAAGAGAGCTGTTGTTGCTGCTAAAACCTGTTGCATTCGCTACCTCAAGAGAAAAAGCCCACGTCCTACATGTGCCTTCAATATACAAACCTGTGAGAAAGAAAAAGAAAGGAGTGTGGAGAGCAATCTAGCCCTAGTTCGAGTCAAACCAGTGGTGAGAAAGGAAGAAGAAGCTGAGAGGAGTGCAGCCCCTCCTTCAGCTAGGCCGAGTTTGATAAAGCTTCAAGATGTATATCTGAAGCCACCATGCCTTCTCATTGTGTTTGATTTTTCTGGTTTTACTTTCATTTTTTCAATCTGTAAACCGTGTGAGTCCGGTGCTCTTGTGAGAGATTGAAAGTGTGGGTGCTGCACTTGTAGCTTGTGGTTTTCTGTTCTTGTGTGTGTGTCAAACCAATGGTGAGAAAGGAAGAAGAAGCTGAGAGGAGTACAGCCCCTCCTTCAGCTAGGCCGAGTTTGATAAAGCTTCAAGATGTATATCTGAAGCCACCATGCATTCTCATTGTGTTTGATTTTTCTGGTTTTACTTTCATTTTTTCAATCTGTAAACCGTGTGAGTCCGGTGCTCTTGTGAGAGATCGAAAGTGTGGGTGCTGCACTTGTAGCTTGTGGTTTTCTATTCTTGTGTGTGTGTGTGTGTGTGTGTGTGTGTGTGTGTGTGTGTGTGTGTGTGTGTGTGTGTGTGTGTGTGTGTGTGTGTGTGTGTGTGTGTGTGTGTGTGTGTGTGTGTGTGTGTGTGTGTGTGTGTGTGTGTGTGTGTGTGTGTGTGTGTGTGTGTGTGTGTGTGTGTGTGTGTGTGTGTGGTGTGTTTCTTTTGTGTGTGTGTGTAGTGTATCTCCTTCCCTTGTGTGTGTGTGTGCGCGCGCGCATGTGTGTGTGTGTGTATGTGTGTGTGTGTGGAGGATTTCATCCTCGTGTGTGAGTTGGGGACTTCATCCTCGTGTGAAGAAACTCTCACTGGATTTGGTGAGGGTGGACGTAGGTTGCGGGCTTGCAACCGAACCACCTTAAAAATTTCTTGTGCAATTGGATGTGCTTTATGTGATTGATCTATTTCTTCTTTCCCCCATTATAGGACGGCCAGCATAACGGTTTTGGACTTAGACTGATTTATCCGCTCTGCCTTATACATTTGTAGTTGCTTTTCCAACTTTCACTCTAGCCTTGTCTTCATTCTTGTAACTAGCCTATTCGTTCATCTTGCTAGAGTTTGGCGAGATCCCTGCAATCTAGTGCAGCAGGTCTTCCTTAGCTCTAAGCTTGTCTTGAAGGAGTGTCGACCTCACCACTTGGGAGTGTCAACCTCTGCAGCCTGAGCACCATGATCTGCCATTCTCAGTTGAACCATTCCTATTAGCTCCACTGTGCTTTGTGCCCTATGCTTTGTGTTGTGTGCTAAGTGTCTCAGCCCCATTATAATAGTGATTTATAGTTTGTGTTCTTACCAGCTGAGATTTTAATTAGGCCAACGTTTTTGGCAGGATCTATTCAACCCCCCCCCCCTTCTAGATCTGGTTGCACCTCGTGGGACCCAACAGGGTGGACATGCCACCCCTTCACAGTCGGTGCTGATCCGAGATTCTATGTTCGCCTCACTCGAGGACTTGGGGGTTTTCTTGATAGAGGGACCAGCACTAGGACCCCAGCAATTAGCTCAGCCAACAGCCTCAGCTGCCTCCCATCCTCCCCTATCTAGTATTAGACGGGGTAGGGACGAGGAGGAGGTGAGCAGCCACTATAGTCGTCCGTGGCCGAGTGAGGGCCGAGAGGGTTGTAGACACGCCAAAAATGACGCTACGTTGATCAAATCTCATGTCACTATGTTGACGCCCCAAAGTGAACGTCAATATTCCCATAATATAAAGTTTTTCTTTGGATTTTCCGTTTTGTTGCATTTTTTGTGATTCGCGACCTGAAGAGGGGCGTTATTTAAATAGCGACCTTATCTAGGGCGTTTTATAAAGAAAGGACGACTAAACTTCAGGGCGTCAATTCCTGGTATTATCCGGTTTTAAGGAAAATTCAAAAATCAATTTAATTATTAATTAACGTCCTTTCTCAGGGCGTGTTTTAAGTTAACGCCTCCATCTTAGGCGTGTTCTCATGATTTTCAAATAAAGTAAGTTTTATTGCCAAAATTAAATCCAGGAAGAAACGCCCTGTCTTAGGTCGTGTTTCATGAAACGCCGTATGGGTAGGTCGTCAAATCAAGAATTGACGCCCTGTTGGAAGGCGTGTTTCACCTCCAGTGTCCTACCTTCTTCCATCTTTCCCTCACAGAGTCCTGCCTTGTTTGACGTTCTTGCTCGATTAGGGCTCTTGCTTTTGATAAACATTGCCATTACTCTCCTCCTGTCCATGTTTATCTTTTGATATGAACCTTATTTAAGGGAGTCCTGATCGACCCTTTGAAGGGTTACGACGACGACTAAGGTACCGAAGCCGAGATTATCACGCTCAAGCTCTGCTGCTTCCCCCTCTTCATCTTTGGTTCCCTCTACTGTCAACAGGGACAGCAGGGCTCTTTTCTATTTCGTTTATTTGGTGTCGTCTTCATCAACCGATCATCACTGTTGTTCTTTTTTTTCTTTCTTTACGTTCGTGTCAACTCCATCGTCAGTCTTTTTCTTCTTTTCCTTTTTCACTGTTTGCATCAGATTCATCATATCCCTTCTTTCCCTAGTCCCTCTTTAGGGGTTTTAAAACCAAAAAAAAAAAAAGGTGCGCATGTTGATTTCTCTTCATCATCATTATATATCTTATTTGGATTGATACTACTGCACGTTGGCTGATCCCATCTTTTGCTGTTGTTTCATGGTCTTTTTTGCAAGGTAATCAAAAAGAAAACCCTTCTCATCGGCCGGCCGATTGAAGAAGGAGGAAGGAACTTCACATCATCCCGCATTCCAATCTTCACCAGGTATTCGCGATCTCTTTTTACTATTATTGAGGTAACCCCTCTGGCGATCACATCTCCATTTTTTTTTGCACCACGTGCAAGCTTTTACTCCCCTTATTTATGCATTAATCATTATCCTCCATGTTGTTGTTGTTTTTATCTCCACCCTAATTATTCTCTCTCTTGTGTGTGATTGTGTGGGGATTTATGCCCATCCACAAATTGGCGATCACGGTGGGACTTCCACTGTTTTCTTTTTGATTACCATCTCCATTGGCACCCTCGCGTGCCCTTTCCCCTTTGGCACCCTCGTGTGCCCTTTCCCCTTTGGTACCCTTGGTACCCTTCCCTTTGTGCCCCTCGGGCACCCTCCACTGTGCACACTGCACACTCCCGGATCAGCCAGCTTGCATTTGCATATTTCCCTGAATTAACGCCTTCCACGAGGGCGCCTTTTGTTTTAACTCCCTTCAAGAGGGCGTGTTTTAGTTTATTAACGCCTCTTTCCAGGGCATCTTTTATCATATCTGCTGCTTGGTTTTGCTCATTATACTGTCTGAGAATTAACGCCCCCTTCCAGGGCGTGTTATTGATTTTAACGCCGTTATCCAGGGCGTCTTATTGTTGCGTTACGTCTGCTGTCAAGACGTCTTCCCATCATCTTACTGCTTTAATCACTCTGCCTGCGAATTCACGCCCTGCCCCAGGGCGTGTTGTTATTATACAACGCCTCACCTCAAGGCACTTCCTCATATTTGACGCCTTCACATAGAGGCGTCCCTTTCAGATTTAGCGCCTCTACCAGAGGCGCGTTTCTGTTTCTCGCTGCTGGCTCATAGCCTCTCGCAGTAATTCACGACAGTGACCCTGTCGTTGCTTTGGTTGATAGCGACCTGCCCCAGGTCGTCTCTTTCCTGCATTTTACAGAACCTTGCTTACTGCTGCTGCTGTCTGTGATAGTTGGCTTGATTGTCATATTGCTTGCCTATATTGCTCTGATTTGATCATATTGCTTTGCACTTGGTGGCTTTTGGTTGAGAGACCTCCTCTCTCTATACTAGGATTCCACACACCCTTCTTGGAATCGGGACGACCCTCCATTGAGCATTCCGTCTCTTTGGACTGGAAATCCCTTTTCCAAGACCTCCATAAGTCCCCGCACCCGTGGATTCCCTCACGGACGCCGGGCTGGTTGTACCCTCGAAGTATCGGAGTTCTAGAGGACCTATTCGTTGGTGAGGAGAGAGAAAAACCTAGTTGACCCGGAGGTCACACTTGGATCAAACTAGGTCTCGCTTGGCAAAAGGAGTGAACTGTTCACAAATAATCCACTCTAATCTCAAACATCAAACATTAAAATTCTGCGTTGCTCTCCAACATTGTTTGCATAAACTTAGTTGGGTCGATTTAATTGTGTTGTTTGGATTAAGTGCTTTGTGTGATAATTCCTTCATTAAGCTCTCTCTCTCTTAAGCATGAAACTCCGTTCAGGTACGATCATCAACATGGCAAACTATGGGTATACTTACGATGATGTGGATGAAAATGTTTTTGGTCAATCTCATGAGGACCATCACCAAGACCCCACCTATTATGAGGGAAACTATCTCCCTCCTCACCCTCATTATTCACAAGTTCATGTGGTTGATACCACCTCTCAAGAGGTTGAGACTCCCTCTCAGGCTCTACCTTCCAATACTTCGGGGAACTCTTCCCCATCCATCAACGTTACAGATTTAATCCAGGCTCTCTCTCAATTGGATGACTCCCAGCGGCAAGCCATTCAGGCCGCTTTGAAGGGGAAGTCAGTTCCCTCTTCTTCTTCTCCCCCCCTTCCGGCCGCGAGTGGCCACCAGATTATCAATGACCAGGCGGTCTTGCATAAACCCCCCTCTCGTCCACCAACGCCTGTCACGGCCATGCCGGCCCAGCAGGCGAGTTATTCTGCGGTTAGGCACCAATTCCCCCAACCTCCTCAGATCCTACGGTCGCCTATACCACCTTCTTTTGCTCAGGCCCCAGTTGAGTCCGACTCTAATGCTTTGCTACTTCAGAAGATGGCCCACATGGAAGAACGGCTTAAGAAAGTCACTGCGGCCCAGAATGTACCAGAAATCTCGCTCCCCACTCTGCCAATTTTCCATCTTCCTCCGTCTGAGATGCCGAACTTTCGGCGGTACAATGGAACTGGCAATCCGGTCATTCATTTGAAGGATTTTATGTACGAGACCTCCTTCTGGCAAGGCAACAAGGCTTCTCTGGCCTATTTATTCAGAAGATCTCTGGAGGGGCCAGCCCTCGAATGGTTTTATTCCTTGGAGACAGCTGATGCCAGTGACTTCGATGTTGTCCAAAGGAAATTCTTGCAAAAGTATAGAGACCATGTTGGACCCTCCCTGTCCGTTACAGATTTAGTTGCGGAGAAAATGAAGGCTGAGGAGGACTTCATCGTATTTGTTGACAGATGGCGGTCGATGGCCGAGAAGCTGAAAGACACATTGTCGGAACAGGAGCAAGTAAAGATGATCATTTCTAATGCAACTCCTCAATTCCGCCATATTTTGGCCATGAACCGACTGACTACTATGGAAGAGCTCTATGAGAGGGCTCGTTACATCCAGACACAGATGAACGATTCGCCCATTATGGGCATGTTTGAGCCGAAGCCTCGGCTGTTTAAGAAAACCACCAATGTTAACAGCGGGCCCACAACTGAGGGCACCGTCACAAATGAGCAAGTCGGCGCAGTTGGCAACCCCCACCATCAAGCTAACCCGCGTCCACCGCCTCCACAACAGAACTCTCATTTTAATCCTACTCCACGACCCCAATTCGCACCTCAACGCTCCTTCGCTCCACCGCAAAACCAAGCCCCCCGCATAGACCCTCCAGCTCCACCACAATACCATCAAGTGCCCCCACCTGCCAACTACGGCCAACAACAACGGAGACCACCACTGGGCCCCAAAAGGGACCACTATCCTCCACTTCCCGAAAGTCTCCCCGATATTTTTAATGCCCTGATGGCCGCCAACTTGCTCGCCTTGCCAAGGGAAAGAACCATTTGGCCCGCTAATGTTGACACATCCCGTTATTGTGCTTTTCATCGCGGCCCTGGTCACAACCTTGATCGTTGCTTCCACTTTAGAGATTACATTTATGATCTGAATGACCAGGGTGACATCAATTGGGATGAGATGAGACAATTCATAGCCGCTATGAAAGAAAGAAGGGCTTCTCGGCAACAGCAAAATCAACAACCTCAGCAATCCGCTCCACAACAAGTTCAACCACAACAAGCTCCAGCACATCAGCAGGATATGGGGATTGTCTGTAATCCATTGCCAGAGCACGCCCCTAATCAACATGTGAACCCTGTCACGTCTCTCTACGAAGTGCAGAGAGGACAGGGATGGCACGAAGAAAACGCCTCTGTCGGGGCATTTCATCATAATCCGAACCAAAATCAACCTCCGCGCCTTTTGCGCACCCTTCCTTCTTCTTCTACTCCCCTATCGGGACGTCCCCTTCTACGCCCCGTCAACCCAACTACCTCCACCAGTTCTACGGCCTTGCCGGCCTGCTCTCTCCTTACCCATTTGCCACCTCCACAACCTACTGCACGACAAACCCCACCTTCTACCACCAACTCTATACCTCCGCCGTCCAGGCCACTCCTACTTCGCTCACCGCTAGCACCCGCTACACCCTCTACCACTCCTACACCGGCAAGGACCCCTCCGCCAGCAGTTCCGCCACCTTTTGTGCCCAGACCTCTTCTTATTCCACCTCCCACCAATTCCCCCCGCATTCGGGTATCCCTTTCTACTCCACGCCTCCCACGGGGGCATCTCCATTGAATTCTTCATTTACACCCCCCGTGGGGGTCCCTTCTTCAAACACCCCTCCACCATTCCTTAACACTAACACACCTTCTTCTTCTTCTAATCTTCCTCCCACACTGGCCCCGACAGAGGCACGTCAAGGCATGGCGCCGCTCCGTAGTGGACGGATGTTCAACCGTATTTTTCCACAAAGGAAACTAGAGCCCGTGCAGGGGCCGCAAGAGCAAGAACAAGAACAAGGGTCTGTACCGGGCACCGAATACAATTTGTTAAAGCATTTGGACCGGACTCGGCAAGAATTTCGATCCTGGAATTGATCAAACGGTCCACCACTCATCAGCTGGCTCTAAAGGAATATCTGCAGAAGGTAATGGTTAATGAAGACATTCCAGTTGAGCAGATAGTCACAGTGTTAACACCTGCTAGCAGTCAGCCGGCAATTACTTTTCATGAGCACGAACTGGCACCGATCTCAGATTCGGCCGTCCACCATAACGGTCACTGCATATGACAACACAAAGAAGCCTCCTCTAGGCATGATCACATTGAAAGTTAGCTTGGGTCCTGCCACCATCACAGCAGATTTTCACATCTTGGACATGGATCCAACATTTAATGGCATTCTTGGCCGCCCGTACATCCAGCAGCTTGATGCGGTGCCCTCTACAAATCACCAGTGTCTCAAATTCCCACACAAGGGCCGTATTATCAAGGTGACCAGCATGCCGATTCTGCCAGAGGAAGATATTCATGCGGCTTCATCAGTTCCTTCTAATTGGCCAGCCAACAAACCGCTTTTATCTGTGCTGGACATCTCTCATCCGCAGCCAATGCCGTCTGAAACTGTCACAACAGTTGCTATGACACCCCTGCCTTCTAAGGGGAAGAAGAAAAAGAACATGATTAACACCCCTGGTTGGAACATTCTGTTAAAAATGGGGTATCAAGATGGCAAAGGCCTGGGTGCCAACTGTCAGGGCAGGATTAGGCCCATTAAGCCGTAAAAATTGCTCGTACGAGGCGGTTTAGGCTATAAAGGGCCAAGCAAAAATAAAGAAGAGCCATGGGCATTTATGACTTCTACTTTGAAGACTGATCGCCAGCCACTCTCCTGGACGCTGAAGACACATTTTGTTACTGGTGGCGTTCAGAATAATGAGCAGACTACCATAATTACTTCATTGCTTGACTATCAAGATGTTCACGCCAGACAGTTTGCTCGTCACATTGCCCCACTGGTTACCTACAAAGCCCTGGAGTCTTTAAGGCCGGACAAGAGAAGGAAAATGAGTGATCCAGAATGTGACTGGTACAGGTGGTTCGACATGAATGACATTACTATTTCTTTGAGCCGCCTCTTCATGCCGACAGATCCGGAATGGCCGCCGCTCATACAGGAATTGATTGAAATGTCAGCAGTGATCACAGACAAGAGGCAGCTGCTGAGTGACTACACGGATACTGGGGAGCCAGATGTCCCATTTGAAGAAGGTTTTACTGTGGATAGGTTGTGGGCCGGCCTCTTTTCTCTCACTTCGCTACATCCATCTATGCTTGCTTCTCTACATTCTCATTGGTTCGGTCATGTGCCAAGACCACCTCCAATTACAATCAGTTTTGCTCCAAATTCAATCCAAGTTTCTCTCCCGATTCCCCCTTCGCTCCTCGAGCAATTCGCTAAAATCTCCATCTCGCCCCCCCATGGGCCATCATTGATTAAATCTTTCTCTAATCTTGTGATTTCCACTCCTCCTACTATTCTCCCATCACACTGCTTTCTCCTTGAAAAAGAAAATAAAAATGAAGTAAAAGATAAAAATGAAAAAAAATGCTGATTTTTCAACTTTCCCATCCTCCATCTCTATTGAGGAGACCTCCTATTTCTCTCCCGAGTGCGTCCCAACCCAGGGGCCGCTCTTTCAAGATTCCTTGATAGATCTCTTTTCCCCCTCCGGCGAGGGGTCTTCTTCTGTATCACCTTTTGTATCCACTTTTTCACCCCCTTCTTTTCTTTCTAATCAGGCTAGTTGCTCCTCCTCCTCTCCTTCTTCTTCTTCTAATAAAATTCATGAGGTAGATTCACATAAGAAATCCAAGGGTAAGGAGATTCCTCGCAGATTTTTATTAGAATTGGCTATCAGATGCCAAGCTTGTTTAGCAATCCCTGAGTTCGTGGAAAGTCCGATTATCCTGCCAGAGTTAGAATATGAAGATGATGTTGCTTCCTATGAGGGTTTGGGCGTTTACGAAATTATGAATGATGAAGACCCTATTGAAGAGGGGGATGAAAGTTATGAAGAATATGAGGACGAGGCTGAGGCTTTTGCTAGTGGCATGAGAAGATTCGACGAACCATCAGCCTCCGTAGAAGAACCTACCAAAGAAATTAATCTGGGTACCGAGGAAGACCCTAGGATTGTCCTCATTAGCCAGAATTTGCCGCCTGCCGAGAAGGAGGCGCTCATTTTAGTTCTTCAAGAATACAAGGACACGTTTGCTTGGAGTTATGAGGATATGCCGGGATTAGACCCTGCGCTCGTTGAACATCGTCTTACACTTAAGCCAGGGTCTGTCCCGGTCAAACAACGGTTGAGGCGTTTCCACCCTAATATAGCTTTGAAGATGAAAGAAGAGGTCGACAAACTCCATAAGGCTAGATTTGTTAGAGTTGTCCTCTACCCCAATTGGGTGGCTAACATTGTCCCGGTTATGAAGAAAGATGGGAAAGTTCGGATTTGTATAGACTTCCGGGACCTCAACCGGGCATGTCCTAAAGATAACTTCCCCCTCCCTCATATTGATGTTCTAATTGATAATACGGCAGGATTTGAGACTCTTTCATTTATTGATGGCTTTTCAGGGTACAATCAAATTCGTCTGTCTGAAGAGGATCAAGAGAAAACATCATTCACTACACCATGGGGTACATATTGCTACGTGGTCATGCCCTTTGGACTTAAGAATGCTGGAGCCACCTATCAGAGGGCTATGATGGCGATTTTTCATGACATGATTCATATTTATATTGAGGTGTATGTGGATGACCTGGTAGTGAAATCAAGGACAAAGATTGAACATCCTGGGGTTCTAGCTAAGGTCTTGCAGAGATCACGAGAATATCAATTGAAAATGAACCCAAAGAAGTGCGTTTTTGGCGTTTCTTCAGGGAAATTGCTTGGTTTTATTGTCAGCAAGAGGGGAATTGAAGTTGATCCCAACAAGGCGAGAGCCATCAGAGATATGCCTCCTCCCAAGAATTTGAAGGAAGTTCGAGGATTAATCGGGAGGTTGCAATTTATTCGCCGCTTCGTCTCTCAGCATTCACAAAGATGTAGGCCGTTTTATGAGCTTACTAAGCCGGGAGTCAAGTTTAATTGGGATGACAAGTGTCAGGCAGCCTTTGACGGATTAAAGGATTATTTGGCCAATCCTCCTGTCCTGAGGCCGCCAATTCCAGGTAAGCCACTTATTCTCTATGTTTCAGTCTTGGATGACTCTGTAGGTGCTGTCTTAGCCCAAGTGGATGAAGAAAGTAAGGAGAGGGCAGCATACTACTTGTCTAAGCTTCTTAAGCCCTGTGAGCAGAGGTACTCAGCCATGGAAAAGACTTGTGCAGCTTTGGTTTGGGTAGTTCAGAAGTTAAAACATTATTTCCTAGCTCATGAGGTCCACCTCATTGCTCGCATGAATCCAATTAAATTCCTCCTTGAAAAATCTGTCCTCATTGATTGATTAGCACGCTGGCAAAGCTTCCTCTCTCAGTTTGATATCACTTACATCCAGCAGAAAGCTATCAAAGGCTACGCCATTGCCGAACACCTTGCTCACCACCCTCTTCCCCGTTTTGATCCTGTCAATTCAGAGTTCCCAGACGAAGAATTAATGTCCATTAATCAACCCCATGGTCCTATGTGGACATTACATTTTGATGGAGCTCTTAATTCTCAAGGAAGAGGGATCGGCATGGTTCTTTTAACACCAGAATTGGTCACCATTCCATTTGCTGCTCGGCTCACTTTCCCCGTCACCAACAATATAGCCGAGTATGAAGCTCTTTTGGCCGGTCTTCAAACTGCTCATCGATATGGTGTCACCCATTTGAGGATTGTGGGTGATAGTCAGCTCATACTGCGCCAGGTGTTGGTCAAGTGCCGCACTATCAATCCCAAGCTCAAGCCCTACCAGGAACTCGCTTCAGCTTATGCCAAACTCTTCACCAAATTGATCTTCGTCCATGTTCCTCGAAGCCAGAACATCTTGGCTGACGCTCTCGCCTCTTTGGCCTCGGCTTTAGTTTTCCCTCCTGAGCGTGATTTTCATGTTCCCCTGATTCATCAGCGTGATACTCCAGCTATCGAGGATCGCGCATTCCTTGACATTAGGGATCAAGTGCTTGAGAAGGTTAAGCAGAAGGAAGCTCTCAAAGGTAAGGAAGTCATGCTTTTGGATTGGCAAGAAGATTTGGCTGACGAAGAGAAGCCTTGGTATTATGAGATTGCTAGATACTGCAATGATCAGTCCTATCCCGAAGAAGCCACTGCAGAAGAGAAGAAAGCAATTAGAAGAGTGGCTCAACAATATGTTTTGGTTGGAGGTGTGCTCTATAGAAGAGGGCTCACCGGTGTTCTGTTGAGATGCCTCGATGATAATGAATCTTGGAAAGTTGTGGAAGAGGCGCATTCTGGAGTGTGTGGCGGTCACGTGAATAGCCAGATGTTAGCTAAGAAAATCCTTAGGCTAGGGTTCTATTGGCCAACTCTAGAAGAGGATTGTTCTGTCTATGTTCGAAGGTGTGTTAAGTGCCAACTGCACGCCGACAAGATTCATTCTCCTGCTTCTTCACTCCATCCTACGTCCTCCCCATGGCCTTTTTCCATGTGGGCTTTTGATATCATTGGACCTCTTGGTGATTCCAATCTCCTGACCAAGTAAAAGTCGTTCATCCTCACGGCAACGGAATATTTCACCAAGTGGGCAGAAGCGGAAGCTTACGTGGAGCTTAAAGCGTCAACCGTCTGCAAATTTATCATGAAGAATATCATCACGAGGTTCGGCATCCCACGTACCATCGTCACCGACAATGGACCTCAATTTATCTCTTAAGAGCTCAAGGATCTCTGCAACAGGTATAACATTGCATTGCATCATTCTTCTCCCTATTATCCGCAGGGCAATGGCCAAGCAGAGGCAACTAATAAAACTTTAATCAAAATTGTCAAAAAGACGTGTGAGGCTAATAAATTTTCGGATTGGCCAGACAAGCTAGTTGAAGCTCTTTGGGCCTATCGCACTTCCATTCGCACACCCACTGGGCAAACCCCTTTCGCCCTCACTTATGGAATGGAGGCAGTAGTCCCTTATGAGATTCTTATTCCCTCTCTGAGTACAATTGGATAAGGAGCTCTCTATTGATGAACGTCGTGATTCACTCCTTGCCCAACTGGAACTCCTAGATGAGAAGCGTCTGGTCGCCGCTGAGCATGCGCGCGTTTATCAAAATAGGCTCTCACGTTTTTACCAAAAGAAAGTAATTGAGAGAAAATTTAAGATCGGTGAAATGGTAATCAAGAGAATTTTCGTAAAGTCGGGTGGCCCCCGCTCAAAACTCCAACCCAATTGGGAAGGACCGTTTATCATAAAAGACGTTTATCCTGGCAATGCTTATAAACTGGTTAATGCTGAAGGAGAAGAGTTAACTCACCCTTGGAATGGTTTGTACCTTAAGAAATACTACCCTTGATTTAAAAATTAACAAAAAAAAATATATATCTTCAAAATCTAAAAAAAAATAGAAAAAACCAAAAGCAAATAAAAATTAGAAATTCTTCAAATTCAAAAAAAAAAAAGAGATCAAAATCGGTGCCATGGCACACGAAGGATCAATGTCCGAAAGGTCAAAATTCAGAATTCATTCATCAGTCTTGCTAATTTAAAAAGGGGTTGACTCCCGCACACACTACACGCTTTATTCTTGAGATCAAGCAGTACAAAATCTGACGGAAAGTCAAAAACCTGATTAAAAGTGAAAGGCAATACCCGTTCTTTTCTTCTTCGGCCCATAAGGGAGGAAGGGAGACCTCGAGGTAGACACACCAAGCCTATCCGCCGCCCTAGTAGGTGGAAGTCAAGGCCCAAAAGGGAGCACATGCCACAAAAGCCCAAGTACAATTAGGTTTATTTTTCATCAATGCAAATCAATTCCAAAGTGAAAGTCAAATTGCGAAAAGAAAAGCATGTCAAGAGGGCAAAGTCCCCGCAAGGAAAACCTTGGGCGTATGCATGCCATATAAAAGGGCAAAAAGGCAACAAATTCCCTACGCCAAAGACTGAACCCCAACAGGCATAGGGTAGGGGAGGTAACTTTGCCTTGAGCATCCTAGAATCCCTTATGGGCTTTCCTTATATTTTCTTCCATCCCTTCTATGGGGTAAAGTCATGAACTCGCAAGATGGTCAAGACGGACTCAAGAAATTATACTGCGCGAAATCTCGAATATAAGTCAACTATGAGCACGTCAACTCCCCTTTTTTTTTACTCAAGAAAGGTTAATGAATTTTAGATGGTGACCATGTAGGATCCGTGGTCTTGATAGCCTTGGCAACTTTTTTTGCGGAATTATTCAATTAACGCCTTTGGCTAAGGCGCGTTCTTTAGAATTAACGTCCTAGATTAGGTCGTCATCTCAAAAGTAACGTCTCTGAGATGGTCGTGTCTTTTTCAAAAATCAAATTCCTTTTAAAACTAACGCCGTCTTTCATAGGCATCTTTGTGCAAACCACGCCTTTCCATAAGGTGCATTTTTCAAGAAAAAAATCAAAAAAAAATATATAAACGAGTAAAAGAGGAAAAATAAGTGCATTTCTTCACGATGTATGCTTGCATTCTTTTGCATGGGCATCTTTTATTTATTGTTTGCATATGTGTGCTTTGCATGATGCATCTCCCTCTATCAGCTATTTCATTTTACCTTATTTGATTAAAGGCTTGGCCCCTTGACCCGTCATTAAGGTCAAAGTATTGCTACCCCTTGCCTATTGGGCAAGGGGCCAAGTCGAACAGATGAATTAACCTGTTTTGTTCAAGTGAAAACCGCAGCTGCAGATACAGGGCAAAAGCAAAGTAAACACGAAGAACGTGGAAAGAAGAAAAGTACACAAACACGAAGCCACAACCACACAAAGTGCTCAGGTAACAAAGACATGTCAATCTCATATATATATATCTCATGGCTATCATGTACAGGTGTGAGGGTGGAGGAGTACAAGCAAGTCTCTCAGCTCTCGCCTCCACCCTCCTCTCTCCTACTCTCAACCTCCTCCTCGCCGTCCCGAGCTGGTGGAGGAGGCATGGGCCCCCGTGAAGAAGCCGGAACTCGAACGTGTCCGCCTACCTCGCTCCTCTCTCGGAGGGAAGAGCCCGCCACGAAGGTGGAACTGGTAAAGGAGTACCCTGCAGCCCGTGCTCGCTCACGTCCTCGCTGAAGACGCTCCTCGGACACTCGCAGCCGCTCCTGGGAAAGGGCTAGCTGAGTCCTCAGGGCCGCCAAATCCTCCCGCTCACGAGCACGCTCCTCGTGCTCCCGGGCTCGCTCCCGTCTCTCCAGCTCAAGCGCCACGCGTAGCTCGGCCACGTCCTGAGGAAGCTCCTCTCGTCGCCTCAGGGACCTCTCAAGCTCTGTGATCCGCTGATCACGGATCGCCAACTTGGTACGTACTGCCTGAAGCTGATCCGCCTGCAAACAGGTAAGCAAGTCATCAATTCCACAATCAATGCAATAATTCAATAATCTAGCAATTCAAGTAATGCATGATTGAACCACTCACCTGTGAGCTCGTCGCGCGGTAGCCCTCATCAACGCAGGTAAGAGCGGCTCGAAGCTCCTCAGTCTGTAAAAATGAATTTCATCAGTGCACAATTATATATAATCAATGTTTGAATAGGCTTGTGTCTTGGAATTTACCCGTGAAGCGAGGTCGCGCTCTACTGCCTCAGCTCGTGCCACCGCTCCCGCTAGCTGCTCCGCCAGTGCAGTCACCTCTGCACTGGGCCCTCTCGAGCTGGAGGCCTCCCCTAGGTCTCTC